>OX276335.1:204104924-205304924 GCA_946251815.1 Dasysyrphus albostriatus
TTTTGGTCTTGATATCATTCCAATGAGTAAATAATAAGTCAAATATTAAAACCATATAGTTCTAAAAACCTATTTTCAGGATAAATATTCCTTAAGATGCACATAATATGAGAACATGAGTGCAACAGTAGCCTGACTGCAATTTTATTGAAATTGAGTTTATTTCAGAATTTGAATCTGTAGGAAATATTTCTGCAAAGTTACGGGATTATATGCACTGAGAGGCCAACCACAAAAAATTAAAAACTTTAGTGCAAGAGTAGCCTTATCTGATCAGTTATAACGGGGTTTTGAAGCTTGAAGGATCATGAATAAAAAATTCAAAAACCTTTTATTTCTTATAAAAATCAAAAATATATTTTTTTTACTTTAAAACTATTGTGTTTTGAAAAAAATTTAAAATAAAAAGCACTTAAAAATAACCTGTTTCTGTTTTATTTTGCTCCACAGAAAATAATTCAGTTCGGCCACTATTGCGCTCATGGCCTGATATGTAAGTTAGAGAAAATTCTAGTTCCTTAAAAAATTCTTAAGCTTAAAAAACATAATTATATGCGCTTCTTTGAAGGAGAGTTTCATTTGTACTTACCAGTTCTAGGGCTTTGGAATATTTATAAAGCGGCCAGTCCTGAAAAATTTGTTGAAGGCTGGGGTCGTCATTTTTGTCGATCATATCTCGCCGAATTTTAGATGTTTGAGGCCATTGTTTGATAACATATTCCCAGTCCCTGTTATGCTTAAGATGGTTGCATATTGTGAGGAGCTCAGGCTCACTTAAGGAATCTGTAAAAAGGTTCACCTTAATTTGTTTTCACTTCACATAAGAAATAAAGGAGCTTATATTATTAAAAATGAGCAGCTACAGTGGATGATCAATTTGGTGGCCAAACAAAAAATACTAATTTATAGTATACATATGGTCCAAATATATGCAGCAATCATTTAACAATCTGATTTTTTGTTGAATCTAAATTCTGTTCGTTATTAAGCTTTAACAAAAATAAAGGTGACAAATTTAAAAATGTAAATTTTACCATAAACTACACATAAATTAGTATTTTTGGTTTGGTGGCCCATTGAAGAAGAAAATGGCAGATACCGAGGTCCCCAGATGAAGAGGCATTTGTTAACAAAAGACATGGGCCAAAAAAGAGTTCAAACATCTAGCGAATGTTTTAAGAAACTCCTAACAAACACAGCTACATACATACATATCCCTCACAGGTTTTTTACTTTTATTTACACCAAAGAATATGAATTTTTTTTGTTACGCTCAAAGAAATAAGAAGCATGTGTAACAAAAAAAATCATCTGGATACGATCTCATAACTGCTTAGATTTTGAAATAATTGCCTTCGATAGTCTTCAAAAAACTACTATTTATAACAAACGCATCTTGAACTAAGATGTGTGTCACATCATTGGCAAAATCCAGAAGTCATTAGCCGTATTCATGATTACTTTACAAACTTATTTCAATGGAGAGCATAAAACTGCTGTCCCATGTAAAATGTGTCCACTCAAACATGATAGCATGTGTAGTTGATAGTACCTACTACGTAGGTATTTTCATATCGTCAGTCCAAAGGTAAAAATCACTAAGTTAGTGCAGAAAAAAAATGATCAAAAAAATGAGAATGAAGCCTTATTTTTCACGGTTTTTATACAGACATTGAAAGGTATGCCCGGAAACTTAATTTAAAACTTATGGGACGTGACTTTTCGGCTTCAAAAAGTGTTTCAATCCAATTCCCTTCAAAAGTGTGATTTGGTAGTTAATGAGTTTTACCTTTGAACCGACGATGAATATATTGCCACATCGGCAATTGTTATACTAAAACAAGGTAAGCCACTAAAAAAAGGACTGTCTTAAAAAAACAATATCAACCATGGCAAGTTTTCAAAAAACTTCCACTAAAAAGTCTTAACAAAATACTAAAAGAAAGATGACTAATTCCGAACCATCAGTTGAACGGACCAAGTACACAGAATTACTAAGGATATTCCAGTATCATGCTCACCTATGTTGCAGTCGAGAAAGTTACAGATTGGACGCAAGAAAACGACGCATATAAACTCATGACCTTATGGTCTAAAAGCTATGGGAAAGTATTGTAACTTTAAACTTCTCCCAATGTGAATTATAAATTCAGAAGAAAAGATTATCTTTCGATCTTCAAATATTGATCCTGATTCTCCAGTAATTAAAGTGCGGTAAGACTTCGTACTGATTTTGACCAAAAAAAAAAAAACAGACAAAAATTCAAAATTCAAACACACACCTTTGTTACTGTTGTGAAAATCTTCCTGAAGTTTCGTCTTTTTGGAAGACAAGGTGCACTCATTAACATTTAACTTTTTCATGGCTCTTCTTTGTCCTCGATATCGGTCATATAATTTGCCTTTTGGGGGAGCTTGGCTGACTCCTGGAACAAAGTAGGTTGCCTGTTGGAATCAATAGCTTTATGAGAAATGAAAACTTTGAAATATCTTTAAAACTTTATAATTTACTTTTTGTTCAGAAGGGAAAATATTAATTATTTGTTCAGCGAGACTTGCACAGCCTTTCACAGAAAGATTTTTGTTGTTTTCGGTGTAGTGTTGGATTAATGTACGTACCACACTTGTACGTTCTTCAGGTTTCAAATAATTATTCGTTTTATAATTCGATAAAATCGATTTTCCTTGCGCAGTTTTGTTTAATATGTCTGCAACAACTATCTAAATAATATGAAAAAAAAACCGAAATGAATTAGTTAGCAGTAGTCCAACAGAATTTTGTAAGACTTGTTAAACAGGGTTCTTTGGAGCTGTTTTTGAAAATAAAATATAAAATTTTTTCACTTAAAACAACGAAGGAGATATCTACTTAAAATTTTGAATAAAAAAGGTGTTCCAGAGGAAAAAAGTATCCCTTACACATTTCGATTGCAGAATTACCAGAGCAATTCAAGCTCGAGAAAGTAAATATACTCAATACTTTTATGAAGTTGTTACTTTTATGAAGTTGTATGCAACGAAATTTTAGATATAAACAAAAAAAAATGCTCAAAATTATTACGTTACAAAACTATGTATGAATTTTATATTAAGCATACACTAAACACTATATTCAAAACGTTTGTTTTCAATAACCAAGATCATAACATTTTTGTTTCAAAATATCTATGTATGTACCATGAATAAATTTTCATAAATATATCTATATAATTTTTGAAAAATACCAGTAAATTTGTTTATTGTATATATATACTTACATCTTTTTCTGAGACATTACTGTTGGATGATGGACTATGATAACTTGTTGCATCAATCCAAGACGACACCGAATGATTTGTTAAATTATGTTCCGAGATCAGACTAAAAGGACCCTAAAAAGAAGAATTGTTCAATTTAAACGATAGGAAATATGCTTGTACAATTTTTTAAAGTATGATCAAAATCAAGACTTACGTTAACGTTTTGCCAGACGCGAAGCTTGTGCTCAAAAATAATTCTGGTATTAAAGTTTTCAAATCCGTCAAACAACATATCTATGTGATGCTTCTGAATATATTTTAGACCTTCTATGTTTATATGTTTGCCTGTTGATAATGTTACATGTAATAAAACCAATCTTTAAAGTATTTTTATAAGTTTAACCTTTCAAAAAACTGTACAGTTCGTCATACAGTTCAAAGGATTTTAAGAGACTAGCGAGCTCGTCATTTTTAATTTCTTCAGTTAAATTTATAATATCGTCATTAGTTTGATCCAAGTTTTGTGAATTCTGATCAATGCGCTTTAAAAGTCCTGTTGAGTCAATCATATAAACTGTTGATTTATTGACTATTAATTCAGTATTGTTTAAATCTAGATCATTCTCCACTGTTATGTTTTCGTTACAATCATTCGGTGAACTTGTAGCTTCAGTAAATTCTGGACTTTGTATGAACTCATTCTCAGCTTGTGAATTCATTATGACGGAAGGATGTCAACTTTTGCCTAGAAGAAGTATTTTCTTCGAATTAAAGTACTACCACACAAGATTTGGTGTGCATTAACTGGTGGTCCGTCGAATTCTTCGATTGATTTTACATGTAATTGTCTTGAACGTACTGTTGAAAGTATTTCAAAAGATAAATAGTGGTCATTATATATTGTTGAGATTTCTTGACATATTATATATATTTCAGAATTATTATTAATAACAATTCTATCAATTAAATAGAATATAACTTCGATACCATTCCCAATTGATAAATAATGGCCTTTCTTATACACAGTACCTTGAGAGACAACTCTTTCATAGTGTTTTGAATGCTCGTCCAAAATAGAAGAATTTAAACAAGTTAGGTTAAGTTCAATATCTTCTATTCGATCATGAACTGAATACTGAAGGTCGATTTCCTTAGGTTTGAGAATTATATAGGCAAATTTAAGCTGAAATTTTCTTGCAACAGATAGTAAAATGTTTTTTCGACTGTGTGTAACTCTTGCATAGGATTTAAGCTCCTGATGCTTAGCTTCAAATAAGAACGACCAATAATACTTCGGAAGTCCAGAGTTGCGTATAATCCGTGGGTAGTGTACTAAATTATGATGTTTCGGTTTTAACGAGTCACCAAATAATGTCTGATATAAGAGATTATGATTTTCTACAAGCAATTCTAGGTCGTGTAATGTAGTATCATTGTAACGCGGTAGAACTAAAACATCTAGTATTTTTATAAAAATCTGCACAAACTCCCAAACCTTATCATTGACTGGAATTAAATGTCCAACAATTAAGGGAAAATGGTGAACGAAAGTCCACATTTCCCTTGCTGATGCGTTTAATTTCCTTCGTTTTATGTGTACTGCAGTAATATCTTTCAACAAATTCCCCTTTTCGGTATTTCCATAAGAAAATGTTGTCTTGAGACCATTTAAATCGTCCAATGTGAATATTTTATTCTGTATATAATGCTCTATTACATGTGTCAGGTTGTAATGTGCTACACCCTCAAACAGATCATGCATAACGTCAACAGAAAAATTATTCACTACATGAAACGATGGTATTGTATTTAAAATTGAGTCCTTATAGACTCCTGTAGAAGTAAAATCAGCTGATAGATTGTCGTTATAATTTTCTATTGTGCGAATTTTTGTTAAGTCTTCTTTGCACATTGTTTTGGTTAGGTTACTAGATGACGTGCAAAATCTACAGTAGTGGTTTGAGGAGAAAGATTTACTGAAGTCTAAGATTTGATTAAGACCTAAGTTGTCTCCCAAGATTATACCTACTATAAAACGAAGAGGTGTTTTTTCGTTGTTCAAAGTGATTTGAATCCCGTCTTGTTCTAAACAAATAATTTCTTGAACCAAATTGTAAAGTGTTAAGTCATTTCCATAATCTTTTATATCTTGTGCTTTTAATAAGGATGCTATATGAATATCATTGACCTTGTAGGAATTCTCAAAAATAGGAATTGAAAAGTAAATGCCTGTTATCTTATGTACACCAGTGTGTGAGCCCAAGGGATTATTAATTTCGAAATCATCCGTATAAAGAAAGTATGGGACTATATTTTCATTTTTATACTTTTCCCTTTTTTGCTTCCATAAATTGCCATTTATAAAATGTCCTTTATTTGAAATATTTTTTCCAGATAAGTAATCGATAAGCACTTTTTGGTTCTCCTTTTTTTCTAATATTTTTCGAAATTGAAATTTTAAGTTCTTTTCATCTAAAGTGCTTTGTCCATCCCTTATAACATTCAAGATTTGCCTATTTATATCAAATTCCTTAGGTTCCTGATATAAGTCTTGTTCTTCTAAGCATTTTATTAATTTGTATTCAGAATTTAATTCTTTGAATAGCTTTCCGTACTCATGAACGATTTTTTCTATTTTCCGTTTGTCACCTTCACACATGGTAAAAGCAATGTGACTTATATTTTCCAAAAGAGGTTGTAAAATGAATTTTTCAAATCCGTTTTGTATTTCATTGACATCTTTTCGAGAAAAGTTATTATTGTTGTGAAGACTAAGAACGAATTGGACTAGACTGTCTTTGATAGAAATTTTTGCGTTTATGAGTTCAATCAAAGGTGTTTGAAAATCATCAGGATCCACATTAACTTTCGAACGCTCCTCTAAATTAATTGGTATGAGTGAACAAGAATTGATTGCAACAGGACTTTCAAATACGCAAGGAGTTTTGTTACTTTCTATATCGTCATTATTACATAACTCCTTCAAATGAATAGATAAATGTCTTTTATATGATGACATCCCTTGAAATACTTGGCCACATGGTTTTTGAAAACATTTCAATCTACTATTTGAATCACAACCGTGCAATATTTTCAAATGATTAACAAGGCTGTTTAGATTTTGAAACGATTTCGAGCAAATAAAACAAGACATGTCTGATAAGGCCTGTCCCTGCATGAAAAAAAGAATTAAAAATGTAAAGAGAAAATTATAATTTACAAAAATACAAGCATTTAAGGGGAACATTGTGTATACAAGCACTTGAACCCATGTTCTGTAACAATTGAATCGTAATCACTTGGTATATCTATTAACTTAAAGAATTCTTGTTGTTCCTTTTATTATTATCAGAATCAATTTTATCATTTGTTAAATAATCGAAAATATTAAAAACCTTAATCCATTGTAAATAAACAATATTTGTGAGAATGTTGCTTCAAAAAGTCAGAGGCATAGGAGCCCGGAGGGGATGGGTAAGAGCAGGCACTTGCTGGGTATCCGCTAGTGTTTTATAATTTAATAAACGACATTATTTAATGAACAATAATGTTAACTAATGTCGCACTCCCTGTGTAGAAATTCGACACCACTCAGAAGTCCAGATAAAATGTTGTAACCGGCTTGGGAGCCATATCCAACGCAAGTATGTACGACTTTTTTCGAATTCGCACGTAAGTACATACATTTATAGGTTATTAAGATATTACATACTGCCAAATGGAGTTACCTTGTTGACTGTTGACCCACCAGCTATATCTGGTATTCCAATGGTCAGTCGAACACAAAAACCTCTGCCGTCTGTATGATCTGTAGAGAAGTCGATTGTTAATGAAAACTAAAACACAAGAAATTGTTCCGGCCAACAGCACACCAGTGGACGTATGATACGACGGGCGGCCTTACGGCAGAAGTATCGTCGCCTAATTGACTGCAGGAAAAGGCTGGAACTTCAAAAACAAACCAAACATTTGCAAGTACGTGCACAAAGGATTCAGATTTAAAGATTTAAGACAAATCTTTAATATGACCACAAAATATTATTCCCAGATGTGGAAATTACGTATTTACCTTTCCATGCGATTTTTGTTTTTTGAATTACACTCGAAGAACGTTTTCGACAAATAATTGACAATCTGGATAGAAATCCATGCGCACTTGCAAATGTTTGGTTTGTTTTTTCCGAGTTCCAGCCTTTTCATGAAGTTTGAAAGGCGAAGTTACTTCTGCCATTAGACAGTCCATCGTACGTCCACTGGTGTGACCGGAGCAAGTTCATGTGCTTTTAAGTTGGCTCCATAGTAATAATTAACAATCGACTTCTCTAGTATTCATTATATTCAAAGATCATTTTCTGCAAATTTCAGTTTCAGAATTTCAGTTCACAATATTAATGCATTTGTTAGTTTGTCTGTTCCTGTGTCCAGCTCTATTTGGAATCAACTATTCACTTCACCCAGCCAACTATGCCACCACCACTGGGCTTGACCGATCGATATTCATAGTCATAGTCTAAAAAACTAATGCAATGGAGATTCAAAAATGCATGTCCCATGTACATGTAACGACAATAATATAGGAATCCGATTGTTGTGGTGATAGTGGACATTGTTCGAGCCCAGTGGAGGTGGCATGATTGGAGAACACCAAATTAATATGAATATTTTGGCGATGGCATCCTAAATCTGAATAACCAAGTTCAAGACTCCTGTTGATTCAAAGCTATGAAGCCACCACCAAAATATCTTTATATTCACGAAGAATCTCAAATATTCTTTTTCTTTTACTTTATAAAAACACAATTATACACAATTTAACAAATTAATTGAGGACACGTAGACACACGAACAATAAACAAACTCACAAAAATTAATTTCTGAAGAGCTGTCAAAGTAAACGAAAGCGAATTTGCACAACGATATGTGCTATGCTTATGATGGTTTACACTACAAATTCTAAATGTGTGGTTTAGGTTTATACTATAGACCTAAATGCGTTTCTCATCACGTTGGACGCTAAGTTGTTCTGCTTTTACAATTAGGATAAACCTTTTTTTTATTTTTTTTACTTTTAGGACCAGTAGACGACTGGCGTAACTTTTTAGGCGCAACGAAGGGGTTTTTTTATGAATGTTTCTATTTTTTTGCACATTTCAGATAGTTACATATCGTTGGTTTAAAGGTAAAACTCACTAAGTGGAGAAAAAAAGTTCAAGAAAATAAGATTGAAATGCATTTTTTTAATTCAAAAAGCCTCATTTAGCACGTTTTCTATAAGGATATTGAAATGCATACCCGGGAACTTAATTAAAAAAATTGCGGAAATTGAATTTTCAGCTACAAAAAGTTTGTTTCAGTCTAATTTCGTTCAAAAATGTAAAATGTTAATTAGTGAGTTTTACCTTTGAACCGACGATGTATCTTTTAACCCAAAGTTGTTTTTGAAATTCGAATGACTTTTGTTTTATTTTTTACTTTTTATACTTTTAAGACTAATAGACGACTGGCATAACTTATAGATATATGTTTATACATATGTAGATACGCGAAAAAAATCAAAGATTTCGAAACCATTTTCCACCTATTCTGTGTATAATGTTGTACAACATTCAAAGCAAACAATTTTTGCCTTGGCCTAACCAACCCATTGATTCAATAATTTAATAAATGAAAATTTCAATTTTTTGCACATTTCGGATAGGTACATACCTTCGATTGGACCAAAAGTTGTTCGAATAACTTTTTTCTTGATTTTTTTTTCTTTTTGGAAAGGTGGAACTGGCGTGACTTTTTTCGATTTTGTTTGCACACTTCAGATCTTTTAATTGGACCTAAAATTAGTTAGTTTTTCGCTTTTTATTATGCTTTTATTCTTTTTCTTAGATTTAACTTATTTAATTTATAAAATCACAATGCACGAGACAAAGATGACGACGACGACCACACAATAGGAGTAGCTTTTGAACAATGAAAAATCTAACGGAACATTTGATAAATACAGTTTCATGCAAATTCAAATATAACTTTTTTGTTTTATTTTTTACTTTTTAAACTTTTAAGACTAATAGACGACTGGCGTAATTTATAGATATATGTATATACATATGTAGATACGCGAAAAAAATCAAAGATTTCAAAACTATTTTCCACCTATTCTGGGCATAATATTGTACAACATTAATAGCAAAAAATGTTTGCCTTGGCCTAACCAACAAATAATTAATGATTCAATAATTTAATATATAAAAATTTCATTTTTTTGCACATACATACCTTTGATTGGACCCAAAGTTGCTCGGATAACTTTTCTGTTTTGCTGGCGTAACTTTTTTTAATTTTGTTTGCACTCTTTAGATTAGTTATGTTATGTTTTTGCTTTTCTTAAACTTTTACTTTTTTTCTTGTTTTTAAAATATTAAATTTATAAAATCACAACTCACGAGGCGAAAATGACGACGACGACCAAACAATAGGAGAAGCTTCAGAACAATGAAAAATCTAACGGAACATTTGATAAGTACAGTTTCATGCAGTCGGGGATAGGATAGATCACGAAATTATTAGGGCACATTCACCTTAGCGCTTGGGTGAAGTTACATCGATGTCAAATCCCAAAGGTAAAATCACCTAAGAAATAAGGTAGAGTCACAATTAGACTTGGGTAAAGTTTCACAGATTCATTGCATTGGAAAATAATCGCATTATATTTAAACAGAGCTACCTTGAGTCCAAGTACAGTCGGAAAAAACTTACTGTTGTACTTAATCTAGTACTTTTAAATTTTTTAAGTATTTATTTCACTTTCTTATTCCAAAACTAATTATAATTCGTTTTCGAAAAAAACAAATAGACATAATAAATGTTCAACCAAAATCGCCATTGTCGCTCAAACGTGGTTTTCTTCAGTGTCGTGGTCATTGTTTTCGTCTTGATGTAGTCTCACAATGATCATTTACACGGGGATCTGTTTGGCGGTTTTCGCGCTACGGCCTTGCTTTGGTCTCACAATGACATTTACACTTGATTTTTGGCGTTAAGTATGTTCTGCCGTCCTCTCACTTTAGTCCCAGTATAGTCTTCCAAAAGTTTGTTTTTTTCAAACATTATGAGCCTACATCCAAACGAACACAATGATCACGACACTGAAAACCACGTTTACTCGGCAATGGCGATTTTGGAAATAAAATAAATTAAAAGAAATTATAAGTGCCTATTTTTGGAATTAATAAAGAATTTAAGTCTTTCAGCCTTATTAATTAGATTTTTTGGCAGCTGTCGGCATTTAGACAGCTTTTTAAAAGTCCTTAATAGTTGGAAATATGCCTTATGTAATGAAATAAAATGTAAAGTCAGACAAATCAGACCTTTACTTTTGCCGTCGGGCGAGAGAGCGCTCACCGACCGCTCTTTCGTAAGTGGACGTATACAAAATGAGAATGGTGGAAGCAAACTAAAAAGTGTTTGATGTATGCGTGAAGTAAAATCTTTAATTTTTTTTTAATTTATTTTCGTGGTTTTGTAAAATAAATAAATAAAAATCTATCGCTCTGTGCAAAGATACATATATATATTCCGAAATTGACGTTTTGGAAAGCTAATTCTCAGTCGGTTTTGACATAAGCTCCCAACAGATTCCGCCTATAATTCTACCTACAAAGAATGGCCCTTTCACAATTGCGACGAGAAAATATGATTAGAGTGTGCTTTGATTTGGATTCGGAGTGAAAAGTAAAATAAAAGCAAAATTAAATAGATAGTACTAAATTGAATACAGTAGTAAGTATTTTGTTAAATTGAGCTTAGGCCTGAGGTACCTCTGCCTTAAATATAACGGGATTTTTTCTCCATTAGGTATAAAGCTGTGTAGCTTTACTCTAGTCCTTAGGTAGTTCTGCCCTAAATCTAAGGTAATTTTACCTCCAACTAAATTAACTTGCGTAATTTTACCTTGCAATAAGGTAAATCTACTTTTAATATAACTTGATTTTCCCGCTTATTTCCTAGATCTGTGTAACTTTACATTAGCCCTTAGGTAATTCTGCTCTAAGTCTAGGTGTTTTTGGTATGACCATGAAATTAATGTAGCTTTATCCAGTGATGAAAATTTACTTTTTTTGATAGATAGTGGAATTTTTTGACCAGTTTGCTCAGATTGGGTTAGATCTGTAAAAAGTTTTTCATAGTCTCTGGTTAAATGGAGCTAATCGACCAATATTGGCTGATTAACGATTTCGATAATAAACAACTCAAACTATGAATTCATTGACTCGCGCCCAAAATCCGAAGTTCCAATTACTAAATATCCCATTAGCATCGAGTGGCCAGTGCCCACGTTTTGTAACTCGGGTGTCGATAAAATTTGGTCGAGACACGATGAAAACTGAAACAAAATATATGAGTTTTATTTCATTTTTTAACGTTTCTCGACTGATAAAATTTTATTTTAATCTTTAATTTCAAGAAAATTGTAGTTAGGAAGTTAAATTTTGTCCAGGTCTAGAAAAAAAATTGGCTCTTAAAATACGAATTGCGAGGCTAAAGTGAAAATGAGACGATATGAGGATAGATTTGAGGCAATGAGTGCAAAAGTAGCGCAACCCACTTGTTTTTAATGAAATTTTTCGTCCTTAATCGATCTTAAATACTATTTAATTTGAGATTATAGTAGAAAAAGTCAAGCTTTCGGAAAGCTTATTATGTTTTTCAGAATAAAGAATTTTGACTTAGATGTCTTTTGATGCATAAATGTAAAAAAAACGATATACAAGTATCAACTTCGCCAAAATATGGGTTGCCCCACTTTTGCACTCACGGTCTCATTAAGGAGTATATCACATCAAGTATGCGAAAAACTGAGGAAAAGACTAGACCACACGACGACTTTCCTTGCAAGTAACTGACCGAATGCAACAATATTTTTGGATAAAAAACACAATAAATTGAGTTTGGCAAATAAAGTAACCCATATTCTTTTGAACACTATTTTATTTAACTTATATTGATTTTGTATATAAATGACGGTGTTCAAACAAGTTTCACGTGAGGCGATTCATTTTATTTCTTATTTTTATCTCACTCTCATCTCTGAAAAAAAAAAGAAATGGCCAAGTGAGGCCGAAGTTTCTATTTTTTTTTTTGAAAATTTCTGCCTCACCTCGCCATCTGTTTTCTCTCAAGAAATAGGTATGAAATAAAAAAAAGAGACGTCAATATGAGTCGCCTCACGTGAAACTTGTCTGAACACCGTCTATCGTGTCTCGTCTTGAACAAAAACTCACCAAATTGTGTGGCCTGATTCGGTCATGATTTTGACGAGAAATTGAACTTTTGCTCAAAATCTAGATTTTGGTTGGGTGTGAAAAGAAATAAGACAGAGGAAACTAAATAGTAGTAACTTCAATACAATAGTAAGTAGTTTTGAAACCGTACTAAGATAAATATAACGCAATTTTTTCTGAAACGTTATTAATCTGTGTCAATACCCTAGTTCTTAGGTAAATCTTCCTTATTAACTGCAAAACTTTACCCTAGGTCTGAGGTAAATTTACCTTAAATATGACTTGATTTTCCCGCCCATTGTTTATGTAACTACAATTGTATTAATCTATTTAACTCAACCTAATGCCAGTGATGGAAATGGATTGTTTCAGTAGATAGTAGGGCTCATTAGTAGTACTAATGTCATTTTCGATTGAATTTTTAAATTTTTCCATTCCTATAGAATATGGAAAATTTGGAGTAAAATTTTTCACTGTCTATAGGAGTGGAATTATTCCAAATCCAATCGAAAATGACATAAACTTATCCTATTGCTGTAATGCGCCCAAGAGCAGCCTTAAATACAACAAACACGACCAAAACTCGATACAAAAATGTTCAGATATCTTTGAACAGATGTTGTCATCAGCTGCTCTCAGCAAGGGCTTATAAAACGCACCAAAAGCCAATACGGATTACTTAATACTATGTTCCTGCGAGACGAAATTGCGCATTTTTGGAATAATTTCTGAAATTGTCTATGAAGTTGCCCAATTTCTTTCACATGATAAACGTCAAATTTTTTTATTTTGCCAGTAGCAAAATTCTTTAGATGTGCAGTTTGCAGTCACGTGTTAAGGCCCATTCACATGAGAGCGACCAACGAACGACGAATAAACGACTAAAATGGAATTTAACTCATTTAAAAACCTAAATTCTTCAAAAACAAAGACAAAATGGTAGAAATATAGCTGGCGGTAATGTTGAGTTAGAAAATTTATGTCGTTTAAGACCTGGTTAAACTGAGCGCTGGCCAACGGTACAGTTAATACTTTCCTGGGAAATAAACAACTGGTGTACCGTACTCTGTGTGACCAGGCCCTTATACATTTGTAGTTTTCACACAAATGTATCTATTTATGCTAATGGAATATTTGTCAATTGCAAAATTTGAATTTAGGGACCGTATGATCATTTCTGCTTCCGATTACGCCTAATCAGATATCTATAGATAGAATTAATTAGGAGCCTTTGTTGAAAGCAAGCTAAAATGAACAAAATGGAATGAAATGGATCGCATTTTGGTAATGAAACGTGACTTCTTGACTGACCCCTCCCTTTTTACCTCACCGATTTCCCCCACGAGCTGTCGTCATGCTGAAGTGAAACCAACCAATCTAAACAGGGTCTAGGAACCTTTCTGTCTTTACTAATTCTAACCTACATCACCGATTTCACCAACGAACTATCGTCATAAGCGATGAGCTGTTACTTTTGCAAAATGAAACGTTTTCATACTTCTGACTGAATTTAATGTCGTTGTCTTTTAGTTTTGTCTTCTGTTTCATTCCATTTGAAAAATTGAAATTTGGAGTAGTAGAAGAACAATGGAGTGGAAAAGAAGTACTCCAAACATCTTATCGCAAATTAGAACGACCTTGTTGCGTCACAAGATTGACAAAATTGTAAGAGTTATACGAAGGATTTATGGTACGATCGCACTTGATGAAACTGCACTTCCGTGGAATTGCAAGACCTCAGCAGCAGTGAGGAGATTTTTGAATTAACGATCAAGCAACATGATGTTCAAAGGGTACACACATCGTGTCTCTGAAAGAACCAAGGAAACCATACCTTTATAAAACCTTTATCATCCCGGTCCTGCTGTATATGGGGCAGAAGCATGGACTCTGTCAAAAACGGATGAAAACTTGCTTCGGTTCTTTGAAAGGAGAATTCTTCGGGGAATCTTCGGTTCAGTATATATCGATGGATTATATGGAGGAGAAGATTTAACAATGAACTATACGGGCCTTACAGCAACGTTGAACTGGTCAAAAAGCTGTGAATACAGCGGCTGAGATGGCTGGGACACGTGGAGCGTATGGACACCAACGCACCAGCCCGACGAGTCGTCGAATCTACCCCTACACCATGAAATAATTATTTCTTAAATGTAGGGTCTACTACCATGTGGCAATAAAAAGACAATGCACAACTCTTGCTATACCGCAATTGTCAGATTATCAACTGCCACGCCACGCCACCGTGAAGTTCAGTTGTTTTCATACAAAAAAGTTATTGAAGTTCAGGTAATATGCAATTCCGTCGAGTGTGGTCTTACCTTTAAGGTTAAACTAACTAGCTATAGGTAAGAGTTGCACATGCTCTTTATTGGCGGCAAAATCACGTTATATATAGGGCAGATTTACCTAAGGCATAAGGTAAAGTTACACTTATTAATACAGTGAGGCTAAATTGCCTTAGTTTAAGGCAGGATTACCTATGAGCTAGCGTGAGGCCATACATAAAGTGTATGCAATCGGAGGGAAAATCACGTAATATTTAAGGTAGATTTACCCAAGGTATAAGGTTAAGTTTCCCTAGATCTAGGGCAAAATTACCTAAGAGCTAGGGTACATCAGATTCATTCAATAAGAGGTAAAATCACGCTTTATATAAGGTAGATTTAAGTAAGGCATAAGGTAAAGTTGCATTTATTAATACAGTGAGGCTAAATTGCCTTAGTTTAAGACAGGATTACCTATGAGCTAGCGTGAGGCCATACATAAAGTTTATGCAATCGGAGGGAAAATCACGTAATATTTAAGGTAGATTTACCCAAGGTATAAGGTTAAGTTTCCCTAGATCTAGGGCAAAATTACCTAAGAGCTAGGGTACATCAGATTCATTCAATAAGAGGTAAAATCACGCTTTATATAAGGTAGATTTAAGTAGGGCATAAGGTAAAGTTGCATTTATTAATACAGTGAGGCTAAATTGCCTTAGTTTAAGGCAGGATTACCTATGAGCTAGCGTGAGGCCATACATAAAGTTTATGCAATCGGAGGGAAAATCACGTAATATTTAAGGTAGATTTACCCAAGGTATAAGGTTAAGTTTCCCTAGATCTAGGGCAAAATTACCTAAGAGCTAGGGTACATCAGATTCATTCAATAAGAGGTAAAATCACGCTTTATATAAGGTAGATTTAAGTAGGGCATAAGGTAAAGTTGCATTTATTAATACAGTGAGGCTAAATTGCCTTAGTTTAAGGCAGGATTACCTATGAGCTAGCGTGAGGCCATACATAAAGTTTATGCAATCGGAGGGAAAATCACGTAATATTTAAGGTAGATTTACCCAAGGTATAAGGTTAAGTTTCCCTAGATCTAGGGCAAAATTACCTAAGAGCTAGGGTACATCAGATTCATTCAATAAGAGGTAAGGCATAAGGTAAAGTTGCCTTTATTAATACAGTGAGGCTAAATTGCCTTAGTTTAAGGCAGGATTACCTATGAGCTAGCGTGAGGCCATACATAAAGTTTATGCAATCGGAGGGAAAATCACGTAATATTTAAGGTAGATTTACCCAAGGTATAAGGTTAAGTTTCCCTAGATCTAGGGCAAAATTACCTAAGAGCTAGGGTACATCAGATTCATTCAATAAGAGGTAAAATCACGCTTTATATAAGGTAGATTTAAGTAAGGCATAAGGTAAAGTTGCACTTATTAATACAGTGAGGCTAAATTGCCTAAGTTTAAGGCAAAATTACCTATGAGCTTGCGTGATGTTACACATCAGATTTATGCAATTTTTGGTAAAATTACCTTGTAGTTGAGGCAATTTTACCTAGCACATAAGGTAAAGTTATAAACTGCCTATAATAAGGCAACGGTTACCTCACAAATAAGGTAAAGTTACATAGACTTGAGGGAAATTTAAGAAAAATACGTTACGTTTAAGGCAAATTTACCTTAGATCTTAGGAAAAGTTACCTAGTCTTACGCAATTTAAGGGAAATTAAATTACGCTAGTTTTTTAAGTCAATTTAGCCTAAATGTCGTTACCTAGTTCGTACATAAATTGACTTAATTCTAAGGTAAAATTATGCTTGTTTCAAAATTCCATACAAAAATATTTACCTAAGGCGATTAAGGTAATTTTACACAGCTTTTTTCTTTGAGTGTATTTGACGTCGCCAAAAACACTGCTAACTGCTTAGGCTTCTTCCGACGATACAAGAAATTCTTCTCCTCTTCTGATCTGGCTGTAATCAATTAAGCATTTTTTCGTCCAAAACTAAAGAACTAAAGTACAATTCTCATATTTGGGCAGGTGCTCCAATAATCCACCTCAGCCTATTGGATAGGATTTAAAAGAGAGCTTTAAGATTGATAGGCGATAGAATTATAACACAAATATCAAATCGTCGCAATTTTTCATGTCTTACATTGTATAACCGTAAATTTTATAAACAGTTCTGCAGTTGCATTCCTCCCCTTAAACAATTCAACCATATACCGTTATACTCGTTCTTCCAGGATTGCTAGTTAACACAAAGCATTTCCCACGAGTCGAACTTAAAATGCTGACAGTACATTTCATGAACAAAGGTAAATGCACTTGCACTACCGAAGGCCACGAATGAATATGATCCTCATCCGCTGTTCCCACAGTTGGGAAATGCTGTATCGGCAATTAACCCTTGCACGAGCATAAGCTATTCAGCTTTAATTTTAGTTAGTTCCTGTTTAGCACTCAAGCAATACGGTTGCTGCGAAAAAATATATTTTTAACCTAAACTTTCTTGTCAAATTATTCCTTTAGTAAGTCGAACCGTTGGGTCAGTCTTCAGGGGTTGGCATTCGCGTTTTTTTTTAGGATATCTCTCCTGAGATATTATAACTTGCTCATCATCAGTTTGATCTTGAGCAAACTTTTGGCGAGCGCTTTATCTCGCGTCAGGGCGTTATTTTTTGTGGGTTATGTGAAGTCGCTTATCTACGCAGATAAGCCCAAGAACATTGAGGCCTTGGAACTTGCAGAAGCATATCCGGCACCTCACCAAAAGTTTTCTTCAGTAAACTGATTGTTTCGCGATGCATCCTGCGAACCGAACCATTATTTTAGTAATAAGTTTGCATGATTTGCAAACGATCTTCAAGACTAAGTCTATTCATTATGAAATGGCAAACCAATCTGAGTATAAATCAAGTGACAGATGTCAAAAAGACCAACTCCGAAAAAAGTATTGCCAGATTGAAAATAACACGTCTAAAAATACCTTTTAATTTTTGGAGTGTTTTCTTGACGCTTTTACTATCCTTTTTTGCACTTATCATACTACAGAGAGTTAGGCAGACCCAAAATACAAATTTTCGAAATTCAAAACTGCATATTTTTGTTTGCCAGCACACTGTTTCTCTTCAACCAATATAGGAATCCAAATCGTTTAAGAGGGGAAAGAGCTAGCTGGGAGCGGGAATATGCTTAAATTAAAAGCAATAATATGGAAAGTAGATACAGTCTTTTACAAATTGCTGTGATTTGTTATTCTAGTTTACTGTAGTTGTACCAACCTACCAACTAGTAGGTTTTTTCTTAAGGTTGTCAATAAATGATATATTACTTCTTTATATCTACTTATATTTGTTCTTGCTACTAAAGTTAACAACAAAACAATTTTATCAGATGAATAAATTCTAAATGGCATCACAATTTTGTTTTTTACCTAACATTTCTCCAGAGGTAAAAATCATAGGCAGAAAGAAACTAACACGAAATGCGAAGAAAACCATTCTAGATGTTTTATGCTAATCCAAACAACCTCTAGAATACTGTCTTACTTCCAGTTTGAAGAAAAAAAATTGTGTCTGGAAGCAGTGTTACCGTATACTAGAGAATTTATTGAACTGCACATATACTAGAACTTTCTCTCTGATTTGAAGTTGTAAAAAAAGCATTATGTGACCCTAACGCCTAGCGTCTGTTTCGTTTCATCTCCGCTAGTTTTTGGCAAAAATGACATATGAATTTCTTAAACTAATTTGTTCGTTAATGTAGGTATGTCTATTTACTTTAATGAACTAGCTAATTCCATATCTTGATTGTGTTTTCTGTCATAAAATTTCACACTCAATTCACTGACTATAGATAATCCATGTTTTATTTGCGTTTATTAATATGGACGATAGAGTTTTGTTATTTCTAAAGTGTCTGTCGGAACTAATGCTGGTCAGACCACCAGACAGTTGCACCACCTTAAAAATACTTCCTAAGTGTAAACATTTTATTTCCACAACGGTAACGCTGACTGTCTGGAAGAAATGTCATTATGTTCCTCTGTCAACATCATCAGCCAGTACAGCACGCTATTGCCAAACACGTACAAGTAGGTACCCACAAACAAAACTAAAAACGAAGAAACAATCATATGGTAGAGGTGTGAAGCAACAAGAGATCGGACACGGATGCACAGCCATATGCCTTAAAGCGAAAAACTCCGGTTGAAGAACGGGCATCACTTTTACAAAAAAAAAAAAATAAATACCTCCTCTATATATATTCTTATATGTTTATGCAAAACAAGAAAATGGAAGCAAAAAAGTTTAGCATGCATAGCATCAGCTCAACATGGATGACATCACACAAAGCACAGAAGAGGATATCGCAACACCACACCAAGAACAGGATTAATTAATGATTCCAGTGTCATCATCCAATGTGTTATTATTTTTATCATCATCTCTCTTGGCCGGTCCAGTTCCATATATTGAGGAACTGGATTGTGACACCTGGCATAATTGGAAGTAAATTTTTTTCTAAAAGATGCTGATGTGGAATTTTTTTTTTCGTTTTCTTAGAGCTAGCGTAAACAAATTGTTATTGAGTACTTTTGGAAATCATAATTATCGTCAAAGATAATTTCACTGATGTAATCAAATTAGTGACCGGTTTCTAGATGGCAAATAGAAAAATTAAAATTATATTTATTAAGATTTATGCAGTTGAAAGGGTTAAAAAGACTTGAAGCCTTAAACAAAGTGTTTTTGTACCTAAATAGATTTTTTGTAAACTTATCTTTGGTATTGAATGGTGGTTTATTGGTAGAATAGAGGCAAATATACTTTGGTGTAGAGAGAGCGGGAAGAGAGGAGTGTTTCTACTTAATTTCTATTTGTGTCCAGGCATCTGTGGAGGAAGTTTCCAGATGGAATCTACGGTGGGATCAACAATTACTAATTATGAACACGTTATTTCGGCTACTTCTAAAAAATGTACTTGCGGCTCACCTTTTATCCAAGAGTATTCAGTAAACGTCCTTATAGCTAGATACATTATGGGCTCATTATCTTTTGGTTGGGGTCATGTTCTGGAAGAAGTGACCTTTCGGCCACGTCACGTAAGGTTTTCAATGATGCGAAGCAATAAAAAACTTTGAAAAGTTTGCTGCAAAGCAGATATCAGATATCAAAGATCTACGAATCTGATACATAAAAAGGTGACTCTTTCCAAGACTTCCTCAAACAATAAATCCATACACAAATATACGCTGATTGTTGGGAATGTAATAACCACAGGGGTGTAACTCCCATTATTCAAGCTAGGCTGAACGGAAAAAAATGCCACCGCTCCCTTTCCAGCATCAAAGTTGCACCCCTGTGGTTATCACCCTTGCAATAAGCAGCGTTGAGAAAGTCTTGAGATTCAAGGATGTGGACTGTAGAAACGACAGTCCACGTTTAGACTTATTTTGCCATCATAAGGCCTCATATTATGAAACGAAATACATCCCTGCTCGTACAGCTGGAAAGAACAGCTCTTATCCAACTTAACTTTGTGCCATGGTGATAAATTGTGGTAGCCAGCCAGATATGAACGGTGCAGGGAAATAATTCCACGGGCATCTGCTCCACATGAGAATTTATTCCACCTTAAGTGGGAACCTGTTCCACTTTTCAAAGTGCAATTTATTCTCACGTCGAGAGGGTACTTACTACACCCGAAATTTTGTGGAATTTTTTCCCACCTAAAATTTGGAATTTGATATATTATTGGGGTTGGCTACGTTTTTCCCAATAACGTTTTCCCGAATCACGTTTTCCCGAATAACGATGCATTAATTGGGTGATAAATAGTGAGGCATGTATGGGGGTCATGCCTGCAACCCCCCTGCTTGGGCTCATAAAAGGGTTTGGGGTATGCAAACCCTTTTGCTTTTAAAGAATCTGATTTAAGGAAACTTTGAATTTATCCTTTATATCCAACAATAATTGTAACTGTATCATTTTGATATCTTTACATAGAAGAGTATTCAAAAGCAGAGGTATGGATCATAATTTCGCAGTTCTAAAATCATTAAAGACTATATGTTATACAAAAAATACCTCCTAAGAATGAATCAAAGAAAAAGAAGTGAAATTGATTCTCATATCAAGTTGGCAAAAACTCTACTTTCCAAGTGGAGATCTTTCTCACTAAAAAGTGTAATAAATTCTCTCTCTCGGTGAGAATAAATTGCACTTTGAAAAGTGGAACAGGTGGGATAAATTCCCGTGTGGAGCAGATGCCCGTGGAATTATTTCCCTGCACCGATATGAACATGCAAATAGCCCTAATCGCAAGTGATCACCGAATCCTTTTATCATCAATTCTCGAATAATCTCTTGAAAGTTCCTATGTCATTAGCAACAAGCAACGAGAAATTGTAGACGCAGCGTCTGTAGAAATGATCATAGATCTTATCCCTGATTTTCTGAGTTTAACAATACCAGCACAACGAAAACCCTGTGAGGGTCTGAAGGAACTGGTGCACTGGGTCAAGAACCAAGCTCACAAGTAAATACCATCTGGGAGTGCGCAGAGAAAATATCGAAAGAAAATACTGTAATCAAAACTGGAAAAAACTCCCAGAACTGTAGTAGACCAAACTACTGCCTGGGAACTAAAACCGAGCATGAAAACACATCCTAGCATGCAACGGTTAAGGTTGAAGCAGAAACAATTTTAGAATAATTACAGAGAGCACTGTAAGCTAAGAAGATATGACAGTATTCACGGTTTAGCGATCACGGTCTTGCAGGTTCTGCAAGATTGACGAAGAAACACCGGGCCACATTTTTGGAAAATTAGTTGTACGTACACCATACACTGGGACATCACCAGACAGATTACAGAGAACAATCAACTCTGACAATAACCGAAGTATTTGAGTTCCTAAAAGGATCCAATCAGGAGGGAGGGTTATAAGCAGTGTAGCCTCATTTGGCTCAAAATAAATATCTTTTTGTCGCTGTGCATTTATCTCCAATCAACTCAATCATTCATCAACATGCGTACGAAACTTGAAACAGCTAACTATCTTCCCAGCTAGCAGGAAGAATTATATTGATGGAACCCCTGATGGTCCACATCGGACTGTATCGCCAAAGTTCAAAGATTTCTTAAGAAATTAAAAGGTAGTCCTGCCTTTGACAACGAAAATAGTCAGGAAATCCCGTACATTTTGCACCGGAATTGCCCGTGAAAGAAAACTTTTCACACAGCTTCACGAGCACGTCCACGGGTGAATAAAAATGCAAATTTTGTATGGATTCACGACATGATTCACAAGTGCTTTTCCTAGAAAACTCTCGAGACTCAAGCTTAGAAGAGCACTTTAGTGATCAGAAGAAAACAAGCGATGGGAGGCAATTACGTGGCAATATTTGTGGAGTGGATAGCTTCGTCAAGTTTCGTTCAACTTTTCTTGCAGAAGTTCGGGAGTGCACTTCACTTAAGCAAACTGACATTTGGTGAAATAGGAATGCCAAAAAGAGATAGATGATAAGTACAGCATGGGTGAGTGCCAAGTAAGCAAAGCAACTTTGACGAATCGAAAAATGAATTGGTGGATTATTTGCCATTAATTAGTTGTGAAAATTTAAAATTTCGTTCAATGTTTGATATGTTTTTTGGGTGTTTAACTTACTTGATATCAAGTTAGCGAAGCACCCTGTCGAAAATAGGTAAAAACTTCCTGTACTTAATAGTTTATGGCTTAATAATTTGCAGTAAATTAGTTGTGACAAACTTAATTTGGTCGTGCAATGTTTTCTATGGTTTTTTTGGGTGCTTTGCTAACTTGATATCAAGTTTGCAAAGGACTCAAAAAAACATATACATATAAAACATTGAATTGAAGCAAATCTCACTAATCGAAAATTGTATAGGGGGATAATTCATCGATAATTAGTTGTGACAATCGCGAATTTCGCGTTCTATGTTTTCTATATTTTATCAAAATTGGTAAGACTTCTAAAATTAAAAATTTTATTGCTTAATAATATGTCGTTACTAGGTCTTTAATTAGCTGTGAAAAATTCAATCTTGTCAGGCGATGTTTTCTATGTTTTTTTTTAATGATTTATTGTCTACGAGTGCAACTTTCACAAATCGAAACATTTTTTGTAGATAATTTGCCGTTAATTAGGCATTAAGCTGTCGTTAATTAGTTGTGAGAATTTCGAATTTATCGTTCAATGTTTTTTGGTGGCTTTGCTAAATTGACACAACTCGAAAAGCTTGATAAAGTTCTTACAATTAATGTTTTATTGCTCAATAATTTTTCGTTAATTAGTCAGTTATAAGTTGTGAAAAATTGAATTCAATCGTGCAGAATTCTAGGATTTTTTTAAAAGTTTTTCCTTAGGTTGATATAAAGTTAGTAAAGCACTTCCTCGAAATGGGGTTAAAACTGCTTATACCGAATAGTTTTGCACTTAATAATTAGTCGTTTACTAGTTTTCAATTAGTTGTGATAATTTTGAGCAATGTTTTCTAAGTTTTTTGTACTCAAGTTTGGAAGAGTATCACCTGAAAACGGGTTAAAAACTATTTGACGATACGAAAAGCTACTTTTGTTTGGTTTTTGGCCCTTCCGACCATTATGGTTCTACCTTTACCACCAAGTTGCTGAATATAGGCGCGTTTTTGTTTTACTACAAAACTCTCAAGAGTGATTCTCGGATAGCGGTTTATCCGGCGAGTTAATTTCACTACTAAGTCCACTTGCAGGTTTTACTCTCGAGAGCTGCTTTAGAGTTGCTCATACAGTCTTTTAACTCTCAAGTTATTGATCAAAATTTTTGTTTGTATTTCCCGAGTAAATTTTGATGATAAACCACTCCTTTCATCTAAGTATCCTCTTAACATCCTAATGACGAACCTCGAGCAAATTTTTGTAAACAACATGTCATTTAATTTTTATCAGTCCGCTATAAAAACATTTTAAAAGACAGAACAATATTCAAAATTGACTATTAAGACACACCACTGCTGAAGCAATTAAACTCATTACACCATCCACAAAATACAAATCACCATTCAACCAACTAACATTATATCTTTATGCCATCTTACCAAACATTCGGCAAACTGCTACTTCAATCGACCTCTTCCAATAAATATTCCAATACGAACGTGTATAAAACCTCTCAATTTACTCACATACAGATGCCCTCCTCCAAATGGTAAAATCTAAACAGTATGTAGAACAGGCTCATTAAATTTTAGCGAAACCAAACATCCAACATTTATCTTCAAAATCAAATCTAAGAGAGTGTAATGTTAATGTATCTATGCAATACCAACACATGGTATGCGATATAACAAATTGAATTAACCACACCTCTCATCGGTTTTTCCGGAGGCAACTTAATACTCAGGTAAGACTATAGCTACATATATATCCGGACAAACAAACAAATTATCCTAATTCCAGAGTGTATTTCCTTTCAATAAATTTATTAATATTTTTGCCATACACGCGTATAGCACACGTTTATCTTGGTGCGCAATCAGGGATTATTTTCGTGAACTCTATGAACCAAAAGTCAAACTAAAATGCTACCGTACCACAGTTTAAGGCATCGTATCGAGCACGATTGTGTTTTTTTGATTTGGTTTCGAGTTATATGACTATTGAGAGGCCAAAAATCGACTTAGATATAAGAAGAATTTCACAAGTCAGCCATTTATTCATAAAAACTGTTGCAGGCTTTTTTGGTTTGGAGAACGTTTTCTTGTTTATTTGAAAACAAACTACTTAGCAGGGCTTACGTTTCATGATTGGTAGTTCCATCAACTACCAGAAAATCTTTTCAGCACTTTATCTCTGAAAAAAAAAGATATTAAACTTTTTTTCTTAAAAATTCCTTTTACAAAATGCTGACGGAAGCATACCATGTTATTGACATTTTTTCTGAAAGAGTTGCAAAGAAGCGTTCCATGCTACTTCACTTCTTTTAACGGGTGATTTTTTAAGAGGTTTAGAACTTTAAAAAAAAAAAAACACAAAAAATTCGAAAAAATTAATGAAATATTTATTTGAATCGATAGTTTGAACCTTGCAATTTAATGTTTAAAGATAATTTCATGCAAATGTTGACCGCGGCTGCGTCTCAGGTAGCCCATCCGCTGAGTCCAATTTTGGCATACTCTTTCACACATATCGGCCGGTATCTCACGAATGAATGCATGGATGTTGGCTTTCAGTGCGTCAATCGAAGCGGGCTTGTCCCTATAGACATTAGCCTTGACATACCCCCACAAAAAATAATCTAATGGTGTCAAATCGCACGATCTAGGCGGCCAATTGACCGGCCCGAAACGTGAAATTAACTGTTCACCAAACTCGCCTCGCAATTGCGCCATTGTTTCGCGTGCTGTGTGGCATGTGGCACCGTCTTGTTGAAACCACATATCATGCAAGTCAAGAACTTCCATTTCGGGCAAAAAAAAGTTTGTTATCATCGCTCGGTAGCGTTCACCATTGACAGTAACGCTGCGATTCGCATCATCTTTGAAGAAATATGGCCCAATAATGCCGCCGGCCCATAAACCGCACCAAACAGTGGCTTTTTCGGGATGCATTGGTAGCTGTTGCAATGCTTCTGGCTGATCTTCACTCCAAATGCGGCAATTATGCTTATTTACGTACCCATTCAACCAAAAATGAGCCTCATCGCTGAACACAATTTTTCGATAAAAAAGCGGATCCTCGGCCAGCTTTCCAAGAGCCCATTCACCAAAAATTCGGCGTTGTGGTAGGTCGGCTGGCTTTAGTTCTTGCACCAGCTGTATCTTAAAAGGCTTTACGCCCAAATCCTTCCGCAAAATTTTCCACGTAGTGCTGTAACAAAGGCCTAACTGCTGGGAACGGCGCCGAATCGACATTTCGCGGTCTTCTGTCACACTAGCTGATACGGCCGCAATATTTTCTTCACTACGCACAGTACGTAAACGTGTTGGTGGTTTAATGTCCAACAAAGTAAATTTGGTGCGAAATTTGGTCACAATCTTCCGAATAGACTGCTCAGAAGGTCGAGAATGCCGACCATAAAATGGAAGCAGCGCGCGATGAACATTTCGAACCGAGCACGAATTTTGATAGTAAAATTCAATAATTTGCAAGCGTTGTTCATTTGTAAGACGATCCATGGTTAAATTGCAAACCAAACTGAAGCTGTTTGACAGTGACACAAGGTACTAAACATACGTCAGCTGTCAAAACCAGTGTTGCCAAAACCAAACCAGCTAAAAAATCACCCTTTACTTTGGTATAATCTTAGTTACTTGTGAGTATTATACCTCACCATATTAAAATCGCACATACCATAAACACGTGACGTCACAGCAAAAACGACATTGAGTATAATTTTTCGTTCATCACACAAAATTCACATTCAGTCTTTACTGAAAATGAAACATGAAGACCTGCTTTTGGTCATACGCTTAGTTAGACGACAATAGAAAACTTGGTTTCATTGATCATCGTAACTCCGGCCGTAGACAAGTTCAGACGATATGGTATTTGGCTTTATTTGCTTTCTCGGAGCTTCCCCGCCAGTGGTAAGGCGTTTCGTTGAAAGTATCAATTCAATTCAATTTTGCTTTATTGAACATTTTTATTTACAATTGGCTTAAAAATTATTTGTAACTATAAGATACATTGATAAATGAAAGGATTTTGTTGGAACATAGGGGACCTAACGTTATACATGGAAACAAAATTTAAATACAAATTGGATTTATTATTTTTAAATTTTAATAAAAAAAAGTCGGGTTGACTTTGTCGTCATCGGGTTGTTCAATCCTGGTTGTCAAGTGGCAGTATTGGTTAAGGGTTGGCATAGGATTGGCGTTTAGCCACGCTAATGGGCTGACCCTGGACCAGTGTAGAAGATTCCTGCTTCATCGTTGATTGTTGTAGTTATGTCCAGGATTTCCATACCTCCAAGGTACCTTGGTTCCAGATGTCATTGTTGGTTTATCATCGTTCTTATCAGTTGATTAGGGTGATTGGTGAGGTTCCTTACCAGTTTATCTGCAGATAGAATTAAATACTTGTCCAGGGGGACAACTTTGGTTTCAAAGTAGAGTTGCTCGTTCTTGAAGGCTTACGCCGTTGACGATCGAAACAAAGTCCAGTGCAGATCCTCAGGATTTTTCTCTCGAATATTTGAAGTTCCTTCATAGCTGTTTTGAAGATGGTGAACCAAACTGGGAAGCTGTAACTGAAAACTGGTCTCAAAAGTTGCTTGTAGATAAAAACTTTTGTCTGCTGGCTTAGCCCAGTTCGGTGGAAAGCAAAGTTGGCCTCTTTGAGTACAGAACGCGAATGTGGGTTGAAGTTGCTGCCTAGGTACTTGGCGCTGCGTTTGGCGGTAATCTGGTACCATCTGGGAGTGCTATGGCGATGTTTCTGCAGGTTTCATCTACCAGAACATCTTAGCTAGCTGTTTTTAGAGCCACTAGGGGAGTAGTACCTGCTAATCTACCAGAGCGTCTAAGCCTGCTGTTTTGAGTGCCACCAGATCCTGCTGATGTTCCAAAACGTATAAGCCTTCTGTTTTAAGTGCCACCAGGGGCGTGGTACCTGCTAATGTACCAGAGCCATTAAGCCTGCTGTTTTTGATTACCACCACAGACTTCGGTACGTGCTGATCTCCCAGAGCCATAAGCCTGTTGTTTGAGTGCCACAAAGAACGTAGTACCTGCTGATGTACCAGAGACTAAACCTGCTGTTTTAAGTGCCGCCAGAGGCGCAGTACCTGGTGTTGTACCAGAGCCTTAGCCTGCTGTTTTGAGTGGGAGTGCCGCTGAGGGTGTAGTACCTGCTGATGATACCAGAAGCAGAACATTCAACCTTCTGTTTTGAGTACCACCAGGTGCGTAGGATTTGCTGATGTGCCAGAGCTTTCAGCTTGATGTTTGAAAGGCCGGATCATAGAAGCCGCATTACCCGAGATCAAAAACCAGGATTTAAAATCAAACCGAATCATCCGAAACCAGTTGAACTGATACAAAGCAGCAAGCCTGCAATCTATAAACGCAAGTGAATAATTTCAGTACTAAAATGTAAGTACCACTAAACGATAGTAATAGAATTTTGTGTGTTATAAATATAAGAGTTGTTTTCAATAAAGATTTTGTAATAAAATTCTTTGAACTTTTTCGTACTTGAAAGTTTCGTACTTTCTTCAGGACGACCCTGGTGAGACAGGCGAACATAACCTCGGCTGTAAGGAAAAAATAACATCACAGAATTACCGTTTGGGAGATATTGCCTTAAAATCATTTGGGGGCCTTTGAATGCTATGAGGAGGCTATGTGCCAAACTTAAGCTTTCCGTCATTTATTCCGTAATTTTGTTGATTTTTCGTCTAATATGACGACTAACGCTGATATTTGAACAAAAAGCTTTTGTATACATTTTATTGGTCAAGCTATTTGTTATATGTTATAGAAAGACGTGATTCAAAATTATCGAAGCTGGCGAAACAACGATTGCAGCACGTACAACGTACGAATTAGAGCAAACTATTCCCTCTTAAATAGACCACAGCCTGTAATTTGATGGGCCTAGGTTTTAGGTCTAGACACACTTGCTTCCCAATCATCCAATAAAATGAAGGTCGGATCATTATTCACTTTTTTGTGGTTTTTGGAATGTCCACTGCTTGTTGGCGACTATTTTTGGCTACGAGGTTAGCCATCCTTCGACCGAATCTTTGGCAGTCAAGCCCTTTACAAGTATTCTTAAACAACTTCACCAAACGAGACATAAAACAAAACGTGATTCCAAGTAGTCAAAAGGTTCGAATTCCGAAAGATATCATCTTTTGTCAAGAAGACTGATGACTGCTGCCTGCTAATAGTGCAAACTAGAAGGCCTCCGTTTTCTTCAGGATTGGAAAAACAATGGTGAGATACACTTTATATGACATGCTTTCCCTCGAAAGGCTGAGTGGCAAGGTCGTTCCAGCTACTGTATTGGACTTGTGCTTGATAACAATTGTCCAGTTTATATATCTTGAGCACTCAGTATTTTTCCTCCATTTTTTGACAGAGCAGGAGAATAAAATATAAACAGTATTCCTCACATAGAAGTCAAAACAACTCTCTTTTTCTTTTCTTCTTATAGAATTTACTGAGACTAGAAATAATTGAGCAAGCGAATCCAAAAAATTTCAGTCTCAGTTTTTAAGGGGAAAAGTGAGGAATTTTTGAGAAGAATCCTGTTTATATTTCTGAGCGCTCTGAGTCCTCTGAGATCTCAGAAATATAAACTGGCTAAATAGCTATCTCCACTTCACCGAGGATGGAATTGTTGGTCTACATGTCATCAATTCGATACGTTATTTCCCTTATAGGTACCGTTTAAGGAAATGATATTCTTTTAATCTCAAGACCAATTCTTGATTACACTACCATGTTTCCCTGATCGTCCTGGAAGGCTCCAGATTGAGTCTTGTAACCTTGAGGGGTTCTTTTTGCCTTCTTGTAAAACTTCCAAAATCTCATTCCTGCTATGGAATTCCTCTATTTCTTCGATTTCAAGCTACTGATAATTCTTCTATTTTTTCTAAGAAGCTGGTATCTCTCTTCTGCTTTTACAGCTCGATAGCAGCTCTAGTCCTTCTATGTAGTGCCACCATAAATGCCTCTAATTAAACTACATGTGTCACCCTGCATTCTTCGACAAACCAATTGTTTCATTGTGGTGGTTGTGTTTGTCCCAGTAAATCAAGGGCAGCTCTGATGGCTTCTGAGTTATGTTTCCACCATAGTTCTCAATGCTTAATAATGCTGGATGCTATTAGAGATTCAATCATAGAAGGATATGTAGTCCAGTAAAAAGTGCAATTTTACTACTGATCAAATGGAAAAAACTAGCGGCAGGCTGTAATGTAGGTACACAACTTTAATCTAAGCTGGCGCCCTCCTGTCCCTTGCAGGCTTAATGCCACGCCTACTCTTCTTATATATATTTTGTTATAATCACCAAAGAATTTTTTTAATTCAAAGTGAAATCCGTCCAGTTTTCTTATTCATTTGGAAACAGCTCCAACGACTTCCATAAAATTTTCAGAATTTGTCCTTATGGACGAGAATCAATTTTGCGATTTGCAGGAGGCATTTCCAAAAATTTATAGATACCGTTGGAGCCATTTTCGAAAAACAAAGAAATAAGAAAAATGGGCGTGGCAGAGGGCGGATTTTACTTAAACCATTTTTGTTTAGTATTTTCTCTGGTCATTATGACAAATTATAAAAATTTCATACATATCGGTGCAGCCGCAGCCATTTCTTAATACACCAAGCTTGAAGAAATGTGGCCGTGGAATCGTCCCTGCAAGGGTTAGGAGGTTGCCAACCTAGATTTTAATTGAATACCTACTCTCAAAACGACCTGAAAAATTTCAGCCTGCCACTATTTCTTTTTCATTTACAATTCTAATCTTACTGTACTACTACTGGTGATTTGTTTCGATTGCAGACATCTGACATCGAACTTAATTCGGTATATCCGTAACCGTAAGTTGGTAGGTGGGTGTCCGAGTCAATTTCAAGACCTAAGAACATTCGTACATCCACGATATTTAAAGAGTTCCTTGCATCACTTGCAATCTTTACAATCAGTCATAGAACTTAGAACTACGATGTTGTTGGTACCTAATTGATTTGGATTCTGTTAAAATTCACCTTCAATTTGACATAATCTGATTTTGGGGAAAGCTCAGAATACTTCATAGTCCTATCTCTTATAAATGAAGATATGTTTGGTTTGCAGGTAATAATCCACCCTTGTTTAAAATTCCACATTATAATTATTAAAACTGGTTCACCCTGCTGTGTGAGTGCCCCCGACACAAAACACAGATAGGTAGAAGTTAAACTGTGTCATAGTCCCAAAATCACTAAAAGCAGTAGTACTCTTAATTGAAAATCTATTGATGTACACTCCGCATCTCTTGATTAAGGTTGTATATTCTTAGACCACGTTTCGTATACATATACATATGTGCTAGGTAATTTAGACAATACAGCAGTAAACATAGGGCAACTAGCATTATGTTTTGCACTTCAAATGAGTACATTGTAATTCACTTACTTGTTAATAAAGATACAAATTTTCTTTGTTTTTATGAAAAGTTTCATTGTGGAGAGAATATAACTATGCATAGCTGGCACATCAATTGTTTTATCGTAAACAGTTATTAGCAAAATAACGGGTGATTTTTTAGCTGGTTTGGTTTTGGCAACACTGGTTTTGACAGCTGACGTGTGTTTAGTACCTTGTGTCACTGTCAAACAGCTTCAGTTTGGTTTGCAATTTAACCATGGATCGTCTTACAAATGAACAACGCTTGCAAATTATTGAATTTTACTATCAAAATTCGTGCTCGGTTCGAAATGTTCATCGCGCGCTGCTTCCATTTTATAGTCGGCATTCTCGACCTTCTGAGCAGTCTATTCGGAAGATTGTGACCAAATTTCGCACCAAATTTACTTTGTTGGACATTAAACCACCAACACGTTTACGTTCTGTGCGTAGTGAAGAAAATATTGCGGCCGTATCAGCTAATGTGACAGAAGACCGCGAAATGTCGATTCGGCGCCGTTCCCAGCAGTTAGGCCTTTGTTACAGCACTACGTGGAAAATTTTGCGGAAGGATTTTGGCGTAAAGCCTTTTAAGATACAGCTGGTGCAAGAACTAAAGCCAGCCGACCTACCACAACGCCGAATTTTTGGTGAATGGGCTCTTGGAAGGCTGGCCGAGGATCCGCTTTTTTATCGAAAAATTGTGTTCAGCGATGAGGCTCATTTTTGGTTGAATGGGTACGTAAATAAGCATAATTGCCGCATTTGGAGTGAAGATCAGCCAGAAGCATTGCAACAGCTACCAATGCATCCCGAAAAAGCCACTGTTTGGTGCGGTTTATGGGCCGGCGGCATTATTGGGCCATATTTCTTCAAAGATGATGCGAATCGCAGCGTTACTGTCAATGGTGAACGCTACCGAGCGATGATAACAAACTTTTTTTTGCCCGAAATGGAAGTTCTTGACTTGCATGATATGTGGTTTCAACAAGACGGTGCCACATGCCACACAGCACGCGAAACAATGGCGCAATTGCGAGGCGAGTTTGGTGAACAGTTAATTTCACGTTTCGGGCCGGTCAATTGGCCGCCTAGATCGTGCGATTTGACACCATTTGATTATTTTTTGTGGGGGTATGTCAAGGCTAATGTCTATAGGGACAAGCCCGCTTCGATTGACGCACTAGAAGCCATCATCCATGCATTCATTCGTGAGATACTGGCCGATATGTGTGAAAGAGTATGCCAAAATTGGACTCAGCGGATGGGCTACCTGAGACGCAGCCGCGGTCAACATTTGCATGAAATTATCTTTAAACATTAAATTGCAAGGTTCAAACTATCGATTCAAATAAATATTTCATTCATTTTTTCGAATTTTTTGTGTTTTTTTTTTTAAGTTCTAAACCTCTTAAAAAATCACCCGTTACTTCGTTATCCTTTGCATGCTTAAGTAAGCCGCTTTAAAAAAAAAAAAAAAAAAAACCTAATCAATTAACGTTGAGTGTATAGATATTTGTATCTTCATACCTACATATATCTAGATATGGATATTCAATAAAATAAAATTAAAGAAATGCTTATAATAGAGCGCCATGTCATGGTCCATTCCAAGAGCTTAACCGTCTCCCCATACTCTGCCTGCTCAAGTCGTTGTTCAAAGTTTATCATTTTGAATAAATCTATTTGGAATCGCAAGGCGAATTGGTGGGGAATTAATCGTTTTTTTAGCTGAACGTGAGTATCGTTATTATTATTTGTTGCGAGCCAGTGAAGTCCAGTCCAAGGAAACCAACAACAAAAAAAGAAAACGGGAGCAAATCAAAGATATTTTTTTTTTCGATTTTATCAGATTCCTGCGGTAGGTGGAAACAGGCATGGTATTTAACGGGTGATTTTTTAGCTGGTTTGGTTTGGGCAACACTGGTTTTGACAGCTGACGTGTGTTTAGTACCTTGTGTCACTGTCAAACAGCTTCAGTTTGGTTTGCAATTTAACCATGGATCGTCTTATAAATGAACAACGCTTGCAAATTATTGAATTTTACTATCAAAATTCGTGCTCGGTTCGAAATGTTCATCGCGCGCTGCTTGTGTTCAGCGATGAGGCTCATTTTTGGTTGAATGGGTACGTAAATAAGCATAATTGCCGCATTTGGAGTGAAGATCAGCCAGAAGCATTGCAACAGCTACCAATGCATCCCGAAAAAGCCACTGTTTGGTGCGGTTTATGGGCCGGCGGCATTATTGGGCCATATTTCTTCAAAGATGATGCGAATCGCAGCGTTACTGTCAATGGTGAACGCTACCGAGCGATGATAACAAACTTTTTTTTGCCCGAAATGGAAGTTCTTGACTTGCATGATATGTGGTTTCAACAAGACGGTGCCACATGCCACACAGCACGCGAAACAATGGCGCAATTGCGAGGCGAGTTTGGTGAACAGTTAATTTCACGTTTCGGGCCGGTCAATTGGCCGCCTAGATCGTGCGATTTGACACCATTAGATTATTTTTTGTGGGGGTATGTCAAGGCTAATGTCTATAGGGACAAGCCCGCTTCGATTGACGCACTGGAAGCCAACATCCATGCATTCATTCGTGAGATACCGGCCGATATGTGTGAAAGAGTATGCCAAAATTGGACCCAGCGGATGGGCTACCTGAGACGCAGCCGCGGTCAACATTTGCATGAAACTATCTTTAAACATTAAATTGCAAGGTTCAAACTACCGATTCAAATAAATATTTCATTCATTTTTTCGAATTTGTTGTGTTTTTTTTTTTTAAGTTCTAAACCTCTTAAAAAATCACCCGTTATAAGAAATATCTGCAAGGAGGTGCAACAAGAAGCAGCCATTCGACAACAATGTTCGTCTACCCGAACACCCGAAAGCCAACAAAAGGATATTTCTGTTTTTTTTTGCAGCAGCAGCAGCAGCACACAGGTGGAAACAAAATAATCAATGAGTGGTTATAGGGCTTTGGAATAAGAATGACATTTGTGCTAGATTGCCACGTAATTATTATTTATGTTTCTTTATAATTTTGAAATGTCTTCAGGGGCATATTTTGCGAGACTTAAATTTTATAGTAAATAGTTTATTGGATCCTGATAAAAGGGGTCGATTGCAGGTGTAGAACTGGATTTTAGTTTTGAAAATAATCTAAACACGATAAAATTTATTATGTAGTTTGTAAGATGTAGGTTTCTACGGTTGGATGAAGATTTTTGTAATCTAAAACTAAAACTTGGCGACCTACATATTATGCTAAATGGTTTCACTTTTTTTTTTTAATTAATGTTTGTGGCTCTTTTGAAAAATAATAAGAAATGGGTCGAAACATTTACCAAAATTTTTATAACAAAGTAAACAAACTGATCTATTCTACGAAAGAATCCTACAACCGAGCAAGTTAAAAATGCCTGCCATTTCAAAAAACTTTTAATTTTCCCCGACAGAGCATAAAACAAAAACAAAAAATAACGATAGCTACCATATTTTCTTAGCAATGTTTTTCTCAAAAACGGCTTTGCACCTTTTCTTTAAGAAAAATCTATAAATTATCTTTATTAGACCAGGCTTCCTTTGGATGGAAAAACGTTTTTTGATTTTTGACTTGAAAATAGTGTGACTGATTAAAATAGTTTTTTTGTTATACAGAAGCTTCTAAGAAATTAAAATAGTTTTGTGTTCCAAAATTTTCCAAAATCTGTAGCTAGAGGTTGCGGCTCCTACGATTTCAAAAACATTTTTCTTATACGCTAAAATAAGTGTCATCGTGATATAAAAATTTACATGAGTGTCAAGAAATAATGCGGTCAATTGATGAAATTTGGAATAAATGTTTCATTTGTCATTAAAGACAATAATAGGAACAATCCACAAAAATATCTGTGGTGAGCAAGTCTTTTTTTTTTTGTGGGTAAGGGTAGTGGTAGGATTGTTATCATAAATGTGTGACAAAAATGGTACCTTCATGAAATTTGGTAGAAATGTGTTCTGAACTACCAGAGTGAAGAATCAAAAGAGTCTATAAAACTATCTTTAGTAAAAGGTTTTGATGGGTGTTGAAAAGTATAATGCTTTTTTCAAAAACAAATTTTGTTTAGAAAAACAAATAACACCAATTACCAATATCCACAAAAACACCCTTTGACTCTTGATATTTTTGTAAGTTCTTTTCATTCTTCATTCGGATAGTCAGAAAAACATTTTTACCACGTTCCTTAAGGGTACAATCGTTTTCAATGAATTTTAAAAATAATACCACACTTTCCAATTTCTTATTAAAAACACTTCCATCCGAAAAATTTTTATAGACTCTTTTGAGTCTTCATTCGATTAGTCCATAAAGCATTTTAACCAAGTTTCGTGGTGGTACCATATTTTTTATAGGTTTTATGGTAATAATCCCACTATAACCCCACCGCCCAAAAAAAAACGCTTTTTCACCACAGATATTTGTATGAATCTTTCTGCTTATTTTTATGTGACAACTGAACCATTTATGCCAAATTTCACCTATGGACCATTATTTCCAACTGGGTTTCGGTAATATCTAACTTTTATTTTGAAAATATAGTTATCCTTAAATAAAAATTGTAATAACGTTTTTCGCGGAGTCCGCATAAATTTGTTTTTAATGTCATTTGATTAAGCATTAAAAACTACCTTCAAAACATGTGTCATACGCTTAAGTTGTACGAGTACCAAGGTAAAATTTTTACGTCAATTCTTTTAAAGCGATTGAACGCATGGATACAAGCAAATCAACTACTAAGTGAGTCTCAAGCTGGGTTTAGATCTGGGTACTCAACCATAGACCATATCTTTACGCTTAGAAGCATCGCTGACTCGTTCCTAACAAGAAATAAAAAACTGTATACATTTTTCGTAGACTTCCAAGCCGCTTTCGATACAATCGACCGAAATGCACTAATGTATAAGTTGTTTGGATTGGGAATGTCGCTTAAGTTTGGGTACTGCAGAATTTGTACATGGACACCAGGGCAGCAGTTTGGGACGGTAAAAATGTATCTGAGTGGTTTCAAACGAAGACAGGAGTCAAGCAGGGATGTGCACTAAGCCCAAGTTTATTCGCATTATTTATCGAAGACATAACAAGAGCACTACCAGGAGGTGTAGATTATGCTGGAGTTACTATCAAAGCTCTGCTTTTTGCAGATGATATAGTTCTGTTTGCCAACACTCCGGCATCGCTGCAACTTATGATAAACAAATTGTCTGAATACTGCACGAGATGGAACCTGGTTGTTAACTTGAATAAGTCGAAGGTAATGGTATTCAATAAAGGTGGAGGCAGAACTAACGCTAACGAACAATGGTGTTTTAACAACGAAAGATTAGATGTTGTCAAAGAATATGAATACTTATGAGTCCTTTTCACAAAGAATTTAAACATGGAAAAGCATCTCACCGAAAAGCTGTTAAAGGCGAAAACCGCCATTAATATGGCATGGAAAAAATGTTTTAATAATAAGAACATTGCACATAGCAGCAAATATAAAATTTTCAAATCTGTATCTGAATCTGTTCTTTTTTATGCTGCTCAAGTGTGGGGAGTAAAGAAGTATGAAACCGTGGAAAAATTGCTCAGGTTCTACATAAAACGAATTTTTCATCTTCCTCCAAACACCCCAAACTATATGATAATAATGGAGACAGGTATTTCACCACTGTTCATAAGTACCTTGAAACTACAAGTGGACTACATTTTGAAAGTGCTCAATATGCCTACCAATCGCTTACCGAAAAAAGCAGCTCTACAAGCGATTCAAAGTAAGACAGGATGGTTCAAAGAGTGGATAGAACTGGCTCATGAAACTGGTGTGGAGTTAGCAATCAACGAACGGGATACATGGAAGTCGACTATGTATGATCTAATCAGTCGTCTGGATGAAAAATATAGAGAGAAGTACAGGGAAGAGGCGTCAAGCTCTTTACATCGGGTGATTTATAGCAGGCTAAATTATGACCTCAATCAAAATAATTATTTTCGAGATGATTTGAGTATCGAACAAATCTCATGCATGTTTCGACTAAGAGGGGAGCTTCTAAATCTTAATTTTATTCCGCATCGTGAAGAGCTACCGATCATTTGCGATATGTGTAACTTGGCAGAACGAGAGGACATTTTTCATTTTGTCGGAAGGTGCCCGGTCTTAAGGGAAGCAAGAAGATACACATTGGGGCGAGATTTTCTCACCGAGAATGAAGTGATAGACCTCCTTAATGGAGTAGATGTACCAAAGATGTTCAAATTTTGTAAAATAGCTCTTAATTATAGAAGCAAAATATTAGCTGAATACTTCTAGAAAATAATTGTAACTTTATCTATTTATTTAAATTGTCAGTATCTTTTTAAATTTTGTCAATCAGGCAGACGGCAATATGCCATGCTTAAATGATTGTGTAATAATTGTGTATATAATATAATGTAAATAAAATCAATTTAATCTAAAATCTTTAATCTAATCCAAGGTAAATTTTTGTGTTTGATGCACCACAACTTCCCCCTCTCCCCCTCAAAAAAACATTCTTCCATGTGGAATATTTTTATAAACTCTTTGGATTCTTAATTCTCATAGTACATGGAACGTTTTAACTAAGTTTCATGATGGTACCAATTTGTTTGTTTTTTTTTAAATCCTATTTTACCTGTACTAATAGTTGGGAAAACTTGAATGGATTGATTGCACAATTCATGGAAGATATTGTAAATTTTATTTTTTAATCTTCACCGTTAGTTTAAAAAAAAAAGTAAGTACTAAAAAAACAAATTTTGAAGGTATTTTTGTAAATCTTTTACGGCTTTGCAAATATTGACTGCATGACTTATGTTAATATACAAATCAGGCTAATGAACTTTCAATATTCCTGTAAATTTTCAAATTGATTCATTCAACCATTTTTTTCCTGTAAATTCTCAAAATGATTCATTTAACCGTTTTGTTCATACCAATAAATTAAAAACTTATAAAACAATTAAAGGATCAAATTTATTGCTTTCAAACATTGTGTAGTTATCTTCCAAATGGAAACAAAAACAATAATAATAAGAACAAAATTAGAAATTCAAAAAAATTCAAAACAAACCTCAAATATATATGTAATCTTATAAAGGCTTTATCTTAAATTTTTGATAAAGCACAGGCAACTGAAATTTAGTTCGTTAGAAAACTAAGCAACGAAAAATTCTGACGATTAAAGTTCTGACGAGAAGTCAGAGGATGACTTGTTCTGATAAACAGCTTGGGCGCAAAGTTCGGACGAACAGTTCTGACACATTTGTTAATATACGCATCCACTGTAACCGTAGCCAAGCAGAAATTAAGTTACCATTGGTTGCTTCCTGGATGTCGAGAAAAGCATTTTTCAGGGTATAGGTGGGAGCTCTTATTCATAAATTCTCACTCTACATACCAAACCAGACTTTCCTTCAATACTTATAAAATTTTAACTTTGAGTTTGAATTTGAAAACAGGAACTTTTTAGTGCAATTGGGGAATTGCAAGTCAACACGATGAGCAGTAGACCTGATGTTGACTTCTTTACAACAACCTTATCAACCTATTCCAAGCAAATGCTAGAACCTTCTCTTCGATAATGATTCACCCAGATAATTACTCATCGTTACCTCCAATGAAAACTATCCGAAAAGTCAAAGTCCATATCCACTAACTTTTGGGAATTAACAAGAAATGGGGTATCTGATGGATCTTCTTATCCAAATCAGAAGATATGTGCATGCTGCTGCTTACTGAAGAAGTTATAATCTGCGTTTCTGCAACGATTTTAAATATTTGTTGACTCAAGTTATATTTTGCATTAAATTTCAGCGTTTCAGACATTAATATTCATCTAAACTTCTTGCGAATTTCTCAAAATTCTTCTCAGCCAGTTTTTGTCATTGTCATGTCAGTCAATTCGTGCGTATAAGTCTGAAGATGAACATCAAGTAAAAAGAGTGGTTCTAGGCAGTATCCAGTGAATAGACATTGAAATTCAATTAAATCAACGAGTAAAAAGTTTCTGCGCCTTTCACTATCTCCAAAGTCTATTAAGGATATGCTGTGTGCATTTAGCAATACAGGACAGGTACAGCATCTTAACCGCATAACCTCAAACTTAACTTAAGTACGCAATAGAGACGACGACGACGCACAAAGACCATGCGGCAATGAATACAAACACCACCTATATATAACTCCATGATAATAATTATTTTTACTATGACGAGCAGGAATAAAGGTACTCTAGCTACCGGCTGACATTCTAGCCTCTCAATCAATTCCCCAGAGGCAAATAGCAATGATGGCGGTGGGTGACCGCACAATTTTCATAAAGCAGGTACACAACCGTGCTCTTGGTTATAGGTTGGCTATCCGCGTGCCATATAGTGTTTAGTGTTACCAATTGGTTGGGGCTTTTCAAACCAATTGAACGGTTCAAAATTTTAAAGAATATTTTTTTTTTCTAACTCTTATACTCGTACATACAAAAATAGTAAGTAAATTATTGAAATTAATTTCGATTTGAAGTTTGAATCTTGACAAGGGTCCATTGAACATTATTTGATGGAGGTTTAGGTAAAGAGATAATTGGGCTTGGTGAAGAGGTCAACGAGTTGTATAAATAGTTTGATTTTATAATAGAAACCGGAAGAGGTTATACAAAAGATGTTTTGAATGAATTTGAACATCTTGATTTGCTCACCTAAATATTCAATGAGGCCTTATAGATGATGAGGTAAGGAGATCTTATTGTACATTCTCACATCATTTCAATTCATTGTTGGATATATCTCTACCATTTGATGTAAGAATTGATTAATACAAAAAAAAAAACTGAGAGAGTTAAAGATGATTTGATCCGATTAAGAACCCTATTTCTTATGTTACTACTGATATTCTGTATAATTTTTTATATCACTACCATTTGGTAGTTGTTTGAATTCTGCTTTTGAAAATGACTTTGCAATGAGGATATTTTATTTTAATCTTGTTAAATAGTCTATTTGTTTTAAGTACAGGGTGGCGCACCAATTGTGCTACAATAAGAAATTCAAATAACTTTTTTTTTTAATCGATGTATTTCATTTATTTTTTTTTATTGGTTAGAAAATTAAATTTTATTTTAAATAGTTAGTTGTTTTTAAGGATTATAGACCGCAAATGACCTCCACGCTCTCCCACGCATATGCGGCACCTGATCAAAAAATTATTCATTGCGGCCTGAAGAGTTGAAGTTGGGATCACCTCAATTATTGTCGTTATGGACTGCTTTAATTCAGTTAAATTCCTGGGCTTCGTTTTATACACCTCTTGCTTGACATAACCCCATAAAAAGAAGCCTGGTGCAATCAGGTCAGGTGACCTTGGGGGCCAGCGAAGAGTTGAGTTCCTATAAATTAATTTGTTTGCGAATTTTTTGTTTAGCTCCGCCATAACTGGTCTGGCTATATGTGCAGTTGCTCCATCTTGCTGAAACCAAACGCTGTTGAATGGTATACGTCTTCGGCGCAGTTCTGGGTAAAAAAACTCCTTCAACATCTTTAAATAACGGTCCCCATTGACAGTCACGGTTGCACCGTTTTCTTCAAAGAAGTACGGCCCGACAATACACCTTGATGAAACTGCGCACCACACAGTGACTCGTTCTGGGTGCAGTTCCGTCTCATGGAGCATTTCTGGTTTAGACTCATTCAATATACGGCAATTTTGCTTGTTTACATTGCCGTTAAGATCAAAATGGGCCTCATCAGACATGAACAAACAATTTATCAATGTGTTGTCTTCTTCGGCCATTGATATCATTTTTTGGCAAAATTCCAGGCGAACAGGCAAATCCTGAGGGTTTAACTTGCTAGTAATTTGGACTTTGTACGGAAACAAGTTTAAATCGTCATGAAGTATCCGTTGTAATGACCGTCTACTAACTCCAATTTGCCCTGATAAGTTTCGGGTCGAAACGCTCCGATTGGCCTGTATTGCAGATGCTACTGCTGCGATTGTATCCTGAACCCGAACATTGGCATCTCGATGCTTCCAGATTCGGCAAACATGTTTACAAACCTCATAATGGTCCATCTACTCGGGGGATTACCGCCAAACTCCCACCTAAATTCCCTTTGGACGGAAATGTCGGACTGCAAAGCATGGTACTGTTGCACTATCCAAATTCTTTTCTCCGTATCCCCAAGCATCCATTTTTATAAATCTAAATAGTAACCTACAAAATAAAAAAAAAATAAGCCGATTACTCACACAGAAAAAAAGTTATTACGTTTTATTTTTGTAGCACGATTGGTGCGCCACCCTGTACTTGTTTGCTGTACTGTGGATAAATATTTATAACCAAAGAAAACTCATGAATTTGAAGGCATCATAAACTTCATATTCAAGGAATGAATAAAGACCTCAGATAGTGACAACTATAAATTTTTCGTTCGTTAATAAAACTTATTCATTTTATTTAAATTCTCCGCTTGTTTACTTCACAAAATAAAACACTTTACTTTTCTTACAATAAAACAATTTATTGTTCACCACTGAAATGAGATCACCAATTTTATTTTTTCCCTTTTCTTACGACCAACTTTATTCATTCATGATTAAAAACAAACTGTGTCCACTGCCGTTCAAACACGTCATTCGTCACACATGTTCCCAAAATAGCTTAAATGTTCTAGTATTTACTTTTCGTAGGGGAAATTTCCCATTAAATTCCTTTTGTCGAGCTTTCATTTTGACGTTGGGTACTAAAATTTCTAAAGCTCACCAAAGCTCTCCGTAGGTTGGTTTGTATCATGTATAATCCGGAAGATGGCGCTTCTTCATTCGAGAGTCGTTATAGTTCATTCGAGAGTCGTTTTAATACAAAAGTGAGAGTCGTAACATTATTATTTTTTGAACGGGCTTCCAATCCATTAAAGGTCTGAACTTAGGCATTGCCTTGTTCCATCATCATTAATCTCGAGTAAACTGGTTCCATTCATCCAGACCAAGTGATCTGGATGACATCATCGCACAGCTCAAATAGGACTAAACTTTTCGCGGTGGTCTCTCGGTAGCGGATAATTGACTATTTTACTGCTTCAACAGAATGGAGACGGAGCTGCAACTCAAGCTGCAACTGGAATGGCTTTCAAAATGTTGAATACACACAAATCCTTTGATACGAACAGAACACGACTCAGCTGCAGATGGAGCTGCAGACGCAGCTGGACAAGTTGGCCAACTTTTAACTTTTGTATGCAGCTTTTTTGACGTTTCAAAATTGTGAGCGCAACCAAGTGTTTACATGGGGTTTGAAGAGAATTTCAATCTCTGATAATGACGTAAAGTACTTTTAGCTTCCATTTTATCACTATCCAAGTTTATTTTTGTTTTAATTTTTAACTTTGTGTTGAATTAATTTCGCACAGCTGGTGGGCGAGTAAAAAAAAAAATCACGTACAGCATTTTTTGACAGCTATTCCAGTTGCAGCTGCAGCTCCAGTTGCAGCACTCTATTCTGGTCAGGCAGTTAAGCGTATAATTCAAAGAAAACGAGCTTATGATCGAGTGCAATAAGCACTAACATAGCAGATCTTATCCCCGAATTACTTCAAGGCCAAAATGTTTCACCAATTCTTCATTGAACAGGTCTAAATATTACTTAAGCCTGCCTTGCGTACTGTCTATATCAATATCGCGTATGATATCCATAGCGTTGAGCACAATGGATTCATTGTGAAGCGTCTTTCTCGTATCATCACGTCTTTTAACCTAACCTAATCTTTAGTGTTCTTACTTACTTTCTTAAGGTTTCGCTACAGTCCGTGATTGTCCAGGGCCTCAACCAACAAGCTTTTTCCAGCCGAAAAAGCTTTTCTAGCTAGTTTTCTCCAGTTTCATACGTCAATTTGGTTGGGGTCATCTTCCACTTGCGTGCGCAACCTGTTGCGATGTCTCCCTCTACTGTACCGTCCCACGGGGTTAGATTCAAAGACTCTCTGTGCCGGAGAATTGTTATCCATTCGCTCTAGGTGACCCAGCCATCTCAGTCGTTGGCCTTACGTGGTTGTATCTTCTTCTCCACTCCCCATCTATGCAGACGGGACCAAAAATCATTCGAAAAATTTTCCTCTCAAAACAGCCAAAAGCGTTCTCATCAACCATTGCTTCTGCACCATACATCAGGACCAATATGATAAGCGTCTTATAAAGGGACACTTAAGTTGCTCGAGAGAGGGCTTGGCTTCGCAATTGCCTTCTAAGCCCAAAGAAAGAGCGATTGGCAAGAGTAATTCTTCGTTTGATTTCAGCACTTGTATCGTTCGCTGAGTTAATAGCGGAGTCTAGGTAGACAAAGTCTCTGACCACCTCAAAGTAATTGCTGTCTATAGTGACAGTCTAACTGAGACGTTGGTGTTGGGTGTACTTTCTTGTTGATGGAATATATTTGGTCTTGCCTTCATTCACCGTTAAAGCCATCTTCTTGGTTTCCTCCTCAATACTCAAAAAAGCACCACTGACATCTCGCTTTACGCTTTGCTCATCCAATTATGCCATTATTTGTTTGTACAATTCTTTCAAATATGATGTTATAGAAGTCACATGACAGCGCGGCGCCTTGTCTAAACCCGTTTTTGACATCAAAGGTATCGGCGAGGTATTTGCCTACCTTGATGAAGCAGCATCCAATGCAATCTCCTTCGCCATCCTGCACAGATGGACAAATTTTGGAAGGATGCCAAAACTGGACCTTGCTTTTAGCTCGTCTCCAACAATGCTTTGATACGTGGCCTCGATATCGATGAAAAGTAGGTGGGTATCGATTTGAAACATCTGGGTGTATTCCAAGATCTGCCGTAGTTAAAATATTTGATCTATGGTGAGCTTCCCTGGCCTTAACGAATGGCTTCAGGCTTTCACAAAGTTCAGCAGAGAAGATCTTGTATTCGATGTTAAGGAGACTGATTCGTCTGTAGTTGGTGCAATCCAGAATATCACCTTTATTCAGGATCGGGCAAACAATGCTGAGGTTCCATTCAACGGGCATGATTTCCTCCGTCCATATTTTACAAATAAGCTAGTGCATACTCCTAACCAATTCATCGCCAGCAGCTTTGAATAGCTTAGTCGCAAGGTCATCAGCTCCAGCAGCTTTATTGGACTTAAGTTTTGATAAACATAGCTATCTCACTTCATCAATATTGGGTGGACGGAATTGTTGGCCCACGTATGTCATCTAGGTTGAAGACTGACATCTGCGTGGTATTGGAAATCGGTCCCTTATCACCGTTATAGATTTGCAAAACTGATTTTTCCAATTCCTCAGCACCAACTGCGATTTTACCTCTATGTTCCCCTGATCGGCCTTGCATGTATCGGTTCGGGCCTTGTATCCCTGGGAAGTTCTTTTTACCTTTTGGTAAAACGTCCGAACTTCATTCCTGGAATGGCATCCGTCTATTTTCTCGATCACACGCTTTTCACGGTCTTTTTTTCCTTTTGAGAAGTCGGTGTTCCTCTCTCCTCTTCTGCTCGTAGAGCTTGCGACTTGCAAGTATCTCTGGTCCTTTTTTGCAGTGCTGCTTTGTTTGCCTATTGTTTGACTCCATGTACTTGCTGGCATTCTTTGTCAAACCAGGGGTTTCGCTGTGCTGCTCATCCAGGGCAAAGCACGTTAGTCACCTGCTTTCCGATGCCTGAATTTGGATTAGGGAATGCAATCAAAAAAGGGCCTGGCGATTTCTTGCAACTTTAGCCGCCCGACTTCAAACTTCCTCACAGAATTCCCCTGCTTTGGCTTTGGTCTGGATATCCGTAGCATTTTCTTGGCTACAACGAGGAAGTGGTACGAGTTAACGTTAGCTCCAAGAAACTTACTTTGTATGGACTATTTTTATAAGGTACTTCTTGCACAAACTGCTAAGTTCACATTTTTCCCTCAGTGTGATGAGATTTTACAATATTTTTCCTTAAGAAAGCTTGAGAAACATTGTATAAATTTATATTCCCTGAAACTTTTACCATCTCCTGTCCATTCAAAATTATTTCATTTTGGCAACACTTTTTTTATCGATTTGTACAATTCCTTACACAGTAGCTCGTAAAAATAGTGCCGAATTAAACGCATCCGCAATATAACTCCGCCATAAAGGCTTTTCATGTGTTTCTTTTTTTATGATCAGGAACCTCTCTTTTGTTCGCATTTAGTTTGACTTTACAAAGTTTTCGACAGACGCACGACATCACTTCAAAATGACGTTAAGGTACAAACAAGCTGTACAGTGATTGTTGCGTTTTGCGTTTCAGAAGCGCGCAACTTACCTTGATGAGGACCGCGACAAAGACCTCAAAATCAAATCAAAAGCCTTCCATCTCCCCACTAGCGTGATGTGGCTCTTCATAATTCGTGTTCCCTGTGTAAAAAAAAAGAAACACAACAACAACGTCTATATATGCATCTTTTGTATGCCATAGAAATGTTGACGACGATGACTATAAAAGCCCTGGAAGAAACACGGCAAGGAACCCTTGACTTCTCGACTTTGTTTGCGAACAGATGCATCATATCTCCAGATTGTTGTCTGCTTCTGTTCGGATTTGGTTTTTATTTTATTTTCATTTTAGGAAAATTATGACAGACAGATGAGTCTTTGGAATTATTGTTTGTTGTAGTTTCTTTGCCCTAAAACGAAGCACACTTGTCCCGCGTCATCTGATGCAAAACACTGATAGGCGCTTTGGGTCCAGCAGTGATCAGGAATGCACAAGCACATGCTGCGCACACGAGTAACACAGGTAGTTTTTGGGATCTTAACTGAGCTCGGAGCTTGGAGAACAAAAATGATGATGATGATGATGATGATGAAGAAGAAGATCTTCATCTAGGTAGTGTGGTTTCCATGGAATTCTTTAATCAAATTAAAGGAGGGGAACCGCAAGCGATACGAAATCAAATCTCTAGAGACGTTTCCATTCTCCTCCTTTGGCTTGGACACAAAAGATATGCAAATTGTTGTCTTGATATTTTGATCAAGATATGCATTCATCCATTTCTATTTGAATTCCAAGTGTTTTGTTGTTGTTGTTTTTTTTGTTATATGTACGGCCAGATCAAGCACTACTTCATTGGAATACCTCATGATGTGTGTAATGTGGTTCCGTGATTGCTAGCGGGAGATAGAAGCTTAATGACTTTTTAAAAGGAATTTCAAAACGGGAAGTCAAACAACTATAGAGGATCTGTATCGGTTTGGAAACGACGATTAAGAGAACATAATAATATGATCGAGTAAATGAAGGGTCGAATACTAAAAGTCAAGATTTTAATGGAACATTTTTAGACCCATCAAATTTTTGCTTTTGGTTTGTAATCAGAAATAATGATTGCGATGGTGGAGTATGAATTTCTTAGAGTTCTTGATTGCCTAACTATAAAACAAAGTTACAACTGTCTATGGGCTGCTTACAATCTGAAATACCAAGAACAAAAACTACGTTAACAGGGCAATTTTCACGCACGCAATTGTGACCTTGACAGGAATTTGCATTTTTTTAAACATGTTTTTTGTATTTCTATTCCCGATTCTGCAGTTCGCCAAATAAGGGCATAATCGAGTGACCTTCTAACTTCACAGTGAAGTTAGCAGGTCACATCTTTTGTGCCAGGAACCAAATATTCTGCATTTTAAGAATAGATTAGGTTAAAAGTTTTGAAGTCCATTTTTTTTTTCAAAAAAAGAACTTCAAATTTTGAACCTAGCTTATCGTTGAAATGCAAAAAAACTGCTAATTTTGAACCTTGCTTGCAGTTCCTAGCATGCTTAGTTCCTGAGATACACTATGTGACTTGTAACTTCGATGTGAAATTATCAGGTGACTCGGTTACACCGTTATTTGGCGAACCGCAAAATCGGGAACAGAAATGCAAAAAAACTGCAAATTCATCAATTTGGTCAGTAAGCTCAACTAATCCTAGAAATTGGTCAGCCCTGATAGCTTGTAATTAAGGCTTTAAGTTTTATAAGGTCAGAACGATTTTTGGCACCCCATTTGGGTGTGTTTTACAAAAGAAATTATATCATCTGATAGGTTACTAGATCCCCTAAAAGGTCAGCTAGTTTCAGTAATTGGTCAGCCATTTTTGCTATAAATTTTTATCCTTATGCCAAAAAAACATTCTTGACCTTAAAAAAAAACTCTTAAAAATATAAAAAGGAATCTATACCTGCCCAACTACTGAAACTAGCTGACTATTTTTATAGATCTAAGGGCCTGTCAGGTGGTATTAATTTTTTGCAAAATTTTATTACAGTGCAGTGGCCTCTCAAATGGCATACTTCTTTTTTTGACATGACCGAAAGGAGGTGCCAAAAGTTTTTTAATGGCCTTGAATAGAATTTTGAAAATTTATACAAAAAAATAATATGGCTGACCAATAAGGTACCGAAAATAGTTGACCTTTTATAACGGTCTAGAGATCTTTCGGATAGCAAACGTTTTTGTAAGTTTTTCATAAATGAGGTGCCAAAAACGGCGCATGAGCATGAAAAACCTTTAGCCTTGATTGCAAGTTATCTAGGGCTGAACAATTTCTAGGACTAGTTGATCTTTTCTAACCAATTACTGACCAACTAGATGTGAAATTTTTTTCAAATTTCCCATCTACATTTAGGGGCCTTTTCTTTGTTCAATGTTTGCATTTGAAGTCATATGGAGTCTAAATTATACTTCTTGGGACTCTAAACTCATTTCGAAAATTTTTTACTTGGTGGGACGAGTGAAAGTTGTGACAGCGACGACGCCGACGGTGGTGATGAGGACGGCTAATGGCATCGATCTAATCTAATCTAGGTGAAGCCTCGCCATGGTCACCTATATGCGATTTCAGTGTCACTGTCATTGTGTTTATCTCGCTGTGATCTCGCCCATTTACACGAGATCTGTGTTTTGGTTTTCTCACTTTGGTCTCACCGTGACATTTACACGTGGCTATTGACATTAAGAATGGTTTTTTGCCATCGCGCTTTGGTCTCGCTATAGTTTCATGAAAAACTTTTGTTTTAAAAAGTTTAAAGTAAGCTTAAAGCATTGTTAAAAAGTAGTAGTAGTGTTCGGTGTCTTTTGTGGTCTCACGCCTCCCGTTTACACCGAGTTTTTATTCTTGAGTAGTCGGCGCTCCTTCGTTGATCTCCTGGGCTGTTCTTTCAGCAGCTAGTTCTCGTCTACAGTATTGCTTGGTAGGCCTTATTATTAATTGGATGTGCTAACCGGAACTCTTCATCAAACCAGAAGTTTTGTTGTCTATTGGTGACACTTCTGATGGTTTGTTGACAGTATATCCACTGGTCCTCTGCAATTCATGCTTATGGTGGGCTCGCTCATAAACTTAGAATGTGGTCGGCAAAAAATCTGGCGGTCTCTTATGATTATAGCTTTTTAAAACCAAATCTTATTTGACCTGCTCGGTTTTGTAGCATTGATAATATCCGCTTCCGCATACGAGCCTGAGATACAACTTAAGCGACGTGAAATTAAATTTAAAATGAAACATTAATAATTTATGCATCAAAGAGTTTTCAAAAATGGTTTTGTCATAAAATTTGGTTTCGAAATGCCAATTGAGTTGAAAAGTACGTATTGCATAGATGTATAAACTAGGCTTAATTCGTCGTCATACTTCGGGGTCTATGTTTGCCATTCGGCAATCAGTACATCCAAGATTCTGAAAGCATGTCTAGCGTCTAGTTCAAGGTTTTTCAATCACAAGACTGCCATGTCCCTTTCTGTGTATCAAGGTGTATGAAACTAGTACTAACTATGATGACATTTCACCTTTCTATTCAAACCCACAGTAAAGAAACTAACTCATTAAATCTTTGCAAAGTGCACAATTTTGTTTAATTCTTGAGGATACTTTGTCTCGTTAACCTCTTGGAGATATTTGGTTAAAAAAATGCATTGCAAAGTCTACCCATTGGGTAATGAGAAAATGACTTCTTCCACCAATAACCTTAATTGAAGGGCGCTAATGATAAAGCTTGTGCAGGGCGCTGCTAAAGTTTGGGCTGGCCCTGTAGGTGTCACACATTAATCATTAGATACATGTCATGTTGTGGTGCTTTATTTCCCCAACTCACAATCCCATCCTTTTAAAAAACTTCAAAAGTGGATAACCCAAAAAAACAGCTCCTTATTGGACTGGCCTTTGAAAAGTCGGAATAGCCCACACGTACATAATAAGGTATTCACCAAGTAATTCAGCTTACTTGAACTGTCCATCTTGAAAATTCATCCGCTACCATTTAATCGCTGAAGAATCTTGGTGGAAGCAGTGTAATTTTTTTTCCATTTTTTATAATAGTTGGGATTTTTAGTCACATGTGTGTATTCACATTTTAAACCATTTTTTCAGTTGTGACTTCTAACGGGTGATTTTTTAGCTGGCTTGGTTTTGGCAACACTGGTTTTGACAGCTGACGTGTGCTTAGTACCTTGTGTCACTGTCATACAGCTTCAGTTTGGTTTGCAATTTAACCATGGATCGTCTTACAAATGAACAACGCTTGCAAATTATTGTATTTTACTATCAAAATTCGTGCTCGGTTCGAAATGTTTATCGCGCGCTGCTTCCATTTTATGGTCGGCATTCTCGACCTTCTGAGCAGTCTATTCGGAATATTGTGACCAAATTTCGCACCAAATTTACTTTGTTGGACATTAAACCACCAACACGTTTACGTACTGTGCGTAGTGAAGAAAATATTGCGGCCGTATCAGCTAGTGTGACAGAAGACCGCGAAATGTCGATTCGGCGCCGTTCCCAGCAGTTAGGCCTTTGTTACAGCACTACGTGGAAAATTTTGCGGAAGGATTTGGGCGTAAAGCCTTTTAAGATACAGCTGGTGCAAGAACTAAAGCCAGCCGACCTACCACAACGCCAAATTTTTGGTGAATGGGCTCTTGGAAAGCTGGCCGAGGATCCGCTTTTTTATCGAAAAATTGTGTTCAGCGATGAGGCTCATTTATGGTTGAATGGGTACGTAAATAAGCATAATTGCCGCATTCGGAGTGAAGATCAGCTAGAAGCATTGCAACAGCTACCAATGCATCCCGAAAAAGCCACTGTTTGGTGCGGTTTATGGGCCGGCGGCATTATTGGGCCATATTTCTTCAAAGATGATGCGAATCGCAGCGTTACTGTCAATGGTGAACGCTACCGAGCGATGATAACAAACTTTTTTTTGCCCGAAATGGAAGTTCTTGACTTGCATGATATGTGGTTTCAACAAGACGGTGCCACATGCCACACAGCACGCGAAACAATGGCGCAATTGCGAGGCGAGTTTGGTGAACAGTTAATTTCACGTTTCGGGCCGGTCAATTGGCCGCCTAGATCGTGCGATTTGACACCATTAGATTATTTTTTGTGGGGGTATGTCAAGGCTAATGTCTATAGGGACAAGCCCGCTTCGATTGACGCACTGGAAGCCAACATCCATGCATTCATTCGTGAGATACCGGCCGATATGTGTGAAAGAGTATGCCAAAATTGGACTCAGCGGATGGGCTACCTGAGACGCAGCCGCGGTCAACATTTGCATGAAATTATCTTTAAACATTAAATTGCAAGGTTCAAACTATCGATTCAAATAAATATTTCATTCATTTTTTCGAATTTTTTGTGTTTTTTTTTTAAAAGTTCGAAACCTCTTAAAAAATCACCCTTTATTTCTTAGTCGTACTATTTTAAATCGCAAGAATGACGACAAACATGTAACTGCATTTGATTAATTTTAAGCCTAGAAACACGTTTGCGATGTTCTGTCGAACGATCATTCATTAGCAAAAAAATATAATAAAGGGTTTTTCAACAGGGACGCTACAAAAGTAGAGCGACAGGGACAGCAAACGACACCATGTTTATTGCCGCTCTTTTGACATTTCTCTTCAGTAAGGTTTGCCATTTCATGATGGAAAGACATACGAGCCAACAACGAGTCGAAATTATTCAAATTTACAACTGAAATTCGGAGTCAGTGGCCTCAACGTTAAGAGCGCTACGTCCAATTTATGGTCGTCATAATCGTCCTAGCAGATCAACAATTGAGCGTCTAGTACAACACAGGCACTGTACAAAATGTTCCCGTGCCAGTGAGACAAAAAAGTGCCCGTAGTGTCGAGAATATTGCTGCCGCTGAAGCTTCAGTTGCAGAAAGCCCAAATGTGTCTTTCACACGTCAAATTGACGCAAGAACTGAAGCCGCTTAACCAACAGAAGCGTCGCCGTATGTTCGTAAATTGGGCTGAGCAACAACTTGAAAATGATTAGGATTTTCATCGAAAAGTCATCTTCAGCGATGAGGCTCATTTCTGGCTGAATGGCTTCGTCAATAAACAAAATATGCGGTATTGGTCAGGCAGCAATCCACACGTACTCCATGAGCCATCATTGCATCCCGAAAAAACTACGGTTTGGTGTGGTTTATGGGCCGGCGTCATTGGGCCGTACTTCTTCCGTGATGATCAAGACCGCCCCGTTACTGTGATAGGGGATCGCTACTGTTCAATGATAACCGAATATTTTTGGCCCCAATTGGATGATATGGACTTGGAGGACATGTGGTTCCAACAGGACGGCGCTACAAGCCACACAGCGAATGTCACAATCAATTTATTTGGAGAACGTATTATCTCACGAAATGGTCCAGTCGCTTGGCCGCCTCGGTCGTGCGATTTGACACCGTTAGACTATTTCTTGTGGGGCTACGTCAAGTCTATAGTCTATGCCAACAAGCCAGTGACGATAGATGAACTTCGTACGCATATCGAACGTGAAATTGCAGCAGTATCGGCCAATTTATGCTTGAAAACCGTCGAAAATTGGGTTCAGCGTCTGGACTTCTGCAAGCGTGCCCGTGGTGGCCATGCAAAAGAAATCGAGTTCCATACATAATGGCATCAAACGTACTTTCACAGGAATAAAGAATTTCATTGATATCCAAAATCGTTTTTGTTTTATTTAAAAAAACTTTTGTAGCGCTCTTATTGAAAAACCTGATACATGCGCAAATGACAATAAAAATCCTACTAAATTTCAATCACTTTTTTAAAGCAATGCGAGAGAAAATATCAAGTGCAGTCTTAGCCTTACTTTCAGTAATCACATCGCCAGAAAAATTTAACAAAATTTTAACTTTTAACCGTCGTAATTTCTCGGTAGCATGTGCATCCCAGACTCTCGTTTAAACTCATGTGTTCTACTTTTTTGCAACTGAATAGTCGCATGATTAAAATTGCATGCTTACGATCTTAGCTTTATGGAAAACCTTTTTGTTTCTGCCGACTGTCTAAGCAACGACTGCATTCAAGTTCTTTCTTAAAAAAAACGAGAGATACTATTAACGAAATCCAAGAAGTAATCAAACGGTTATAACTCATGTCACTGTCGCATCCGTCGCTCAGTAGTTCTTCGTACCATGTTGCCGTCGTCGACTCACGCTGCTTCAATTACAAAGACTGCAAATCCATTAGCGGCTCAACACATAGGTATGTCGGATGAGCTTCAAGTTCATAGTCTTTATGTCCAGACTTTCATACATTTAGAAGGAGGAAACTTGTAGAAATGTAACTGTTAGAAACTCAGTTTGATCTTTCATTGAACCATTGAAGCTGTCAAAACCAGAAAAACAAAAATCTCATGCCTGGCACCCGCACTAGCACTCATTCGATAATCAATATGTAGCCAGCCAGGGATGGGTGGGTACAGAAAGGGGTGCAACGATTAGAAATTTCTTAAGTCAAATTGAATACAAAATGGCAGCGAGGGAAACATCATAAACAAATTAGGAAAAAGTACATTTTTTACTTAACAGTTTAGCATTTAATAGGTTCTCAACAACCAACTTTTTTTAATTTTGATAAATGTTGTTCTGCTTAGTTGGTATGAACTTAGCAGCGGCCAACCATTTTTTTTTTCAAACCAAAAGAGCAATTAATTTTTGTTTGCGTAACTAATTCGCAATTAACTATTGCTACTAATGATGTGATATTTTTTCATTTGAATTTCCAAAACTATTCTTCTAACTTCAAACCCCATCATTTTATTGTTCCTAAAAGTCTGAATCACGAAAAGATTCAGGATTTAGGACTTCAAAGCTGAGTTCAAAAACGCCTTTTTCAAAAAGCATATATAAAATCTGCAGACCGCACCTGAGGGATAGAAGTCCTATAGTTGCACATTTCACCATCTATACATATTGATCTGCTGAAAAGTGCACACGCTTAGTCTGTAGGTGCACGCACAGCATGTGCGCACATCCGTCACAAAATAAATTATAACTGTGAATAAGAGAAAGAGAGAACGGAAGAGGTAATGACAAAGATGTTTGCCAGACAATTCCAGACAAAGTTGGAGCCAACAGCATGGTGTCGCGTGTCAGTGTCGCCTATAGACAAATTTGATATCCCGAATTTGAATATGTTGTCTCTTACATTTTATATTGAGCATGAAAAACATAGACTTATAGGAGTAGACATATTGAAAGCCAGTAACAGCTCTTCTCTAAAAAATTAAAGATGTGCTAACATGCTTGTAGGTGGTCAAAATAATGGCCGAACAAATTTTTGATCAAACATCATCTGCATATATGACAATTTGTTAAATGTCGTGTGGAGCGACAAATGATTGTAAACAGGTGGATTTGGGATTATGAAATAATTTTTGTGTTTTTTTGTTGTTGTTTTTTTTTCTTTGAAGCAACATATGGTTAATAAAAAACGTTGGTCCGTTTGGTGCTATATTTCCCCATTTTTATTGGTAAAAATAGTAATTAAATCTCACGTGGTTCTTTGAAGACATTAACTCCAAAATAACATAGATCGAGTTTAGTTTAGGCTAAAACACTTAACTAGGAAGAAAACGTAATAATAATGGAGGCAAAATTGAGAAGATAGGCATTTAGTAGGTAACACTGAATGACCACGAATTCAAATGATAGATTTATTCTCTCTGCTTTGTCTTCTCACAAATCTGACCTGAGATTAAGGCTTCTAAGATATATCTGAGCAATAATAACAAACAAAAAACTTTTTGAAAACCTTGTTCGGATGTTGAGTCATTAAATCATCTCATTTTCAAGACCGCTGATAATTGCGCGAAAAAAAACATTTTTGCATGTTTGACCACATTATACTTTGGAACAAGCCATGGTTAACGTCGGAATTTCTTATTGCGGTGAACACTTTCTGAGTGGAAAAACGTTTTTGTCTGGCGATGACAAGAACATAAAATATTTTTTCTTTTGTCGACCGACAGTAAGGATTAAATGTTCTGCTTTGTATATTTGCCACACTTTGTGGTAAGGTGAAGTTGTTGTTTTTATTTTTAACGAAGATGGAAACGTGTGCCATATTCAAAGGAACAATTTTGTAGCATGTGGTGCTATAATAAAAAAATAAACGAATATTGGCTACGAACCACAAAAGAAGAAGCGACAAAAATTACAGCTTCAATTAGTTACCTAACCGAACTAGTGTGTCTACAGATGAAAGGTTTAATTATTTTGTTTTTACCTCTCTAAAATAAACTTTCTGGAGTAGGACATCAATCGAGAAAGTTTATATTTATAAACAAATAAATGCATTGTGATTTAATAATCAAACTTTTTAGCATGTGAACTGTTATTTTAATATTGAAAACACATAAAACACAATTATTGTGTTATTTTTGTGCAGCATTGATTTTTGAAACGAATGTGGAAGCTTTCTAAATCATTCTCCTTCAGGCGAACGTTCGATTTTTGCTATATTCATAATGAGGACCTAAGTTTATTTCCCCTTAGTATTTACCCACATCATCATCCATCGGCATTTATATTCTTAATCCAAGCACATCCTGTAAAATTTACAAATACGAGATACCCTTGACCTACATAAATAAAAACAAAAGAGCTGAGCTTCAAACTCCAACAAAGAACATTGAATTAATCGAAATTGAAAATTTAAAGAGAAAAGAAAAGAAAGAAATTTTGTCAGACAAGTGTTTTATTAATTTATTCAATTATAGACCCCATACATTATATAGATGCAATATGCGATACGAATTTGTACAAGAGATAAAGAAAATTCATACTATTTTTTTGTCAAATATTTCAAAGGCAAACCATTCATTGGCCTTCATTTGATTGCATATTGAACTCCTGAAAACATTTAAGAAGATTTTTAATGGACGATTTTTTAATACCAGAATGACATCGGTGCTCCAGCTTTTCGAGGGCACCAAGGGGAAATCAACAGTGTGGGTCAACAGGGGAAGCGAATATATGTGAAAGCGAATTATGCCACCTTAGCCAACTCATTCTATGACAAAGTTCGGAAAACTTTTAGCGTGTCTACCCTTGAGCTTGGAAGAAAATTACTTTTTCGTGGCTGGCGATTTGAATGCCAAACAGCTCAAAATACAGAATCCAAGATGTATTCATCTTTTTGATTGGATGCGTCAGTATAACGCTGAATATCGTATTAACTATGGATAGGCCATTGTTTCCAAGAAGTGATGCCTATCTAGGTCTACTGCCTAGACGCAAGACTGGCAGCTTTTGACTCAGTGGGTCAAAGACCTTCACACTGTTTACGAACGATCGAGTGCGACAGTGACCACTGCGGACTTGCTGCCATAATACAGCTTCCGAACGCACTCGTGGAGTTGGATAAGTATGTACCTGTACATACATACAAATACGGTAAGGTGCACTAGCCACGCTTTACCAACGCCTTATGACCCACCAAATGACAGCAATCTGATAAATAATGAATTACACCAATAACTAAAACAAATGAACAATGAATAGAGCAATACCAAAATACAAACAACGGGACGCAAAGGATGTGTACCGGAATGCGATCATTGAAGCATTAGAGATACAAAAAAAGTGGCCTGATGACAAGAATCAAACTGGTGTACCGACGGTTCACTGACACACACGATCTGGAAATCAGGACGCTGAAGTCATCGATCAAGAACATCAACCAATTAACAAGTTTGGGCCGTTAATTCTTGTGACCCGAGTATGTTTCTCTAAACTAGCAAGATATTTAGAAGGAATAATCAGAGTGACCTTCCAAGTCTTATGCTTCAGAGAACGGCAGAGAACACAGACGTACTTCTAACAGCAGGAATTGATCTAGATGACACCGATCATCTTTGACGAGGACCTCTTTACTGTCAAAGATCCGGAGAAGAAATTGGATGCTGTGGTGTCTGCTATCCAGCAAGTGAACAAGGTGTATGCATGCTTTCGCCCGATCCATGACCTGGAAGATAGAACCTTGCTGCACCACTTCTATCCTCAAAATGACATCACGCAATGGCGATGTGAGAACCTTGGTTTCAACGGATTCAATGAAGATTATTTGGCAAACACCATAATCACCGAGCGAAACGGTCTTAGTTCCTTGTTAATTAAGGTGGTGAAAATGGAGCTCCACCTCATCTTCGATTCATTAAAGAAGAAGAAGTCAGCAGGAGTCGATGGCATATCCAACGTTGTACTTCGACATTTACCGCAAGAAGCAATAGACTTTTATCTTGTGTGGTGGAAGACATCTGTGGTTTATCCTGTCCCGAAAAAGGGAAAGGACAACTCCAAATCGGCAAAACTCTTATCGATAAGTCTTCTGCCGAGTATCAGCAAGGTATTCGAAAAAGTTATCAACAGAGCTCTGTCAAAGTGGGCAGAGGACAATAATATCATACAGGATAATTAGTTTGGTTTTTAGCCGGGACATTACTTCGTTCATGCCACGTCTAAACTAGTTTCTAATGTCCAATGGAACAAATCCAAGAAGTAGTGCCTATATGGTTGATTTGGAGAATTCTTCGACACTGTATGGTCTCTTTCTAAAGCTGACCAGACTTGGCATTTGTAAACCACTTTTATATGCTGTATCATATACTCAAGGGCAAAAAGTTTGTTGTCAAGAGAGGCAATGTGTCCTCTTCCACAACCTTAAATATTAAAAATGGTCTTCAGCAGGGAGCGATCAACTCACCGATTCTATTCACTTTTACACCAGCGATCTGATAAGTAGTCTAACTCAAGCAATTGCGTTTGCCGACGATCTAATTACATACAGGACGGATGCAAAAGCCAAGGTCACTAGATTTTTTTTGCATTTTTCGATGAGATTCAGAGATATTACTTGTGATGACTGGAAATCAGAAACTATTTTATTTAGGACTCCGCTGCGTAGAGCCACAAAGGATACGAGAAAGAACTGACACAAGCTGTTAAATGTAGGGCCAGGTGGACATCCTCTGGTGAGTAAAAGTGTTTTAAAGAATCTTGGCATCTGGATGGATTTGTATTTCAACAGATATATAAATGCTGCTCTGATCAGGTCTAGGGGAGCTTTTACCCTGACGAAACGGGCTTGAAAGCAAACCATCACGATCTAGAGATTTTTCGAATAGTTAACTATTTTTGTAAAGTTCCCATAAATGAGGTACCAAAAACCTTGCGTGACCTTGAGTGACCTTGTGGAACTTTAAGACTTGATTATTACTTATCTAGGGCCAAACAATTTCTAGGACTAGTTGCCCTTTTCTGACTAATTAGATGGAATTTTCTTTTGTCAAATTTCCAATATATGAGGTAGTGCCAAAGATCCATAGCCAGATTTGGACTCAAAGTTCAGCCTTGCTTGACACCTATTTTTGATTCAAACTACGCAGACTTTTCAGATCCATTGCAAATAGCTGTCAGGCTGCCATCATAAATATTTTCGAAAAGTTGATGGAACTTTCCTGACGTTCGAAGTTTGTAGAGCTTAAAAAATAATAATTTTGCGGTCAATCTTATCAAAGGTAGTTTGAAAGTCGTCAATGAGAGCGTATAATTTCTTTTTCAATGTTGTAAAAATCTTAGGTACCACCGCGAATGCCCCAAATTCAATTAAAAGTTAAAGATAATTAAAGAGTGAGCGTTTCTGTTCCATATTTTAGAAACCTAAGTGGTATTCTATCATCTCCTGGTGCATTTCCAGTTTTTAGATTTTTCGAAATAATATTTACTTCATCATGAGTAATACTATCTTAAATATCCTTAGAGAAAGGAGGTTTTAGGTAAAATGAAAAGGAGGTATAGAAATTTCTGGATTAAAAATTAAGTTGAAGTGATCGTGCAAAACGTAAATGTATAATTTTTAACCTACTTGCTAAGAATTCCCTATAGAGTCTTTACAGAGAGCTAATTTTGCTACTGTATTTTCTTCAGACATTCAGAAACCCAAAGTATTTTAGGCTTGCTTTTCCGCATTCCAGATCGAACCATTTTAACTATTGTTTAAGGATTTTTCTATGGCATTGCCTGAATTTCGGGTAGGATTGTTTAATGATGTCTTCGATTTCTCCTATCATATAAGTTGAGCATTAATTGAAATATTTTTCCCAAGGATGTATCTATACTCCTGAGCCTTGTCTTCTTTCCATCCAAGTTTAGCAGGAGCTTTAAGGCATTTGTATTTTCTTGGATTTTTCAGTTCTTTCCAAATTCAGATCGGCCTGCATTTTGTGTATATAATTAGAATAAAGAGTGTCACATAAAGCCGAGAAGTTATTGTAGGATGAGAGATAATTTGAAAAGTCAAAGAAAGACCTCGATTTAAGAAACTTTTGCCAAAGTTTATTACGTAGGTTCCGAAGTGAACCAAGTTCTTTATTGTTGTTACGGTAAAATTTCCCGCAACAAAAACTAGCCTTTTCAATTCCCGATCTTTTTCCCAATTTTCTTTTTCAGGTGTTTCTTTCAACCTACTGAAAGAGAGAAGGGCAGCCATAGTCTATCATCTCAGTATCTTGAGAAACAATCGATGTGTCAAATTCGAAAATAGGAGTGGATGTGTTCCACTCATTGACAGACGGGCGGTCTGTTTTTATCTAAAAGCGTGGGCGACAGTTGGTCTGATCGAACCCTAATCCCAGAAAAGCACGGGTGACACTTGGTCCCCGAAAGCTGATGTTACTCGTACTGAGAATGGCTGCGTGCCCAACCTATTTCATAATTTTAATTTTTATATGTAAAAGATGGAACGTTAACCAAGAGTCGCCACCCCCCAAAACTGCGCAAAATCCCACAAAGTAGAGTAGGTTCATGAAGTGAAAAAATACTGCCAACCTCTTCTCTTCAACTTAAAATAATTCTTACCGGCTTTACAGCTATATTGTTTTTATTTCAATTGGAGGGGAAAATGCACGCGATAGTAAATTGAGTTTATTTTCAGTTTTCAGAAACTTACTTTTCGATAGTGAGTAGGGGTGATTAGGGGGCTGAATGCACCCATTGGATTGCCTTCCACTGACAGTCTTACCAGAGTTCGGCGAATTCAATGGCGATGACTGTGCATAAAGCTGGGGTTAAAGTGAGAGTAGGAAAGGCCGCTGGGTTTCAACTGCGTTTTCTCACTAACGCAAGTATGCTGAGTGTTGCTGAATGATGACGCGACCGAAATCCACGGTCACTGATTGGCCGAAAGCATTGGACATTGGAAAAAAGAAAAGGTCATCCAGGCAATGTCAAAGCTTTGAAAGCCATTTCTTACCCGTTGATAGAACAAACCAAAGGTTTAGAGAAAAATTTAATTATTGAAAGTTTAGAAGGCTATATAAAAGAAAGGTAATTGTGTTAATTTTAAAGTTTTGGAATTTTATGTTGAAGAACTTCACTGAAGAAGAGTTAAATTCGTTGGAGAGTTTAGTGGCAGAATACAGGAATTTGGGGATTTTCGAGCAGAAAAAGTTGGCAGGCAAAGAAAAAAAAAGCTAAGTATAGTGCTATACATATAAGTATTGAGTAGAGTGTTTCTTGATTATTTTCGGTTTAGTTTTTCAAAGGCGTAAAATCGTCACATAATTTCGTTTGGGTAGTGCTCCGAAAAAGTGGAACTTGTGACCCGTTTTAAAAACCTTTTGTTCTTTGTTAAACGTCCATCTAAGTTTAAAAGATCTTGGGTTTTCATCTCATTTAAAAGGTTTCCCAAGCAATTACTCAATAAATACTTTTCAAATTCTCTAGTAAGTACTTGATTTTTTCGAAGTTACAGAATAGCAACATGAAAACTTCATAGTTCATATTTTTTTTGGTTTTATTCCGCAGTTAAAGTTGTAAAACCAAAAATTAACTGTCTTGAGTCCGATTTAAAGACAAAATCAGGTCTCTGTTTTTTTTTTTAAATTGGATTTGTGTCAATTAACTGAATTGGCGAAATTTGTGTGTAATAGTTCTCAAAGAGTTTATAAGGTAGAAGAGCGTGTTCAGAGTCTTATTTTAAACAACTTTATCCTTCTAAGGCCATGTGTCACTTGGATCGAAATCGCATTCAATTTAATACCAAGTTTAATAAGAAAATTTTTTATTTAGACTAGAGATCAAATTTAAACGAAATGTTAACCATATTGACACATGGCTCAAAAAAGAAAAGGATGATTGTTTAAGTGCCTTCTCTCTTTCTATTTACCTCGGTTGTCTCTTTTGCCTCTTCTTTTGTTGGTCTTGATCTTTAGTTCAATTCCAGATTTAAGTTTTTATTGACTCATAAATAGTCTATTAATAATCGAAGGCTCACTTTGGCTAATGTTTAATGTCAAAACCCAACGAAAATGACCTTTCCGTATCGTCAAAGGAAAGGAACACACATAAATAATAGTACTCGAGTGAAAAGAATCTTCCATTACTTAGTTGTATTACTTTTTTACGACAGCAAGTTTAGCTCGGCAGCTTCACTTACTTGTAATGTAACAACCAGCTATTTTACACGATAATTTCAATGAAAAATAAGTATTTACTATAAATTTTCGATGACTTTAAGTATTTACTTGGATGAATCTACTATCTTCTGTAAGTATTTGCCAGCTAGTTTAAACTAATTTTTATGCATATACGAAATGCAGTAAATACTTCAAATTTTACCTTCTACTAGAAGTTATAGTGATTACTTTAACCTTTTACTGTTAGTAAGTAAGTTTAAGCATATTACCCAATGCGTGAAAAAATTAACATTTTATTAAACTTTGGCTTTTTCAGCTTACCTATGTATATCTGACTATAAATTTTTGGCGAAAGCTCCAAGCATTATCTACTTAAAAGTTGACTATCTTACGACTCGATATACTTAGTTTCAACTAAAATTTGCAATTCAAATCAAAGCAAGTCATAAAAAAAACATATCTTACTAATCAAATTATCAAGACTACACAAACAAAACATTCCATTATAACTGTTCACACGTTCCATATTATAATTAATAATAAATTAATATTTACATGGCTTAAACTGATTGATAAATTCCTATAAAGGAGGTGTTAAGTCTATAAACAACAGATTACAACTAATTTCTAGCTCCCGTTTTGAGGAATTTTTTTTTTTTCAGAAAACATTTCCATACCAAGGTATTCGAAAATTGTATATGCATATCGGTCAATCAAAGAACTTTTAAGACCTTTATCATTTCCTTAATATAATACTTAAATCAATAAACTTTTTAAGATACTTTCTTCGAGAAGCAATCTTTTTTCCATTTTACGAAAAAAAGCCTCCAGAGGCAGTGATGAAATCACTTTACCCATCATATACCGTTTCCGCATGATTTTTCACGGTTCATATTACCTATAACCAAATAAAAGCAGTTAAATTGGATTTTCAATTTTATACGCTATTGAGCCATTTCTTCTCATTTCCCTAATCTGCAACTTGTGTACTATGTGACACAACTTATTATTTCACGCGCACCGGAAAACAAAAAGCCTCTTGGCTGGCATTTGGGGACAAATAAAAAACCGACCATCTACTGGCTGCGCTAATTGAGCTAGCATTTTCACGGGAGGGAGTCAATTTCTTTTTCTGCATCAGGTACCAATGGCGGCAACCAACCAACGAACGGTGATGTACGTCCCAGAAAAATTATTAAAGATGATTTTAATCTGTCATTTAAATTATTATTTATAGACATTCTGCTAATAATTTTCGATCCGCTCAATGATGCGCCGACAAACCACAAACGAAAGATAAGCTTAGAATTACATCTGACCGTCCTGGTAGCACCTTGAAGGTTCTTGGACATTAAAAAAAAAAAACTATAAAAAAAGATAATAGACGTACAAACGTAAGACAAACACAAATACAAGATCCGACAAATTTGAATATTGTTTTGCACATCGTTAACTTGGCTGTATTCCATTCTAACGAGGATTAGGTGTTGGCTTTGGCTATAGTCGTTGGTGAAAACTATTTTATTAGACTATTAAAATGGAAATCGGTGCTTAACTGGCGCCATTCAGAGCCGTTGTAGTTTTTAATTATCTTTATATTTTTACTTGCAAAATAGGTTTTGTTTTGTATTCGAGAAAAAAAACATGAACTTATAATTTTATTCAAATTAAGATTTAATCCAAACCTTAGCCTGGGGGGCAACTGTAAGATTATCAACATTTGTCATCGTGGTATTTCAAAAACAGGATGCCAACTGATATTTGGAGTCCAAACATTTCCAAAACCACTGGTCAGACTGCTGGCGATGATTCTCAGAAAATGTACTTCTCAGGTTGCATTTTTGGCAAAGTTTACTTATAAGTAACTTTTATAAATAAGGTATCAAATGAAAGCCTATTCAACCTTTTTCATAAGGGTTCTATTTCATTTGAGAGTACATTCACTACAAAACTCTCACAGTGGCTCTTAGATAAGTAGCTGTCTACCTCTCTATGTGCTAGTTTCACTTCTGTATCCACTTGAGAGCTTCTCGCAGTCTCTTACTCTCAACTGAACACTCACTCTAAGGGCCACAAAGACGTTTTAGCTTTTTTAGCATCGGGCCGCACCATGAATTATTTTATGTCCTCAGGGGTTAATAAATTAAATGCCCTCCTAAATCATACGTACTTACTCTTATATTCAAGTTGCTTGGAACTTAAGAAATTTTAAAATATGCAAGTAATTATAGAAAAAGTATTTAAGAAAAGCATAAAAATCCTTCTTTAACACATTTAAATGACTTGAGCTCAAAAAAAGTATGCCATTTGATTGATTAAAAAAATATGAATACATAATTATATAAAGGGTATTTTCTTAGACGTGTGGCTTTCAATCTGGCAATCCTTTTTTTGGAGTTGGTCTTTTTGACAGTTGTCACTTGATTTATGCTCAGTTCGATTTGCCATATCATAATGAAGAGACTTACTCCTGAGTAACGTTTACAAATCGCGCAAATTTATTACAAATCGAGCGACGCATCGCGAAACAATCAATTTATTGAAGGAAACTTTTGGTGAGGCACCGAATATTCTCTTCTAAGGCGTCAATCTTCTCGTTCGTTCAGTTTTTTCTTAATTTCTCGAAAACTAGAAGTTTTTTTGAAAAAATGTGAAGGTACTTATGTACTCGTAGCTTATGTCATTCTACACAAAAAAGATAAACATGCTTTTTTCATATAAGCAATAGATTCTGAAAAACTTATGCAAGAACTTCACGGTGGATTAAATTTTGTCAACAAATTTATTAAAATTTTCATAATCGATGGGCTGAAGTTTTTGTACGATTTGAGTTTGGCTACATCTCTTCTTTACAAAACCAAGTATTTGGGGTGGCAGGGATAAGGGAATGACTGCCATCTTGAAAATAAATTAATAACATTAAGATAATAAAATTATATAAACAATGAGCTATTAATGAAGAAGTACGGTCCAATGACGCCTCCGGCCCATAAACCACACCAAACCGTAATTTTTTCGGGATGCAATCATGACTCATGGAGTACGTGTGGATTGCTGCCTGACCAATACCGCATATTTTGTTTATTGACGAAGCCATTCAGCCAGAAATGAGCCTCATCGCTGAAGATGATTTTTCGATAAAAATCCGAATCATTTTCAACTTGTTGCTCAGCCCAATTCACGAACATACGACGCCTCTGGTGGTCAAGCGGATTCAGTTTTTGCGTCAATTTAATCTTGTAAGGATGTAGGCCAAGATCGCAAAACTCACCACAACGGCGTCACAGAGATGAACAACGCTTGAGAACGACGTGTGAGAGACACATTTGGGCTTTCTGCAACTGAAGCCTCAGCGGCAGCAATATTCTCGACACTACGGGCACTTCTTTGTCTCACTGCTACGGAAACTTTTTGTACTGTGTCTGTGAGTTCAAATTTTTCCACTAGACGCTCAGTTGTTGATCTGCTAGGACGAATATGACGACCATAAATTGGACGTAGCGCTCTTAACGTTGAGGCCACTGACTCCGATTTCGGTAGTAAATTTTAATAATTTCGACTCGTTGTTGGCTCGAATATCTTTCCATCATGAAATGGCAAACCTTATTGAAGAGAAATGTCAAAAGAGTGGCAAGAAATATGGCGTCGTTTGCTGTCCCTGTCGCTCTACTTTTGTAGCGTCCCTGTTTAAAAACCCTTTACTATGCAGTTCCTGGGTAATTCTATTCTCGTATCCCAGATGAGTGTAGAGGCCTTACTTGTTAGGACTCTCACTTCGCACCCGTAAATCCAGGGTCCTTTAATCAGTACTAGCCCTAAGTTTTCCAAAGTGAATTTCCTTGTTATGACGGCTAAACTTGTGCTAACCTGGTACCGATCCCGCGTCTAGTCATTTTCGTTTTATTGGTTGGGGGCAAATGCCCCCTCATCTGATAACTGATGCTCTTCTTCATCTTTAGTAGGAACCGTTTCTTTTTGGTCCCTGCTTGGAGAGAGGTCCATGCCATCTATCTCATCATCAGTCTGACCTGTCTCGTAGTCTGGTAGCATTACCTGGTCTTTAGAAGGGGGGGGGGGGGGGTTGTCTTGGGCGGTGAAGAGAGAGGGGGATGTGAATTAGTTGCTGATGAAGCTAGGTGGATTGTTGGGATTTTTGCGATGGTTGGACTGACTTGGGGGGGGGGTTGTTTTTACGAATAGGCCTGAAGATTTTTGTGGGACTCGTAAATTTTCACTGAATATAATATAATAAGAGAAAATTTAAGCATATGTCAACCCTAAATAAAAACTTGATTCTGCAGTAAATAGAGCCTAAGGAGCTTATTAAAATTTAATACAAACATAAACTAATAATAATAAATGTATGTGGCGCTTGCTGTGATAACCTCACGTGCCATAAAAGTCAAAAAGAAATCGACAAAAAAACACTTCTTATACCCACTTCAGCACCCCAGGAATGCTAAAAGAACAAACAACAAAAACAATATAATACTGGAGCACCAAAATTTCAATAATTAAATAAACCATATGACGCTATCACTTGCAGGTGGATTTTTTGTATTTTATTGTGATCATGACCTTTCGAATCTTGAAATATGTAAACTTATTAAATGACAAAATCCCTATGCTGTTAAATGTGAGGCTTGGTTCACCGAAACAAGCTCTAATGGTTTTTCATTGATATAATAATGGCTCCAAAAAGAATTCCTGACATGGTTTGTTGTGATTGTTTGTATTCCAATTAAATCCCGCAAAACAGTGACCATAACAGTGAGGCACCCCCTGTGGTCGATGCGGCCCATTGGAGCCATATACATAAATATATGTAGCTTCAGCCGCATCCCAGGCTATTTTGTTCTGATGGAGTGGTCTTCAAATCAAGAGGAGCTGGATGCTGATTTTATGTTGTTTTTTTTTTCAGTTAAATATTCATTTTTCTCTTTTTTTTCTGCTGTTTTTGTTTTTGAGTGCCCAAAGCCAAAGGGATAAGAAGTTGACTCTGGTCTTAGCCGCAGGACAGCATCCGAATATCGTTAAAGTGATTTAGTTAATATGGTCAAGAGTTCGGTTATGAATTTTGATTTTTAGTTTAACTCGAAGACATGGACTGGACATGAAAGTCAATGGCGGAGATGGTGTGAATACTAAGGTGTTAATAAGGCAATGTTGAAGGTCAGCTTAAAAAAGAAGCACAAGTCGTTAAATGATATAAATGATGGCGATTTGTCAGGAGAGTTTTCTCTGGCTCTGGTGAGGTTTTATATGCGATGTTTCTGATGGTGTTGGCTGTGCTATAAAACTCGATTACTATACGAATTTTGATTGTTTTTTATTATTTTACTTTATTTTTGTGGTATTGGACACACCTAGTTAAATTCTTAGTGTTATGATGGTCTATTTCAAGAAAGTCTTAAACATTAATTTTGAAATGTGTGACAAATAGATATGAGGAAATCAATTCGATGTTTATTATGTTCGATTACTTTGTAGCTAGGATATTTTTATTGACACTTTCGTATATCAAATAGGGTTGGTTAAAAACCAATAAACGTAATTTTGTTAAAAAGTTGTTCCGGGAAATCTGGAAAATATGTCTGGAAGTTTATTTGTCTACCTAATAGTTTTGAAGGCGAAAAGATATTAGGTAAATTAAATTAAACTATGGAGACCATCAAGTGCATCTTTAACATGATGGGAAATTTATATTGGATTAATTTTTGTTATAAATAAAAGTCCACTTTTTATTGAAAATTCTAATTTTATTGGTCAACATTTTGAAGACACAAGACACCAGTTATGCTTCCCATCGGATCGGAGGGGTTTAAGAATTTGGTTTTAGGGATTAGGAAACCTTTCTCACTCCCTAAGAACCAACCATCTTAAATCATAATTTAGTTTTGCTTTTACTGTTATTGCCATTAAAATGAACTCAGCAGGTAAAATGATAAGTTTTATTTGGGTGCCTTTTAGTAAACTTGCCAATTTGCCGAGATCAGACCATCATAATAAACCAACTTGAGAAATCTTCAGTCAACAAAAATGAGAATCAACGAAAAACTACCAGTTTTATACATGTCAATTTAAGAGTTTAAAGGCTAGAGTTTAAATTTAAGAGTTTAAGGTTGAGGGTTTATGTTGTAGGTTAAAGGTTTTAGGTTTAAGGGCTTAGTGTTAAGGCTTTAGGGTTTAAGGTTAAGGGTTTAGGATTTAGGGTTTAGGGTTTAGGGTTTAGGGTTTAGGGTTTAGGGTTTAGGGTTTAGGGTTTAGGGTTTAGGGTTTAGGGTTTAGGGTTTAGGGTTTAGGGTTTAGGGTTTAGGGTCTAGGGTTTAGGGTTTAGGGTTTAGGGTTTAGGGTTTAGGGTTTAGGGTTTAGGGTTTAGGGTTTAGGGTTTAGGGTTTAGGGTTTAGGGTTTAGGGTTTAGGGTTAAGGGTTTAGGGTTTAGGGTTTAGGGTTTTGGGCTTAGGGTTTAGGGTTTAGGGTTAAGAGTTTAGGATTTAGGGCTTAGGGTTTAGGGTTAAAGGTTCAAGTTGAAGGTTTTGTGGCTTAAGAATTTGCGTTTTTATATTATAATTGAATTTCTTTCTGACTCTCTTACATGAATTCAGCTAGTTATTGGATGCCTTTGCAAAACTTGTATAATTAAAATTTTCGAACCCATTCCATCAAAATAAACTTTCCTGAGAGAATTATAAGGAAACAAAATGAAGGTGTTTTTGTAAGACGTGTGGCTTTCAATCTGGCAATACTTTTTTCGGAGTTTATCTTCTTGACAGCTGTCACTTGATTTGCTATTTCTAGTGAATAGACTTACGTTTACCAATCGTTCAAATTTACTCTCAAAATAATGGTTCAGTTTGCGCAACGCATCGCGACACAATCAATTTATCGAAAGAAATTTTTGGTGAGCGCATTATCTTTAGACGTGGGGATATTTTTTGTGGGGTTAAGTAAAGTCGCTTGTCTATTCGCAGATCATGTATTGTATGCTTAGATTATACCAAACATCTAAGCATACAATACATGATCATACATGAACATATAAACATTGGAGTTTATTTAACTTTCATATCCCCCCTCTCCAGCATTTTGATAGTGACTTTTGTAAAAATTAAAGAAAAATTTTCAATTAACTTTAAATACAATGTGGTGGAATTCTGAAATCGTCCGATCTCTGGCAGTCAACTCACCGGCAGTTATATGACAGCTGAAGAAATAACTTCAGAAGATGCATACATTTTGGACAGCTTCTGAATTTGTAAGCTTTGTTGTTAAGTAGGACTTTTCAGACTCGTTATTAAGTCTGTAATTGTCTGTCTGAGTGGCATCGTGTGCTTAAATTTATTAAGGCTTAGCTGAGATAAACAATGAGCCAAAAAAGTGTACTTATCTGGGCTCTCATCGCGTAATTTTGAGAACAATCATCGTCGTAGTAAGCGACCTCGTCTAAACTTTACTTCGTAAAATATCACACTTGTGTCATTCAGTCGATACACTCTGTTTAAGCTGGGCATATACGTTAAGATAGTCGTAGGGACGGTCGCAAGGTTCGTAGAGATTTTCAACGAACTTCAGTACAAACGTGGTCTTTTCACAATAGAACTTGTCAATTTTCCATAGAAAATCTCTACCATTCTTGTGACAGTCCTTACGACAGTTTCAACGAGAATGGCTGGCTTTATAGTTTGAGAATAATAAAGCCGGTCATTCTTGTTGAAACTGTTGTAAGGACTGTCCCAAAAATTGTAGAGATTTTCTATGGAAAATTGACAAGTTCTATTGTGAATAGACCACGACTTTAAGACTTCAAAATGAATATATTGTATTAATTTGGTAGTAAGAATACCTTTTATCTATTTACTTTTATTATTATTAATATTTTGTTTAATTAATAAAAATATATAATGAATTACAATCCAAGTAGTCAACTACCTTAATCGTAATTAAAACCTTCAATTACTTGCAAAAGCCCATTACTATTTTCAATTACATGTAATTTGTATAGGTAATTTTTTTCAATTAAAGGGTTTTTCAACCGGGGCGCTACAAAAGTAAAGCGACAGGGACAGCAAACGACACCATATTTCTTGCCGCTCTTTTGACATTTCTCTTCAGTAAGGTTTGCCATTTCATGATGGAAAGATATACGAGCCAACAACGAGTCGAAATTATTAAAATTTACTACTGAAATTCCGAGTCATTGGCCTCAACGTTAAGAGCGCTACGTCCAGTTTATTGTCGTCATAATCGTCCTAGCAGATCAACAATTGAGCGTCTAGTGTAAAAATTTGAATCCACAGGCACAGTAAAAAATGTTCCCGTGCCAGTGAGACAAAAAAGTGCCCGTAGTGTCGGGCATATTGCTGCCGCTGAGGCTTCAGTTGCAGCAGAAAGCCCAAATGTGTCTCTCACACGTCGTTCTCAAGCGTTGGGCATCTCTGTGACGTCGTTGTGGCGAATTTTGCGAAAAGATCTTGGCCTACATCCCAACAAGATTAAATTGACACAAGAACTGAAGCCGCTTGACCACCAGAAGCGTCATATGTTCGTGAATTGGGCTGAGCAACAACTTGAAAATGATTCGGATTTTCATCGAAAAATCATCTTCAGCGATGAGACTCATTTCTGGCTGAATGGCTTCGTCAATAAACAAAATATGCGATATTGGTCAGGCAGCAATCCACATGTACTCCATGAGTCATCATTGCATCGCGAAAAAATTACGGTTTGGTGTGGTGATCAAGACCGGCACGTTACTGTGAATGGGGATCGCTACCGTTCAATGATAACCGAATATTTTTGGCCCCAATTGGATGATATGGACTTGGAGGACATGTGGTTCCAACAGGACGGCGAACGACAAGCCACACAGCGAATGTCACAATCAATTTATTGGAAACCAAGTTTGGAGAACGTGTTATCTCACGAAATGGTCCAGTCGCTTGGCCGCCTTGGTCGTGCGATTTGACGCCGTTAGACTATTTCCTTTGGGGCTACGTCAAGTCTATGGTCTATGCCAACAAGTCAGTGACGATTAATGAACTTCGTACGAATACCAAACGTGAAATTGCAGCAGTATCGGCCGATTTATGCTTGAAAACCGTCGAAAATTGGGTTCAGCGTCTGGACTTCTGCAAGCGCGCCCGTGGTGGCCATGCAAAAGAAATCGAGTTCCGTACATAATGGCATCGAACGTACTTTCACAGGAATAAAGAATTTCATTTATATCCCAAACCGTTCTTGTTTTATTAAAAAAAACTTTTGAAGCGCTCTTATTGAAAAACACTTTACAATTACAAGTAACTGTAATACATGTTTTTCAATTACAATTATGTGTAATTGTAATTGAAAAAAGTTCAATTACCAATTGCATGTAATTGAAATGAAAGTTGAAATAAATTACAAAAAGTAATCATTATTTCTCAACTCTACATTGTTTACACTAAATTATACACGATTTTTGCAAGGATCTACAGTGGTTTACGGCACCCACAAACACTCTTGGACGATAAGCAGAAAGGTTAAGCTAATACTGGGTTTTTTCCAAAGAAAATCTTTTGTCTTATATTTGAAAGTTGTAAGTGTCATTTATCCGAGTAATTGTGCCCTGTTAAACTGGGCTTTAAATAAAAAAAAAATTACTCTCAAGTGCCCTATATTAGATAACCGTATTTAAAAAACATGAACATGTAATGTACCCGTATCAATAAAAAATAAATTCATGTTTCATTTTAAACATTTTTTTATAGATAAGGCTCCAAAACGTCAAATGAATAACAAAATCATTAAAAAACTCCATAAAAATGTCTTAAGAACAGTAGATTGATTGACACCTTTGAAAATTTTATCTTTATTTAAATTTTGACACTAAAGTCTCTATTTCCATATTAAGTTTCTATATTTTAAAACTTAATTAAATTTCTTCATTTTTTGTAAAATGAAGGTATTTATTTTTATTCTTATTTATATTTGTTTTTTTTTTTTAATTCAAACCAAAATATTGGTCAAATCAAACCGTCAATACCTTCATATATTCTCATATTACATCTGTGACCACCCAATTTATGCATCACCTCGAATCCAAAGTTTCAAAGCCACCAGCAACGAAGCCACAACACATTTCCATTCACCATCATTTTTTTGGTTTTACTCAAATTTCTCTCATTTTCAAAATTTACACAAAACGAACAAAGTGATCATTAGGTACTTTGTTGTCACAAATCGTTTTAATTTTTAACCAAAAACTGAAACCCACCACACACGACAAACATCATCACTTGTTTAAAAGCCAGAAAAATACATAGCTTCCGGCTTATCAAGCTTACTGCACATCTGCTCGATCTCGACTTAAAAATTCTTTTTTGTTTACAAAGAAAATATTATTCAGAAATCGTGTGTGTTTTGGTTTATTTTACAAAATGCAAATTATGGTAGTGAGGGAGTCTGTCTATTTTATAGATATAGGGGAACCACTTCTTTCTAGAAATCATTAATGGAATTCAACCTGATGCCATGATTTACCGTTATACAGATACCCATAGCTTATCGAAATTATTCCAAGTGATTCTTATCTCGCACGCGTGCGGTTTTTGGTTTTATAAAAATAAAAAAAAAATAAACATTTTCTTCCCCAATTTAGATAACAAAATTAATATAAAAGAATTAATAAAAGGAAATATACTAAAATATTTGTTTATTCAAATAATAATTGGCGCCACGTTTTTTTTTTTTTTTTTTGTTAAAGCAATCGTGAAGCACCATGTAGAAAAACCTCAGCATTGATCTTGATCCTTATCATATCGAGAAAATAATGGGTTGACCGATGTGATGTCGCCGCAGTTATGAAAAGCTTGTTTTTATTGGAGGGGTTTGGAATGGGACCATAGCCGATGATAAATTGAATCAACACTTGAATGCTGCGCTAGTCAAAACTAGAGTGTGTCCTCACAACAGGGGTGAGTCATCAGGGCCGGTGGGCAACTATGAGAAAATAGTGAGAAGCACATAGGCTCTTTGGTTTCATAAAATACCTAATATAAAATGTACATCATTGAACACTTAAAATCATTCAATATTTGGTTTTCATTAAAGCAAATAGAGGGCTAGGAACGTGCTTACAATTTTCAGTCCACAATTTTTCAGCCGCAAAAAATAGAACACCGTGAGTTTGAATGACAATAAACGCACATGATACCAAAAAATCCAATTAAGAGATAATTTGATTTTTTTTTTTTTGCTGCGACAGAAATCACAAGTGAGTTCCTAGCTCAATTATATATCTACCAGTAATAAAAGCAACTTAGTTTCAACATTGTGAAAGAGCTTGTCAAGGTACATTTTGTAATTTGAGTTGTGAAGTGAAATAAAAAAGAAAATCAGTTTACTGGACGGGATTGGGTACGGAATCTCGCATTTGGAATCTCGCAGAGTGAAATCATAATCACGCAATTAAAAAATCCTACTCTTAACAATCCTGCCATAACTCCTAATAAAGATTTTGCGACCTTTAGTTGAAATGCGTTTCGCCCAGGTACACAGTTGGGCTTATCAGTTAAGTGCCTTTCTCATGAGCTGCGCATAGCGAACTGCGAATTGCGAATGGTCGCAATTTTTGACATTTCTTTCACATGACTGGTCGCCAACAGACGCAAATTGTCATACAAAATAAACCAGTATAGGTGTTAAAAAGAATTCAGGTTAAATTCGAGCGAATTTTTCATTTGCAGATTTGTGGATTGCGTCCTGATGTTGTGGATTGCGAATAAGTGTTTGACAATTCGCAGAAAATATCTCGTTGGTCGTGTAGAAAATATAAATTGTTAATTTTAGGCCATGATTTCTTTTAAAAACTGTAGGTATGATCGTTTATTCAGTTTGTTGAAAAGAAAAAACAAGAATTTGTTGATATTTGAGCTTGGAATTGCCTAAACAAATTTATTCGCATTCGCAGATTGCGGCTCATGTGAAAGGCACTTTAGATGCTGTTGTACCCTTCTAAGACGCATTATTTTCAATCGATATATACCGACAACTAATTAAACTTAAAGCTTACTTAGAGGAATTTGTTTAAATTCAGACACCTAGAATTTATATGATATTAAAGCCTGCCATAACGAAATCTCGAAAACTAAAATCTTTGCAAATCGAAATCTGGCAAAGTTTAATTAATTTAATTTTTGAATTAACAACAAAATCAAATCGAGTGCCTACCTACTTTAAGACCATATTGTTTATAATTTTAATAGTTTATATTTTAATTATTGTTAAGAGCAAGAAAGATATTATAGAAATTTTACAATCTAGTTGTAATGTCGGCAAGGGCGGATCCAGACTTTTGCCCAGGGGGGAAGGGGGTGAGGTTTTCAAAATTTAATAGAGCATACTGCACTCAAAAATAATAATTTTCGAGTTTAGGAAAAGTGTTTTTAGGTTCTTAACCTTAATCTCTTATATCAATAAGAGCGCATTTACGCTACAAAATCTAATTTTCTCTTTTAGCTCACAACTTTAGTTATGTACTACTTACTTTAATGAAATCCCCTATATAAATCAAATGCAGGAAACGTCAACATATACCAAAAAAAAACCAAAAATTTCAGGCAAGTTGGTAGAAAAGTGCAAGCAACTACTGTTTTGGGCAAATCGAAGCAAAATGCCTTTGTATTGCAATCAAAAAATAGACTCGATACTTAAAATCGCTTGTGTTTGTCCGTGGCCTATAAAGGTGCGTCATAATAACAGCAACTGGGTGCAACTTAAAACTGATTGTAACTTATGTATTTGTCTGATGGCTGCTTTGGGATCTTAGAACCCTATATGTGGGATATTTACGAAAAAAATAATGCCATCTGACTATTCAGTAATTGATCCAAGAAGGTAGAAGGTCATTTTATAAGTTGTTCGGCCATAGATTTTTTAAATTTTGAGTCAATGGTTAAAGTTTTTCAAAGCACCACGGTAGTTTTGGAGTTTTGGCATCTCATTTGCGTAATATTCGCAAAAAATATAGACTGAATAATTTCTAAAAAACGAAATGGCAGTTTTTTTTTAAATCTAGAAAAAGGAAATCACACAACTAATTTTATACCCCCCCTCCCCCCCCTTTTATCCGCCAATGAATGTCGGGTAAATTTTATTAATCGTTAAAAATACGATTTGGAAAACAATAAAATCCTAAGAAAATTTTTTTCTTTTTTTTCCGTTCTCACAATTTTTTTATGAGAAAATACGAGCTATACTACTATGAGATTTGAGTTTGAAAAATTTTAATTTGCGAGATTTTTTTAATTGCGAGATCTCGACTGATATGTGCGAGATTTTTTGGTGCAATATGGAAATGCAAAATTGTTAAAAGTGAAATTTTGTTATTGTAAGATTATGAAAAGCAGGATTATTAATTTGCGAGATTTCGACATCCGGAATTTATTGAAAAAAATGCTAGATTTCCATATTAGAGATTTTGCTTTGGGAGGATTCGTACTGCACCCTACTGCACGACATGAACCTGCGCTTGTTGTTGAAAGCTATAATATGGCTAGACATTGAAGAATTATTACTAAAGGGTTTTTCAATAAGGTTGGGTTTTGATGATAAAATGGAATAAAGTAAGCAATTTTGCAAGGTATAATTCTCTTAATATATTTAGTGATTCCGTACAAATTTACGCAGCGGCATCGCATGGAGGCATTGCTAGATGGCTTTCACCTCATCTCTGTGTATAATTAACTATAATATTTATATAAAACATTTTGTTTTTATGAAAATATATATAATGGTACCTTCATATACATGTAAAAAAAACCGTTTCTCAGAAATGGTTGCTTCAATTTCATATACAAATTTTCGATATGCTAAAATAAGTGCTATCTACTTTCAAATAATATAAAAATTGCCACTTAGCAACTATTAACTAATACCTTCCTCCCAAAAAACAGTTTTTTATTTTGAAGTTTCTTACTAACGACTCAACAGATTTAAATTATTTTTATTTATGAACTTATGTAGAACAATGTTGCAAAGTTGAAATAATATTGAGTATTGAAAATTTTCTGAACAAAATTTTTAAAATTTTTAAATTTTTCAAAAAGTTTAAATTTTTTTTGGAAAATTATTTTTTTTTTTGTTTTTTGTGAAATTTAACTTTTATATTCACATAAACAAATATTTCAGATTTGCATCCAAAAATTATTCTTCAAAAATGTGTTAAGAATTTAATACATATAAAAGGTGTCCCCTTATTCGTGCTCAATATTTTGGGAAATGATTTCTGGCATCATTCTAAGAAAAAAATTATATGGGGAAAATCCTGCTCCAGAGGGGCAAGGTTATTTCTGAAAAATTGACTTAAAATTTAAAAAAAAAAATTATTTAAAATCAATGGAAGCACAAGCAACGATGTACTTCATTTTTTTTTTAAAGAAAATATTAATTTCTTTTGTTTGCTCTTTATATCAATTTATTTGCGTAAATAATTTTGTTGGGATTTTAAGGTTAATAATTTTGAACTATCAAGTAAATTTTTTCAAAGGCTTACGTAATTAAGTGCCCCTGTTTTTATTTTTACTTGCGATATATTTACATATATGTGGCACAATAATGTATGTTTGTCTGTACCTCGAACCATAGCCTAAACCACTGAACTGAAGTGATTATTTTCGAATTTTGTAGTTAAAGTTTTTTGTAATTCCCTATAAACAACGGTGCTTGCCATACAAAATTAAAGAAAAGTTTATTTATCTCAAAAATGGCTCTAAAAGTTTTGATAAGAAAATCTGCGAACTACTGTAGGTAGGTGCAGGGAAACAATTTCACGGGCATCTGCTCCACACAGGAGTTTATTCCATCATAAGTGGGAATCTATTCCACTTTTCAAAGTTCAATTTATTTTCACCTAGAGAGGGAATTTATTGCACTTTTTAGTAAGAACGATCTCCACTTGGAGAGTGTAGTTTTTGCCCACTTGGTATGAGAATCAACTTCACTTCTTTTACTTTGATTTGTTCTTAGGAGGTATTTTTTTCATCATAGTTTCTTAAAATCTAGATTCCTTAAATGTAAAAGAAACTTCGCATACACTCAACCTCGCACCCCAAATCCTATAATGAGCCCAAGCAGGGGGGTTGCAAAGGAGAAGCATGCCCCTCCATACATACCTCACCATTTATTCACCATAATGCTGGCGTATTTCTGCAAATAAACAATTTCGTTTTCTACATTTATAAATCAATAATATCCCAAATTCCAAATTTTAGGTTGGAAAAATTCCACAAAATTTCGGGTGTAATTAGTTAGTTCCCTCTCACGGTTGAAAAGTGGAATAGATTCCTACTCATGATGGAATAAACTCCCATATGGAGCAGATGCCCGTGGAACCCTGTACCCCGTAGTTATACTTTCTGGTAAGAAAAAATTACCAGAAACTGTTATAAACGGTGCCTGCCATACAACGTTTTTCTTTATTTTTGATTTTCTCATTAACAACTCAACAGATTTCGATCAAAATTTGTATGCTATAATAATAATAATGTATTATAATAATAATATTGCATATCAAAATCTTGAAAAAAAAAATTTGGACATACTTTTAAAAAATGGTATTTTTTTTTTGAAAATTCAAATTTATATATTGATAAGTGCTTAAAATGACTCGATTACTTGCATATTTTAAAAGTCTTAAGTTCCAAGCAATATTCAGTGCTTTTCGAGAAATAAAAATAAAGAAATGTAATAAATTATTATATACCAAACTTATTTTTCATTATAATTAAACCCTTTTTTGTTTTTTTTTTTTTTGTTGGAGTGTCTCAAAAAAAGAGGAAGAGGCATTTGGTGTTCAGTATTTGACTATGATCAATGAGAGCTTTAAATATAAAAAAAAGAAAAATTTAAAAAAAAAATATAGGTCAAAAATATTGACTCTGAAATTTAATTTCTCAAGGACTTACAGACATATTATTCTCTCTGGATTTAAATTGGATTTAAGTGACCTTTAAATAAAACTATTGAATCCAGATTAATTTAATCCAAAAATTTAAATCTACATCCATATTATTCTCTCTAAACAAGGCTTTAATCAAGATGTAAAAATCTTTTTAAATCCAGACGTTTAATCTAAATGTTTTCGAAATGTCAAATTTCTCCCGTGATAGTTGAAAATAAATAAAATATTACTTATTCAAAGGATTTTTGGTTGGTCAACAAATGGTGAGTAATTTATTTTTAATTAGAAGTGACCAAAATATCAATAAAATTCGACTTCAATTGCATATTTAATACAAATTCAAATCGAGTCACAAGGCGAGACTACAGCTATACTAAAGGGAGACGATGATAAAACTTGCACAATGACAAAAACAATGTGTAAATGTTATGGCGAGACCAAAGCGAGACTAAAGCGAGAAAAAACAAGACTCAGATAGCCCTGAGGACCACGACACTGAAAACCACGTTTAGATTTTTTCACCATTTTGAAAATTTTAATTTTGTAAAAAAATAAATACCAAAGCAAGACAACGGCAAAACATGCGCGGTGCCAAAAACCACGTGTAAAGGTCATGGCGGGAGCAAAGCGAGACCATAGCGAGAAAACCATGACACAGATTTCCATGTAAATTGGCATGGCAAGACCACTGCGAGACGATCTTAAAGACCATATGGTATTGATAAGTACGTTGGAAGTTTGAACGACCACGGTGGCGCGGCGAGAGATCAGCAAGACTACACCGAGACAATGAGTCGTCGTCGCCATCGTTTTAATTTTAAACCGAGCTAGCCACCTCGATTGGGAAAAACAATGTATGAATTTTTAATTTAAATTTATATAACTTTATTTAAGAAAAAAACAAATGTAATTATGGAATATTTCCTCCATGAGCAGATAGGATTTTTCCCCATACAATTTTGTTCTTAAAATGATGCCAGAAATCATGCCGCAAAATACTAAGCATGATGCACGAAATACGGGATAAAAAGGAGGCTGCGTCAACTCACACTGGGTAACGTCCCATTGATGCACTCGGAAGCCATTATTTTATTTTAAAAGATTGCATTTCCACAATTTTTAGTTTTTTTTTTATTTAAAAAAAAAAACTGAAAACTGATATGTTCTCATATTTTTACCAATTCCTTATTTCGTCAAAATGCGTAGAATAAAATTAATTTGGAGTCGAGTGCATCATTCTTCCTCGAGAAATTCAAGAACAAAGAAATTCAAATTCGACCAATTACAAAAACTTCCAATGGGAAAATGAAAATTATGTTTTTAAAAAACCGCTCCAACAATTTTTTCCTAATATTTTTACTGTTTTATAATAAACGAAATTGACAGATGTCACCAAAACAAAATGGCCACCACAGACTGTCAATATCGATCTGTCTCTATTGGAAAACCCTTTAGGTCAATTCGCTGAGAAAAAGTAGCATGTTAATTATTACAACAAACTAGTAGGTATAATTCCGTTATGTTATTGTATATATCGCGCTACTTTTTTCCACGCCAAGATAAAAATGCATTAAAAAACAGGTTAAGTGTAACGATATTGTAAATTCCAAAATTCTGGATTTCAAAATTCTGCATTCTTGAATTCTGTAAATAATAAATAATAAAAAGGCAGAATAATGGAATACAGAGTTATGCTCAAATTATTATTATTATGTTCAAACAGAATTTCGGAATACAGAAAACGATCCGTTCCCTTTAAAAAATATCATTATTTCTTAGAGTTTGCCAATTGTCATTCGAAAATACCTTATAAGAAAATTACAGAAAACAAGTCCAACAAATACTATAGTTATGTACAGACACAAACCAAAGTTGAGACATATTGATTTCGTTTATAGGCGCTGACAAATACCGTTGCGGCTCTGTGAAATGCACTGCTTTTAAGAGCTTATTTTCTATATCTTGTCACTGTAACAGCTAGAATCTTTTCATGAACATGAAGCACCTCCTTATCGACACTTCCCGATCAGGGCCCACCAGGCGGAAAACGGATTAATTAAATGACCAGTCCCTATTGACTTGACATAGGCAGGGGGGATATTAGAAATTAATTTTGAAATCGCTTTTTAATTAATATTATCAAAATCATCTCCTTCGATCTTATATGTATAGGGAACCGTTTGTTGGAATGCAATTAGTAAATATCTTAGCAGAATTAATTTTTTTCTTCTTCTTCTGTTTTAATAAATTTGTAATAATTTTGTGTTGGAAAGTTTTGATAAAAAGATATGAACTGATTAGGGTCATGTGGCGTTTGTCTTTTTGGTTGTGTCTTCCAGAGTTTTCTATTAAATTTAGATAATCACAGCGGCATGCTTTGGCAAAGGAAGAATGCGCATGTGCACCAAGCCAAAACAAACAACACACATAGACCGTTGCTGTTTGATAGAGGTAAGTTATTGAAATAATTAAATATACACTCCTCGTCAACTGAATACGCACAAACATTTTTTAATATACTTAATCCATTTTTTCCAAACAGTGATGGTTATTATGCCATCTGTTGATGCTAACTATTCCCTTAAGATGTTAAGCAGATAATTCCGAAAGAATTATCCAAAAACAACCGTGAGTTTTTCTTCAACCACTTGCAAAGTGTTTTATATGCAAAGTAGGAGTTTTTTTTTCTAGTCAACTGAATAGGTACAACGCCATTTTCTTCGTTGTTTATAAGTTTTTTGGAGTGCTTGACAGTTTAAATTAACGATTTTAGTGTTTTCAGTAAAATTTAATTCTTGATTTAAAATTTTAAGAAAAATGGGTAGATCTACGTGTCTTAACAGTGTTGAAAAAGCTAAAATCGATTTACTTAGAGACCAAGGCCTGACTGGACGTGCAATAGCTGATAAAGTTGGCCGAAGTTTTAATGTAGTTTATTCTTACTTGAAAAATAAAGATGCATACGGCAAAAACATGAAGGGAGGTAAGAAAACAGCAACAACAGCAGCTGAGAGACGAAGAATTTTAAGATATGCATCAAATTCTTCTGATTCTGTGGCAAAAATAAAACAAAAAGTCGGCGTAAACGCAAGTTGCTCAACAGTATTAAGAGTAATCAACAACTCAAGCCATCTTAAACGAATGAAACTTAAGAAAAAACCACCACTTGACGAGAGACGGAAAATGTTGCGATCAGATTTTTCAAGACTTCACATGAGTTGGAAAAAAGAATGGTATCATGGGGTTTTTTCAGATGAAAAAAAGTTTAATTTCGATGGCCCTGATGGGTTCAACTTCTATTTTCACGACTTAAGAAAAGAAAAAAGATTTTTAAAGCGCCATCATAGTCGTGAAGGAGGTGTCATGATATGGGGAGCAGTCAGTTATTATGGAACAGTTGAGCTCGAGGTTGTAACATCAAGAATGACAGCAACTGGGTATAAAGTAATTTTGGAAAGAAATTTTCCTAAATTTTCTAACATCTTTGGACCCATAAACTGGACCTACCAACATGATAATGCGCCTATTCACTCAGCGCGCATAATAAAAACATGGATAGAGGAGCAACAAGTGCAGTTGCTTCAATGGCCGCCGTTCTCACCTGATCTAAACATCATAGAAAATGTCTGGGGATGGTTAGTACGCAAAGTTTATGAGGGTGGTCGTCAGTTCGAAGACAAAGAAACCTTAATTTCTGCAATCAAATTAGCGTGGAGCGAAATTTCGTTAAATTACATTAAAAAGCTATACGATTCCATGCCGGATCGAATTTACGAAGTAATTAAAAATAAAGGTGGAAGTACCCACTACTAAACTTAAACAAAAACTTGTTTCATTCCATTCCAATACCAATTTTAATTTTTGTACCTATTCAGTTGACTCAAAAAAAAACTTCTACTTTGTATAAGTTACACTTTGGAAGTGGTTGAAGGAAAAACTCACGGTTGTTTTTGGATAAAACTTTGAAATTCTGTTATTTATATGTTACGAACATTTTTACCATCAACAGATGGCATAATAACCACCACTGTTTGGAAAAAATGGATAAAATATATTCAAAAATGTTTGTGCGTATTCAGTTGACGAGGAGTATATGTGTTAAATGATTTTGGTTGCAATACAAAACGTATAAGTATATAAGTAGTACCATTTGAAAAGCTTGAGCCTGAATATTAGTCTGGACTCTAGAAAACCAAAAAAAGTCGCAAATAGTATGTTTCAGTTTTTGTATATTTGAACTGAAGATAGGTAGCAGGTAGGTTTGTGATTTGATTAATGTCGGAGGAGAACACTACTTTAATGTTGAACTCTATCTGCTCGGAGTTGAATGGTATACAATTTTGTTTTTACTTTCTGGCCTTTCAAATCGTTCAACCTGGACAAATGTTAGTTTCAAACTAAATTCCGTCTATCAGTCTCAGCATTTAACCTCAACTTCCCTCTGACAGGCGCGGATACAGGGGCAATGGGTGCAATTCCCCCCCCCCCTGAGCAGGAAGTTCTTCAATTAAAAGATGATGTCAGGCTACATTCCTATGTAATATTTTTTTGAGAATAGTCAAACTATTTCAAACTAGAGAGCAGATTGAGTCCCATGCGATCTGATTTCACTTTTCAAAAATGCAAATGTGAATGAAAAATGACACAGTTTCGAAAAACAATGTTCCAAAAAGTTAACGCCCCAAACCTCCTCTGCAAATATGTAAATTTTGTATAGTTGAATTTAACGAGGAAGGCAGCAGTGGCACTTACCCAAATTTTCAAAAATAATGTCAATTTAATTAGTTTTAAGAATTCTAACTTTGCTTCAAATGCTAAGATGAACAAGATTAAGATATTTAAATAAATTTAAAATGACAAATTTTGTATAAAAATTATTGAGAAAAAAGTACCACAAAATTTCATACTAAAAAGATGCGTATCCATTTTACAGTACTTTTACTAGAAAACTCTCGAGAGTAACTTTCGGATGTATTTCCCTCTGGTGAGCTAATTTCATGAATGTGTCCACTTGCGAGTTTAACTCTCTAGAGCTTGTGCTCATCTTCTAACTCTCTTATGTTCAGTGTGCAACTTTTTTAGCCATAACATACTGATGGTAATACAGTAGACGTTCGAAATAGTGAAGTAATAAAAACCAGGCTTTTTCAGTGTTCATTCATTCGAGATTGTTCGAGCGTTCTAAAGATGAATCAGATCCAAAAAGCTAATTTTGTTCCATGTGAATGATTTTTATATTTATAAGTTAAGATAAACCGAAGCAATTCCCAGTGCTCTCAAGTAATTTTAAATGCTTGCGAGCTATTTATATAAAAAAGTCCAATTTTATAGAAAATTTCGTGTGTTTTCTATTGTGGTTAAAGTTAACTATTTTGAGATTCACTAAACCGAGCGTCTCCTGTATTCGTGAAGATTTTTTTCACTGGATGAGTTTTAGGAATTTCCCTACTATTCATCCACAAATCAAACAAAATTAACTTCATCGAATATTTTAGAAACTACAGGTTTTCGCCCATTTACTTGGTTTCATGTTCATTTTTTTGTTGCCTCTGTTTGATTGTCAACGACACGGTGCCAGTCAATTTTGCTTGCAAGCACATTTGACGTTAACGCACACGTAACAAGATCAAGATCAGATAAAAACTGTGTTACCGGCACGAATTTCATACTTCTTATCGATGGTATGCATGGAAACTCCATTTTTTTTCTGTGATGGCGTCACCAAGCCGTTTTTTTGCCCGATTTTTCTGGGCTTGTAAAAAAAACACACCTATTTTCAAACATGTGACTTTAGCAAACTGATGCATTATCGAACACAGAGTATTGCAGTAAACTTTGATTTGCTTTATTGAATAGAAGACTTTTTCATGGAAACTTAACCCTTAACTTGTCTTTGGCCACAGAATCTTATCCCAGCAATGGCTGAAACTTTTGTTCGAACTCGAACGTTATGTGTGGAAATAGGAATATACCGGTGTGCTGGTATTCTTTCCTAAATTCTAGGTGGTCCTTCGAAGATCTAAAAGGAATTAAAAAACGCTGTTAAAACACCCTGTTACTCCCACAAACTGCATAACTTCATTTCACGAAGTTCCAAAGTATCCCGCTGCTCAAGTTACTGTGCAGATATAAAAGAGGTAATTGCGTTCTTCAAATTTTAAGTGTTATGAAAAGTACTCCAATTGTCTGTTGATCTTATCAAGATTATGGATACTCTGGAAACAATTTCGCATTAGTGTGACCAAAAATACACCAACATCGCCCCCTCCCCCCTTAACGAAATCCTGGATCCACGCTTGTCTATGATGTTATTAATTTGATCATAGTTTTCAAAATCTTAAACAAGATTGCAATCATTAAATAACTTATTTTAAATATTTTGGGGAAAATACTTGATTTTTTAGCTTGAATAGATGTCATCGCAAGGGAACAGAACAGAAGAACAGAAAAATATCATAACAGGGAAGTTTGGAAGTCTTACAAAAAGATAAAAATTACTTCTCAAGATAACTGTGGAAAATCGAAGCTTGCAAGGACAATCAAAGAAATCTTAGAGTTGTTGCGGTAAAATTTACCACAACAAGTCTCATCTGACTATTCCTTATCATTATCCATTTTTAACCTTTCCTTTTCCGTTGTGGCTCCAAAATACTTGTAGAGTCAGTAGATACCTGGCGTCCATCAGCCAGAGACCTACTCTTAAGGTATTTTGGAAAAATAGCAAAAACAGGTTACGAACGATCTGCGATTTTTGTGAAACAGTTGGTTCCAAAATCCACGAACCTAAATTACCAAGAAGACGGGCGGTCTCTTGTCGAGGTACCAGCGGATGAGCTGAAGAAGTAAGCGAGTCAGGCGGGCTCTTACTTTTGTCTTAACAGACCAACATTATTATATATTTAACTTAACGTAACGTAGCTTTACCTTGTTTTCAGAAAAATAGATCTTTCGGTACTGACACGCAGAAAAAAAAGAACTGAGTAGATCTCAGCATTTAAAAAAGTGTAATCCTCTCTCACCTCGAGAGATTAGTTTTAGAAAGATTGCTTCGCGTTTCGAATCACTCCCGATTGTTTTAGAGTAACTAGGAGAATGTCTAGAAGAAACTTTTTCTCGATTTTAATTCTTTTGAGTTTTCTCGAAATATTAAGTTGAAAGGGTTCTGCACTCGGCCATTTGGATTAGGCAAGTTTTGGAAAGACATCCGACAACTTGCTCAATCATTGAATGTGTGTGTGAGAGTAAAGTTTCGAGGAGATTCGACAACGGAGGATCGGAGGTTTTCTTGGAGAGCACGTAGCTTTCCAGGAAGCCGTGATCCCATGACTGAAGATCTCAAAAACGATTGGCTGGTTGCATGAATGTGTGAGACTCTGGAATGGCCGAGGTAGACAATAGGATTAGCATGGAAAGTTCACTCTTGGGAGAACTTTTCAAGCAAAAAGTAATACTTTGAGAATTGGGAGAAAATTTAAAAGAAAAGTTGTCGGGGAAATTTTGGTAGAAAGTATTAGTGATTCGAGGTGTGAAGCAGTTTTGATGGAAATTTGAGGTGATAGCAGGAAAGAGGCGCATAGGAGATCCGCAGAAATATTAAAAAGATAAGTAGAGTGCTTGTGTTTTTTTATTTTGGTTTATAGTTTGATTTCGTTTTGTCAATTTCGATAAGTAAGTTTGCTTTTAGTTTCGACTCTTATCCCAATTAATTGTGGGACACGGTTTTGCCTCGTTAACGGCCCATTTTCATTGCCTTTTCTTTTCTTTGCTTTCGCCTTTACGTTTCACCGTAAGCCCTTTAAACTTACTGTTTACATATATCTATATCTTGGAAAAAATTTTGGATTTTAATCCCTGGGTTTCGGCTCAGAGGTTTCCCAAATAAAAACAATTGAAGTCCCCATCCGGGCATATTAAAAATTTTGTTTTATTTCTGGTTCTTTTACTTATTTTCGTTTATTTGCTTTGCTCGAGAAAAATTAGTTTTGGAATTTCCTAATTATTTTTGTTTTATAAAAAAAAAAATACAGGTGCCCACTTTAAGTACAAGTACACCCTGTACTTATACTTAACATAAGGTGTGTTTTATTATCATCGGGATCCGGATCTGGATTAACTTTTAACACGTACTACAAAAACAATTTTAAAAATTTCCCACTATTTTGTTTTTGTATTACGTATAAAAGTTAATCCAGATCCAGATCCGGATCCCGATAGAAGATAGTAAAACACGGCCATTTTATCAATTTTCTTTTTATTTCATTTTATTAATCGTATCTAATTAATAAAATCATTTTGATTACTGAACCCACCCCATTGCTGAGCTACTGGGTGGCAGCACTTAATGTGTTGTCAGTTGTGCGAATTATTGAACGCACCCCCATTCATCATTTGACAGTTTGTCATCGTCATCGCTTTCGTTGTTTTGTCGCGGCGCACGCAGATCGTTTGCTTAAATTGTTTTGTTAATTATTTCGTTTCGATAAGAAAGTCGTGATTTTTGTTGGTGATTTGCAGTTATTCTCATGGAGCTGCAAATTGCGATAAAAAAACGTAAATCTGTGATTAAGCAATGTAAATTACTGAGGAGTAAATTACGCCAAAAAAGTTGTATTTTGCTATGAAAAGTACAAGCTTGAATCATGAATTTCAATTGCAAATCACGAAAACACAAATTTTGCAAATTGCTACATTTTGAATGTTAAATTACCAGTTTTGTATCAATTTGGGATCAAAATGCCTTGATTTACGGATAAAGCTTGATTAGAAAATTGTGGCTGCAAATTTTTTACTTGGTGATTTTTCAATTCTTTCCGTTAGGGGCGCTCTAACTTCGCCTACAACCTAAATGGTCCTCTTAGGTAACTGCGGCCTTAGGACAGAAAAGTCCACTATTTATTAAATAAGCACATTACGGAAGATCTTGAGTCAAAAAAAAAAGCAACTTCCAATCGACATACACCACCCTTTCATCGATCACAAGGCTGTATATGACAGCAACAAATTTTTTGCAAGGCGATGCGCTGTCATGCGACTTCTTTAACATTTTTCTTCAAAAAATACAGGAGGTGCAATCTGCCAGAATTCCCTTACATATAGTTTGATTATAAAAGGTCTGTTCGTTTAGTTCCCAAAACTGCCAATTTAAGTAAAGTTCTGTCAAAGTTTATATACAAAATAAAATTGACAGAATTTTGTAGCAAAGTAGGCAGTTTTATGGGAAGTAAAGGAATAGAGTGTATGACATAGTTGGAAGAACAAATCAAGATTTAAATAGTGTTTTTGTTAGTAAATATTGATAAAAAAAAGTCAAGAAGATGAAATAGAAAGTGAAACAGTCAATTAAAGCTGTTTTCCCTTGGAGGTGGCAAAGAACTTGCGAGTAGATGAATATCCTAATCTAGTACTATAAACTGCACACGCTCTCATGTGCGAGTAGATACATTTAACTGCCTGAACAGAATGAGAGACGGAGCTGCAATAGATGTCAAAAATGCTGCAATGAAAGTTGAAATTTGTTCAACTCTTGCAGCTGCGGCTGCAGCTTTTTTGACATCTATTCGTCTTCCATTCTGTTCAGGCAGTAATATGGGAAAGCAGTTTGATGTAAACTGATGTCACCCAGAACGGACACTGATGTCTTGGACAAAACGTTTTCATATTGGAAGAGAAGCTCAACCGACTTGTCATTTGAAACAGAAGTCTGCTAGAAGAAGCTTGTTGGTTGAGGCCATCGTCAAACCCGGACAGTACCGCCCCACATAAAGTAAGCTGGTAAGCAAGCATTTCGGTAGGTGAGATCATAAAAAATAAAAACTTTGTAGATACATTATGTCAATATCAAATCAATATCAATATAAATTCTAACATCACCATTAGTGCTGGAAATTGAGTTTGTCCATTCAGCATTTATCCGTTGACGTTTATGATTGCAATACTCATACACATCAGTATCTTACATCGCGAAGGTGTGTCCCAAATGTGTTTTTTTATAGAACCACACAAGAGTTGAGTTGATATTTAGTCAATTTATTCAATGGCACAAAACTGTCTGACCTCCTCCTATAAGAGGCAAAAAAACGCTTGATTTAGTCTTACACACTAGAAAAATGAACGCACCTTTTCTGGTCGAAAATTGTTGCAATATTTATACCAACGAAATAAACGCATTTGTTCCATTCGTTATAATAAATGATGACTTTTTGTCCATTTCATGTCAGACAAAATGTCATCTTTACATGGTTTCCATTTAATTTGATTGTGTTCACGCGAGCATCATCCTCATCTGCGTGTGCACAATATGTTCCTATATTCTTCTTGCAAGAAAGAATCATGCAAAGATCGTCCACCACTGAACAGGAGTGTAGTGTTTTAGTTTATAGCTATGTGGAAAGCAAGGTGGGGCAGTCATCATAGTATAGCAAGCAACCAACGGAACCACTCAGTCGCAAACCGTCTTAATGCTAACTAATAGTTTGACATGGATTTTTTTAAAGATACATATTAATTATTTTCTACATTTTTAAATCCTCTTACACTTTACATTTACATGGTATGGATGATGGTGCGGTGAAGAACGTTTGGTGACGATCGACGCGACGCCGACTGTTCACAGTGGCACAACGGACAATCTGATACTGACAAATTTAAAATAGTTTTTATTTATAATTTAATTTAATATTATTTATGACTAAAATATTATAAATTTTGTATTCTTAAGTATTCTTATATTGACAGAGAAATAAGTAAATTGGAAGAAATAAATGCATCAGAATTTTGCAAGGAATTCACCATTTTCGTTTAGATCTTGGCAAATTTGCAAAAGATTTTGTAAGTTTGATCAATAGATTTGAAATTTTCTAAGAACCATCAACTCTAAATTTTAGATAAAATGAAAGATTTCTTATTATTTAAAAAATTTCAGGTTCTGAGCATTTTTGGTTTATTTGTCCTCACTTTTTTAAGAATCACTATCCCACTGTTTGATACTGCAGCAACTGATGAAACATTACTCGAAGACTGATAGATATGAGTACGATGAAGGTTAAATGGCTATTGTGTGTGTCAAAGAGGATTGTGGACGGATTGTTCTTTGTTATGTTGTGTTTACATTTTTTTTTTTTGTTTAATTAGGGTTATATTTTGTATATTTCCTTTGATGAGAATAATGTAAGTTTCCTTCGAGGCAGTGAAAAGTCAAAAATTGTTGAATATAAATCATCAAACAAACAACACTATGTAGTAATGGGACCATATTGGACACCAATGGTTTGTACCTGCTCTTACTCTTATCCTATTCAATTTTACAAATGCATTACAAATTTTTTTTAGAGCGTCTTTCTTTAATAAATGTTTTTTGTTTTTGAACACTTATTTCCTTATAGATGTAATTATTCAAAATTGATTTTTCAAATCAAATTTGAAGTCTAGTAGTATACTTAAGGTGTCATCACACCGAGCAAGTAAAATACTTTCAGCAATTGTTTCAAAATGTTCTATTTTGAAATATTCGTGCAAGTACATGCCGAGAGTGTAGTACCTCGTGACATGATGGTTAATGCGTTGGAATGTCGTGCCGTAGGTCTGGGTTCGATTCCCAGCCGCTGCCACCTTAAAACAGATATGTTTTTTCCGAGGTACTGCCCCTTGCGAGGAACTGACAAATCCCCTAAGAGTATATTTGTCATGAATGAGTGCTTCTCATCTAGCCGCTCGGACTCAGCAAAAAACTGTAGGTCCCCTCCATTCCTGCCAATAACAGGCACACAGGAATGGTTGAGAGTTGTAAGTCACTAAGCCCTGGTTCTCCACGAGCTGTTTCGCCACCAATTTTTTTTTTTTATTTGCCGAGAGGAGTTACACCAGGCAAGTAAATTGCCTGCTTAACCGACTTTTAACTTGCTGGCAAAGCAAACTTGTTGCAAGTACCTTTTACTTTTAGGTCATCACGCCGTTGAACAAGTACTTGCTGAAATCGATTGCTGAAAGTACTTACTGCAAGTAATTGCTGAAATTTCTTTCTGCAAGTATTTGCGTGTGTGACCGGATGAAGTTTCGGCATTTTTAGTTAAGTTTGGTTTATTGTTTCATCAGAAATTGATCTTGAATGGATAATCCAGATTTGGAAGAAGAATATTTTTTACGAAGAAATTGTGTTTGAAGAAGAAGATTTCTTGGAATGGAGGCAATTGATTGTTGCAGAGACAATTATGTATTATTATTTTCGTTTAGCTTCATACAGACAAGTGAAAATGACATCGCTTGCACCAATTGATTTAAAGGTAAGAAATTTGAGCTATTCTGATAAAAAACGTGGGGCTAAAAATCCGTACCAGTACTATACAACGCAGAAGAGAGACTTCCGGGCAGATGGAGACGTTTTTTTGTAATTTTGATCGAAAGGCATACGCTCGGTTGCAAACAAGTAAAAAACTTGCAAGTGGCAAGTATTTGCGGCAAGGGATAGTGATTTACTTGCGTGCAAGTAATTGCAGGTATTGGTCACGCAAGTACTTGCAAGCAAGTAATTCACTTGCAGCAATTAATTGCTTTACTTACTTTATTTTTCGGGTCGTCACACCAGGCAAGTTTTACTTGCAGCAATCATTTTTACTTGCTGCAAGTACTTTACTTGCACGGTGTGACGGCACCTTTAGCCAACTATTTCATTGAATTTGAATTAAATAAATAAAAATTTGGTGGCACAACAGCTCGTGGAGAACCAGGGCCTAGTGACTTACAACTCTCAACCATTCCTGTGTGCCTGTTATTGGCAGGAATGGAGGGGACGTACAATTTTTTGTCGAGTCCGAACGGCTAGATGAGAAGCACTTATTCATGCAAGTATACTCTTGGGGGATTTGTCAGTTCCTTGCAAGAGGTAGTACCTCGTGAAAAAAACATTTCTTGTTTTTAGGTGGCAGCGGCTGGGAATTGAACCCAGACCTTTGGCATGACAGTCCTACGCACTAACCATCATGCCACGAGGTTCTACCGAATTTGAATTTATTAATTTTTTTTTTTTAATAATCACCTCCCCTATACCCTTAATATGTAAAACACTGCGAGTGTTTAGAAAAAAGGATAAAGTTTAATGGGAGTAGCGTGGCAAACCGATGCTTTTGAATTTTGGAATATCACAATCCACAATACTTATAAAAAATAGAGAAAGGTTAAGCATTTTCCATTCATGTTGTGCCACTGAAGAAGATATCTCCTAACTTAGTGGTCCATATCCGAAACTGGACTCAAGGGTTAAATGATGGGCATTCCTGGGAGCGTGAGTGTTATGCAACAGTGGTTATAAAAGAAGCTGTAAAAAAGCGAAAAAGATGAAAAAATACTAAATGTTTTATACTATCTAAAAGACTCATAGCCTACTTGGAATAAACATTCGAAATAAACAAAATTTTACCGTACATACTCGTATTTCTTTCACAATTCTTTGGAAGGAGTCATTAGGAGCGCATTTCTAGTTTTTCGGGAAAATTGAGAAAGCTTACGCCGCCATCTTGATATCGTTATACTGAATAACTCAAACATTTTTCAGTTTTGACAAGAAATGTTAAGGCAAATTGAAAGCCTATTTTATTTAATTCCATAGAATCTGAAATGTTTAACAGAATTTAGCATATGCGTCCACAATTTGGGGGCAAAAGGATCAATCACAACTGGCTGGCCGTCAAATATACTACTCTTACAGTACTTTTTTTTATCGTTTTATTGGGGAATTTTGAAAAATACAAGAATAAGCATGTGCTTTTCTATAACAGTTTAATGTTTCCCAAGGGAAACATGTTCCGATGGAACAAAAAGTTTTGTTTGAGCATGAGTTTTTGATTGTAACGATTCTTTTATAAATGAAAACATAAAATTAAAAAAAAAAAATTTTAATAATACATATAACGTTGTGACTAGAATGCGATTTATTTTAATGTTTTGCCTTAAGCGGGCACATATTATCTTCAGAAAGAGCGTCATAGGTACAAAAATTATTAATTTTTATGAGATAATCACCCCGAGGCAATCAGACACAGTTTTGACATTTTTAGTATCGAGCCAAATGTCAGAATTGAGTCAGACTCCCTCCGCTGCTCATTCGTTGGATTCTGTAATTGGAGTGAATATTGAATAATATATGGGCATCAAAATCCCTGCCTAAAATAATTTAAAACAAAAATATGTAATTATATAAATTCAAATTTCTCAAACAAACATTTTCGGTACCCTCTATTTTAAAGCTCTGCTCGTGGCGTTTTGGGTAATTCTTTATTTCCAAAATATACTAAAAAGTAAAATATAGCAAAATGAATAGTATTTTTAGCCTTATTCTGCTATTCACGTGAATCGAAGATTCGATTCACCGAAACGATTCCCTTCCGAACTACCTTTAAATTCTGCTATCCGTCGGGAGAACTGCACTGTCACAACCCGATTTGACATTGGCCGCGTTCCGATGTTAATTCTCAGTTATCCGGACACCTTTATGTTGTTGTAATCCCTTATTAAAAAAACAGCTGATGACGAATCATCTGTGACCAACAAACAAATCCGAAGCTAACCCAAAAATTCTAGGATACTCAGCAATCCAAAGAGAAATTTCAAAACAGCTTGTATTTGACAAGAAGTTTGAGTTGTTCATGTTGAGTTTTGCAGTGTCGAGTCTTTTTTTGAAAGGAAAGTTAAGTAGTTAGATTCAGCTAGAAAGTGGTTATTTGCAACACCTTGGACTCTACGCAATATGGAAATATAAATGGAATAAAACTTGTTAAAAAAGTTAAAATTTTCTTGCAAATTGAAAAAAAAATAATTCAATTTCTTTGTCAGCTTTTTTAAGCTAACCTATCTGGTTCTGGTCGTTCACAAAAGTATCGGCTACTCAGTTATCTTAGATAACCTATCCGATAGCCGGCGGAACGTGGCCATTTATGTGAGCAGCAGCTGTTTTTAAAAGTGAAAATCATTTGTTGTATTCAATTCATTTATAGTTTTGGTTTATTGTTGCTAATAAAACCTCGTTGTTTTCAGGTCATTAATAGTTTTGGTGTATCGTTTTAAATAATTTATTGAAAAAATAATAAATGTATGGTGCTACGACTTTTTTTCAGTTTCACAAGGAAAGGGTTATGACTGGGTTTAATATCAATGCAAAAATAAAAGTGATTAATAGTTCTCAAATCTATTGTTTTGAGTCAAAAAACGTATATTAACACAGTGTTTGTAGCAAATAGCTACCAAAAATTTACTTTTTACTTATATTTTTAAGCACAGTGATTTTATTTGCAACCAAAAAGAATAAATCCGCATCTTTTTATGTACGGATCGGAGTTGTATGGAAACAAATGGTTCACGTGAATAGTAGAATACCACAAAATATTATCAACATTACCGACAAGTGAATCAGATTCCCTGCGAATGTTAGCAGAATGATGATAGGTGAATATTTCAAGAAAATTCCCCGCGATGAATAACAGAATAGGGCTGTTTGTGTGTGTGGAATATTTGAAAATTTTCTAGCTTTGAAAAAAAAAAAATAGAATTCAGTATTCTTTTTTTAGTGAGCGAGGAAGAAAACGAGCGAACGCTTTAGCCCGCGGAAAATTTAACATTAAATCAGCGTGCCATAGAAAATATGCTGACAGAAGGGAGGCAGAACTATTAAATGAAAATGTGATTATCATCATTTATGGCGATAATACCGGTTCACCCTCTAACACAAAAGACGTTGTTTACTGTGTATTGAAAGAAAACGACATAGGATAAAAAGCGGTGATTTTCTGGAATAAATTTTAGTTTATTCAAACAACAATGTTCTTTCAAACTTTGATTTCATGGTTGTATAGACACAACTTTAACATTACTGCTGGGTATTTTTTAAACAATTCAGGGTAATCAAAATGTAGATGGAAGGTTAATTCCGTCAGGACCAAAACCATACGAAGGCAAACAATAGGCTCCAATAGAAAGTCATATAAATATTCTTGTAGATATTTATCAGAGCTCCCAAGTAAAAAGATAAAAATGTACCGGAAGAGCAGCCCAGAGCCAACCAGGTGGCGGCAAGCACCCCTCTTGTCCCCAACTTGCGCACGCGTATGCCAAATTTCAACGCAATCAAATTTGCTTTCAGTTCTGTAGTAATTTTTTCTGTCAAAAGTGAAAAATTTGGAAATTATTCAGTAAAACGTTATTTTTTTGTTAAATCCAAGATGGCGGCTTAAGCACTGGCGCAATTTTACTTAAAAAACTACACTTATGCTCCTAATGACTCCCTCCAAGGAAGTGTGAAAGAAAAGTGCACCGATAGTTTGTTTTCATTTTCAGGTAAATTTTTTGATTGTCCATAGCGACTGGACTATCAGGTTGGTCTTAAGAGTACCTACTCAGATAAGTGTGAGTTGGTGACGTGAAATAAGGGCCAACGAAATAAGACCCAATCTCAAATATGTCCTTATTTCACTTTTATAATAGAAATAAAGCCAAATTGGCTTTATTTCAATTTCAAAAACGAAGTAAGGGCAATTTTCGTTTGGAAATAAAGCCAAATAGTGTCCCATTAATATTTTCAAGATATAGCATCAGAACCAGCCTGCAAAAAAAAAAAAAACATGAAAACGAAATACAGCAACATTGTTCTTGAATTTCGTATTCTAAAGCGAAATAAAGCCGAATCGAACATTCGGCTATATTTCCACAATGAAAACTAAATAAAGCCCAATTTTGTATTTTTGGCTTTATTTCGTTGGGGCTTAACTCACGGCACCATGTGAATTATATGAGTTATACCCCCTTACATACTAAAACCACAAGGACACAAAGTTTTTGCCGAAGAAAACCTAAAAACTTAGCAGTGATCTTAGTAACTTCGAATATGGTCTGTGAAGCACATAGTGCGTCGGCTTAGAGTGAAAATCAGCTAACTCCTATTTTGTATTTTTTACAAAAAAAATATTTATTTTTTTTTTAAAGTCAATGCAATGTCAATGCAAGTCAATGGTACTTAAATGAAACCAAAATTACATCAAGCATTATCCTACACTCGTTAATGATAAATTCAGTGAAATTGAAAAAGAATTGATAGATTTTTATATTTTTTAGCAATTTTTTTAAGTGGTCTATAATAGTCAAAAAAAAATGGGGAGTTAGCCAATTTTCACTCTTTGCTGGCAACATGCTGAGGAGTATAAGCTGTTCAGTTTTCTGGATGCAAGTAGTGCCACTCATGGATAAGGGTCGTTTCCACCTATGCGACAGGATTGAGTTTTTGAAGCATCAGAATCAAATAAGCTGATCATATGCTGCCGTTAAAACAGTTTTGATAGCGTCTAACTATAATCAAAAAATTGTATTTGAAAACAATTTTTTCAACTACACATTTGATTAAAATATTTGTTATCAATGCAAAGAATAACATTTTGCGAAATATTGATATACGTCACTTTGCCTCAGAATCTGCAGAGAAAAAAATTACTTACAATAAAGTACATACTATACTAGTTTTTGATTTGAAAGCCTGAAATCTGTTCCTTAATCCTAAATTTTAATTGAATTACTTACATATGTCAATAGTTTTTAAAGTATTCTCGTGCAAACTCAAAGTTTTGATAAAATTTTGTAGACCTTTTATGGTCAATGCTTTGTTTGGTTAATGCTAATATTAACACTGAATTAAATACATTAAGTAAAAATTCCTTAAGAAATAATTTAGTTTCAGTAATTTTCAACTACATACATATGTATATTTCAAAAACTAGAAGACATAAAGCCATTCTGTTGTTTGTGTTAGATTCAGAATTGTTGCCGTGAATAATAGACTAAGAGCCAACAGCAGATTTTGGGTGTGAATGATAGCAAAAAAAAGTATAGGCGTCTAAAACTTAATTAAAAGCTATCCAAAAATTAAAGTCTTGCAGTCCAAAACTAGTACATCAAAAAAAAAATGAATGCAACTTCGAAGGTAATCGGGTTAACCAAAATTAGTTTTCACCCCTTCCTAGATAAGCTCCTCGGATCACTAATCATGGAATCCGAGACCATTTGAGTGCATAATTCGCCCTGTCCGACTGTTTAAAAAACCGTTGTTCACTTTTAAATCCCCCCGTCTTAGCTACGCCACATGTGTTTTCTAGTGGATTTTCGGAAACAGTAAAAACGCGTCAATTTTCAACAAGCCCTTGAGTCCAAATGGGTTGTCTCAGAAAAAAAACCTTAAAAGCGATTTGTTGGAAATTGTGTATGCTTTCAGTCGTACTTTGATGAAATTTACAAATATATTATTAATTTTTTTTATCCATAAGTGAAAAACTCCCAAAAAATGGATCACAGATGGAGAACAGATGTAAAAGGTTAAACATTGACTTTGCCTGTGCTGAAAACCCGCTCTTCAGAACAATGGGAAGGATACTACACGGCAACGGCCCAGCGGATTTGTGTACAGGGTGTCCGCCAAAAAGTAAGGTCCAATGATTCCTCCTGACCAAATTGCACATCAGACTGTAACTTTATGGATCCATGCTTGGGCTTTCACCTTTTGATAAATAGTGCATTTTGTTGATACGTTGTTTCTACCAAAAATTTTACGAAACTTTCTCATCGTCACAGTAATCGATGATTTACTTTGATAAAATGTTTTAACGATTAAAACACGTTGATTTATCGAATATTTTTCCATTATAAATTTGCCACGAGTCTACTTCACGACTGCCAAGTATGAACTGTCAAGACCAATGTTCACCAAAATGGAGGCAAAACAAAGTAGTATACTTTTCCGGCGGACACGCTATACTTAGATCTTTCAGAACTCTTGCCACTGCAAGAGTACCAAAAATATTGGCATTTATAATGTTCTTCCATCAGTCACCGACTCAAGTATAAAAACATATGTAATTATAACTATGATCACAATCTGATCTAAGACTTCTTCCCTTCGGGGTTTCTTAAAACGGAGTTCAATGAGAATAAACTGAAAATAATTGACGTTCTTCAGCTAATTCAGCTAGATTTATATGACAAAGCCATAGAAAACGCGGCAAAATAAAGAGCATTTATTGAAAGACCTTTTAGTTCAAATAGTTGTTCTTATTTGTATGATGTTTGTTTTTTTTAAACATTCTATTTTCTTGGAACATATAGTTTTACCATTGGTTTGTTGCTTACTAACTGCCTGAACAGAATGGGAGACGGAACTGGAATAGATGTCAAAAATGCTGCAGTCGCAGCTGCCAGGGTTGAACAAATTTTAACTTTCATTGCAGCATTTTTGACATCTATTGAAGCTCCGTCTCTCGATTTAGATTACTATTTAGATTACAAAAAGCACAATGTGTTGCTGATGAACCAGTATTGATGGGTTGTACGAGTATATTAGTTAATCTTTGGTCACAAATTGCTGCATAAGTTCTCTTCGACTAACATCGGATAAAGCAACAACAAATTACAAAAAAAAGAAAAAACTTTTAACAAAATATTGCTTCGTCATAATTTGTATTAGGTATACTTCTAAATATAAAAAAAAACCTTTGACAATCTCTCTCCAACCATAATGATCAGTCAAGATCTGAAAACTTTATAGCGCAATTTCTTTGCCATTAATGAACCCATTAACCAGATCCAATATTCTTATATAGAAACTCATACATATTAACCTAAAAGTATATCTCCCAAGCAACGTTATGCTATTAGGGAAATCTTTATCCACTGATTCGTTTCGTATGAGATCTAAGAAATAAAACGATCTTGGATCACCAATAAAACGAAGTTGTCTAGAATACGAGAAAAAAAATACACACACTCAAAAAAACCTCAGGTCTGGGTTTAGGTCTGAGTCAGATTTGTCAGTCAGCCGTTCAGACGACTATGAGCCTGTTTTTTATAGGACTTTTTTTTTGTTCTTAAAGAAAAGGAAACTTCATCTTTACGATCACCATCATCTTTTAATCCTGTAGATCGCACATCGGACCAAACCTTCTTTCTATTTCCGGTCGTTTATTTCAAAATTTATCTTTATATCATGTAACAATTTTCTCCTTTGGCTCCGCACCCTCGCTGAGATAGAGCTGCAGTATGGTAGGTACAGTAATGGTGGACTCCACACATGTACAAAGCACAGGAGGACTCCGAATCTAAATGTCATTATCCATCTTTTTTCGCATATATACCAACCTGTTGGAGCAATTGAATGGAAGTCGATCATCATCGTCGTCGTCGTCGTCTCTTCATCTCCATATAGAGCCGAAAATGAAATCTTAATGTTTTGGCACATGGGACCGCTTTTCAAGATTGCTATCCGCGTAATCTTGAGACCTTCCCTTGGGGCATACCTACATACATGCATATATGCTCTGTTTCGTTCTTTCTGCTTTCGTTCCTCTTATAGCCAATACATTTTGGCAGCCCATGGATCTGAGTGTCTTGGGTTTTTTTTTGTATTTACCTGATGGTTGCTGCTGTAGGCTGTATAGCTGCTTCGTCATCTTGAAGATTGCTCAGCTGGTGGCTTTGGACAGGCGCGTGCTGCCCGTCGAAGAGGCTTGGAGTTTACCGTCTTTTTCCCTGCTATTTGGTTTGTGTTCTTTTGTGTCATATGTTTTATACAAAGATAAAACTTTTGTTATTGTAATTTTGTCTTGGTTATTCTTTTTCTTGTTGTAAGCCTTATTATAGTTTCATATGGGGTTGGGCACATCCGATTTGTTCATTCGGTGAAGATTGATGGGTGTGGAGTTAATGTTAGATTTAGATAGATGTTCTTTAAATTGTAAGAACATTTTCTGCCGCAATATTGGTCAGTTTGGTACCAAATTTGTACTGTACAAAAGTCATGAAATTTAAACACGGGTTGTCTTCAGATGTGAACCAATACTCAAATATTAATAATTAGAAATATATTTACGTACGAGTAATACCTGTTTATTTTAAACGAAAAAAAAAAAACAATCAAAAATCTTTAAAAACTATTAGAAAAGTTACTATTGTTCCAAGACCTTTAGTATAAGAGGCAAATATATTGATGAAGTAACTGACGTAATATTGTGTGTGAGTCATATATTTAATAGCTTTTGAGTTGCCGAACCAAGAACCTCTTGTCTGCCTACCTATAAATACATATGTGGCGAACCAAAAATAAAAAAACTTTACGTACCTACATCATCCATCCTCTACAATCCCGAGCACGCTGCTTCCAGTCATCTAGACCAAGCTTTCTGGCATCCACGATGACTTGGTCTTTGAACCAGAGGAGGAGGTTCGGTCTTCTTCGTTCTCTTGAACCATGTTTCTGGGGTTCTAAAATTCTCCTGGCTTGAAAATAATTGCCCATTCGCTCGATGTGGCTGAGTAAATGTAGTCGAAGTGTTTTGATTTTTTGCTTATCGCCCAACGTCCCAGGCACTATGAAGTGTGCATTTCGTCTTTCGTGTGAGGAGTTTTTAATGCATCTGTTGCGCCAAACTGGAGAAGCACTGGTGTGCTAGGGTAATTCTACGTTGGATCTGTACTTAGATATGGTTCGTGGGATTAATGTTTACTGCAAGGCAGATGAACTCCTTAACTACTTCGAAGATGCTGGAGTCAACAATGATGTTTTGTCATAGTTGGTCAACAGATCTTTCATTATTTGTTGGTAACATGTATTTGGTCTTATCCTCATTTACTTAAAGACCAATAAGTTTCGTCTGTTCTTAAACTGTCGTGAAAGCCTTTATAACGGCCTATTGTAAACGTCCAATGACATTGATATCATTTGCATGTCCCAGACATTGGACAGATCTGTTGAAAAAAGTGACTTCAGTGTTAACGCCTTATCTATTTGCTCCAGAACAAAATTGAAGAAATTGTATAATACCGCATCTCCTTGCCACAAACCTGTACATGTTTGGAATTATTCGGAAGAGCTTTTTCCTAGTTGCACATTGCATCGCGTATTTTCCAATGTCACGTGACACACCTGAATCACTTTTCCAAGGTTCCCAAGTTCAACCATCACCATGATGGCTGTGCAGACTGTGTGTTTCGACTTGAAACTCGTAAGTTTCTTCCAGGATTTACATAAAGGTGGAAGGAAGCCACACTGGTAGGTATTTACAGATTATAGTGTTGCAGACCAGCTTTAAACGTTCAGACAGCACGTTGGATAGGATCTTGTGTGCAAGGTTCATCAGGGCTATGTCAGGCATAGGATCGTATTTTTTATAGGCGGGACATTGGAACTGATAGACCAGTCATTCGACATGCTTCCTCTATTACCCAAACTTGTTTGATGTGTTGATGCATGCACCCTTTCAACACATCTCCCCTCCCTGCTTGAAGAGCTCCACTGTTGAACCATCACTTCCGGCTGATTTGTTGTTCTTTAACTTTTTTATAGCTAAGTCTTTCTCTTCTATACTTGGTGGTAGTATTGGGTCTTCATTGAAAGGAAGCTTCTTACTTTATTTCTCGTTCAACCTAATTCCCATTCAGCAGCTGCTGGAAATGCTGCTTGAATACACCTATACTATTCTCTCTGTTTTGGTTACTAGTTTACCTTCGCTGTTTCGAAGAACCTGCGTTCCGGTTTTAAGGCCAGTAGCCAATTACTTAGCAATTTTATAAGACTTCCGCGTGTTGTTTCGATGGGGAGACTTTTCGAGCTACTTTAGCTGGGAGACTGCGTGTACGCATTCTTTTTTCTCCGTAGAGTCTTCGTCTCCTTTCGTTTCCTTATTTTTTGATACTCTTCTCTCGCTGCTCTTGTTTTCCACTGCAGCATATTCGCATGTGCAGTGCATCTTCTGTCATCTTTTTCAGCTAGACGCATTCATAATCCTACCACGCGTTCTTTTTCGATATGGAAATAAAGGGACCACTGGTTGTTGGCATCAGTGCCAGAGGTGAATGCATAGTTGAGAGCTTCTCGCTCAGGTGCTCACTCTAGGCTCTGGTGACTACAGGTATGCTAAAGTGACCAGCGTCAAATTTCTTGTTAAAGCCTAGAATGTTTGTGTGTGAAAAAAGAATGTAGACTTCTCTAAAAATGTGCAACAATTATCAATTTCGTTTTTCGAAGTGCGTACTGCAGAACGAAAAGTAAGACTAAATTTTAAATTTAAGATTTCGTTGTGTCATTTTTGTATGGGTAATAACTAAGCTTAAGGGTGGTTCATTGTTTCATTTCATTTGCCTGTCGAACTCTTAACCTTACTGCCACAAGGAAATGGTCAGAGTCGACGGTTGCGCCTCAAAAATTACGCACGTCTTATATGTTAGAAGTGTGTCTTCCGTCGATTTTTACTCATAATCGATTTGTTTGCGTCGACCATTTGAGGAGCGCCAGGTTGCTTTGTTGATTCATAGCCATGGAAACTTAGTGGTACTTATCAACGTATAACGAGCTTCTGAAAAGAATATTAGTCGGAGGCCGTTATCTAAACTAATCCACTAAAGGTGTCTTTTCTTACCAATTTGAGCATTGAGCAAAATGTTTACATCGTATTCTGGGCAGAAATCTTTTAAAGAGCTTTCAACTCCATTGTAAGGAGATGTACACATATAAGGGCTTATATTTTGGAAAGTGGCTTTGATGCGGATAACTGTGAGGTGATCAGTTATCAGTTTAAAGTCGATTACTTTTCTTCTTAACCAATTTACAGAGATGAATCTGCATTTTAACATATTAAGTCTTTCAGCTGCAAAAAATTTCGCAATTTCTATTTTTTTCATCATACCTGATCCTATCAATCGTGTCTCCTGGATTGCGGTAGTGTCTGCCCTATACCGAGTGAGGACAGACCCACGTTTTTAAGTTGCACCTGGGCTGTAAAGGGCTCTCAAGTTATCCGTTAACGTGTAAGGTCTTGTTGCCATTTGAAGGTTATCATTATCCGATCCTCCTCGTGTCTTTCTAATAACGCGAATTTATATCGCGTGGTAGGGAAGTTGACCCGACGAAACAACCCCAAACCCGAAGGACCAGATTCTCGTTAAGCCTTTGGACAACAGGCTGGATAATTTTTCATTTATGATTTCGTTGTGTTATTTTTGTATGGGAATTTTCATTTCGCATCAGCAGCGTATTAAGCTTAAAAGTTGTGTCCACACTAGAACTTGCTGAAGTGGCATTATCTTTTGACTGAACATAGTCGTATGCAAAAAAAAGTCAAATCATTTGGTAGAAAATACTTTAAAAAAAGTAGGAATACATTTTTTTTACCAACTTCGTCATTATCCTGAAAACTTGTTTAAAAAATGGACAGATTTTTGTATTCTGATGAAATATTATTACAAACATGATAATATCTTCAAAATTATAGCTCTTAGACAAAATAACATTTATCTGTAGAGGGTTTAAAAGTGAACTCTGCATACCTGTGTACAAACTTATTATTAATTATTTTTCGCATACAAAAAATATAGACTTTTTAATTTTGGAAATTGCAATATTTTATTTTTTATCACAACACCTTAATAGAATATCGCTTAGTCTAAAAGTTTTGCATCAAATGTTTTTCAGTAGCGTTCTGTTTAGAATTTATATGCGAAGACCAAAGAAAATGATTTTTTGACATTTCACCTTCCATAACTTTTTATATGCACATGATTAGGTCATATATTTTGGGAGTGGTAGAAAATCCATCAAACCAATATTTAAAATAACGAGATCTCGCATTTATTGTAAAATCATGAAAAACGAAATCACACAAATTAATAGTCCCGCTTTTCATAACTTCTTGCGTTTTGCAATCTTGAATTTACATTTCGCAACAGAAAATCTCGCAATTTAAAATCTCACATACCATAACCTCATAGATTAAAATTTCGCCTATTCAAATCTTACACTAACAAACCGCAGTCTCGCCCGAGATTTTGATTTAAGAAATATATTCTTTGCAATGCAATTTAATCTTGCGAGATTATAACTTCCAAGTTTTCAGACATGGTAAGTGGTCAAATATGCTCTTGGGCTAGGAACGCAACTGGGATTGTTTGTCGTTGCGACAAAAAAAAGTTATCACAATCCAGTAAAGTGCCTTTCACATGAGCCGCGAACTGCGAATAAGAATAAATTTGTTTAGGCAATTCCAAGCTCATATATCAACAAATTCTGGTTTTTACTTTCCACCGAACTAAGTAAACGAACCTTTCTACAGTTTTTAAAAGAAAACACGACCTGAAAATTAAATTTAGCATTTTTATATTTTCTGCAAATTGTTCGCAATCCACAACATCAGGGCTCTCATCGCGTAGTTTTGAGGACGATCATCGTTTAAACGATTGTAGTAATCGACGTCGTCAATGTACTTACTTCGTATAGTATCACAATCGTGTCGTCCAGTCGTGTCGTTCTATTTACAGTTTGAGAACAGGACTAATTCCACAAATCTGCGAATGAAAAATTCACTTGAATTCAACCTCAATTTTGTATTCTACTGTTTTATTTTGAAAGACAATTCGCATCTGTTGGCGACCAGTCATGTGAAAGAAATGTCAAAATTCGCGACCATTCGCTATTCACAGTTCGCTATTCGCAGCTCATTTGAAAGGCACTTAAGATGATTTCATTTCATGTGCGTTCACGTTCCGATGTTTATTCTCAGTTACCCGTATAGCTTTTTGTTATTGTAGTCCCTTGTTAAGAAACTGCTAATGACCGCTGACACAACAACAACTCAAAATGTTTTTAAATTTTTGTTCGTGTACCTCCCAAAATTACAAGTTTCTACGAATTCAGCCCAAAGTTCTGTCAAAGCTTATATAAAATAGATAAAATTCGTAGAAATTCGTAGTTATGAGAAGCGAACAAACCTAACATAAAGAATAAACATCGGAAAGTGAGGATTGACATTTAAACTCTTAAGCTATGATTAGACGGGCAACATAAATGATCCACGCATTGAACCCTTGACCTCACCAGAGACAAATTGTCAACACATGAAACGTTGATGATCACACGAATGACCCCACTCGGTCAATGTTGTCCCAAAATCCGTGTCACGTGAAACATTGACGATTACACTACTTGACCCCACCCAAACACTATAAACGTTGATGCGGAGTTGACAAAAGCAAAACTAAATAATTGTTTACGTTGAAGATCACACGACATTGGCTGTAGCTGTGGTATTATCGAACAATACAAAGCGGGTGGATTAAAAAATCTCTAAAAATCAGAGATTTTTAAAGTTTTTTTACTGCTCCGGAAAAATAAGGTTTAAGAGTAATTGCGTGACAAACAAATGAAAATACACTTTTACCGTCAAAATATAGTTCGTCCGCCATCTTTTAAGACATCAACTATCAAATTATGGAATCGAAAAATGGCTATGATGTAGGTGGATTTAAAAACCTCTAAAATATTAGAAATTTTTGAAGTTTCTTTACTGCTCCGGAAAAAAGTTATTTAAGGGCGATTAGGGTCAAAATATACTTTTAATTGTAAAAATATAGTTTGTCTTCCACCTACCAAGCCATCAACTACTGTCGAATTCCATTTTTGCTATCAAAATATAGTTCGCCCCTCACCTGTCAAGTGACATCAACTGATGTACTAATGCAGTTTATAGCTGAACGCTTAGTATTTTTTCTCCGTTTTTTGACAGAGCAAGAGGATAAAATATAAACAGTATTCCTCACATAGAAGTCAAAAGAACTCTCTTTTTCTTTTTTATGAAGTTTATTGCGAAAAAAAATAATAGAGCAAGGGAATCTACAGAATTTCAGTCTCTGTTTTTAAAGGGAAAAGTGAGGAATTTTTTAGAGGAATCCTGTTTAATTTCTTAGCGCTCTGAGCCCTCTGAGATCTCAGAAATCTAAACTGACTAACTAAACATCCCCAAAAAAAAATTCGAAATTGATATAAAAGGTCAACTCAATCTACATTCACATGGCAGAAATTCTGCTCTGTCCTAACTTCGTTGACAGAGTGATTACACGGCCAGCGAAAAAATCATCGCACTGACCCTTAAATTCGTGTCAATGAGAGTTCGAGAGTGTCAACGCAGCCATCAACGCTTGCGTTGACGATCACATGACAAGACAACTTTGGGACAGTATTTGACGTCACTTTGACACTGACCATTTGCATTGATCGTCTAATCGAACCTTATGTTCCAATTTTTTGAGACAGAAAATTGTAAATGTGGCCTAAGTTATTTAATCAAATGTTTGATTTTTCTATACCTATTTAAAACTATTTTCTACTACGTACACTACTAAATACATACGAGTACATATTGAAAGGTATTTACTAGTACCTAGCTATACTAAAATTCTGTACTAATAGGTGCTAGTTTTATGGCTAGTTGATAATTTTCCAAGGAAAAAAGGCTTATCTTACATTAATTTATGCATTCGATAGATTCGATTTAACGACTTTTAAAACTCATTATGTGCATATCTCTTACATTTTAGATACCCATAGTAAAGACAAAAGACATCATTATAATGTCAAACTTATTTTCATATAATAAAAAGGTTCGTGCTATATAAAGAAATTAAATTAGATACGGCCCATTTTTTCCAAATGAAAAAAAAATACAAAATCAATTTAATGAGAGTTGAAAAATGTATTAAACTATTTCCCTCTTCATTGACACACTCTGTGGGCGACCTCCCGTTTAACCCAATCAATCTCATCATCATCATCATCATCAATATTCAGAATGATCCAGGTGTAACTGTGTCCTATATCTAACAACATTTCTAAACGCACAATCTACTAATACCTCCACGTATAAGAACCATTAAGATACAAATCTCTTGAGCTTTAATATCTTCATTATAAGATTATCTGTATAAAAGGTCCTCATATATATATGGACATACCTACTCGCAGTGAAAATATCTTTTAGTTTAAATATGATCAGAATGGCTCTTGCTATTAGTCAAACGAACCCCTGTGAAGTTTTATATCTTTTTTTTTTTAACTCTGATAACAATCTCAAATAAAAACTCTAAAAAAAATAACCTTAAAAAAATAAAAGCAGGCAACCCGTGCTCGATCTGATGAAAAGATGCAAGCAAGATGAACATCTAAAAAAACCTATTTTGTTAATATCGGCTCGTAAAGAGCTTTCAAAGATATATTTTAGATCCTAATCTTGCTCCGTTTTCTCTTGAGACTCGTTTATATTCTTTTTTTTCTAACCGAAGAAATCGTAGAGCTACTGTTCATCGAAGTCACCCTGCAATTGCTATCTCTACTACCCATCAGAGAATCTTAAAGATCTCCCGCAATCAAATCACTTTTCATTATCATTCATTTTAAACCCGTATAAATATTGGATAATGAAATGCTAATGTCACCATTTTTAACCACTTAATCTATGGCATAGATTTTCTCCATGGGTTACATTTGGAAGTCTTTTAAACTAAAAGACAAATACTTGGATACGTACTTAAGAATTTGTTAAGATACTGTTTAACGATTATTGGCAAAACTAATTTCTGCCTGTTAGCCACATTCTTGAGAACGGACGATAGAATATTGAATATGTTTGTTTAAGGTTCGCCCACATTCTTTCCTTGTGTTTCTGTGTTTAACGGACGTCTGTAAAGTTATCAGGGCAACTTTCACCCACGAAAATGAAATGGGGCCTTCACATGAATTTGCAGTTTGTTTTTGCATTTCTATTCCCGATTTTGCAGTTCGCCAAATAAGGGTGTAATCGAGTGACCTAGTAACTTCACGGTGAAGCTAGCAGTTCACATAAGGCGTTTTTCATTTTTAGTTCAGAGCAGAGCAGAGCATGAATTGTCAAACAAAATAATTGTGTTTTGTTTTTATAGCTCTGATCGTTTCAGAGCTTAAAATTTGTGTTTCTTTTTTAGTTCTGAATATGTTCAGATCACGCTCTGTGAGCTCAGAATAAAATAGCTGAGTAAACTTAAAACTAAACTAAAAAGAACACTTAAAATGGCGGAAGCGGCTGGTCGCTCTTGTGCAGGAGTTAAAATAATTTAATACAAAAACTAATAAGTAATATATAACATTTTTATGAATAAAATTTATTTCAGGCGTCAAATGGACAAATGAAAGTGCTGTTTTTTTAATCAGCTTTTTTTTTAAATATTACTTAGAGGAAACATTTAAGCCATTCGATAGGCAAGAACTCAACGAAAATGTTATTATGAATTTTACCTCAAATGAAAGCTACAAGCAAACAAGAAATGCTACACTTGCCGCGTTAAAAAGAGAAATAAAAAAGCTTAGGTCGAATAAAGTTCCAGGATATGACTTAATTACGGCAGAAATTACATTATAAATGCCGCTCTAAGGTTAGAATATGTGCCGAGCCAATGGAAGTTTGCGGAAGTCATAATGGTTTTGAAACCTTGCAAAAATTCTCACGAAAAGAAGTCTTACAGGCCAATTTCGCTTCTTCCTATAATATCAAAAGTTTTTAAATGAATACTACTCCTGCGCCTGCAGCCCATAATAGAAGAGAAACAATTTATACCTGAACATCAATTCGGCTTCAATCTAGAACTGTAATGCTCGGAGGGGCACTTCAGTGGGCGGAAAAAAAACAAACAAATACGTGGAAAGCATATGGTGTGGCTATAATTGTGGAGTGGAGCGTTTTGTCAAGTTTCGTTCAACTTTCCTTACGGAAGTACGTAAGTAAGTAAAACTGACATTTGGTGAAGTAGGAATGCCAAAAAGAGATAGACTATAAGTACAGTATGGGTGTGTACCTCTTTTGCCGATATAGACATCTACTTTTCGTTGGTTTTTGACATTAGTTTCAGTGCCCTTCCGAAAATTATAGTTCTACCTTTAGAAGCAAGCATTCGACAATTGATCAAGTGCATAGAATTAATGACGTAATTGAGAGACCTCTTGAAGGAAAGAAAATCTGTTCGACAGTCTTTTTGGACGTGTCGCAGGCGTTTGACAAGGTGTGGCATGAAGACCTCAAATTTAAAATTTAGATAAATTCTGCCTGAAGGACTTAATAACATTCTAAATATCTAGATAACAGACTTTTTCGTGTAAGAAACGGAAATGAATATTCTTATTTCAAAGAAATAGTGGCTGGGGTATCACAAGGAAGTGTATTAGGTCCAGTTCTGTACCTTTTATTTACACGCGATATACCTCAAACAGAAGACACTATCGTAGCCACGTTTGCTGATGAACCAACCATACTAGCAGTAGGCAAAACGATTAGCGAAGCTACAATTAAATTACAAAATGCTCTTAAAAATGTTAATGAGTGGACAAAAACATGGCGAATAGTGCTAAATGAACTAAAGTCAGTCCACTTGGACTTTACGTATAAAAAAATAAATAAAGTATCTGGGAATGACTCTAGACGCGAATTTAAAATGGAAGCCGCACGTAAAAAAGAAATTCGAAGAAAATTAAGAAGTAAATTAAGAGATATAAACTGTGGCTCGGTAAATATTCTTCAAGGCTTAGTATTGAAAATAAACTACATTTTAAACAGACAGGTACTTAAACCTGTTTAGACTTATGGTATACAACTTTGGGGTTGTACCAGCGATACAAACTTAAATAACTTACAAACGTTTGAAAATAAATTGCTAAGGTCATTTGTAAAATGCTTCGTGGTATATAAGAAATGAAGATCTTCACAAGGATCTCGGGATTCCTACGGTTCGGGAAAATATAAAACGTTTCGCACGAAAACATAGAAATCGACTATAAGAACACGCTAATTCAACAATATTTGACATTCTTGACGAGTCGAATTTAGTACGCCGTCTGGGAAGAACAAAACCTTTCGACTTGGTGCGGTGAACAGAAAACCGCTTTAAAATCGCGGAATAAACAGGAACTTTCACCGGAAAGTAACCTGCAACACGTTACTTAGCTTTGTTAAAAATAAAATGCTAGATAAGTTTTTAACTTAGTTGCAACTTGCAATGGGGAAGTGGATGTGGTTTTAGTGTAGTAAGAGTCTCACACACCTATGAGCTTTCGTTTTTCGGTCTTCATAGAGCCTCTTGCAGGTTTGGCACCGGGGAAAAAAAGAAAGTCTTTTTAAACAATACACAAGTTTTAATTCTTTTGATTTAACAATTGTTCGTTCAACAGTCTGACATTTGACATTTCAAATCATGACAGTCCAGTGCTCAAGTTATTTCATAATTTAATAAGACAGCTCTGATCATACTCTGCTCATTGCTCTACTCTGTTCGCTCAGATTTTGAACTTAAAAAGAAAAACGCCTATAGTGTATCTCAAGAACCAAGCAACTTGTAATATGGCTCCAAATTTACAGTTTTTTGCATTTCAACGATAGGCTAGGTTCAAAATTTTAAAGTTGCCCTGCTAACTTCACAGACGTGTTTAACTGTTCATTGAGTCAAAACATATGTATGAATTCATACACTCCGAATAGAGTAACACTAGATTTTATCTTAGCTCATTAAGAACTGAAAGATTAAATCAAATCTGCTGGAGGATTTGTTAAAAAGATTCAGGTTTTTGACGAAAAATGGTGCTCTTGACGTTTTTTCCAAAATTGCCTTGCTTTTCAGGAATCCAATATTGTTGTGCTTTTGATTTTTTCAATACTTTCTCCTTAACTATGTCAATTTATTAAAATACCATAATACCTTAAAACTGCAATCTTCCTAGCCATTTTATAGCCTCGAGATATTTGAGAGCAATTCATTTTTATGAAGCAAATTCTTTTCATTCTATCCAGCTGAAATCTATGTAGAAGAGATAATAAAGACTAATGGTAAAACAGACTTTTGCAATTAAAATAAATCATTTCTTTCATATTACAAAATATATACAAAAAAAATCAGCGTTGTGGGTCCATATATATAAGATCCTGATCTCTGGCCTAAAGATATGTATGACGGTCCAATATGTACCACTTTTAAAAAAAGTGTAACACCATATTGGCTGTGTGTTTTATTTTAATGTTAATTTATCTCAAAGTCAGTTTTTTAGATGCAAATCGCAGACGGCGAATGGAAATTGTTGCTAGAAGGAAGTTAATTTTTTTTTGTTGAATACCAAACAGTTCATTGCAAAGGATTATGTTACAATCTCGTATTAGTAATTAATGTTTTTGCTTTAATGTTCAAAACTATGTCTGTTTACTCAGACTTCAATTATTTTTTAAAATATAAATACTCGTACTCTATTGGATAAGTAAAATTGTAGAATTTGCTTGTTATAGCTTGCTGCTGGGCTTTTTTGTGTTTGCAATTATCGCCACCGAACCGAACCAGTCAGAAACTTGTATCTGCAATTTGCAAAGTTTTTTTTATCTGGGTAAATTGATCAGTAAAGATTGAATATGGAACACAAAAACGCTGTTCTTCAAGTGTGCGAAGTATTATCACCCTTATATACCGAGAATTTTTTATCCAGAACATTACGATGGGGATGGGAAAAACCGGCTGGAGTTTTTTTCAAAAAGCCACCGGTTACTTGCTTTGACATTTTCTCACACACCGAAAAAAAAAAATTCAGAACGCTTCTTCGAAAAAAAATTCATTGCCTCATCTGACTTAAGTTCGTGTGCAGCCTGGAACATTTTTGGTTACTTTCCCTATTTTTAAGCAGTTATTGAAGCATTAAGTTGAGTTGGGGTAAAATTTTTGACTCAATTTGTATTTTTAAATACATTATGTATCTACGAAGCTATACGAAACTATCATATCAGGTAGAAGTTCAAAGTTAAAACATTGTTTTTTAAAATTTATTTATTTGGTTCCAATTTTAACTAGTCCGGTCAGAAAACCGAATCCCATCCATTTTTTTGGCGGAGACCTTTTTCTAAATGACCTGAATTCATTCCTTACACATTGAGAATGAAATTTAGTCTGGAAGTCATTTTTGTTATCCAGTCGCTTGGCTGCCGTTTTGAAAAATGGCGCCCAATCTATAATTTGTTATGAAAACCAAAATCCCGACACTTTTTATGGCAGAGGACCAAGGGCGTACGCAGGGAGAGGCTGGGAGGGGCGGTTGCATTAAGCGGCACATTCATACAACACAATTATTGTGCACATCGGTGTTCCAACTCCGGTGTCCGGTGAGTCATACCACCATCGAAATCGTTGCACACACTAGCCCACACACAACACACATTTCAGTGCACCGACAAAAGTGTGGTATGTAAAAGCCGTTAGTCGCTTAGAAGCACTAGGGTCTGAAGTGAAGCAATTTGCTTAAGAAATGAAGTAGATTTGTAAAAAGTGTAGCAGATAGTGAAAAAAAATAATTACTAGTTATTTGCTCAAGAACTACCGCCTTTTAAAGAATGAGTTTCAAAGATTCATACTTAAGTTTATTTGTTATACCTATATATATTTTTTCAATACCTAAATAGGAAATTTTTATTTTAAATGCAATTAGATACAGGGTGTATTCATAAACGCAGAAAATCTGCGCTAGTACAATCGCATTTCTTTTCTGATGCATTTGTGAACGCACTCCCAATGCAGAATGTCTGCAGTAAACAAAAAGGTCTGACTTATTCCGATTTGTATGTAAATAGAGTTCATAAACGTCAGAGAAAAATGGCTGCCAAACAAATTTTGTTGAATTCGATTTTTGATTTGCTTACCCAATAAGAAAAGAAAATTATAAAATAAAATATAAAAAAAATATAAAATATTTGCAACTACTTACATTCTTTACGAGTCAGTGCCGCTTTGTCCTTCTTGTTGTCTTAAAAATTATTTTAATAATTCCCGCTCTTTCTGCAGCCAAACAAATTCAGCTGCACAATCTGCCCGACGCTGACGACAGTCTGACGTTTATGAATGGTACGTACTGAAGTTCGACTAGGTTAGTTCGATCGAAAATCTGACTTTATGAATGCAGATAACGCAGTTCTTAGTTAGGCTGACGTTTATGAATACACCCACAGCTATAAATAAAACAATACAGCAATTCATACAAAATTTTGAATTGTTATTAAAATTTTTATGAATTCTTAAGTTAAACTTCATTAGTTAAACGAAGTAGAAATATGTCGCTACATAGCAGATGCCTTAATATAAATTAATGAAGTAGATCTACTTCCTATGACGGTGTTCACATTGGAGTGAAAAACTTTTTTTTTTTTACGTTTCAGTATTCACATCTCGCTCCCACTTCTTCAGTAATGGAAGATATAAATACTGAAACGTCAAAAAAAATCCAGTTTTTCAGTCCAATGTGAACACCGTCTATGAAGTAAATACTCATCTCTGGGTGGGTACCTAACAACCGCTATTTTGCCGTAGATTCTGAATATACCTAAAAAAAAAAATCGGAAGCAAAGAAGATAGTCACAAAGCAGAATGGGTGCGTTCATCGGCAGAAATCTGAAAATTCAGTACTGAATCGAAACGTTGAACGCACAAAAAATCTGAATTTTCAGCAAAATATCCTGTATTTTTTTTTTTTCTGCCAAAATCTTCTGTTTACTTGCTGATTTAACTTAAAGTGAATATAAGGAAGAACTTTTTTTTGTCGGAAATTAAAAATTAAGATTAAATTTTAATCAAAAATAAGTGGCTCGGAGGATGAAATTATATGTAAGTAAACTAGAAAAAATATTGTTCGTTGTTTTTATTTGGAATATAATACTTTTGAAAATAATTGAAGCCACACTTTTTACTCGCAACCAACAAATCTTAAAAGTTATTACTCCCAAATGCACGTCTTCAAAGCGTTTTTCCACCAAATTACTTTTTGTTAAAGAAAATCTAAAGTCTGAATGCCATCGGATGCCAAAGAAAAACTACCTTTCAATCTTTATTTTAATTTTATTAATTTACAAGAAAACAAATCTTAAAAAAAAAACCAACAAGCCGTACCATACCGACAACAGAACACAAAATTGCTGCATCTACTACTCGTATTAAGTTCAGCTTCTATGTGCAGATTCTTTTTTTTTTTGTCTTGTTTTTTAGCTTTCATCTGAATTTTCAGATGAAAGTTTTAATCTGAAAAAAGTAACGAAAAGTCATCTGAATTTTCAGATTTTTTTTGACAGCTGACCAATCAGAAGCCCAAAAAATTCAGATTTCTGGATCCTTGAACGCACGGAATGGCTGAAATAAACAGTTTTCATGGCATGCTCATTTATATTTCTGTTTATGTAGTTATGTGCCGTTTACTGTAAATGTGTAAATGTGTTGTTGGCAGGAATGGAGGGGACCTACAATTTTTTGCCGAGTCCGAACGGCTAGATGAGAAAGCACTTATTCATGACAAGTTATACTCTTGGAGGATTTGTCAGTTCCTCGCAAGAGGCAGTACCTCGCGAAAAAAACATTTATTTTTAGGTGGCAGCGGCTGGGAATCGAACCCAGACCTTTGGCATGACAGTCCTACGCACTAACCATCATGCCACGAGGTACTACGTGCTTTGTTCATAGAAAAGGTTATTTCACGAAAAAGAATTACCTAAAGGAAAATTTTTTTTAGCATCTATACGATTTTAGACATTATAAAATTAGGATGAATCCAACTAAGGAACTTTCAATTTTGCAATATTGTGGCGATGAAACACACATACACTGTACCTACAACTCAACTAAATTGCAACAATTCTCAAGGAATTGGAACAACAATTTCTATTCCTTAAACGAGTAATGTTTAGAATTTTGCGCCAGTATGTTTAAACTTAAACTAAAGGTAAGACCGCACTCGACGGAACTGCACTTCAGCGGAATTGCACCCCAACTGAACTTCAAAATATTTTTTGTATGAAATTGTATGAGCTATATCGCACTAAGTGACAACTGAACTTCACCGCGCAGCACCATGCGCAAAGTTGATAATCTGACCAACTTTGCCACAGCCTGAAGTTCAGTTCCGTATCGTTGCCGCAAGTGCGGTATAGCAAGCGTCACCAAACGTTGTGTTTTGGCTATGCGCTTTGTTTTTTTCTGTACCAATCACAATGGCATTACTGATAGGTGCACTTATAGGCACTACTTATTTATTTATGAGTGAAGCCAATACAACCAATACAAGCGGTGTATCAAAAAAGTGCCGTAGAGTGCTGCGATGTGTAGCGCAGTTCCGCTGAAGTGCAGTTCCGTCGAGTGCGGTCCTACCTTAATGGTGAGAATTAAAATTTTTTAAGTCAAATATGGCAGAACTTTAAACGAAATGCCTAATTACATTACCTAAGCCCTTTTGCTTAATATTAGTTATTTAAAATAATGCACTCAACAAATAAGTTATTTGAAATATACATATAGGTAAGTTTGTGTATTAAATAAAACAATTTTTTTATGTTATTAACAAAATTAAATTGAATAGAAAATATTGAGGTATATAATCGTTTCTTAAAGAAGTTTTTGAGTTTTTCCACTTTTATGAAACATACCTTTTTCCACTTTTTGGTATACGGAAACGATTCCAAACTTCAAACGTGCCTTGGAAAAATAACAGTTGGTATTTTAAAGAATAGGTGTTGAAAAGAACCTATCATTTTTTCCAATACAGGTTTGACAGCTGGAGTGGGGAGTCCCTCCCTTTGGGATACAAAAATTATGTTCCCAAAAAGTGGTAACACTCATATTTATTCAAAGGTCCGTCAACTTTAAATCTTCATTTTAAATCAATTGATAGTTTGGCGTTTCAACAACTTTTTTCACGTTGAAAACCTTCAAAAAAGGAACACATTTTGGCATTAAAAAGTATGTCCTTGAAGAGTGGCAACATTGAAATTTAAATCAAAGGGACGTCTACTGAACACCTTATTTTCAAATTATTAATTTTTATTTCCCAACACGTTTTTGAAATTAATAGGCATTTTCGCAACTTTTTATATGTTCAAAAATCTAAAAATTATCAAAAAAGTGAAAGTTAGACCTGTTGACTTCAAAAAAAGTATATAACCAAAAAGCGGTTACACTGAAATTATACCTGAACGTGCGTCTACTCTCAACTCTGGTGAAATGAAAATTTTAAACCGGTTCAAACTACACGTGAATTATCGTTATGAAAATATCAATGTTTTTTCACGTGAATTTTTGATACTCAGTTTGGAATTTTTAATACTCACTTTGTGTGGAAAACATAAATTGATTATTATTAAATTTATTTGACTGAATCTTGAAATATTTTTTGAAGAATATTTATTTTTATTTCGTATTTTGTTGTATTTTCGTGGCTTGGGTTATTTTTGTATTTTCGGTTGCAATAATAATCAATTATTTGACAAATGTCAGACTTTTCCACACCTCCCTATTTTTTCCTAGTGGTTGTACATTAGGAAATGAAAATTATTTTGTGAAATATATATCAAACCGGTTCATATTTCAATCTCGAATTTGGGCACTCACCTCTCGTTGCGAATTCCATCGCTGTGAATTAACCGACATTCTTGTATGGAAATTTCATGTTCACTCAAACTGAGTACTAGGCTTAAGACAGTAATAATTATTTTATATAATTATATAATTATTTTAATCATCAAAGTTTTCCAGGCAATTTACTAGATTTTTTTAAACTTATCATTTTTCACAGGTTGGGCGCCATTTTTGAAAATGGTGTCCAAGCGTTAGGATTACAACAATGAAAACCGTTAAGGAAAAGTTTATTTATGTCATAAACGGATCTAAAAATTTTGATAAACAAATCTGTGTTTTATTGTAAGTATGGTATAGTTTCAGGAAAAAAATTACCGAAAGCCGTAATTAACTATGGTTGCCATATAACAGTTTTTTTTGATTTTCGATTTTCTCATTTACCGCTCAACCGGTTCCAATTAAAATTTTCAAGCAAAGAATTTTTAAAAAATTCAATAAAATTGCATAGGTATCAAAATTTAAAAAAAGAAATAATTTTTAATTTAAAAAAAAAACGTTTAAAAATCTCTTTTTAAAAACCAATATTTCGAAAATGGGCTTATGAATTTCTTAGGAACAAGGCTTATAAGTGAATACGAGTATTAATAAATAAAACTCAAAATTGGAATACCAAAACTTTTTAAAAACACCATTTTTAAAACAATGATTTCAATTTTTTTTGTAGTACTCATACTTTTCAAGTAATAAAATCGCATGCTTGTTTTTGAGCTCTAAGTATCTTACGAGTTGTTTATACCGTTAAAAATAAATTAAATTAAAATATTTACATTTTTACTGTAAGATTGTAAGAATTGTCAAGATATACCAATTTAGAAAAAAAGTGTCTCACTTTTCTCACTCTTCCCCAAAAATTGCGTCATTTTTGATTTTAATAGTTTTAACGTCAAATTCTCATGCCTCGTTTCTTTCATTGTGTATAGCTACACAGATGGTCATGAATGTACAATGTATTTACATATACTTCTATATTCAATCCTTTAATATCATCCTTTTTTTATATAACCTTATTTTCTTTCTCGTGACAGAAACCATAACAAGTAGAAGTGACAAATTAAACAGGAAAATGTTCTTCTGTGGTCCATTCATAAGGCGGAAGTGAAGAAGCTCTCTTATATGAGCCGGTAAACATTTAACTTTTAAAACAGAATGCTAGTGACGTCAAATCTGTAAGCATTACTCTGTGACGTATTTTAGAATTGCGTAAAAGTTCCTCTAATCATTCATAAGTGCTGCCCTAATAATATACATACATTCTTATGTACATTATGTATGCATGTATGTACAACATGTATACAGAGTACATAGAAGGCAAGGAAAAATAAGCTTTCAAAGCTATGACGCTATTTCTTTTAATTTATTTAAATGTTAAATCTAAAAATAAAACCGACGAGATTTTTGCCGGTATTGTCGTTTGTCGTTGATTCAACATGTCGAATAAAATAAGAAGAACGCATGTTCCTAAGGCTGCCGCTATATTTACATATATCAGTTTCGAGTTTGACCCTTAGAGAAGGGAGAACGCTTTTCTGTGCGTCAAGTGCAAGGTGAGAGAGCTGGTTGAGGCTCGATTGCTGCTGGGGACAATATGTACCGGCCGGCTGTTGAATGTATCCACCAATTCCCTACAAGGCTATTGATGCAAAAGTAAGAAAAAGCTTTTAAGCTCAGTTGTTTTTGTCTGTATTATACCGGGTGGACTTATTTTTATACATCATCAGGAGACATCAGAATGCCCCTTTTTTTCAAGGACATGTACTTGCACTTGAACGTTTAGCATCGACAAAGTGAGCACAACTACTGCATCAGTGTACCTACCTTCATTATGTTATTCGAAAGTTTATGGTTAAGGACATGAATATGTGAAAACTTATAATTTAATTGATAGCATGAGCTTTGGAAGTTTAATGTGTGTGCTTACCAACTTCCAATACAAAATTCAGATGCTAAAATATATAAAATCTAATTTAAGTTTGTTTTTAGTTTAATTGAATGCTTATGTACATAAATCACAAATTTATTTATCCGAGATCTTAAATCAAGTTTGAATAAATTTTATGATGTTGCCATAGCTTGGAAAAGATTCATATACAAAACCATTTAGAAATAAATGGGTCCCAAAATTATTAAAACTGTTTCACAAAGCTCCAAAACGAAGTGAAGATTATAGTATTTAAAAATGTTGCTTTACACAGGGTTTTTTTTTTGACGTGTGGCTTTCAATCTGGCAATACTTTTTTTCGGAGTTGGTCTTGTTGACAGCTGTCACCTGATTTATGCTCTGTTTGGCTACGATGTCGATGGGTTAAAAAACCTCTAAGAAATCAGCAATGCTTGAAGAATTTTTACTGTTCCGGAAAAAAGGTGATTCAAAATACACTTTTTCTGTCAAAATATATTTAGTACCTATCCGTCAAGCCATCAACTGTCAAATTCCAATGAGAGATAGGTAGTTTCGATGGATTAAAAAACCCTTAAAGAAATCAGACATTTTTGAAGAATTTTTACTGCTCTGTAAAATAAGTGACTTTAGGTATTTTGGATCAAAATACACTTAGTCCCTATCTGCCAAGCCTTCAACAGTCAAATTCCAATGAGGGATAGCTAGTGTCGATGGATTAAAAAACCTAAGAAATCTGAATTTTTTTAAATAATTTTTACTGCTGTGGAAAAAAGGTGATTTTAAGGCAATTTGGTGGCATTTGGATGATATGCATTTTCTGTCAAAATATAGTTTGTCTTCTATCTGTCAAACTATCAACTGTTGAATTCCATAAAGGATGGCTTCGATGTCAATGGATTAAAAAACCTCTAAATAGTCAGACATTATTGAAAAGATTGATACCGGAAATCGAGGTTTTTATTGAAATAATTAACATTGGAATTTAAAATCGAGAATCATCGAAATGCTTGAGATTAGGGGGGCTTACATTAATTAACATGGCTGGACAGCATTGCTTAATGAAAACGAAACAGTTTTCAAAATATTTGAAAACCATACAACGTTGTTGGTTATTTTTGCGTTTAAATGATCCAACATCGTTTCCATTAAGCAATGTTGTCCAGCCATGCTGATTCATGTAATCCTCCCTATTAGGAATGATTAAAATGAAAATTTGTGATTTCAATCATTTATACTTTTCGATGATCGCATCAAAAAAGTCGAATTGTTCCTGATTGATACATAGCCTTAGCTTAGACTCGTCCGCAAATTCTTCTGCTGGCCTTAAGTGTGAAATTTCATCGTGAGCATGATTCTTTTTCTATTATTTATTGATTTGTGCCATAGTTTAGCCATTTATTGTCATAGTCGTGTTTGATGACAAAAAATAGTTGTTTAGTTGGAAAAATACTTGGTTTTGTCAGTTATAAAAGTCCAGTGTAATACCGCATTTACACGTGTGACAAATTGGCATTATTATTTCAGTTATCTTTGTCAAAATATTGACAAACTCATTCTTTTGGTCACTATACGAGCAGTCGTGTAAAAGCGGCATACCACAAGCTCCCTTCGGACTGTCCGCAAAGTCAATACCGAAGAAAACAATAATGGCAGATTCAGAGGACTGACATAGCCTACATAAATGCTAATCTGATTGATAGTGAAGGTATTTTTTACATTTTCTGAAGATTTAAGACTTCATCGCCTTAATGCTCTAATATCTGTCATTATTTTGGTCAAAAAGTCTTGTATTGGAATCTGCTAGAATTGGATAGCCAATATTTTACAAATTATTTGATTTCGGGAACCTACACATACATATAACGGGTGATTTTTTAGCTGGTTTGGTTTCTATTGTTTCGTTTAATATTAAATATGGGCAGTTTTAATCTCTGTTTAAGACACAATTATGTTAGTTTTAAGTTTTTAATAAGAGCTTTACAGGTGCTTAAAAGCTGATTGCTGAGCTAGAACTAGGTAACTCAAATTTTAATTTTTAAACGGTATTGTTTTGTGCAACTTTCAAAACTTCTCGGCGAATTTTTTTCTACCATAGAAAACTATAAGATATTTATGAAGTGTGAGAAACATAAAAATTAAACTAGCTAGGTATCTATGTATGAACCTAGCTATCTCCAAAATTTTAAAAATTGAGTTACCTAGTTCTTACAATCAGGGGACGATATGTAGGTTAGATCTAAATTTAAAAATGTTGAGTGACTTTTGATGACTTTTAAAACATTGGTTGTTGGGATCTCGATTCATAAAATGTCGAATACTGTTAAAATTTTAAATTTAAATTGACAATTTAAACGGTTGGTAATTTTTGTTTAAGTTTTTGATCAGTCCATCTTTTACCCTGAAGCCACACGCACCAGTTGGCCAAACACATTAACTGTCAAATTCCTATTCATGTATTTTATTTTCTTTGACGTAAGTGACATTCCGCACTAGCTTCTCTATTGACCAGCATTCGGATCTTATTCCAAACGGAGTAAATCCGATACTCCGATTTAAAAGAAAGAAATATAACTACTACGGTAATCCGCTGAGAACACTTTAATCTATCGTCTGTGTGGTGTAGACTATGCTCAATAATCAAGCCTGCCATGTTTCAAGGATAAAGGTAGAACTAGAATAGGTCGTAGCTGTCGGAAGCTTATGTCAAAACCGACCAAAAAGTAGCTTTCAGAAACGTCAATTTCACAAGTGACCCATAAAGCCTAGTACTCACCTCATGCGAAATGAATATTTTGGACCGGTTCAAAATACACGTGAATCAACATTATGAAAATATCATTGTTTCATGAATTTTTGATACTCAGTTTGAAATTTTTATCACTCACTTTTAGTAGAAAAAATAAATTGATTTTTATGAAAGTTATTTGACTGAATGTTGAAATATTTTTTGAAGAAAAATAAATTAAATAAATAAATTTGGTGGCACAACAGCTCGTGGAGAAACAAGGCCTAGCGACTTACAACTCTCAACCATTCCTGTGTGCGTATTTTTGGCAGGAATGAAGGGGACCTACAATTTTTTGTCGTGTCCGAACGGCTAGATGAGACGTATGACAAGTATACTCTTGGGAGATATGTCAGTTCCTGGCAAGAGGCAGTACCTCGCGAAAAAAACATTTTTGTTTTTATGTGGCAGCGGCTGGGAATCGAACCCAGACCATTGGCTTGACAGTCCTACGCACTAACCATCATGCCACGAGGTACTACTATTACTACTTATTACTATTTTTTGAAGAATATTAATTTTAATTTGGTATTTTGGTGTATTTTCGTGTCTTGTCTTATTTTTGTATTGTCGGTAGCAATAAAAATAAATTAATTGACAAATTTCACACTTTTTCACATCTCCTTATTTGTTCCTAGTGGTTGTACATTGTTAAATAAAAATCATTTCGTGAAATATAAATCAAACTTTGGATACTCACCTCTCGTTGAGAATTCCATCGCTGTGAATTAACCGGCATTTTTGTATGGAAATTTCATTTTCATTCGAACTGAGTACTAGGCTTAATGCACAAGTGGTGGAAAGTGAAAAAAAAGTAAATAACTGTTTGTTCAATGTTATTTTTTTTTACTTATTCACATTTGAGTTGGGGATTTGTTTATAATAATACAACATCGATCCTCTAGCTTCCAAGGGCACAAATGGGAAATTACCAGGGTGGGTGGCACTCAGCCTCTTTTTCTTTAAAAGAAATGTGAGTAAACTTTAGTTTAAGTTATTATTTTATTATTTTTCAAATATTTGTTCTGCTCCGAAAAAGGACTGCATCACACTGTTAATGGCCGCTCTACTGGCTTCCCAACTGGCTACTAAAAAATCAAGCCAGTTGACCAGAGATTATCAAATAAAGGTGGAAATTCTAAGCTGTCAATTTGATTTACTTGAAGACTTTTTTTAAGATTAAATTTATATACTTATATTTTTTAATATCTGAAAAAAGCCCCAGGGGGATCATGACACCCCTATGACTCCTCATTGGAAAAAATCCCTTTCGTGGTAAAAATGGTGGGAAAATATTCATAGTGGAATTTATGGTAGGAAAATGTTTCAATTTAGTCTTTTTTTTGGGGGGGGGGAGGAATTGTTATTACCATAACCGCCCATCTTCAAATTTTATGATTATGACTTAGCACAAAAACCAGTCCTGACATTGAACAAAACAAAAATATACAAGAATCATTACAAAAAAGTCTGGCTCACCAAATACTGAAACATGTTGACTTTTTATGTCACTGCATACATTTTGTGCGGATATCACAAGTTTTTGAGGCGACCAATTTCTATAGGACAAGTTGACATATTTTGTACAATAGATAACTCCATTTTTTTAAAAGTAAGTAATGTTGGTGTCATATGGCCTTAACGGTTGATCTATGAAGTTCTGTGTCAAGAATGCACCTTAACAGATAATGTTGGGTTTTTCGTACAACAATTTGGAAAAAAATCGAAAATGACTCAACTTATTTTTTGATTCTAAAAAAGTTTTTAGTTTATCGTTAGACTGGTCACACAATACGAGGCCAATTATATCAGTCGAGGGCTCATTTTATAGGTAATTAAAATTACTAAAAACTTAACTAAGAGAATTATCCAAAAAAGATAAAGACAAAGGAAAACGAGATATTACAAGAAACGTCATACCACCCGCAGCACATGACTCAATTGACCTTTGACCCACATAAGACATAAAGATAATACAGCTTACAGAAGCCGTTAATATTTTATTTTTTAGAATTTAATCTTCTATAAGGTTTTAGTTAGTCATTTTGTTGTTAAATGAAATATCAGCGGAAAGATTTTGGGCTTGTCTTGGAACATATTTAGAACTCCCTCTCCCCAAGGAGTGTAGTTATAGAACTCAAAGAGTATTACTTCCTCCTGACGCCTACTCCCCATAAGGAATTTCTGGAAATATTAACGTCATTTGAAGCAATTTTCTTCGAAATTCATGAAAATTTCATAATTTACGAAAATTATTTCCTTATATTTTGACAACAGGGACTTTAATTTGTTGTTTAAATTAATCCCTTGTAACGGGTGATTTTTTAAGAGGTTTAGAACTTAAAAAAAAAAAAAAAACACAAAAAATTCGAAAAAATAAATGAAATATTTATTTGAATCGATAGTTTGAACTTTGCAATTCAATGTTTAAAGATAATTTCATGCAAATGTTGACCGCGGCTGCGTCTCAGGTAGCCCATCCGCTGAGTCCAATTTTGGCATACTCTTTCACACATATCGGCCGGTATCTCACTAATGAATGCATGGATGTTGGCTTCCAGTGCGTCAATCGAAGCGGGCTTGTCCCTATAGACATTAGCCTTGACATACCCCCACAAAAAATAATCTAATGGTGTCAAATCGCACGATCTAGGCGGCCAATTGACCGGCCCGAAACGTGAAATTAACTGTTCACCAAACTCGCCTCGCAATTGCGCCATTGTTTCGCGTGCTGTGTGGCATGTGGCACCGTCTTGTTAAAACCACATATCATGCAAGTCAAGAACTTCCATTTCGGGCAAAAAAAAGTTTGTTATCATCGCTCGGTAGCGTTCACCATTGACAGTAACGCTGCGATTCGCATCATCTTTGAAGAAATATGGCCCAATAATGCCGCCGGCCCATAAACCGCACCAAACAGTGGCTTTTTCGGGATGCATTGGTAGCTGTTGCAATGCTTCTGGCTGATCTTCACTCCAAATGCGGCAATTATGCTTATTTACGTACCCATTCAACCAAAAATGAGCCTCATCGCTGAACACAATTTTTCGATAAAAAAGCATTTCGAACCGAGCACGAATTTTGATAGTAAAATTCAATAATTTGCAAGCGTTGTTCATTTGTAAGACGATCCATGGTTAAATTGCAAACCAAATTGAAGCTGTTTGACAATGACACAAGGTACTAAACACACGTCAGCTGTCAAAACCAGTGTTGCCAAAACCAAACCAGCTAAAAAATCACCCTTTAGTACCTCGTGGCATAGTGGTTAGTGCGTAGGACTGTCATGCCAAAGGTCTGGGTTCGATTCCCGGCCACTGCCACCTAAAAAAAAAAAAAACAGAAATGTTTTTTCCGAGGTACTGCCTCTTGCGAGGGACTGACAAATCCCCCAAGAGTAATATTTGTCATGAATAAGTGCTTCTCATCTAGCCGTTCGGACTCGGCATAAAATTGTAGGTCCCCTCCATTCCTGCCAACAACACGCACACAAGAATGGTTGAGAGTTGTTAGTCACTAGGCCCTGGTTCTCCATGAGATGTTGCGCCACTAAATTTATTTTAATTTTTTTTTTTAAATTAATCCCAATAACCAATTTCCCATTGAAAAGTATCACAGCAATTTTTTTTATTTTCTCAAAAAAACTAAATTCAACACATTTCAGAATACGGTTTTTTGTGTTTGATTAAATATTAATAAGAGTATTGAATACCAAAAACTGAAAATTTTCAAAAAAAAACTTGTTTGGAAAAAAAATTTTTCTTACCAAATTTTAAGTTTTAAAAATTACTATTTTCATTAAAACTTTATTCAAAAACAATATTGGAAAATGGATTTTTGGCTTAAAACAAGCTTTAGTGTGATATTTTTCGTGTTGCCGTTGATTTTTATATTTGTTCTACCTAACCCTTAAGAAATAGACCCCTCCTTTTCTTGTTAAATCGCCACTTCAAGATCTTGGAAATCATTTTGAGGGGTGTTCAATATGCAATCAAGTAAAGATGAAAGACAAATGCCAAAATATTTTCAAATTAGAAAGTAAAATTAAGATAGATGGGAAGAAAAATTTTATCTAATTATTTTTGGTAAAGTTTCTTGAAGTTTTTTAGCTGTTTGTTGAATTATTTTACAAATCCTATCAATTGTCAGTTGTAAACTAGTGTCTAAGATTAGATTAACCCGAAGTCAATACAGCGGCGTATACAGCTCCATTTCTTGGGGGGGGGGGGGATCATAACAAAACAAACACCCAATTTAGTTCTTATAAATTTATTAGTTAAAAGACTGATCCACACGGTTTCAATTTTTTTCGCTTTTTGCACTTTTTTTGGAATTAATTTCTGCTGGTCCCACAAATGTTACCATTTTTTTTTTTTTTTAATTATAAAGAGTTGGGGTCGAAATTTTAGCAAAGTCAAAATTCGTTTTGCAAAACCTATCTTTCGAAATTTTGTTTCTCAATATTCTCCAAATTCCGTTTACATAATTTTGACAAAATAAAGAGAAGTTTGGAAAATGTAAGAAGGGCGTTATTTTTTCTTCTTTTTTCAATTACCTTTTTAATCATCTTAAAATAAAATACAGTAGACGCTCGATATAGTAAAGTAATAAAACCAGCCTGTTCACTCTTTCGAGATTGTTTCCTTTTTCGCAGGAGTTGAAGCTTTAAACAAAGCTTTCAATGAGGTTTAAAAAAAAAGAAACACGTGTTCAGTGTCCTTAAGCAATGTTCAATTCTTTCGGTACATTTTTGTAAAAAAAATATTTTTTTATAAATAATTTTGTGTGTTCACTCTAGTTAATTTTTTTAGGTTTACTAAATCGAGCGTCTACTGTATTATTATTTGCTGACAAAGCTTAAAAATTTTTATATTAAGGGTATTAATGCAACTTCGTAAAACCAAAGATAAGTTTACAATTTGTTAAATTTATCTTTTGGTTAATGAACTGTCAAATTTTGTATGGGAAATGATTTACACAATTTTGTATAAGTTATCAAGGGATTATGTTGCGTAAAATAAACCAAACTGGTTAAACTTATCCAAACAACATTGTGACTCTAACTCTGATTGAATTACCTAGCATTTAATCAAATGTATAACAAACGTCGTTCATGCAAACTTTTTACACAATTTGTAAACTTACGACGTTGCATGAATTCCCTTATTATTTTCTGTGTAAAACACTAATTTTGTAGAGCTGAGTTTTGGAAACAAAATTTTGATCCACTCCCGAATTTTAATATGATCTTGAGGTTGTGTACCAAAAATATTTCGTATGGATTTTTTGTGCACGCTAAAAAAAAGGAGGCTTTGGAGATGTTAATCTTAATATTTTACTTAATATTAATATTTTTCTTAATATCTTACGTTTGAAGACAGTTTTAAGCGACAGTTTGCATAAATTTTTTTTCTGGCGTTGATGAAAACAAATTTTTAACAAAGAGGACGGTTACATATTATTTGTCATGACGCTTTCTGCGTCAAAAAAATTACGATCATTTCACGAACAAATTGACTTTGATTGACCGATATTGTGATCAATTCATAGATTAAGGAATAATGTTTAAAAGCACGCTTAACTAGCGTTGGATTGTCATCAATCGAATATACGATCGATACGATCAAAAGAAAATGTATTTTAAACATAATTCAAAATGTATGATTAGAGTTGATTTCATTCAAACATTCCAAGCAGAGCGATGTATTTTAAGTTACGTTGCGTTGGAATGAAATTAACGATAGAAAAAATATCGAACTAAAAATATAAATGTCGGTAGGTTAAAAATCAATTTATATCGACTTTTTGTCTATGTACTAAATATTGGAAAAAAATTTCGAAAATTCGATCAAAGTAGATCCTTTTCTCGACTTTCTTTTTAGGCTGCTAACTTTTTGTCTAAGTTCGAAGCTAAAAAATGTATGAACTAATAACCAAAATAAGTATTCTTACATGCAAAAAAGTCGATATAAACCGACATTTCAACTAGTTAAATCTTTTTTTTTGCTGGTAATTCGTACGTAACCTATACTGAAACAAGTTGGTACTGGGTTTGAGTCAGAACGGCCCTGGTGTATGGAATACGGTTTAAAGTAAAAATTTTGTTTTTCATTGTAATATTCGTATAATATTGTCTGTTAGTTTTTTTGTCCATTCATTCATTAATTTTTTTTATCGAAGATGATTTCCTTGATATTTTGAACAAAATTCTCACAAAATAAGTAAGTTAAACCGATCAAAAATCATATTGAAAATACTTTGAGCATTTAAGAGGGTATATCTGCCAAAAACGTACATCTACCAAATTGATTTTGAATCAAATCAAATCATGAGCCCGTGAAAATTTATCCAAAGTCTATTTCATCGTCCGTTCTTGAGATACGGTAAACAAAAAAAAAAAACAAAGAACGTACGAACGCACGAACGCATGAACTCACGAAACGTAAAAACGTAAAAACACAGACATCTCTTTAAAAATGATGGATTCCATTACTAGGGAGCTCGAAACGTAAGGAGATTATGTCAAATCTTTTAATTTAACAAATCGAACCAATTACAATTAGGTACTTCTAATAGGAAGCTTATGACAATGTTTGTCGTATGATAAGCCTCACTAAAGAGAATTTAGTTCTATCCCTTTTATGGAAAAGTTAAAAACAAAACAATTATTTTCTTAAAGCAACCCATTGTTATTGTGTTGTAAGCAACCGGTGGTAATTCTAAAAATAGAATTTCAGTCTCTGAAAACCCAGTGCCAGTCCTTGAAGCTCCAACCCATCAATAAGACCCATACCGTGATTTTTCCAGTGTTGCCACCATACCGATGCCCCCTTGATTCTATTTTAAAATAGAACTTAAATTCACTCTACATAATACACTGTGTTTATCATGCAGTTTTCGCCTTATTTTCCGCTGCTTTGTTGCCTTTTTATGCTGGTAGCTATTTCTCCTATTTTAGCACCATGTCGTCTGCCTTGTGAAAGCGTAGGCGTTTGTATACCTACATACTATTACATATGTACATTGGTGATGATAAATTGGTTTTTTTTTTGTTTGTTTGTTGTAAAAAGCATTGGCTTACTATATTCTAAATCACAAATATTGCGCAAACTCGATATCAAATAAGAAAATGTTAAAAAAAATAAGCAAAACAAATCCTTTTTCAAGGACAATCAGATTGACGTTTGCCTATTGCTTTATGCTTGCTTATTTATTTTCTTTTAAAGCAAGCAATGGTGCTTGATGGTATATATACTTTGACACTTGTTGCCGAGGGATTTTGGTATAGAATAAGAATGAAAGAGCTTTACTCTGTACATTAAATGATTATGTAATTAATGAAAAATGCTTCTTTCGAAATCATTGGGCGTTGGTTTTCATTCATGAATAATTATTTTGGAAATCCTACTTCTTTTGTTCCTTAGTACTTTTTTCATACTTTTTAAATAGGTTGTCAATTATGCTCTAGAATTTTTTATTATCCTTTATTTTATTAATACAAGGGAACAATTTTTATATTTATGTACATACATATATATTTTTCAAATGACATTAAACATGTGTTTTCGAATTTGTTTTCAAATACGCACTTTAAAATTTAAACTGAGTTTTTTCTTGAAGTATGAACATATGTATCGGGTTGTTCAAGCGCTACAAAAACGGTTTTGGATATCAATGAAATTCTTTAATCCTGTGAAAGTACGTTCGATGTCATTATGTATGGAACTCGATTTCTTTTGCATGGCTACCACGGGCACGCTTGCAGAAGTCCAGACGCTGAACCCAATTTTCGACGGTTTTCAAGCATAAATCGGCCGGTACTGCTGCAATTTCACGTTCGATATTCGTACGAAGTTCATCAATCGTCGCTGGCTTGTTGGCATAGACCATAGACTAGACGTAACCCCACAGGAAATAGTCTATAAAGGCGTCCAATCGCATGATCGAGGCGGCCAAGCGACTGGACCATTTCGTGAGATAACACGTTCTCCAAACTTGGTTTCCAATAAATTGATTGTTACATTCGCTGTGTGGCTTGTGGTGCCGTCCTGTTAGAGCCACATGTCCTTCAAGTCCATATCATCCAATTGGGGCCAAAAATATTCGGTTATCATTGAACGGTAGCGATCCCCCTTCACAGTAACGTGCCAGTCTTGATCATCACGGAGGAAGTACGGTGCAATGACGCCGCCGGCCCATAAACCACACCAAACTGTAATTTTTTCGGGATGCAATGATGACTCATTGGAGTACGTGTGGATTGCTGCCTGACCAATACTGCATATTTTGTTTATTGACGAAGCCATTCAGCTAGAAATGAGCCTCATCGCTGAAGATGATTTTTCGATGAAAATCCGAATCATTTTCAAGTTGTTGCTCATCCCAATTCACGAACATACGACGCTTGTGGTGGTCAAGCGGCTGCAGTTCTTGCGTCAATTTAATCTTGTTAGGATGTAGGCCTAGATCTTTTCACAAAATTCGACACAACGACGTCACAGAGATGCCCAACGCTTAAGAATGACGTGTCAGAGACACATTTGGGCTTTCTGCAACTGAAGCCTCAGCGGCTCTTAACGTTGAGGCCACTGACTCCGAATTTCGATAGTAAATTTTAATTATTTTAACTAGTTGTTGGCTCGTATATCTTTCCATCATGAAATGGCAAACCTTACTGAAGAGAAATGTCAAAAGAGCGGCAAGAAATATGGCGTCGTTTGCTGTCCCTGTCGCTCTACTTTTGTAGCGTCCCTGTTGAAAAACCTTTTATGTACATACAAAACTGCACATTTTAGACACAACTGCAATTCCCTAGATAACTTATTTCCTGGGGGGTCATTCCGTAAAATTTTTTCTAGGTTAACTTTGAATAAAAACAGAAACAAACAAAAGTAATTTTCATTACAAAAATAATTTTATTTATTTTTATTATAAAATTACATATGACTTATTAGTATGTATACACATGCACAGTGCACCAAAACTCAGGATAAAACATCCACTTTGTTGGTGTGGAATTTTAGTTTACATAAAGTCATCATATTTCATGATGGTTTTTTACTACTAAATGCATACTATTTAACCGAAAAATGATGACAGTACCAAATAATTATTATTTTCGAATACTTTAAAACAAAGTTAAATAGTTATATGTATTTTGACAATATTCCAAAAATCTACTCGTATTCATTTGGGTCAACACTAAAGGACTCATAAAGGCAGTTTTATGATGTTAATTGGTATTTGACTTGTTTATTTTTCTTCCACAAACCAATACCCATGCCGAAGGACAAAATATATCAGTAAATGGGCATATTCAGACAGATTTTCAAATAAAACAGTAAAACGTGTGGCCCTTCAAAGTTCCATAAAAAATGCATTCGCAAACTTCCGCAGCTAGTTTAACTTGTTTTTAAAAGTAAAAGGTTTTTCAAAAGAGACGCTACAAAAGTAGAGCGATAGGGACAGCAAACGACGCCATATTTCTTGCCGCTCTTTTGACATTTCTCTTCAATTAGGTTTGCCATTTCATGATGGAAATATATACGAGCCAACAACGAGTCGAAATTATTAAAATTTACTACCGAAATTCGGAGTCAGTGGCCTCAACGTTAAGAGCGTTACGTCCAATTTATGCTCGTCATAATCGTCCTAGCAGATCAACAATAGAGCGTCTAGTGGAAAAATTTGAATCCACAGGCACAGTACAAAATGTTCTCGTGCCAGTGAGACAAAGAAGTGCCCGTAGTGTCGAGAATATTGCTGCCACTGAGGCTTCAGTTGCAGAAAGCCCAAATGTGTCTCTCACACGTCGTTCTCAAGCGTTGGGCATCTCTGTGACGTCGTTGTGGCGAATTTTGCGAAAAAATCTTGGCCTACATCCTTACAAGATTAAATTGACGCAAGAACTGAAGCCGCTTGACCACCAGAAGCGTCGTATGTTCGTGAATTGGGCTGAGCAACAACTTGAAAATGATTCGGATTTTCATCGAAAAATCATCTTCAGCAATGAGGCTCATTTCTGGCTGAATGGCTTCGTCAATAAACAAAATATGCGGTATTGGTCAGGCAACAATCCACACATACTCCATGAGTCATCATTGCATCCCGAGAAAATTACGGTTTGGTGTGGTTTATGGGCCGGCGGCGTCATTGGGCCGTTCTTCTTCCGTGATGATCAAGACCGGCACCTTACTGTGAATGGGGATCGCTACCGTTCAATGATAACCGAATATTTTTGGCCCCAATTGGATGATATGGACTTGGACGACATGTGGTTCCAACAGGACGGCGCTACAAGCGACACAGCGAATGTCACAATCAATTTATTGGAAACCAAGTTTGGAGAACGTGTTATCTCACGAAATGGTCCAGTCGCTTGGCCACCTTGGTCGTGCGATTTGACGCCGCTAGGCTATTTCCTGTGGGGCTACGTCAAGTCTATGATCTATGCCAACAAACCAGCGACGATTGATGAACTTCGTACGAATATGGAACAAGAAATTGCAGCAGCATCGGCCGATTTATGCTTGAAAACCGTCGAAAATTGGGTTCAGCGTCTGGACTTCTGTAAGCGTGTCCGTGGTAGCCATGCAAAAGAAATCGAGTTCCATACATAATGGCATCGAACGTACTTTCACAGGAATAAAGAATTTCATTGATATCCAAAACCATTTTTGTTTTATTTAAAAAAAAAACTTTTGTAGCGCTCTTGATGACAAACCCGGTATAGATATATTTATATATATTTATATATATTTATGCGTAGGTAGGGAAACTATCGAAAAGACACATGCAAACAAAATAAGTACCTACACGTTAAATATTTAATCAATTTTGTATGTCGTATTCATATCGATGAAAGATTTCTTACACACACAAAGTCCTCTGCCTGTTTGGGCCCTTTTATCTCGGGGGCCCCGTATACTTGATACTGCTGATCCATGCGGAACTTTGTGAGTAATTATTTAATTAATGGAGCCAGGTTTATTGTTTTTTAAATCAAAACATACATTTAATTCAAATAATTAAATAATTTATGTTTTGAGTTAGGTATTTAATTAATTTATTAAAATTAAAATTAAAAAAAAAAATGTTAAAAATCTCAATTAAAATTAATTTTATTTGAAAAAAAAAAACATTTAAACGAATTCTTTGAAATAAATTTATAAAGAAAAAAGGGCAATCAATGAGCCTTTTTAGTTTTTTTCAAAACTGCAAAATTTTGCATCATCTTTTGAATTTAGAATACAGTAAATCAAATTGAAGGGAAATGTTTTCACCCTTCTAAAATGCACTTTTTTTGGCCCTCCTCAATGCTTTTTTTCAAGCAATATAGCCAGTTATATTGGCTTTATTTAAAAACATCAAACTTGAAGATCCACTGAGCAGAACGGGATTTATGATTTTTAAAGCTACCATATCAAATTCGCATTAAAATAAATCGATAACTTTTCGTAAGAATGTAGGTAGGTACTAAGCGACATTTACAAAAATTTTACAGCCATCGAAAAAAACTTCTGGTTCAGTTATTTATTTATGTATTTACAGGAATATAAAGGTTTGAAACGTAATTTTCAACTCAAAATTATTTCATGTTGCGTAACTGTTGAATTTTTGGCTAACCGCATTCAACAGCTTGTTTGTGATTTCTTCCCTAAAGTCGATGTGAACAGGCAAGAGGTACACATAGACACGATAAAATGTATTGATTTCCGGCCGGCCATATTTTTACCTCACAAACCCTTATTTTTACATAACTGACATAATTCCATCTCGCTCTACTGTATCCCACTGTATCTCTTTTACTTTCGCTAGGTAGGTATACCTACGCCTCATACTCGGGAGCCTCTAGCAAAGACCTTGAACAACCCGAAAACAATTTCATTCATGAAAACTGCGCCTTTGCAGACCGGCAATTATACTCCATTCATAAAACTCAGGCCTTGATAGAGTTTCCAAAATTAGAATCACAACCACAAACAAATAAACGGGGTAGAAAATATTTTTCGTGCTGTTTTTCGAATCGGAGAAATGGCTACCAAATTCACAATAATGTCCCATTTTCGAACATGGAAACTCACACAGTCACATTGGGAGCTGGCACGTGTAGGTACATACACTAAATATGGTGACAAGCAAATTCAGCCCAAAACCATGCGTCGGGATGGAGGTGTAAGGTATGAGGAATGACCCTACCCTTGCAAGCAAGCTCAAGGACATTTATGGTGGTTTAAAGTTCCATTCAATGGAAGATTTCATTCACAGTTTAACCGGAACCATATCCACCGTCATGTGTCCGAGGGTTGCGGTGGATAAATGTGCAGCAAATAGGTGGATTTCAAGTTTGAGGTTAGTTTTACGATATCTCACCCAGTCTCACCCCATTTTTCTAGAATTTACCAACATTATGCAGAGACAGAGCTACTCGTTCGCGTATAATTCTGGGATGAATCAGAGCTCTGGGGGGTGATGTTGGATATGTGTATGCAACAAGAAACTATTAGAATGGATGCTCTTTGCACTGCAGTCAGTAGGCCTGATAGATGCATGTGGGCTTATTGCTTTTAGTAGGTATTGTATCCAGGGATAAGCTCGGCATACATATTTGAATTAAAGTGTTTTAAATATTTCTATTTTACATAAAATTTAATAGCTTCCGGATTTATTTGCGTCTGACTTCGTTGATGATGCAATTTTTGGATGAAAAATGCTGATTTTTTCGTTTGCTAATTTGAAAATCGATAACAGTGGGTAGGTAGCTACTAAAATAAATAAGGAGAAATTGAATAATTTAAAGTAGGTGGATTTTGGTATAAATAATTAACTTTACAGAATATTTGACGAAGTGGTCAATACAAATCGATTCGGTTAAGGGTGAATTGTTGTGGTTCGCGTTCGCGTGGAAGAAGTATAAGTGTCAGAAATTCACTTATAGTTTTGGATATGAAGATGCATTTAGGCAAGGTATATACATTCGTAAAAAATATTAAACTCCAGATTTTGATCAGACTTTTACTTCATATCAAGCGATGAAAGGGAAGACGAAAAAATTGGGGCGACGGCAGTTATGTTTGTCTGTTTTTCTGTTCGGACAGATTCTAAATGGCTAAATAGATTTTCTTTAAATTTAGTAACTAGCGTTTTTACCCCAGCACAAGTCAATTCGAGGTACTACCTCTTGCGAGGAACTGACAAATCCTCCATGAGTATACTTGTCATGGATAAGTGCTTCCCATCTAGCCCTTCGGACTCGGCAAAAAATTGTAGGTCCCTTTTCATTCCTGCCAACAACACGCACACAGGATTTGTTGAGAGTTGTAAGTCACTAGGCCCTGGTTCTCCACGAGCTGTTCCGCCACGAAATTTAATTTATTTTTATTATAGCGCGCAAGTATTGGTTTCGTGTCACAATGAAATATCGAGGATTTATAATCAAATCTATTGTTAAAATGATGGAAACGTCTAACAAAGTAGGTGTACGTGCGTTCATCTATGAGTCAGTGTTGCCACACTACCAAAATATACTTAACAGGTTGCAGCTGGGACGAAAATAAAAACCAGGATTTTTCTCTTTACAATACCGATGACCAGACAGATTTTGTTGGTGTTGGCACAAATCACTTTTTTGAAAATTTTGTTTGTAAAATAAAATATTTCAAATTATAAAAAATTAAATGAAAGTACAACAGGAGATCATTTTCTTACATTTTTGATACGATTGTACTGAGTTCCCCCTATGTTAAACTCGATTTGCTGAAAAAGACTGTTTTAAATTAAATCAAATTAAATTAAATTAAATCAAATTAAATTAAATTAAATTAAATTAAATTAAATTAAATTAAATTAAATTAAATTAAATTAAATTAAATTAAATTAAATTAAATTAAATTAAATTAAATTAAATTAAATTAAATTAAATTAAATTAAATTAAATTAAATTAAATTAAATTAAATTAAATTAAATTAAATTAAATTAAATTAAATTAAATTAAATTAAATTAAATTAAATTAAATTAAATTAAATTAAATTAAATTAAATTAAATTAAATTAAATTAAATTAAATTAAATTAAATTAAATTAAATTAAATTAAATTAAATTAAATTAAATTAAATTAAATTAAATTAAATTAAATTAAATTAAATTAAATTAAATTAAATTAAATTAAATTAAATTAAATTAAATTAAATTAAATTAAATTAAATTAAATTAAAATTGAATTAAATGAAATTAATTTAATTTAATTTAATTAAATTTTATTAAATTGAATTAAAATACAAATTACGGTTGCAAAAAACTCAAATTAAGTACCTATGTATGTACCTATACCTAAGTTTTTCAATTGCATCTAATTTATCTCAAAAACCTATTGGTTTTCTATTGGTTGCCCAAATAAAAATTTCGCCCCAGTTCGGAAAAATCGTTGACCCATATATCATATCAAGAATATTTAATATTAGACCAATTTACAATAATTACCATCGCATATACGTTCCTCCTTACCTTCTATCTGTTATTTGCATAATAAAACAACAACCCAAATCCCACGCAGGATTGACCTTTTCAATGAAAATAAAAAAACTTGGAAGTATGAATTCGCATTAAATATAAAAGCCTTCCTATATAAGTTTTACGCCTAAAAGCAAATAAGCTCATTGTCTACGACTATGTATTCAAAATGTTCAATTCCCATTTTCCAATAAAAGGATATTTTCACATTTATGGTGACAATAAATCATTAAGTATAAATTTTTAATAATAACTTATTTTGCTGACCTATTATGCTTTTCATTCATCACCTGTTGTTTCGGAACTCCTACTCAAAAACAATAAAAAAAAAACAAAAAGGATAAGGACAAGTGTTTTTATACAGAATCCTCTAACTGGTGAGTATTAAGAAACGATGGTTGTATTGAAAGTGAAAACTTTCGGGTGATGATAGAGCGTAGGGGAATCCAGGATTCCTTATTGAATATAATATTTGCTATATATACGGTTTTAGACAGTTGTGTGACTCCGATTGCATGGGCGACGTCGATGGGTAATAATAATATTTTTTGCATGGGGGTGTGGGTGTTTGGATATTGTCGTTGAACAAAAAGTAAATTTGTTCAAAATACCAAAGGACACGCATCCGGACATTGGAATGGGGTTGCAATAATGTATCTTCAATCCTACATTGGATAAGTGCATGTACAATTTCGTTGCAATAGGTATGCCAGGAATAAATCTGTCAGTGTTATTGTATGTGTACGTATTCCTGTGGGTGGAATAAAGTTTTGATAGACATAATTCTTATTTAAGTGTCCAATGAACACCTACACAATCAAGATGTTAAAATCCATATGGAAGGTCATGGTAAGGAATAAAAAACAGGTAGAATTCGGCGGAATATTTATGTTTTTAAATATTCCCAATTATTTTAATTATTTTGATCTGACCACGTTTAAATATTCTGTTGGTTCCTCTTCATCTATTTTGGTCACTTGATGTCCAATAATATAAATTTCCGACTTTTCTTTATTTATTTGTAAATAGTATTAAAATATAAAATTTAACTATATCCAACTTTGAAAATTATGTAGATGTTTAAAATTCTGCGTTGGAACCAATCTGTATTTTTAATAAAATATATGCTATTCTTACTATTTCCGGCTTTTCAGCTGGCCTTTCCCATTGCGGCTTTTCTCTTTTAATATTTATTGGACATAGCCCCCTTTGTTTAACATATATCTGAGGGCCATTTGTTACACTCAGAGATATAAAGCCAATTTGGAAAACGCACTGTTATTTTGATCTGCTACTTTGATTATATTAGCTTAAAAAAATACACACACTTATGCCACTGTGCCACTTAAGTAGGTTGACTGCCTAACTTTTAGTTTTCGTCAAACTGGATTGATTTTTAAAATAGGTTGCGAAAAGCCCTTTATCGAAGAAGAAAAAGGGTAACCCCAAGCGTGCAGTGAATTATTTCTTAAAGATCGGAATATCGCAGAAAAAATATGGTAGAAGCCAAAAGACAGAAAGCAATGGCCGAGTAGCCGATACTTTTGTGAACGACCAGAACCAGATAAGTTAGCTGAAAAAAGCTGACAAAGAAATTGAATTAAAATTATTTTTAATTTGCAAAAAATTTTAACTTTTTTAACGGAGTTTTATTCCATTTATATTTACATATTGCGTAGAGTCCAAGGTGTCGCAAATAACCATTATCTAGCTGCATCCAACTAATTAATTTGCCTTTAAAAAAACCGACACTGCAAAACTCAACATGAACAACTCAAACTTCTTGTCAAATATCAGCTGTTTTGAAATTTCTCTTTGGAGTGCATGGTTTCCTAGAAGTTTTGGGATGACTTCGGATTTGTTTGTTGGTCACAGATGATTTGTCATCAGCTGTAATTAACATCCGAACGCGGCCAATAATTTGCAAAATGAGTATGGCTATGGGAAAATAATAAAAGGAAATTGTTTACGTAAAAAGATTTGATCTTTTCAGAAAAATATTAACAGTTTTTCAATTTGTTCATGATTGATTCAAAAAAAGATGACACTTGAAAACGAAAGATGCGATCTTTCTGGTTTGAGAGATTTGATCTCCATTTACCCATACATGCAAACATTCACTTGTCAAATTATTAATAGAAATAGGACAATTTTTGTTTGCATTATTTGTGCTGACGCCGTATGACATTTTTGTTTGCGTGTATGTATGCTGTCTGTACAAACTGATTCTGCTCAAAAATATACTCAGATGTTTCATTCAAGGCAGTTATTCTAGCAGATCTTTCAGATTTCAATGAAAAACGACATTAAAAAGAATAAAAAACAAACCACTGCTTAATGTAGCTGATAGAGTTTTCGTTTGATCGTCCAGAAGCATTCCAAATGCATCTGAAAACGTTTGTTTGGCACTGGATGACAGTTCTTCTTTTGAAAAGAAGAGAAAAACGATTCTGGATTTGAAGAAAGAATCAAAACCAGAAGCACGCACTCATGCATAAAATTGATACGTCAAAATCGTCAAATGTAATTTTTTTTGTTATTTAATTGTGTAATTGCGACTGTACATTTTACAAAAATTCGGAGTTGAAACGAAACAATTATTAAAATAAAGGGATAAGCCAAACATTACATCCTCTCCATTATCATTACCTTCATGCCAGTACCATGCTGTGGAGTTTTTGCTTATGTTTACTCAAAGTAAAATCCCGAGGTGGTGAGGAATGTCAATATTCAGAGAAACAACTGTCATCACCCGAATGCAACAACCAAAAACACAAATACAACCAAACCCAAGCTTCAGAATCAAGAAATTATTTGCAACTTGTTCGTTTGGCATTCTGGATCGGAGAGTTCCGGAGGCTTCTTCCGGATTACCAAACAAAAACGGTATCACAAAGAAGTGTGCTTTCAATTCTATCGAACAAATCTGCAGTGAAAAATCTAATTAGGTAATCGTTTTTTGGATTAAAAACAAGTGTTTACGGAATCAGAGGGGACAGGTTGGCATAATTTCATCTTTTTGCAAAGAAATAATACCAACTTGCCCTCTAAGTCCAAATACAAAAAATTTGGAGCCTTACTACATGCTCGATTCCTGTGTTATCTGTTACACTATGTGAAGTTCACTGTTTACTGTGAAGTTCACAGTTCACTGTATTAACTGTGAAGAGTAGATCACTCGATTGCACCCTTATTTGGTGAACTACAAAATCAGGAATAGAAATGCAAGAAAATTGCAACAACAAAAAAATTGCAAATTCCTGTTAAGGTCCCATTTGCGTGGATGAAAGTTACCCTGCTGTTGACTTCACAGAAGTGAAGTGCATATCAATAGGTTTGTTCATTGCGCCCTGAAGTCACCCTGGGGTTGCCCTAAAGCGTTTTTTGACAAACAAAAACTAAGGCCTGGCGCCCACTAGGCAACTTTTAGTTGCTCGCCCCAGCAGCTTTTTATTGCTCCCGATTCAGGTACATTAGGTTATATGGGAGAGCGCCCACTAGGCAACTAAGTTGCCGGTAACTTTAAGTTTGCTCGAAGTTGCTTTCCTTTTTTTCTAATTTTTCCCGGCAACTTTAATGAAACCTTACATATAGATTTTCAGATTTCTGAATTTTCTAATCCTCTGATTCTAATTTATCAAAAATGAGCTATAAACTTCAATGTTTTTATTTTTTTATGCATTTTTAAGTAAAAGCTAAATTTTGTGTGAATTAAAAACAAGCTTAAGCTAGCAAATAAAAGATGTGTTCTAGTAATAGCTATTTCATAATAACCAAATCAAAATTCTTGTAGCTTAAGTTTGTTTTACCAGCTTAAGCTCTAATTTATTTGTTTAAAAACAGCTTAAACTAGAATTTTATAGTTAAAGCTACAAAAATAAAAAGATTCTTGGACTAGCCAGAAAGCTTTGACTAGTTCTTATTTTTTATTAGAAGTCTCTTCATTTGTAGTGCGTTCAAGGCCGTAATGTGGCTAGGAATCGAAGATATTTGGCATGAATACAATTAAAATGTTAATGGATAAGAGTTTTAAAAATGCCAAAAGTACTAAACAAATATTTTGTTCTTATAATACAAAAAAAATGTTTGTAAAACTTTGGACCCCCAAAATTATTTCATAGTTCTTAGAAATATTTGTGTCAAAATTGCATAAAAACAATCCAAATATTCTCATAAAAACTTAATTGCTCTATTTCCGTTATGAATTTTTTTTTTAACCAATAACCTACAAAGTACAAAGTTTAATTAAAGTCCTAAGAGACAGTTTTGAAAACATTTGAAAATATCAAAACCGTTGTATTGGATGGAGCAACCTGTCCCAGATGGACTAGCACACAATTTCGAACTTTTCGTCTAGGAAATGACCCAAAAATGCTCTATCCCAAACCTGAAAAAAAATCGGTCTATACGTTTAGACTCCAGATCGATGCACAGTGGACGTTCAGACTCACAGACTGACGAAAGAGAGGAATGATAAAAAAAACTTTTTTGGACTTATACATCAGCACCGTTATTATGTTAAGTTTGATGATAAATCACGAAATGTTATTCTTACAGGAATTCAACGAGTATTACTTAAACTCAAAAAATGTAAGGATCCTTTTTCATATTCCTGATGATTATTTTATCTTCGCGACTGATGGTTTTTTTTCAGAAATTATCGTCACTATGGACCGGGCGAGTTGTTACTCTTATAAGTTACATGTGCTTCAGTTTTGTGCACCTGCTCTATCTAGCATTATTTTTTAGCTCCCATACGATTTAGCATTTTGAAATTTGAAATCTAGCAAAAGCATAGTGAAATTTTAGATTATGACAACAACTGCTGACAACTAGCTCCAACTTTTTCGCTATATTTTTGCATTCCCCTCAGTTTGCCATCCTCTAAATCGAACTCAAATAAATCGAAATAAACTCAAAACTAACAGTGGGATTATCATTTCTTATAACTTTATTTAAACTTGTTTGCTTCAGCTTTAACGTTAAGTTAGATAAATGTATAACAAAAAATTTAACTTTTTAACATTGGTAGGTAATGCCTTTCATCAATTTATTTTTGTATCTTCTCTTTACATTCAATAAATATTTCTTAACACTAAAATGTATTTCCCTCTTACTAGAATTTTAGCAAAACTTTCTTATTTTGATATCCCGTGAAATTCGACTTACAGGTAGTCGACTGTATTTGATGATTTGATTTGAGAACTTTGATAGTAGGAATCAAAACAGATTTTAATCACAAAAAAAACAAATATCTATACTTAGATGTTGACAAATAGACCGATGTCTTCCTGTTTTTACTCAAGCTGCACACTTTAGGTTTTTGGCGTAACTATCTATCTATCTATTTTCTAATATCTTCCCATAGCCATATTAGCGCGAATCTCATTCAAATCCTACTTTACTCTTCACCCAGAGGTCAAATGGACTTTTTTATCAGAACGAAGCATTACAGTTCTAATTATTGTCACCGAGTTAGGTAACTCGTCGTGGGCACCATTTTCACCTACCTTTTCTACTTAACTTTAAGTTTATCTCGAAAAGCTGACGTGATTAATGAAATCAAAGGTCGTTTCAAACTGAAGACACCACAAACAGAATAGTTTAGTCTTTTTAATACAAGCAGATATTTCGCAGAACTTTAAAAATTATGAAAAACGAAACATTTCATTAAAAACATTCATAAAATTAATTTATTTTAATTATATTTATATAAATATTTTAAATTTAAACACAATAATAATTGCTATGGTTATGTATGTTTTTTAGTGATAACAGTGCCACAACAGTTAACCGCTTTCAACGTACAAAAAAAAGATATTTTTTTTTAAATAGAAACCACAAGAAGCAAATAACTGAAGTTTGGTATTGAACTACGCTGGCGCTTCCTTTTCCCCCATAATGCTCTGCATAGATGGCTCGGATTCTGACCGTTTGTGCTTTCGCACTATTTTCTTTTTAGCTGGTCGTTCTGAGGACGCATTGCTTCCTACACCACTTGACTCTTGCTGCAGGTCAGGAACACTGCGCGTTAGTTCTTTTCCCTCTTCGAAGACTTCATCACCGCCAGCCGCAGTGGACGCTTCTAGGACTTTCTCATTTAGACAAACGTCATCTAGGTCAACGTCGCTGTTAGAAAAGAGAGCAGTCGCTCCAAGTTCTAAGGAATTTTTCGCATCCAAAAGGGAATCGGATTCCTCAACCGGAGTCGACTTATTTGGAGTAGACGTGGCACCGATCGAGGGAGCATCATTGGCATACGAACGATGCAAAGTAGAAGGCAGACCCGTTGATGATGACGTAGTCTCCGGCACCGGCCCCGACGTTGCCTTCGGACGCGTTGGACTCTGAACAGTTGGAACCGGGCATACATTTGTAGCAGATGAAGCGGGTGTTGAGTTGTTTTTGTCTTCTTGGTGCTGCTTCATCAGCTCACAAGCCTTTCCGAGAGCGCAAATTGTGTTCAGGATCCTACAGCCCATCAAAGTTAGATATGCGATAAAAAACAGCAAGATTGCCGCGCAGTTATCGAACGAAACGGCACTATGAATGGCTTTTATGAGAACAACTCCAAGGGGAAATGGAATGAATCCCATTCTCCTGGCCACTAAGTCGGAGTGATCAGAGAATGCGTGTTTTTGACGTGTTTGGGTCATGTCATAAGCCAAACTGATTGTGTACTCTCGATAGACGTCCACTGGAAGTTCATTGAATCTTGTGATAAATGCGTGCTTCACCCAATCGATTAGTATTTCTGTGATCAGCACATAAATGCAATCGGGAAGCATAACATAAAATTGCGTAGCACTCCAATTGAACTCTTTCATTGTTTGGATAACCACAATGAACAAGAGAACTGACAGGTGAAACCGCTCGCGCACATCGCTGCAGGTCAGCTGGAAAAGGTTGTTCTTATCAAATTTTTTGAACACACTGCCCTTCAATTCAACAAAATTGTTCGAAATCATAATTGTGAGAAGCCCTTTGTTGTTGGAGTTCACAGCCACGTTCAAAGTTGTTGCTTGGAACATGATCAAGAAGCTGTGCAGTACGACATAGATCAAGGCAAAAATAATGTGTGGAATGAGGCCGAAGTGTTCTCGCTTCTTGTTTTTCGGCTCAGTTGCCGTCCAGAATAGAGCATCTATTGTGTCCTGCCCGAATGCCGAGAGCAGTCGATCGCCTACCTCTAGCATATTGTAAAATATATACAGCTTAATAATGCTCTGGGATTTTATTATGTGGTAGATACGATTAGTATCCACAGAAAGCATTAGAAATGTACAGGCAATCCAAATGACCCCCTTCAACAGGTCGCAAATCTCAGCCGGTGTTAGGAGCTTTTGGGTTCTTCTACGCAGTCCCAGGCAATTGGCTATAGGCCGACTTATCACAGCCCAAACAGCCAGAAAGAATCGAATGGGAAGAAATGTGTGGATGTAGAGGAAGGAATCAGCACACTGAATCACTCCATATCCCATGAACTTCTCCACTTCCCGGGGAATCTTCATAAATGAGTATATTTTCTGACGGCGCGCAGAGTAACGCTCCTCGTCGTGCTCCAAAATATAACCGCGTGTCATTTCTACTTTTACGAAGTCCATGAACGAAGGGGTTCCTGGTAGAGATTGGAAAATCTTTCAATAGCGATAGTCTTATCGGTGATTTTTTTCTGATTTACCTTTTTGTTTGGTTTCCACTTCATCGGCATTTTCGTCACAAGTGGTAGCAGTCTTTAGTTTTCTACGCTCGCTAACATCTTCGAAGATCTCATCGATGCGATTTTGTAAATTTATATCTCCACGAAACCTTAGCTTTTTGGATGTTGGAGTCGATGGGAAATTTATGTGGTCGTCTTTGATTCGTGACATATTTTTTTCTTGCTTTTTTTGTGGAACGATTAAGCGGGTTTTTGTTTTGTTTTTGTGGCTGCGGACTTTGCTTGTTTTGACGTTTAATGAGGAAAGAATTTACGAATGGGCGTGACAAGGAAAATATATGATAAAATAGAGACTCGAATACAGTTTGAGATAGCATCAGAGATTGTCCAACTGGAAGGTACGTTTGAATTGAAATAAGTTCCTTTTAAACAAGAAAAGGGGAAAAAATAGAAAAAAAATAAATCTACTGGGGCATTTTTTTGATCTCAACGAAAAAATAAACACAAATTTGAACTGTCTTAAGGGGCATTCACATGAGACAATTCAAAGAACGACGAGTAAACGAACAAAATGGGATTTAACATATTATGTAAACCAAATTTCTTCAAAAAACATAGTTGAAATCATATTAACGTTAATGTTGAGTTGCTAAAAATTGCATTTTAATAGCTAAAACCTAGTTAACAGTTCCCGTGAGTAAAAAATCGAGGTACATATTCTGGCATGTCAAACATAATTGACGTGGAATGCCAAAATAATTAGGTTTGTTCGTGTTTGTTCCGGACTAATTTTGGCAGTCTGTCAAATTTTTAGGAGTGGAGATGTAATTCTAATAGAAAGAAGTAAACTTGTGAAAAATGGAGCACTATAGAAATAAATAACATTTTAATGTCTGAAATGCGAAGCAATTTTGTTAGTTGGGATATTTATTAAATTTTTTCTCTCAAGCTTGGTTTGGTGGAGTATTATTCTCCAGTATCCCTAGTTAGAATTTTACTAAATATTTTTTTTTATAAAATATCAAAGCTCGAACTTATGTAGAAGTAGTAAATACTGACTTTTAAAAATTGGAAGTTTTTTTAAATCCTTCTACTTTAAGCCATTCTATTCACAATAAGTTTTTGGAATTCAAATTCACAAACAATTACTTGATTTTTGTTATAAGACCACATTAACTCAAGTTTTCCACTATACCCAACCTATGAAAAGATAAAACTCAAATTTTATTTTTATATTATTACAAAATCTTATTTGAAATAAGTTTCAATAAGAAAAGCCGTGTATTAACATACAATAATTATTGAAACCAGACCAATTTCCTATATATTCATGTGTATTCCACCCAGTATTATAATGTTCTATGTGCGATATAGAACACAAAATTAGACCAACTTTACTAAAACTCCAACGAAATGAGAAAAGTTTTCTATGTTAAAAGTAAAAAGTGTTGATTACATCGCTTTTCAACACAAAAAAATGTAAAATAAGCCATTAATTTAATAATGCTTGTAAATACTATTAATATTTGTATTGTTTTTATTTTTTTAATGATAATTTGACATTAAATTAGCAGCATAAAACTTTGCACACGAATATCTCAGAATAGAGGTAAGACCGCACTCGACTGAACTGCACGTCTTGCCTTAAGGGTACCTTAGCATAGACCATTAAGCTAGTCGCGCACATGCAACTGCTACCGCAGAAAATAGTTTAGTCACAAGTTGACTACTGAGCGCGCACATGAGCAACTCCAAAAGCAATCGCAACAAACCTAACCAACACACTGACAATGTTTGTTCAGTTTTTATATCTCATACATTCAAAGAAAAATATTATCGCCTTTTTCCTATTCTTTTGCTCAGCAAATAAAAGAATGGATACATTTGCTCTCTTTCGCACAGAGAACAAAATTCAACGTTGTTATATATATTAGCTGTTTACATTTACATGTCAAATACAACAACAACTATGTCCATATAGAGTTAGCTATGTCCAGATAGTTAAGTGGATTTATCTTTTGTCCCAATAAAAACGGTATTGCCAGACTACTATTGTCGTTGTGCTATCGATAATTTGTATAGAAATGTCAAATGTTTTTTTTTGTTGGTTAAATTATTCAATACAAAATGGCAGACCAAGGCAAATGTTGAAATGTCCCGATGTCGTTTTTTTCACCAATATCCATATCGCAGCTATTATTCCATATGACAAAAACTGATTTCGGGCAATCGTCCAGTTTGTGCCAAAACACAAACTGAAAAGTTGCTCGAATCGACGACGGAATAGCTTCTGCATGTGCATAAGAGTCTATAGAACTCAATTTTGCAACCAACCAGTTTCGAAACTGAAAATTGTAAATATATGCACGACTAGCCTTATAGTTTAAAAATAGCGATATGTAGCCAACTTGCTTCCAGTACTTATGTGGCCGCAGGGTTATACGAGTCTCGTTTATTTTTGCTTCACTCAAAAACGCTATTTGGCTCTTTTACTGCCATTCACGCTGTTCTTCGTTAATTTTTCGTTAAGTAATCGAATGTATCAGATCAGAAACTGGACGTTGACGGCGGCACAAATTCCGATGTTATGGCAAACAAAACAATATTTTTTATATATCCATGGTTTGTTAATTGTTTATTCTTTTTTGGTAATATAATGCAATTTATGTAATCCATAATTATGCCTGAAATTAATCCCTTTGATTCGCAAAACTTAAAAACAAAATATTTTGCCATTTCTCCTTTGCACCGGCTTTCAGTGCAATTCGTAGATTATGCGCATTGGATTGGTTTTAACATTTCTTCCCCGTTCGAATTTCGTTGTCAACGCAAAACCAAAAGAAATAAAAAAACATTAATTTTTGCTGTCAGTTTTTTTCGTTCCTCGTCGTCGTCATATATATGCAAAAAAAAAAACACCTTATTTCTTGAAGAAGCAGTGAAAAATTTAGTTCCCATAGGATTGTGGTAATCCGTAAATTATAAATTGGAAAAAATAATATTTTTTCCTACCGCAAAATGAAAAAATCAGACGATGAAAAGAAAACCCATCCAGAGGATCCGGAGCCTACGCCCTCTGGAGGAAGTGGTGCTTCGCCAAGCAATAAAGTTAAAGTACTCATCATAGGAGCTGGTATGGCTGGACTATCCGCTGCTAATCATCTGCTGCAAAATGGTATCGATAGCTTTAAAATATTGGAAGCTCGTGGCCGGATAGGTGGACGGATAGTTTCAATACCTCTGGCACAGCAAAATGTAAGTACAAAATATCATTTGAATTATTTTTTCTACTTTCTCCATTTTTCTTCCCTTTTTTCACTTCGGGGCTAGTGAGACAATTATGTAAGTAGCGCAACAGCAGATTCCCATACCCCAAATTGCTGTGCTATGAGTTTGTGTCCTGTCCATTTTACTTGATATTTTTGTTTTATTATTGAAAATTTAGTGCACTTCCCTGTTCTATAAATGTAAATATGAGTTTTGCTGCCAAATTATTTATCTTAGCCGGGTGCTTTGGCCTGATGTTGTCTGGTTTAGTCTCTCGTAATAGCAATTAAATCGAATTCGTCACCGTTGATGACGGAATGCAAAAAAGAGGGGAATTCTCTATTGTAATTTTGTTGACTTTTTTAATCATGACCTTGAAAAATGTGGGTTTGTCGGTTTGTATTATTTTTCTCGATGTTGGTGAATGCATTTTATTTTGAAAAAATTAGATCATGAAAAAACTATCTTAGTAGGTTTGTTGCAGGAATACATTTCTTTGTTGAGTTTTTGGAAAAATGGATTAAAGGAAATTGGATGGTTAGAAGCAAGAATACAAGAAACTAGTCTTGAAGATCAACTGCGCTCAGATTTGAAATGTATTTCGCAACTGGGTACTTTTTATTTGTTAAAACTAAATAAATTTGATCTCACGATAGCTCTTGAAGAATCAGGTCCTAGTGACCCTTAACTTGAAACCATTTTTGAGTGCTTTCTGTTGCGCCTTCTAAAACGACAGATATAGCTTTGTAATCACCTTCAATTGAGATCACTACTGAACGATGACCAACAGTTTTTTGTTTTTGATACAAATTAGATGATATTGATGTGAACAACAATAAAATAGTGTTACGTCCATCACTGCTGATATCACAATCGACATTCTGCAGGAGCGATTTGAGTATCATATTAATCGACTTGATTTTTCCTTATTGGGTTTCTTTAAAACTTTAAAAGACTTCAATTATTTTGGTATAACTTCAAAACTAAGACGAATTTGACGTTTTTACGCTAAAAACTTTTTGTTTAAAATTTAATTTTCTTTTGAAATTAATGGTTTAAAAAATTTTATAAAACAAATTTAAATTAAGCATGAAAAGTTATCAAAAACCAAGAGGAGAGATGTTTCAAGATATGTTTAAACAAAATAATGTAGAGTCATATGGCCTTAATATGACATGTAAAAATTAAAAGAAAGTTATAGTCCAAGCAGTCTTAGCTAAAAATACCCTAAACATAGTCAAAATTGAAACAGAAGTTTTTTTGATGGACTTCTGTTCAGTATCCATTACTGAACAACATCCAAAATCGGACAAAATCCGCACATGGCAACACCACCAAAAACATATTTTAAAATGGCGGATTGATTTGTGTGTTGCTTTGGATTCTTATTTTTACTGTGCAGTTTTTTGTAGGAAAAGGTAATGAAAGTTACCAGTCATGGTTCCCAGTCACGCCCCTCACCTTGTCATGGCTCTCACCTAGTCATGACCCCTCCCACAAATCTGACCCCTACTTCAGTCCCAGAGGAAATAATGGACGCTTAGACTATTCACTTTTAATTTTACAAACTGAGGAAATAAGATACCCCCATTTACTGTAGGCAAAACACCTTGTTTAAAAAAAAGTAATTGGACTCAAAACAACCAATAAAGCTGTCCCAACATTTATAGTTATGTACACGACCGAGGATATGATGAAAAAAAACGAAATTTTAATTTTTATCAAGAACGTCTTTATTGTTTCGCATTTCAAACTGAACTACTCTTAAAACTAAATTAATTTTTACATTTGATTTTAATTTTGCTGGTGCAGCACATTCCTGCACGTACATTGTATGATATTCGAATATCTAGTTCGACTGTGGGAACATAGAATAAAATTTGAATTTGAATTTGAAACTAACATGAAATAACTTTTAAAATACGAAAATATGATATAGGAAAAATATATTAAGCATAAGATAATGGATGTGTATGTGTAGGTGCATCCATAACTCTATATCGTATAATAGACAGTCTAAGCTTTTATTTGGTAACCCAATAATACATAATTGCGCAACCTGCTCAGTGGATTCTCTCACCAAAACTGAAAAAGCTTGCCCAAACCATGGTTTTGTAATTTTTTGGACAAAAGCTACCTGTTGGTTTCTCGTTTTTTAAAAGCTACCTTAAAATACATATGTACCTAAACTTACAGTCGCATCCCGGACTAAGTCATAAAGTAAGTCGACAAAAACTGTTTCAAGTCTATCGAAATAGAAAGCAAGCGTTAATAATTGCTCTCTTTGGAGAATTGCTGAAGAAACAAAGATTTTCTGTAAATAACGCTAATTGGGATGCTGATGTATCGGGTTTTTCAATAAGAGCGCTACAAAAGTTTTTTTTTAAATAAAACAAAAATGGTTTTGGATATCAATGAAATTCTTTATTCCTGTGAAAGTACGTTTGATGCCATTATGCTTGCAGAAGTCCAGACGCTGAACCCAATTTTCGACGGTTTTAAAGCATAAATTTCACGTTCGATATTCGTACGAAGTTCATCAATCGTCGCTGGTTTGTTGGCATAGACCATAGACTTGACGTAGCCCCACATGAAATAGTCTAACGGCGTCAAATTGCACGACCAAGGTGGCCAAGCGACTGGGCCATTTCGTGAGATAACACGTTCTCCAAACTTGGTTTCCAATAAAATGATTGTGACATTCGCTGTGTGGCTTGCGGCGCCGTCCTGTTGGAACCACATGTCCTCCAAGTCCATATCATCTAATTGGGGCCAAAAATATTCGGTTATCATTGAACGGTAGCAATCCCCATTCACAGTAACGTGCCGGTTTCGATCATCACGGAAGAAGTACGGCCCAATGACGCCGCCGGCCCCTAAACCACACCAAACCGTAATTTTTTCGGGATGCAATGATGACTCATGGAGTACGTGTGGATTGTTGCCTGACCAATACCGCATATTTTGTTTATTGACGAAGCCATTCAGCCAGAAATGAGCCTCATCGCTGAAGATGATTTTTCGATGAAAATCCGAATCATTTTCAAGTTGTTGCTCAGCCCAATTCACGAACATACGACGCTTCTGGTGGTCAAGCGGCTTTAGTTCTTGCGTCAATTTAATCTTGTAACGATGTAGGCTAAGATCTTTTTGCAAAATTCGCCATAACGACGTCACAGAGATGCCCAACACTTGAGAACGACGTGTGAGAGACACATTTGGGCTTTTTGCAACTGAAGCCTCAGAGGCAGCAATATTCTCGACACTGGGCACTTCTTTGTCTCACTGGCACGGGAACATTTTGTACTGTGCCTGTGGACTCAAATTTTTCCACTAGACGCTCAATTGTTGATCTGCTAGGACGATTATGACGACCATAAATTGAACGTAGCGCTCTTAACGTTGAGGCCACTGACTCCGAATTTCGGTAGTAAATTTTAATAATTTCGACTCGTTGTTGGCTCGTATATCTTTCCATCATGAAATGGCAATCCTTACTGAAGAGAAATGTCAAAAGAGCGGCAAGAAATATGGCGTCGTTTGCTGTCCCTGTCGCTCTACTTTTGTAGCGTCCCTGTTGAAAAACCCTTTATGTGCATTGTTTGTGCCGCACTCATCTTAGAACGTGTTCATACCACTGTGATAGTAGACGACATTGATCTACTGATTTTGCTTTTTTACCATGCAAAGGACGTAGAGATCAAACTTAACTATCGTAGTAACGTAAAATGTAGATCAACTCAAAATTCAGTGTATGATATCCTCAACATGCAATCTCTTTTATGTCATAAAAGCTGCAACTTGCTTCTATTTCTGCTTGCTTACCCGTGTAATCACATCTCGATATTATACTCGTGCAAACAAAAATTTCGAGATAACAATCAAACACGACATTACGATGATAGAGAACACCAAAAAAGTCGGTTGCACAATTCTGTCGTGTCTGTCCATATATCTAAGTAAGCCTTAACCACTGAAGCAATTTTCTTAAAATTTTGAACTTTAGGTTTTTTTGTAAGTCCATAGGGGAGGGAAATTGAATTTTTTTAGCCCCAAAAATAACGGTTCTTGCCCTACAACCATAAATGAAAACCTTATTTATCTCAAAAACGGCTCTAACGATTTTGATAAAAAAAATCGGTGTATTATTGTAGGTATGGTGTACTTTTTGATAAGAAAAAAAATTACCGAAAACCGTTAATAACGGTACCTGCCGTATAACGTTTTTTTTAAATTTTCCGTTTTCTCATTAACGGCTCAAACGATTTCAGTCAAAATTTGTATGAATAACTTCTTTTAAAATGTTAATAATATTGCATACCAAAATTTTGAAAAAAGTAAATTTTTGGTAAAAAAAAAAAATTAAAAATTTAATATTTTATAAACGAATTGATAATTTTTTTGAAACTACGTTTAAAAATGCATTTCAATACATACTCAAAATTGGCATACCAATACTTTTTTTTTTAAGATGTTATTAAAATTTTAGACTATTTCATTTTTAAGGATTTCAAATTTTTTGTTTGCATTTATTCATGTTTTTCAAGTAATCAAATGGCATCCTTTTTTTTAGTTCTAAGTTTTTTAACTAGTTGTTTAATTTAATAAAAAAAATTAAGGAACGATTCAAGGTCTATAATGTATGTAAGCGTGTCAAAAGCTTAAAATAGGTTTATGAACCTAATGTTTTTCCACATTTTCTTTTACTATTACTAAATACTGATCGGTTCTATCATTTCCCCTTGGGTCATTATTGGGAGGGGGCATGGTTTGGAGGTAGGGTCATTAATATGGAGTTTTTCCTTATGTCCTTAGTTTTTTTTGGACTTAAAGTAAAATGGGGAAGGCGTAATGACTCGGGAATTTCATAGCCCCTTTTGGCATGCTCCAGTGATAAAACAATTAAAGAAAAAAATCACATTGTAATAAAAATAACAGCCAATAAATACGCCATTTTGAAAACCGTTTTTTGGGGGTGTTCCCATGGAGGGATTTTGTCCGATTCATTCATAAATAGTTTTAAGTGTAAAATTTTCAAATTTGGTTTAGTTTCCGAGTTCTATCAGCAGTAGTAGTAGTATAAATTTATTTAGCATTAAATTTGCTATTTCAAACACTTTAACAATATAAACATTAATAATTGCTTTACAAAATAAATAATTGAGTGCTTTAATCTAATTATATTAGTTTCCAATTTGACAGGAAGGCCATTAAAAATTTGTACTCCTTTATAAAATAACATGTTTTGTGCTCCACTATTTCTAAAAAATGGTAAATGTAAATTGTTAAATTCTTGGATTGTGTCGCATTTCACTTCTTGGTATCAGTCTTCCTTGCAAATAAATAGGCATTTAGTTGCTTTTTAGTTTGAAAATAAACATTAAAGTATTCATTACAATTTTTTGTTTCACAAAAAACCATTTCAAAGAATTTAACATTGTTCTTACAGAAGTGTATCGATTACATGATAATATGGATCTCATTCCCTTGTTTTGTTAAATCTGTAGTTTATTTATCATTAATTCATTTCCCAATAATAATAATATTGTCGGGCAATATTCAAAATGGGGTTGTACGAGGGCGGGTCAATAAGTCCGTGACTTTTGGAATAAAACACAGATTTTTTGATAAAAAAATAATTTTATTTTTCAACGTAGTCTCCCTTGAGCTCTATACACTTTGTCCAACGCTTCTCCAATTTTTTTATCCCTTCCAAAAAAAATGATTTGTCGAGGTCCTCAAAATAGGCCTTTGTTTGCGAGATGACTTCATCATTGGAGTCAAATCTTTTTCCACCAAGCCATTTCTTCTGGTTTGGGAACAAGAAGTAGTCGCTCGGAGCCAAATCTGGAGAATAGGGTGGATGAGGGAGCAATTCATAGCCCAATTCATGGATTTTTGCCATGGCAACTGCACATGTGTGCACCCTTGCATTGTCTTGGTGGAAAAGAACTTTTTTCTTGGCCAAATGAGGTCGGTTTTTTTTCAAATCGTCATTGAATCGGTCCAATAAGTTGGCATAATATTCCCCATTGATTGTTCTTCCCTTTTGAAGGTAGTCAATGTGGATTATCCCGCGTGCATCCACAAAAAACAGTCGCCATAACTTTATTGGCTGACAAACCCACCTTGGCCTTCTTTGGACCCGATTCACCCTTAGAAACCCACTGTTTTGACTGTTGTTTGGTCTCTGGTGTGTTGTGATGGATCCATGTTTCGTCCACGGTTACAAAACGGCGCAAAAACTCCACCATATTGCGATTAAGCAACGCCAAACCTTCCTGTGAAGTTGTTACACCATTTCGTTTGTGGTCGACTGTGAGCAAACGCGGCACCCATCTTGCGGAAAGCTTTCTCATGCCCAAGTGATCATTCAAAATTGAAACCACTGAGCCATGCGAGATCCTTACGGCTTCCACAATCTCTCGCACTTTCAATCTTCGGTCGGCCAACACCATATCGTGAATTTTTTCGATTGTTTCGGGTGTAGAGACCTCAACTGGGCGTCCAGGACGTTCGGCATCTTCAGTGCTTGTACGGCCACAACGAAATTCAGTAAACAATTTTTTTACCATTGAAATCGATGGTGCAGAGTCTCCATAGTATTTATCAAGCCTAGCCTTGGTCTCGGTAATGGTTTTTTTTCGCAAGAAATAATGCTTAATAAGCACACGAAATTCACTTTTTTCCATTTTCTCCTCAAATTAGTGAGTAGTCTGATAAAAATAGCTGTCAAACACAAACTAACTGACGCAGCGAGTTTAAATTTTGACAGGAGTCAACTGACAGATGCCTGTTGACAGGAGCAGTGTTGCTGTTTCAGTAAAGAGGTCAGAAATTCAAAAAGTCACGGACTTATTGACCCACCCTCGTATAATGGAGTTATTGATTTTAATTGCCATATTAATACTAATAAAAATAATAACTTGTTCGTATTCTTCGAAAAAAAACGATTTTTTTGGCAATTTTTTTAGTTATCATTTCAAAATGTTTTTTAAAATTTAAATTAGAGTCAAGGATTATTCCTAAGTATTTGGTTTCTTGTATACATTCAAATTCATTTATTTCACAAATTATTTTATTTTCTGGGAGCAACATTATTTTAGTTTTCTTCTGTGTTTAATTTAAGTTTATTCATATTTAAATAGTTTTTTATAATTTATAGTTTTAGTTTAAACTCAGTTCCTCTTATTCCGAACCCATAAAACTTTCTTAACAAAATCATCTATCTATCTATCTATCTATTGTCTCAAATACCCTTTTAAGGTCTTCTTTTATGTATCGTTTCCTTCCAATCCGTTACAACATAGTTAAGAGCTGATTTACAATAATTTACAATAATTTCGTCTGAATCCAGATTGTTCCTCAATTATCATATTATTAAGCTGTAGGTATTCTTCTAAATGGATTTGAACAACCTTTTCCAATATCTTTGCAATTATTTGAATTAGATATTTTTTGCACTGGGATTATGACATAAAATAAAATGTTAAACGAGAAAAAAAATAAATCTCATTTAAAAAATGATAATACTTTGAACAAATATTTTGTTTTGCGAAAAAATGGTCAAATCATTTTCAGCAGTTAACGTATGGATAAATCTTTAATTTTTCGATATTAGCCGTGTTTTTTTGAGAATTTGCCAGTCAGCCGTTGAAATTTTACATGCAGTGCAACAACAATCTCCAGTTGCCAATAAATTTACTTTTTTCTGCAGTTAAATGTGCTTAGGAACTAGTTTGGAACTATGGAATTCTCATAAAAAAGAGCCTTTTTAACCAATTTGCTTCGTACCGTTTTGTTGAAAAGATTTAGCATGGCTGTTAAGTTATTGAGCAATATTTTTTTTTTGAGAGCAATCGACTACCTTTAAAATTATAATAATAAATTATTTTGTAATTAATCTTAGATTTTTCTAGCCATAATCAAACAAGTATTTCAAAAGTTTATCGTTCCACCAAGTTTCATAAAAAATTAAGGTATTCCTAAAATTTAGAAATTGTGGATAGGGCTATTTAATGAAGCATGATAAACATTCTAACATTCTCAGTCTATTGCGATAAAGGGTGAGCGTGGTCTTATGAATCATAAAAACAAATCTTTAATAGTGCCCGCCTGGACTGTTTCTGTGAAATTTGATCAAATTTGAAATTTGATCAAAAATGATGTGCTGAAAAAATGCTTTTATAAGGCGAGAAAATGTTCGCCTGGTTCACCCACTTATAAAAAGTAACAATCAAATAAATTGTAGGTGCTTCGAAGTTTACCGGGTCAGCTACTATTAATTAAATTGCCATAAATGGTTATACAAATTCGTGTAGTTTAAAGTTTTCGAAATATTCTCTGTTAAGTCTTCCAGTTCCCCCAATCTGGTTTGCTTTGGGGCTGGCCTTTCAATCTACTCCTAGTAAAATGCCATAAATTAAGCATATTTTTGTTTTTAACTATATTTTCAAGTAATACCTTGTTTACTTTAGGGTAAGAATTTTATTAATTTCACATTTTTTGTTTACTTTGTTTTAGGTTGAGCTCGGTGCAAACTGGATTCACGGTGTACTCGGTAATCCCATATTCGAGTTAGCCGTACAACAAGGCCTTGTTAATATTGTCAACATACCTAAACCGCATAAAGTAGTGGCTACCACTGAGGATGGTGCTCAAGTTCCTTTTGGTATACTTCAAGAAATCTACGAAGCGTATGTGTGTTTCCTGCGTCGCTGCGATGAATATTTCCTATGTCAATTTAGCCCACCGCCCGACATTAATAGTGTCGGTGAGCACATTAACTATGAAATTGAAATTTATCTTAGTTCTGTCGAGGATCCCAAAGAAAAGCGACTGAAAAAGTTAATTTTCAATTGCCTATTAAAACGTGAAACCTGCATTACCGGCTGCCATAGTATGGATGAAGTAGACCTTTTAGAATTAGGTAGTTACACAGAATTACAAGGTGGGAATATAGTACCACCTTCTGGCTACAGTTCAATATTAAAGCCACTAATAGAATCGCTTCCAACCGAATCAATAGTAACGCGGTGTCCGGTTAAGAAAATCTTTTGGAAACGAAAGAAAACCAGCAGTGGTCTAGAAACAGTAGATGAAGAAAATGACGATAGTGATGACTCGGATAAAACAGTGACAGATTTTCCACCTCCTGGAACTAGCACGAGTAGAGAAGGCTCCTTTGATGCTGATCCAGTGGAAACACCTGTTCGAGTTATATGTGACGATGGAAGGGTATTTTTTGCCGATCATGTGATATGTACGGTCCCATTGGGCGTACTCAAAGAAACAATGAAAACATTATTCGATCCTGAATTACCGCACTATAAACAGGAAGCAATTGAAAATCTTATGTACGGTACAGTAGATAAAATATACTTGGAATATGAAAGACCATTTTTAAGTCCTCAAATAAGTGAAATTATGCTCTTGTGGGACGATGATAAGTACGAGTGTGATTTAACAGTAGAAGATAGATCCTCTGAAAGTTATTTAAGTAAACATTGGTACAAGAAAATATATTCCTTTGCTAAGGTCACGGACACACTTCTATTGGGATGGTTGTCCGGCAAGGAAGCTGAGTACATGGAGACCTTGTCACATGAAATAGTTGCAGATAAATGCACAGAAATTCTTAAAATATTCCTTAAAGATCCTCTAGTACCGAAGCCAAAGAAATGTGTATGGTGAGTATTTTTTATTATTTCGTTTAACTGCTTGACAATTTTATAACTCATAAAACTGCACGGGAGATCTTTTTTACGATAGTTTTTTTTATGGGAATTATAATCAAATTTAATAAATTTTGTTTATTGCAAACAAATTATCAAAAAGCACTTACGCAAGTTTAAATACTGCCCATTAAGTCGTCAAAATTCTTTTGATTAGATAAGTGAGAATGTGAAAAAACTCATAAATTTCTTACTGAAGTCAATTCTATGTATTGAGTATTTTAGACGTACACAGGTGTTGCATGATTGTTCACCGATCCTGTCGATTTGAATTTGACCACCTTACTTACTTACTTATACGGCTTCCGATCCATGGAGGGTCTCTGTCTGAGATATTGCGGTCTTCCATCGGTTGCGGTCCCTCGCACGCTTCCTCCAAACCTCGAGACCAAGCGTTCTTGCGACTGAAACCCCTGGTCCCTGTAGCGGAGCTTTGGTCTTCCTGGCCGTCTCGGACCTGGGGGCTGGGATTCAAAGATTTTCGTGGCTAAAGCGTTGTTGTCCATTTGCCAATGTAGTCGACTTGTTTTGGCTCTTTGGACTACATCCACATCTTGGTACAGCTCGTACAATTTATGTTCGAATCTTCTCCTCCATTGACCCTCCTCGCATATTAGACCAAATATCCGTCAAAGAATTTTTCGCTCGAAGGTGCCCAGTATCAAATTCCCCTTTTAACTTATCGTCCAACACTCGGCGCCGTAGAGTAGAACTGGTAAAATTAGCGTTTTGTATAGCGTGCACTTTGTCTTTCGGAAAAGGAGTTTTGAACCCATTTGTTTGGCCTAACCGAAGTAGCAGCGGCTCACTAGAGTAATTCTTCGTTGGATTTCCACTAAGGTGTCATTTGTGGGATTAATGTTTGTACTACCTCGAAATTACTGCTACCAACAGTGACTTTTTGTCCTAGGCAGATGAAGCTTTGTTTGTTGATAGTTTATACTTTGTTTTGTCCTCATTCACTTCAAGACAAACGCGTTTCGTTCTTCATCAATAGCTGCGATTTCTTCTTGCACAGCTCGCTTGGAGCGGTCGATGGTTCGATGTCGTCCGCATAGCCAAGCAGTTGCGACGACCTGTTGAAGATAGTGCCTTCCAGTTTAACATCACTCTTACGAACTATCTGCTCTAGGACTAGGTTGAAGAAATCACATGATAGCGCATCTCCTTGTTTGAACCCTGTATATGTCTGGAATAGCTCGGAACTTATGCTATCATATGCGGCTTTGAAGTCGATGAAAAGATGGTGGGTCTCGAATTGAAATTCGTTGGGCTTTTCCAGGACCTGCCTTGGTCTATCGTTGATCTGCCTGGCCTGGAGCCACACTGGTACGTGCCGATCATAGTGTTTCTCATCGGACTTATGTAGAGGGTGTCATGATGAATAGGCAGAAGAGGGCTCCCTTCACTTCTTGTGTGCCCCATCCTAGCCAAAACCAGAAAAGCAGCCCTAGGAGAATACTTCTTCGACGAAATGGGCGACATCTCTGTCTTGCTACTAAACACTAAAACATCCTTAAATTCATTCAGATCTCAGGATGGTTTAGGGAGGCCCCACACTTAAAACTTCCCCTTAACCTCTCCCTATTCCTCCTCACCACCCACCTTTCCTTGGGAGCGCAATGGATCCACCGTGATCCGAGTGAGATGATGCGGCCTGCCGTATTATCTCCCCTTCTAACCTAACTCAACCTAGTGTTGCAGAAAGGATTAAGACGCTCACATAGTATCTTGGATAGGATAGAATGCAGCATTTGCATTCGTGCATTTTCCGTCTCCTGCTTCAATACGGCGCATTCCTCATCATACCACGGGTTCTTTTTTCTGGGTGGTTGATTGCCAATGATGGTCTATGGATGTCGCGATACAGGTTCCACTGGTTGTTGACGTTTGTGGCTGGGCGTACGGCAGAGAGTTTACCGGTTAATTGCTCACTGTAGTCTCTGGCTTTCTCAGATGTGCTAAGGCATGTTATGTTAAATTTCTGCCTTTGGGCGGTCTTCGCTTTCTTTTCGTTGGACAGTCGGGCTCTGATTTTTGTCACAACAAAAAGGTGTTCAGAGTCCACGTTTGCACCTCGTAAAAGATGTTCGATGCGCACCTTGCGCTAATTAGCACATGGTTGATTTGGTTGGCGGTTCGACCATATGGAGATCGCCACATGCATCATACATCTATAACTCTTTTCAATATGAAATAAAAGATCATAATTTGTTGCTTTTTAGTCGTTTTTTTTTAAATTTTTCACGAAAACAAAATTTTTAATTTCATTCTTCTCGTAGCAACAATTTTTGAGTTACAACGATCTTGTAGTAAATGAGTGATATGAAGAAATACGTTTTAAGTAGTGAACCATGCATTCAAATTAATACATTAAGTGATATGTGGAACACCTTCTTCTTCTGAAAATAATAAAACAAAATTCTTAAACTTTATATTTTCTAAATCAGCGTTAAAACCTTTTATTTTTTCTGATAATAGTACGAGTTGGAAATCGCAACCATACACCCGAGGATCATATACATCGATTCCTCTTGGAGCATCTCAAGAGGATATCGAAAATCTCGCACAACCGCTTTACGCTAGTCCCCATCAAATGAAAGCAAGTGTTTTTTTTCGATATGGAAAAGAATTATTTTAACAAAATATTGGATATACTTTCTTTTTTTATCCAGCCTGCCGTGCTATTTGCTGGTGAACATACACATTCAAATTTTTATTCAACCGTACATGGTGCCTATTTAAGTGGACGAACTGCCGCACAATATATCCTCCTTAATGATGAACCCGAGGAAATCATTATGGAATCCGATACAAGTGACCTAAGTTCATGGATTCGAGGAATTGCATTGGACTAAATTTGTATAGCAACAAACAAATTATATAAACGCACTGGAAACAACATATAAACGTAAGCTGAAATCACAGTTACTATGAAATTCATATTATATTCTCACATCTAAACAAAAAAAAAATAAACAAAATATACCCACCCGCTTTTGCTGACATCCACCCTAACAAATATTCCTCTTCCAGTATTCCTACATCATATTTTTACTCCTGCCACAATCATTTAAACAAAAAGACGCTTTAGATATTATTAAATTAAAAAGTTAAGAAGTGAAGTTAAATAATGACAAATCTGTGCCCAAAAGCTAAAACATTTTGATTAAATATTTGAGGTTTTAGCTCTTTATTCGGAATACAAACTCAAAAAAGTATTTGCTTCTTAAAATATAGTTAGTCTTCGTTAAAGATTTAAATCTATTTTCTTAGAAACGATGAGAATATTACTTAAGATATTTTAACTTTTGGCCACAGATAATTATTGTGTATTTTATAGATACATAATAATTATTTTAAATATAAAAGCAACGCAGTGATAAGTAAATTAATAACTAAAATTAAGATCTAAAAAAAAAAAATGTCTGTATAAAAAAAAAAAAATTATAAATATTATATATTTTCTATTTATTGAGTGCGCGATTTAGTTCTGTAAGGTACGAGTGATTCATATGAGTAGAATTAAGGATACGATACCAAGATTGCAATGATATTAAATTTTTTTTTGTAAGCTTGTTCTGTTGTGCATTTGAAAAAAAAATCTCTGTGCAATTTTAAATCTAATTTTAATAATACATATATTCGATGTGACGAAACTGAAAACTAGGAAAATAATGATAGTCACACGAATTTGGTATAGAATAAACAGTTTGAAAATGCTATTTCTCTTTTTGAGAGCATTCACAGTCAATCATTTAATCAATCCAACTGATAAATTATCAAATTAACCTTAATCAATTGTGTGAATTGTTTTTCATCGAAATCGCTAATGTTGGTTGATTAACGGTAATAAATCAAAACTTGTGAAAATCAAATTACAGCTTTAACTTACTGTAAACAAACTCTTCACATCTTTTATCACTCAAGTCATATTTGTGCCCTTCTTTGCGCTAACCAGGACCCTGTAATTATCACATCGATACAATTTGTTTTGTCGAGAAACGTTAAAGAATTGAAAACAACAATCGTGTAAAGAAAAGAAAAAAAATCTCATTCTCACGTTATGAATATAAAAATACTGTCCATGTCCGATCAATAGAAAGCACAAAATATGTGTTAGGTGGGCAATAGGTGTGTACTTTTGGATGCATTTCTTTGTTTAAAATTAAAATGAACAACAAAAATTCCATCACTATCCCTCTTTGAATAATAGTTTAAATTCTGTTCTTATATCTGCTTATTATATGAGCGGCCATGTTTATCACTGATAAATAAGATATTGCATCTTGTCAAAAATCCAAATAAATCTGCATTTTTGTAACCATCAAATAACTCACTTAACTCATTACAGTTTTTTTTTTTAATCTTTTCTTCCCCTTATGTCCATAAAATGTTCGCTCACTATTTCTTTTTCGCGAACGCCAAATAATGCCTTAAAGATTCATTAAATCCCTACCCTTAATCCTATCCCTACAACGGATTCTTCAAAAAATCTGTCTGTCCATAAATTTGAGGGTAACTGTAACCTTATCCGAAGTAAATGTTTTCTAAATTAGTATTATTTTCATTTTGTTTAAACCCCCTACGGTTACAGTGATTCACCACCCACCTCGGGTCTAATTGCTAATTGCATGCAATTCATGAGCTCTGCATAACCCAACTCTGTCGGCTTACTTGGGAATACAACTTCTCTGATCACTTCGTAGGATTCGAACTCGGCTCCGAATTAAATGAAGGAACCGCTCTTACGTGACTGACATTCTAAACAAATGGTCACACAGCCGGTATTATTATTTATTTGTTGTTTGTGAAATTTGTAAATATCTCTTCTTTACTTTTGGTCGTCCTGAAAATGATATATTGGGATCCATCCAGGTCGAAGGTAAGCAAAGCTTCTTATGCGATATGGGAATTGTGGGTAAAATTGCTCTTTTGTTGCGAACCTTCTCCATCTTTTCATTCTTTCTCATCGATCTGGTTACAGGCGATGTAATTCCTCTCCTCTCTGTAATTGTCTACTGTCAGTTTGGCTACTACTTTTTCTTTTCCCAGGTCCGTTTTCAGCGTATACAAGTTAGAATGCACTTTTCCAATGACACCTTTGAAATCCTGTGCCAATCTTCGACGCGATTTTACTTCATTGTTCTGTTGAGAATTGCTTATGAACTTACTTTAAAAATAAAATTGTTGAAATACATAAATGTTTTATAAAAGATTATTGAAACATAAATACATTTATTTTAGTATACAAATTTTTAGTTTTAAATTTAAACTTACCTTTGAAACATCCCTTGGTTTTGTTTTCAAATAAAATGTTAAAAAAAAAGTTATTTAATTATAAAGACAAAAGAATAAGTAGCAAAGTGAGTTGGCTTCGAGTAGAGTAAAATTGAAGAAGCAGTTAGATCCGAAGAAACACAGTCCTTGGTAAAATTATCTAGTTGTGTTCATAGCTCTGCGGTCATTAGGTCTGTTCGTTCAACAGGCTTTAGTTTCGGAAGAATTTTTTCTTCAACAAAATAAAACATAGACGATGAAGCAGAAAAAAGCAAATAGTTTTCTTATGTAACGAATTTCAAGTTTAATTATGTTTTCATATTAGCCATACTTTAAAATAATGGTACGTAAATAATAAATTAATATAAACAAAAGTATGTATTAACTAAAAAATATTTTCAATGTCATGACTATTTAGATTTTTGATTACATCAAAGGAAGCCATGCGGCTCTCTTCTAGGATAGATATGCCATCAACTGATAGTCCCCTATTTTAAAACGGTTCCAGGGTTGTAGTTTCTATATACTTTTTAACTATTTGTTCGTTTTCGTTTCTTTTGTTTTAAATTTAATTAATTTCCACTTAAAACAATCTTGCACGCGCCAATAGCAGTTTTTCCTTTCATTAATTCACTGTTGCACCGATCGCATTTCCCAAGACAATGATTTTCACTGCTTCTTGCACTTCTAAGAGACACATTTACTGTAAGGTTTTCAAGAGTTTAGGAATAAATTGTTGTCACAAGAACAAATTTTTGTGCGAAGAAATGATTGTTGAAAAAGTAACAATTTTTACTTTAATCTCAAAAATTGATTGTTGAAGAAACAGTTGCAATTATAATACAAAAACAACGATTCAAGTATGCAGTACTTGCGCCAACAACTTTTATTGTTGAGTATACAAGTGCAATACATACAAAGTATACCATTGAGTATACAAATGCAATTTATCCCAAGAAAATGAAAGAAAATTGAGTGAAAGATAGATGAAGATAAGGGATATGAAATTGGGCAGGGTAGATTACGCAATAGGTTTTTTCTTAATAAAGCAGACCACTCGAAGGTGCTGAGCACTCCTCAATACAATTTGACCAAAGTGGAAGAGGCAACCTAAACCAAAGTTCAGTTTGGGTTCTGGAAAAGGTTTATTCTGCTGTCATTATTATGACTCGCTCGAAGTCCGATATATTGAAATCATTCTGGATCCTGAGGTAGATTTACTTCAACCGTGCAACTCTGGAGCTGTAGCCAAAATTCCTGGTAGAGCTTTTTGATCCTATTCCTCATAAGACGAAAGATCAATAAGACCGCTGTGGTTTCGATGTGCCAATGAAGAGGACAAATAATTCGCCCTAAATGTTGAAGACTGCAGATTTCTTCAGGGCTCTTTAGTTTCTTGACCAAACTCACTTTGACGCGATGAATTTTCATCTTCTGAGCAACTTGTGAGAGGAAATTCGGCTCATTTTCTAAGATTGTGCCCCTTATAATGGTGGCTGGTGTCTGACTATGTGTGTGAAGGGCTACGAAAGGTTTCTTTGAAACGACTTTCCAGGTGGGGTAAAATATAATAGGTTGTTGATGTTCAGTCAAAATTAGTCTATAATATTTTCAATTAAAACTTACATCATCAATTATTATCATTACCTATTAACTTAATAAACTTTCAGTTCATCAAAAATCACGATGAAGAGCTATTTTTTAAAGCCACTCGGTTAAAAAGACTATAGTACGATTTTCTGCTGTTTCTTGTGAAGCCCAGCTCGGTTTACATTTTCCTTTTCAAAACTCACAAAAAGTGTTGTCTTTAGTTTGAAAGCAAAAATAAAAATTAATGATCTTTTAGTTTTAAATTTTTATTTTGGTTCGCAAATCTTGCAAAGAAAAAGTTTCTCTTTATGAGCTTTGAGAAGGACAGTAAAAATGCTTTACCTGACTTAACATTTTTCTTCGTTGTTAAAATTAAAAAAAAAAACGATTATCACTTCATTCACCACCAGGTACGACGTTTTCCAAATCATTTATTTAAATACCTAAACACTTCAAGTTTTGCCTAGTTTTTCATGTCCCTCGGAAACTTTTTGATTTTTTTTACCCAGCGCCAGCGACTGGCAAAGTAAATCATCTTCGTGCGGATCAGGAACTGAAGCAGGAACCGAAACAGGCGAGCAGCTTTTGGGGGTTTAATAGATAATCCTGGACAGATTTCATGGCTGGCAAAAACGATGTTTCTATGGATTCCTGACTTTTTCCATTTTTTTTCGATGTTGCTTGAGTGTTTGGTTCTACCGAATTATTGAAGACGTCTTAGATCGGACTAGAGACCAGGAAAACTATCGTCATCTAATTCACTGAAGCTTCATTTTCAATTTCATGGTGGAAGTAAGATTGCTTGTTGTTCTGAAAATAAATATAAATGGAAATGTACATATTTAAATTTATAAAAAGCTATATAGACACTTTTTTTATTTAATGATTAGAAAAAAATATATTTTTCTGTTCTCGTTAGAGAACACAACCGAATGAAAAAATAATTTTAATATTTTAACATTAATCTTTATTGAAGTCTAAAGCCTCAGATTTCTTACCTTGGGTAGGGGGAAATCTTTGACTTATACGAAGAGACATTATACAATGAAGTACAAAAAAATAAGAAGATGTTGAATGAGTTGCGATACTCTTTATATATTGATAAATTGCTGACGCAAGAAATTTGCATTCTATGGATTGAAATGCATCATGAAGTGATGGTAAAAGTGCTGATTTGAAATTAATTTACATTACATTTAATTATTGGATTTAAAGTCCAGAGCTTGGGTGGGCTTATCTTAATTAACGTTTGTTTAATTTTTTTTTTGGGGCGCACATGTGTGCTCTGATATAACATACTAATATATTTACTTTCTTGGATTCATGTTCTTTTCTGAAAAGCATTTGCTCCCGGTACTTCCACCCACTTTCCGGTTCCTGCGTGGCCAGCCCAGATTTTGGTTGTTTGCTCATGTCTCTGGAGCAGCTGTCCTTGAGAGCTTTCCACTTCTTTTTGTACATTTCAACTGAAAATTTGTTTTTTTTTTTTATTAATAAAACTCAAACAAAAATTTTGGGCGCTTTGTAATTCGGAGCAATGATAATTTTTCTTCCGCCTTTCAATAGAAGGGGAAGAAAGAAATATTAGAAAATAACTTATGTATACTTATTTGATAATCCAACTTCGTCGGAAATATTTTTCCACACAGTGGCTTTCTTTTTTACATTTTTGTAATTGGGATTTGTTAAATCCTAAAGAATATTGTTTGATTTTATGAGCTGATGACCCGATTTTTCCACAGGCGATCTTTTGTTCGTTGGTAAAGGGAGTATAAAGTGGGGTAAGGACCAAATCGTCCGTTCCTGGCAAACTGACACGATTTTTCCAGATGTTTGCGTTCCATTTCTCACTTTTTCCAGTTTCGTCTGTGTGTTTGGTGTTATCCAACGTTGCCACTAATCGGAAAATTTTTCTAGGTGGTTTTACAAAAAATCCAGGTAGATTAAATTTTTTTGCAGTGGATAAGCATTTTTAAGTTTGTATTTGTATAAAAAAAAAATAATAACAACTGATAGTTAGTTGAAAATACATAGTAAAACATTGCCTACGATCTGCGAACGCGAATAAATTTGCTTAGGCAATTCCAAACGCAAATACCAAAGCACTCTTTGCTTTAACTTTTCGACGAAGAAAATAAACGATTTTTTCTACAGTTATTAAAATAATTTTGTTGAATGATTTTTTTTGTAAGACCAACAAGTTGTTTTAATGAAATAGATCTACTGCAATTGTGGCAACGCTGGTGTTAATGTGTCGTCTACCTCTGAACGCAAAATGAAAAGGACAGCAATAAAGTATGAAGAGGACAGAGACAGAAATCGGACGAGAAAGATCGTTTCATTTCAGCTGATTTTGGGAAAAATCGGGTCATGTAAATACCGACTTACCGTCGTCGTTGTTCGTTGTAATCGTTCTCGTCTTGTCAGGTCCGTCACCCTTATCGGCATGTCAGGTTTGCTGGTAGACAACCTGACTCGTGGGTTTCTCAAATGAGAATAGTGTAAACCCGCAGTATTTACGAGTGAATTAATAAATTTACAATGTGATTCAAATTCGCATTTCTATTAAAATATAACAGAAATCGTATTATTAACGTAATAATTTTAATTCTTTTAATTCATAAACTCGCATTTTTTTTACCGAATATTTCAATTTCATAAAAAACTATCTATAATTGTGCTTCCATTCACTGTGACTAGTGCGTTGACTGTCCCATCCATGTGGTTCTTCGGTTATTGCATTCACGATGTCACTATACTGACGCCACGACCAAGAAAATTACTGTTGACATTTGCTGCTTTATATACTTTGCATGTGGCGATGACATTGACTTACGAATCATTGCGAGATCCAAAAGTTTGAAATGCTGCTTTTTGTGAAGATTGATTGATAACATATGTATTGATTTTATCTCGTTAATCTAGATATGAGTTTTTTGTAAAAATGTCTCTTTTTTTAATATCTTGTTTCTATAAACCTCCAGAGTGAGAAACAGAGTAATGGATATAGAAGATTGTGTTGGACTCAAAATGGAGTCCGTGTAGCGCGGAACAGTTCCAGCTTACCTTTTGGTACACACCGTGGTCTTGTCCACGGAGAGATGCTGCGCTGCTGTAATAAGCTTTCGCTGGATGTTCGTCTGATGATTTTTCTTTTCTTGGCCTTTTTTTGATTAAGAAATTATGTAGGTTTATTTTTGATTTAAGTTTGTTCAGTTTTTTTTTTTTAAAGTGATTTTTAACAATTTAAGTAGGTTTTTGCTGTCTATTCTTTACGTTTATTTTAAGCTCTAAGCTTTAAAAAAAAAGTTGCCAACTTTGGCAAATGCAACAATAAGAATGAAAATTAAGGAAAGCGAACATATTGACTTACGCTCTTTTCTATGGCTGAAAGTGATGCGATTGCATGCGTTCAACCGTGGTGAAGCGTCAAAATCATTATAGGCGTGTGCTTTCACGGTGGCGTTTTATCACTGGGCCGCAGTGTAGTGTTTATACTGGACTCGATGCGGCACGCCCATGCGAAAAGTGCGTGAACAGATTGAATTAATAACAGATTTTAAAAAAATGTCTTCAGCTCTTAAAAAGCTTTTTAATACAATCTTAACTGCTTCAAAATACTGGGACATTTAAGTATCATAATCTGGTCTTCAATCTTGTAACGAACTAATTTACTTTACGATAAAGGTTATAACTATCCAAAAAGAAAACAAATATAATTTATATTTGAGTTTAAGACGAGCTATAAAAAAAAAACACTTCCTCCTGTTCTTTCGAACAGGGTATAAAAACAAAATATTTCTTTTTTTACTTTAAATATGTTTTTATTAAGCGTCAGATCCCTTACCGTTTGTCGGGGGAAGTCTTCGGCTGTACGTGGCTGTCTTAAAACTAAGAGTTTCCTTTATCAGACAAACTCTTTTATAATACATTAATAATGTCTATTTAGCAGTTTTACAATTCTCTGTCTGCTATTCTTTGTTTGTAATTCGATCATATTATTTGCGATCGAATTTCAAGTTTAATGTCTAAGCGACAGTTTTACAATTCTTTGTTTATAATTCAATCATATTATATGCGATTGAATTTAAAGTCATTTTGTGAGGGCGCACAAGCAATCTCTGATATAATTTATATACCCACATCAATGCACCTCACCTATGGATCCTCACATCAGGCTACTAAAACTACCATTTGCTCAGACACCTCACATTTGGTTCCATTTGTAAAGAAATTTCATGTTTATATACACCTGTATGCATATATTGCATCCACACTTCAATCTTGAATCGCTTTCATTCAGGAACAACATTCACAATTAACAATCAAATAGAATATACGCAATTTACAACTTCTTTTCTCTGTAGTAAATACCATTATCGCTTGTGATTCCTTACAGAAGCGAAAAGAGAGAAATACGATCCCATGTTTCCCTAAGACAATATCTATCCCCTTTCCACTGTTTTGAATATACATCGATGTTATGCATAAACGATTGTTGCACTTTTTCTGGGTGGGTTGGGGAACTTTATTTGTTATTTTTTTTTTATGGTAATTTGAACAAATTAAATGAATTTAAACACCGCGAATTAATTAGATTATCTTGTTGTTAATAGGAAAAATGAATGTGCACTCGTACACCACAATAAAAACTTTGACAACTAATAGGCCAAACAACGAAGGAGAGAATAAAAGAAAATACGAAAAAGTGCAAACAGCAGCACGATAAAAGGTAGCTGCTGCCACGGCTGCTCAGCTGGGTTGGGTTCGGCGGAAGATACTTACAATAAATAGTGGGCGCCAGGAATTTTAATTAAACAAGATTAGCAAAATTCCAAATCTAATTTAAATTATTATTTTTTTTTTATTTTTATTTATTTGTATATTCAAAAAGACTTAACAATTTTATAAGTTCCTGCGAAGCCCATTGGCTTGTCTGCAGAAGATTGTGTTTCTCAAAATAAAAAATTTAAAAGCAAGCTTAAAGTGAAATATACATATTTTACAAAAGATTATTAAACGATTGTTACTTTACTGATTTGAATTTAAGAAGAAATTTTTAATGTTTTTTTTTCTTGTCTTGAAATTTTCAATGTTTACTAATTCTCGAGGTGTACCATAAGTGTTGTAATTTGTGGGCAATTTAAGCATTCCTTGCGCACGTCGTCTGGTGTTGATCGTATGGTCAATTGGTCGAATGAAACGGTCGTCATCAAAGTACTCCAGTATAAGCGTCATCTTAAAAATTTGCTCGACGTTAAGAACTTTGAAAGTGCTATCATTGGTCCACGATTGGCGCATATTAATTTGTTTTAACGCTGAGTTTTGAAGCCTTTGCAGCTTTTGTATGTGGGTTTTTGCTGCATTTCCCCAAGCAAGTATGCCATATCGTATCATTGGTCCACGATTGCCGCATATTAATTTGTTTTAACGCTGAGTTTTGAAGCCTTTGCAGCTTTTGTATGTGGGTTTTTGCTGCATTTCCCCAAGCAAGTATGCCATATCGTAGCTTTGATTCAACTAAGGCATAATACACTTGTCTTAAAACAGGTACCGTGGCATGGTATCGCAAATGCGCTAATGCGTATAAAGCCTTCTTCAGATCCAAACGCAGTTTATCGATGTGATTGCTCCATAGAAAATGACAGTCGATGATCACTCCAAGGTATTTGTAAGTTTCTACTAACTCGATAGTTTCCCTTGGGGTGTTAGTGGACAGTCATCGTTATTTAAATATATTCTACTCTGAGTGGATTTGAATTGCGGACTCCGAATGTGCATCATCTTAGTTTTAGAGGCGTTTATGACCAAGCCGTTGTCGTGGCACCATTTAACTGCAGCATTGAACTCTTCCTGCATTATCATCGTCGCCGTATCCAGGGACCTGTGACGGACCACAATCGCTGTATCGTCTGCAAAGGCGAATTGAATGCCATGTTTGAAGACGTGAAGTAGCTTGTTCGTGTAAAGAATGAACAAAATCGGACCAAGCTTTGACCCCTGAGGCACTCCATATTCTATGTTCTCTTTCTCACTCATTACGTCCTTAATCCTTACGCAAAACATCCTGTTGTGCAGATAGTCCGTAATCCAATCAGCCATTACTCCTCTAACTCCAATCCGGTGTAATGCTTGCAATAATTTCGTATGATTTAGAGTGTCAAAAGCCTTGCTGAAGTCCATGAACATCACAAGGACAAGATGATTTTTATTCAAGCTTTCATTGACACAATTAACGAATTCGCCCAGCAGTTTGCCTGCATTTCTGTTTTTTTGGAATCCGTATTGACATTTGTGTATAAGAGAATATTTGTCAATAAAACTCTGTATCTGATTCCTAACTCCACTCTGATAGATCGGCCTTACCAGAGCTGTTTTCAGTGTTGACGGAATTTTTGACTGTGTCAGGCTGAGGTTGATAAATTTACACAGTATGGGAGCAAAAACGTCTATGTGTCTCCTTATATCTGCTGCTCTTATCCCATCAATTCCTGGCGATTTATTTTCTCCAAGAGACCTTATAATACTGCGTAAATCCATTATATTCGTAGGACTGGCAAAAATTGAGTTTTATAGAAAATTATTCGTATGATTCGAAGTGATAATTCCACAGTGATGAATAATTTTCGATGTCTGTGTAGCGAAAAATCGTGCACATTCGTTTGACAATGTTAGGATTTCAGAGTTTGAAAAATTTTTTACCATTGTTTCGTCAATACTTGACTTTTTTATTCCTAATATTTGATATATCAATCCCCATGTTTTTCTAGGATCGGTCTTAAATTGAAAGAATTGATTTTTATAAAAGTTTGTTTTTTGGGCTGCTATCATTTTATTGGTTTTATTCCGGAATCTTTTATACTCCATTTCATAAGCTTTGTTGCTTCTGTTATTTCTCCACTTTCTATATAGTTCATCCCTTTTTTTGCATTCAGCGATGATAAAAGGGGTTGTCCAGGGGCTATTTATTCTTTTGTTCTGTGTTTTTCTTGTGTAAATTGATCTTTTATAAATATCATCTAGTTTGCAGACCAGTTTATTATAGATCGTTTCAGGATCTTCTTCGTTTAAAACTTCTTCCCAATCTTCTTCACAAATAGCTTCCTTTACTCTGGTGTTACATATGTACGAAGTGTTGACTATGTGGTTTTCTAATGTCGTTGAAGTATCAGTGAAGTACAGAGTAGGATAATGATCGGTGATGCCGCTCTCAATTACATCGGAATTAATTTCTTTATCAACTCTACTTACAAGGACGTGATCAATCACTGATTTGGTGCCCTTCATTGGATCTACTCTTGTACATTCAGTAATGACATTCATGAGTCGCAATGAGGCAAGCATCTTTAAATAATCCTTCACATAGTTTGATGTTGAATCGCGAATATTAATATTCATATCCCCCATCACAATCATTTCATCATTTCTTCCAATTTGTTCTAGATTATTTCCAATTTCCTCTATAAACGCTTTTTTACTAAAACCTGGTGGTCTATATATTCCAACAACGTATGTAGTAATATTTGTCTCAGTGTAGCTAACTTTTATATTTTTATACGATATAGTTTCCGAAGGTATTCGTTTATGGCCTAGGTTGTTCCGAATAAACATCATGATTCCACCACCTCTCTGTTTATTTCTATTCAAAAAATCCTTCTCAAAGCCATCTATTTGATAAAAATCCTTTTCTTCATCTTCAATATTTGTTTCCACTAGAATAATAATTTTTAATTTACTTAAAAAGTGACTTATATTCATACAAAAATTATTCCAGTGTAAACGCAACGATCTTATATTAAAACATAAGTAACAGCAATTATTATTTTTTAATTCATTTATATTAATGCCATTAAAACCATGTATTACCCTACAATCTAAATTGACTATTAATTCATTGTTTTTTTCCATTTCGTCGCCCGAGAATAATAATGTCGTATGTTACATTTTTTTGATTTTGGGAAATCGCAATCAAAGTTCAAAAAATTATATCTCCGAAACGGCTAAGAATACATTTTCAAAACTTGAACTGTACGTGCAGAGCAGATGGAACTTCATTTTAAAATCAAAATTAAAAGTCAGCTTCCGTTTTTACAGATTTTAAAGCCAATTAATCAAAATATTATTTTGTCGTATGTTACATTTTGCTAACTAAAATATTTATCCCATACACATACGGCAAAAAATTTGCACATACTACAAACTTTTACCGAAATCAATACCTTTTTATTCATACAAATAAATAAAACTAATTCAATATTTTTTTGAAACAAAAATAATTTAATTCACATAAAATAAGAATAAACAGTCTTTTATAAAAAAATAAACATTAAATCAAAAAAACAAAAATAAACGTATCCATGGCAACTTATCAATTAAACAAAATAATTTAAAAAAAAAACTTAAAAAAAAAATAACTTAAAACTAAATTACATAAATTGTGAAGTTAATGACATTTTCTTGTGCATAAATAATAATGTATACAATTTAACAAAAAAGCATACTGTTCAATACAAAAAATTATTGGACATTCAAAGTAAAACAAAAATACAATTTAAAATATCTTAACGAAGTGCACACGAAGTAAATTAAACACAACTGCTGTGGTTGGAAGGTGAAACTATATTGATTTATTTTACACATAAATTTATGTACAAACATATTATTCGATGAGCTACTGTGTGATATATTTTCTTTATATTCCCGTGAACGTGGGAATATGCAAACGAATTAAAATGACTAAGTTCGTATTTCGTCTGGTGAACCATTAAAATCAATCGTTCACACAGGAGCTCTCGTTACAAAGAAAAAGAACATAAATGTAAAAAGAGTTATTGACAATTATTATGCAAAATATGCAAATAAAACTATTTTTTGTTGTGTGCAAACATTGAAGTTTGTACACATACAAAATATTAATTTAAAACTAAATTACATAAATTACGAAATAAATGACATTTCCTTGTACGTAAAATAATAATGTATAAGAAATAACAAAACAATTTAACAAAAAAACAACAAAAAATATTAACTTAAAAGTAATATATAAATTACGAAATTCATCACATTTTCTTGTAGGTACACAGAATAAAAAATAGAGTAGATATATGATATCAAGTTTTTCTTAAAAAAAAATAAACATTGCAAGTTTTAAAGTTTAAAAATTGCTCTATAAAAAGATTTATCTTCTTCTGATAAATAAGGTATCATGCTTTTGATATCATCTTTTTTCTTTTTATCAGTTTCTTTTGCCGAAGCAACTCGCAAATCATTTTGCCAAAATATATTATAATTAGTATTATAATTTTGCTTAGTCTTGCGATTTTTGTTTTGTTTTTTGAATGTATAAATGGAATCATTAAAAGAATGTTTATATGCGATGCTAAATAAGTTATTTTTACGATAAAATAAACTTTTTATTTGAAAAAATTTTATATTTTTAAATGACAGATTGTTTGATTTTAAAACAAAATTTTTAAAATCTGCCATGTTCATTTGCAGTAACTGCAATTGTACATTTGGATAATTCATATTTTTTAAAATTCTTATTAATGAAACTTGACTAGGAACTTCAATGTTCCTCAAATGTTTCTCAATGACGCTATGCACAGCATCAACTTCTTGCAAACACGAACGACCTGGTTCACAATACTTTTGCACAATCTCTTCAACCCCTGAGTGATCGTTCAAAAATTGAAGAATTGCCGTCGAATTTATGCTGTTTCTATTTTTCGGTACGCAAGAATCACTCCATAGCGTTATAGCGTCTTTACTCCAATTTAAAGTTTTTGCGACCTTTATTTATTAGTTATAGTCTTTAGGTTGGGATGATCCGTTACAACTTTAGATAGAATTTTAAGTAATGCCTGGCAATATCGTTGCCGGAACGCCCGTTTAGAGTTTCGTTCCATATGGCACAGTATGTAATTTTTTTGCACCCTGGGACAATGAGAGTGCCGGTTAAATTATAAACGGACAGTTTCCTTTTATAAAAGAAGTTAGAAGTATACATTTTTGGCAATGCAAAAACATTTTCTAAATCATAAAATAAAACTGCAGAGTTTGGGTCGATATTTTGCAGGTCCTTATCACGTTCGGCCCTCGTAAGATTTTTTTCTTTTATGTGATTTTCGAAGGTCTGTGTTTCAGCTTCAGTGGCATTATTTTTATTGGAATTAAAAAGAGAGCATTTATCGCAAACATCTTTCTTAGGACTATAAAAGGAGAGGTTGAAACAGGTATTGAATACATATCTATTAATGTACAACGAAACAGGATCATTTACAGTCGTTTTATATAAATCATACATCTTTTGCACGCTTAAGTGTGCCTCTAAATATTTTCTAGAAGTTGTCGATCGCCAATAATGTGAATCAACGACAGCGAAACTGGATAGGTATATGTTCTTTAACAACATTTATGCGACTCTCATCAGTTACTTTTTTTCCTCTTGTTGATGTATTCTTTTTTGGATACGGCGCTATCAACATCATAGTGTTTGGCAAAGAAATAACAAACAGTGCGTTCCGATATGTCCAAAGTGTTCAAAAAATATTTCTTGCACACTTGAAAAATTTTGCCATCGACTTGAAAATAGAAATGCAAACTTGCCTTTTTTCTCGAGTTTTCGGCGGTTTTAGAGGTCCTCCTTCTTTTAATGTCTGCTTTTTTGATAAAGTTGCCATAATATATTTGTTTTTCTTCAGAAGTCAGACTCCAAAAATGTGAGTGTACCCCGTGTCTGCGCTCATCTGAAATATTTTGCGTGCATCCATAAAAACATGTAGCAGGACACGCTGGTTTCAAGGTTCGTCCCTGTATTTCAACTCCCTTCTTGTTTGTGAATGGTAAACCTTGTTCTCGCAGTTTTTTTCTTGCATTTTGCTTCCATAGAGATGGATTGCGTTTTCGTTTCCTGGTTATAGGTGTGTCGCTACAAGCTGTGAAATAAATATGCCGTTATACATCTTCAACTTGTGGATAAGAATTATAAAAAACATTACAGGAGCTTGTGTAGTTGGAGGGTAAACTTCTCTGTATTTGGTTCGAACACGATGGAGTTTCTATTTCGTTTGGTGCATTTTCATAGAAACACCTGAGAGCAGAGCGCTCGTTGCATCCATTGGGTACGAATGTGGGATCGTCTTCTTCGTCGTCAACAGAAAATTCGACAGAAGAATCAGTGTCATTTAGTATAGCATCACTAATTCTAGTAATAATATATTTTTTATTAATAAATTATTTGAGTTGATTTATACTTTATAATACTTACGCAAGAAGTTCCGGTGGTGACTCCGGCGCAGGGGAACCATCCGCACTCCACGACATTCTGAAATTCAACTGAAATTGTTCTTCTGCATACACATTCTTATGGCACATACGACAATAATTTACCGTAAGTTGGGTAAAAAATTGTTGGATGTGCAGGATTTAAAACACATACGACAATCATTTACGCAACGAACAAAAACCGCGATTTTCCATAAAAAAAATGTCGTATGTGAAAAATTCTTACACATACGACAAAATTATTACCCAAAACGCATTTGACCTTGCACATCCGACAAAATAATACAAAATATCTCCAAAACCTAAAGAGATATCAAAACGGGGATCGGTTGTGTGCTTTCATTTTTACGTGCCAATATTTTTCCTGCACTCTCCCACACAAATCTCCAGTTTTCTTGCTTTGCTTTCTCTTTCGTTAGCCACAGTAGGTGCTTATTTTGTCTTGTCAGTTGGTTATTTATGTATACATTGTTATTGTTGCGCGAGTTAAGATTGTGAGCGAAGCGGAGCTTAAAAAAACCACTTGTTCCACGTTTGAAGGTTCAATTCTGAATGCATTTTTATTCGTCTTATCAAATGAAAACTTAATTCTATTTACAATAATATATTTCTAGGAAAATACAATGCATTGAATGCTTTATTTATGAAAGAATGCAAAATGCTTAATTGACAAAAATAAGTTTAACAGATATTGGCAAACAGAATACTTGCAAAATGTTTATTTCACATAATAAGTTAAAATTGAATATTGCTCGCACAATTCCTGGAATTGGGTCGATGACATCTATTGCATGAGTTAAGATAGGTTGTTGGCCGGAAATGAGAGGGTAAGTTAGGTTGCGGATGTAACTGTTGCGGATGTAACTCGCGCGCTTTTTTAACAAATTGTGTCTTGCATATGTTAGATGAAAATGAAGCTATTATTATTGAATTTTCGGGGTTTTTAGGTTTTGATCTATAAATGTCATTGATATCGTTGTCTTTTATTTCGTAATTAATAGTTTTACCAATTCCTTTTATAATTTCTACTAGATTTTCGTTTGCATTAGGTGTAATATTTTTGATTTCAATATTATTTCTAAGCATTTGTTGTTCCATATAATTTAATTTTGATTGCATGTTTTCTATAATTTCGTCTTTTTTCTTGTTGTTTTCCTTCAGTTCATTTATTTCTTTTGTGAAATATTCGATGAGGTTGTTTTTTTTTTCATGTTAGCATTTATTTCATCAAACTTGGCGCCTAGAAAATCGTAGCTTGCAGTTATTTCCTTCATTTGATCGCTTAGTAGGAGAATCTCCGCAAGAACTACTGTATTGTTGTTGTCAGCGTCTTGTTGTACTTTTTCAGGGCTATTTGGTGGTCGTGTTCTCTTTGAAGCTTGTGCATCGGGTGTGTTTTGATGTGACAGAGGCAGGGTATTGCCTCTAGCAGCTAAGTTTTGCCCATCAACAGTGGCATTTCTGCATAATTGACATCTCCACACGTCTTTCTTTGGTCTCCCCATAGTTCTCCACGATTTTTCGGAGATAGTGGTGCAATCAAAGTGCAGTTTGCGGTCGCACGTCGAGCAAACCGCAAAATCACCTTCGTATGGGAGTTTATCACTACAGTGGCCACACACATTCATATTGAAGGGGGTGATGGAAAGAAGAAAAAAGTTAAAAATGCAAAAATAAAAAAAAAAATTAAGAGGAAAAAAAAAAGAAGATATAAACTGGTGTGAGATGGGTTTTGATACACTTTGCTAATTATTGTTTTTAAGAGTCACTGTCTTATTTATTGTTTATTCGTTCACACTTGGGAAAATATTTATTTATTCACTCTTGAAAAAAATAAAATGTTTAATTTAACTAGGTAAAAACCAATAATTTGCGGATCGCTTTGAAAAACACGTCTAATCACTTGCTTGCTCACAATAGAATGTGAAATAAACGTCCAAAGAAATGAAACACGAAGTTTGTATGTCCAGATAGGGACTTTAAATAACTTTTTATTTGGGAAACCTTGGACGAACCAGGATAAAAACCCAAATTTTTTTCAATTATTAATAGGGTACAATAAGAATTTATAACTGCTCATGGGGAACCGTTGAGCCAAAGAAACAACGAAAATGAAAATTCAAATGGGCAGTTAACGCCAAAAAAAAGCAAGAAGAATAATTCCTCAATCGATTAAAAATTTAGATAAAAAAAAGTTAGATACAAACAACCAAAATAGGCACGTTTGGAATTAAAAAAAAATTAAAAGAAAATTTTACTTAAGTGAATATCTCTACTCTACTTATCTTTTCTATCTGTAATTTCTCCTTGAATTCCTTCCTTCTTTCCTCGAATTCTCCTGTTTTCCTCAATAATTTATTTGCACCTCGAATCCCTTATATCTTTCTCCAATTTGTCTCCTTTTTAAATTCTGCACTATTTCTCGATTTTTTTTTCTTTTTCCAAACTTCTCGAATTCCTCAACTACACGCTTGGTTACCTCTCTCCAGAGTGAACTTCCCCAGCAAAAAACCAATCCTTCCCTCGACCATTCCAATCACTCACACATTCATACATTCAGCCATTCGTTTTCGTGATCATCGGTTACGGGACATCGGCTTCCTGGAAGGCTTTTTCGCTCCCCAGAAAACCACCGTTGTTGAATCTCAACGAAACTTTACTCTCACTCTCACAAACACAAATTCAACCAGTTGTTGGATATATTTCCAAAACTTGCCGAATTACTCCCACAGACACAAACTCAACAAGTTGTTGGATGTATTTCCAAAACTTGCCGAATCTTAATGGCCGAGTTCAGTCCTATCCCAAAGTAAACTTTCCGAGAAAAATTAAAAAAAAATTAAAACCGAGAAAAAGCCTTCGCTAGGCTTTCTCCTAGTTAATACAAATTACTCGCGAAAGATTCGAAGCGCAAAGCAACCATTCAAAAACTATTTGTTTCGAGAAGAGATAGGAAGGCATATTTTGAAAAACCGCGATTTACTGAACTGTTTTCTTTTTTTTTCAATTCCAAAAGACCTTTGCTACTTACAAGATATGGTTTTAAGAAGTAAATGCGTTAACCACCCATTTTGTTTACAATAAAATATAAAGTTAAGTTAAGTATAAGGATGTTGTGTTTGATGGTAGAGTAGGTAAAAGAGTCCGCCTGCCTCGTTACCTCTTCAGCTCATCCGCTGGAATTTTTCTCGTTGCATGAGACCGCCCGTCTGCGTATTGGATACGCTCAAGATTTTGGAACCGCTTGTTCCATTCGATTCATCAATCACTCGAACACCTGTTGTTGCTTTTGCAAGATGCTGGCTTAGTACACCAATGGTTGATGATACCATGGTTGCCCTCAACCTCACCAGTATTTTGCAGCCACAACGGAAACAAAAAGAAGGAAAAGGAAGCAGTCAAAGACTGGTCATTGTTGCGGTAAATTTTACCGTAACACGATTCACCAAATACCAAAATATCGACTCCACAGTCGAGTTATTTGTAGTTTTTCCACATCACTTATCTTACTTCAAAATGAGCATAATAACTCAAATGAGTTGCGTGATCCTATCTAATCCCTACAATTCAAACTGACTATTATAACTCAAACTGAAAACATCGAACATATCCAAAAGAGAGAATAGAGAACATTCGAGAGAAATGATTGTAACTTTATTCAAGAGCTGGGCTTAGCCAACTTCTGCTTCATAAAAGAAGTCATGTTTAATCTCCTAAACTTTCCCTTACTCTTAAGGAATCTTTCCTTATTGCTACGCTTAATCTCACTCCCTTTCCCAAAACTCTGGATCAGAAGATCGATAACTCTCAAAACAAGGTTGTCTCTCCACTCGACAGCCACACTGGGCCTGCTGGATGCACGATTGCTTAGCTCGCCGAATGAGGGGAGGATCTTGCAGCCGGAGTGCGGACGGTGTTACATTATGTTGTATTTTGCAAAATAGTAAATGAAAACAACTTCTTCGTTTAAGTCTTTGAAACAGAGTGACCGAACTTCTACTCATCATTTCTTACGCTACCTCTTCTATTGCCTAGATCGTCACTTTTTCCAGGTCAACCACGCATTCTATTTCCATTCGCTTGACACAGTTTGTTTGTTTAGCAAATAACAATACAATAGTGCAACATCAACATATGTCGCACTTGACATAATTGCACTACGATGGATCAGTATTGCAATATGATCCCTTATTGTATTGTGTTTATTTAGTTGACATAGTTCGATTGCCGTTCCTATGATTGTATAACAATATACATGGCACATGCGGAACACTTGGTAGTAATCGAACTATGTCATGTGTCTTGAATGCGATTCATAGGATTTGGGTAATTGTGGGAACTGTGTGTTGTCTCTGTGACTAAGGGCACAACACTCCTCCCCCTTAAAATACTAAAGGCGTACGAGGCAACGAGTGAGATCATGATCAAGATGATGATCATCACAATACATTTTTTTTATTAAGAATCTATAGGTGTATATCAATATATTTTTTTTTTATGATCGTTATAAATTTTTTTTTTACATTTTGAATTTTCACATTTTTTTTTTATACTCGCGTTGTTTCATCAACGCCAGGGGCCCAACTATGTAACTCGATTCTACTTTCGAATCTATGCGAAAGTTGCTCTCTATTCTACTTACAGATAGCACTATGTAAGAAAGTAGAATCGAAAAAAATACTACCAACTGTTGGCGACAAATATTTGCGAATTTCGTTCGAGTCTCATATTTAATTTGACAGAAAGAATGAAAGGTGATCATATGTTTCAAAAATAAAAGGTGCATTTTGAAAAAGTGAATTAAAATTGAATTTTACAAAAAAATTAAAATGGACAGCGTTGCAATTTGGCAACGGGAACAAGAAAACAAAGATCGGACGGAACGAATCGAACGCAGAAGAATACGCGACAAATCCAACATAATGGAACTTAGTGACAAAAGGTTTGTTTAAATATATTCCAAGATTTAAAGCATTATTGCATATGTATGCTTTTCAAGCTTTGTAAAAAATTACCGCCTGTCCAAAGAAGCTTTCCAGTTTTTGCTAAACAACATCACAAATGAACTCAGTATTCCTCGAAGACAGACCTTTACCAAACATCGTCAAGGTGTCAGCAACTTTGAAATTTTTGGCAACAGGCGGCTACCAACTCCAAATAGGAGGAGACCGGCACGCAGGACTTGCACAACAGACCTTTTCAAAAGTTATGAATGAGGTGTTGTGTGCTATTGAAAAGGTAATGTGCCCCATGCTCATTAATTTTAAGATGACTGATGAAGAAAAGAGAAAGTCAAAGAGGCATTTTTGGGAAAAGTCGAGAATACCCGGAGTAATCGGAGTTGTCGATGGGACTCACATTCAAATAGTGCGACCGACTGTGAGTGAGGATCATTTCTTCAATAGGAAACTAAAGCATAGTATAAATGCGATGGTCGTAAGTTCTTAATTAAATAACGCAAACCTGTCAATAGATTTTTGTTTTAATAGATTTGTGACTATTCAATGACCATAAAATCAGTGAATGGCCGGTATGGGGGTGCATCTCACGATTCTCATGTCTGGAATCTAAGTGCCGAAAGAGCATTCCTTAAACAAAATTTTGATAGTGGAGATAAAACGTCATGGATTTTAGGTAACTTTGAACAATTTAAGATTCAAAATTAAATAATAATAATATCCAATAAATCGGTTCTAGGAGATTCCGGCTACCCTTTAGAGCCGTGGATATTGACACCGTATAAAATTGCAGTTGAAGGATCTGCTGAAGCAAACTTCAATAAACACTTTTCTGTAGCAAGATCTTTGATAGAAAGAGTTTTTGGAGTCGTAAAAGCCAGATTCAGATGTCTTCTAGCTGCAAGGGAACTGCACTACACCCCAGAAAAAGCGGTTCAAATTTTAAATGTTTGTTGTGCCCTGCACAATATTTGCATCAAATATAGAGAGCCCCAATTCAAAATATCTTGTTTGAAGAAGATATGTCACCTTTGAACTCGAATGAACACCTTACTCTTGCTAACGACGAATACACAAACATTTCCAAAAGAACGAGAAATAATATAAAAAACGACTTGATTGGTACTTCATAAACATTTTACTCAATAAAAACATTGAAAACATAACAAAAAAATAACAGCCTCTTGTAATAAAACTTTTAAAACATAAAAATTAATTCACTTTTCTTAAATAACACCAAAAAACTAAAAGCAATAACACACTTTCCATTCCATTGCTCATTGCTTATTCTCACATTCCTGGCGAAGTCTTATGATCTCCTTTTTGAGTTCCAACTTTGCAATATTAGTTTTAAGTTTTTGAATCGCGTTTTCCCTTTTAAAATCAAACTTTTCTTTTTTGAATCGGAAATTCTCTTTCTTTAGTTTGTACATTTTTTCTTTTAATTCAAAGTCTTTTTGTTTGTATCTCAACATACCTTTTATCCCATCATTAATTTCTTTTAATACTTCGTGAGCATTATTGTGGAAAGCTATTTGGTTTTTCACTTGCGTTTCCAATAGTGAAGGCTTTACTTTGCGTGGTAATCGCTGTTCATTTTCCTCAGTGATAGCATCGTTCACATTTTCTTCTATGTCATTTAATATTGTTTGCAGTGCTTCCTCCATGACCGCGTCTTGGGGATTGATAAGTCTTTCTTCATCTTTGTCTTTGTTCATCCCGAAACAATTTGTGATGTCTAAACCATCTATTGCTTTACCCATGTCCAACAACTCGACAACCTTTTCCTCGAGTGGGGTTAGATGAAAATATTTCGGCGGGCCACCACCAGTTCCTGACAAATTTGTTTTATTTTTCCGGAGTTTAGCCTTTGTGTGAACTTTAAAATCTGCCCAAACCTAAGATGTAAATAAAAAAGAGATTAGAAGGCATTTCGTTGGTTCTATTTTTCAATACCTTTTTCCATCCGTTTCCATCACGCTGCGGTGGACCTTCGGCGTTTAAATCTTTGGACAGATTCGTCCATAAATATGCCGACTTTTTCCGGGCCTCAGGTGTTTTAATATATCCTTTTGATAAGTCCGGATGCTTTAACATATAGTTCACCAGCATCTCGAATTGCACGGAACTGGTATTAGCGCTTTTAGACTGCCTACAAGAAGAAGTATTTCATAATTTGTATTTATTAAACATTATTATTACTATGGAACATAAATATTTTGAAATTCTGTTGTGTTTATAGTTGTTGCTCGCAAATTCTTTTGCACTCGAAAGAAAATTGGCGCTTTCGAATGACTTTGACATTTATTTTAGGATTGAGTGGTGCCAAATTTGCGAAAATAGAGTCCATTATTTCAGATCTGTTCGACTTTCGCATTTTAGAGTGTTCTATAGAATTACATAGTAGCAATTTTGCGCATTCGAAAGTTTTTATTGTAGAATCGAGTTACATGGTAGGCCCCAGGTGTTACATTTTCTTCAAGATCGTTCACATTTCCTGTTGACTTATTAATTACTTCAATAAATTTTTTAAATATGACATATAAAGCTAGAGCTACACAAAGAAGGATAATAATAGAAACAGAAATGTGAGCATGTTGATGTGTGACATGGAATAACAAATTGTTTTTCTTTAACAAATCTTTAATATTTATACTATAATTATCTAAGTCCAGTTTTTCTATATGGATTGTATGAGGTGAAATTTGGGATAAATTGGTGGGAATTATTATGTTAGTATGAAATAGGAGTTTTATTCTGTATGGTATTTGATGCCTGGAGGTAAACTCATTTTGTTATTGCTTTACAACATGGGTCTACACTTAGAATTCCACTGTCAGGTATTGTGATCGATTTTGGTACGTCTCCGCACAAAATCCTAACGTTCGTTGGCACGAATTCTTGCTCATTAAATTGAACCAAACTTCTTGTTCAAGCGCAAATATTTTTGTTTCGCAATTAGCATAGTTCTACATCCCTGATATTAATTGTATATTGCAGTTGTTAGTATTATGGTTGTGAACTACATAGTTTTTCTCACATATGAAGTGATTGGAGTCAGTTTTGGTACATTTTTCTATATGTATCGTCTATAATTTTCGTTTATAGCTACAAACTCGCTATATATTGAGACATAGCTATACGTGTTCTCTTTGCATTTTGAAGGTAACGGTGTAAGTTTAACTAAGTTAAATTCTTCATCTTACCAATGGAATAGTAACTTGCAAGTAACGATCCGCTGATCGCGTAAGATAAAAAAATATAATTTTAGGGGACCTCAACACTTGGTCCCAATTGAAACACAATAATTACAACGTTATAAAAGTTTCTTTATTGGAGTGTGACCGCACCTAGTAACGATTCAAAGACGAGTGAAGTTAAGTCTCTAATCTAAAATATAGTTATGGTTCTTAGTTACGAATGAACTAAAAAAAACACTTTCAACTCCCGGCCACTGGGAGTTTTCCTTCGTCCACAAAAAAACAAACACTTTAATTTTTCCAATTTTTATTTAGCTGCTAATACTTAATAATGTTTGATTAATAATCAATAATGTTTAACTAATAATTAATAACGTTTAACTAATAGTTAATAATGTTTAACTAATAGTTAATAATGTTTAACTAGACCGAGAACAACTCAACTGAAGGAACTGATTAATTAACAACTTAACTGAGGGAACCGATCGACTGCTTGAACAAAGGGATACTCCATGAACTGACTTTAAGTGGGGCTATTTATAGCCAAAAGAAATACTCTGATTCGTGCAAGATACAACGGGATCTTGGTGACGAATCAATCTTATTAGCAAAATGCAATTAAGCAATTATTTGCTTACATTGTTTGGGATAAGAAGTTCCCACGAAATGGTCAACGGAAACGATTGTTTATGCTAACTGTTATTCGCACTTTAGAATCAAATAAAGATCATTTATGCTCTTTGCATTAAGTGATTCCTTAGAATCAACAGATGATTGTTTATGTTATTTGAATTAAGTGATTCCTTAGAATCAAAAGATTGTTTATGCTGTTTGCATTAAGTGATTCCTTAGAATCAAAAGATTGTTGTTTATAAACATCTATGGCTATAACCGTTCATCACATTAAGTGGTCCGGTATGTGGCTTAGTATAGGGTGATGTCTGTGACATAACTAAATATTACAATTTCAATTTAATAATTTAAATGCTTAATATGCATTTTCCCATGCGGACCCATTTCATTAGGCATTGCCCTCGCATCAGATTTCCCGGTGGGAAACAATCCAAAGGTGTGCACCGGATACTCATGTGCATCGTCTGCACTTTACTGTTGGCTAGGTCAATGCCTGATGTGATAACTTGTATCATGAGATTTTAATTTACGAAAATAAGAGTCGTTGTTGTGATTTTATTTATAATAGAAAGGTTCATTCTGGATATTTTTACTGGAAGTCTTATATTGTGTGGAAGTTCTAATTGGATTTGTTTTAATGTAGTAATGAAAACTTCTGAATTGAGGAATCTACTATTTAGCTTATTTACCTTTGCACCTTGTAAAATGTCTAGTATTTGTGATTGTTTTGAAAGGATTTGTGTTGCACACATAGATGCTAGATTGGATATTTCATCAAAATTATGTAATATCTTTTCGAAATTAGTCAGATTATTGAGTTTCAGTGTGTTCTGCCTAATTTCTTCGGTAACTGCTTTAAAATTATTATTTATGTTTTCAGCTGTTTTGTTGAGTCTAACACGATGGTAATTATTATCATTTGGTTAACTGTAGTGCATCATCTATTCTCGCCGCATCTTCTGAATCCATTGTTCCAAATAGGAATTTCTCTGCCATCCCCATTCCATTGAATAGTCCACCGTTTACTATGCTTCGTTTAGAAAGTTTGTTTTTAAACAATATACGAGTACTGTCAAGGACTTCGTTGTTATAATTTATTTCTTTGAGGCAACTTTGTAAAATTTTTAGGGTGATTTTGCAATGATCTAAAGGATACTCCTTTATACTTAGGATACACAGTTCGAAAAGGGAGTCGAGGGTTTTTTCTAAAGATTTTGTGTTATCTTTAATCTTAGTATTATTGATGTTAAAGCGAAATGTCGATCTTTTGAGAGACTTCTCTAGCACTCCGATGGGATCCAGCTATACTCCGGTTCTATTCAGAGGTTGTATCATTATTTCAGCTTCGCCTGTGTTTATAAATGTTGCTAATAAGATAGTTATGATGACTTTACTGGAAATGAAAACAACACCGATATTATATGAGTATTTTTTTTTTTTGTTGAGAGTTTGGGTGTGTTTAAACTGTTGTGTGTGTTGTGTCTTTTCGGTTGTAGTGTTTGATTAGGGTATTGTGAACAACTTTTTCTTTTTTTTCCTACTTTTATTTTTGAGTTTTCTGGGGACTAAACTTGGGTTATTTCGTATGGCCTTTCGAAAATTGGAGAGAATTTTTTATTCGATCGGTTCTTGATTTTCACTAATACTTTATCACCAACTTCATAGCTCGTAGGGATCGTGAATAGGACCATATTTAATTATTCTCTCAGATCTAGCAGGTATAGTAATAGATTTTCGTTTATTAACGAAGTCTATGGTCTATCTCTTATTCTTGCATGTTAAGGTATTGTCTTTATAATTAAGTATAGCGTTGAAATTTCGAAAAGGTCTTCACCTAAAATTCCATCTTGGGTTATGGGGAAATTTTCGGGCACTACATGAAATAAATATCTTAGTTTTGCTCCTGGTGTTATTTCGTGCCCAGTGTCGAAGTAGGAGTACTACCTATGCCTTTCAATTCAGTTATATTATTGGTATGAACCCAAAGTTCTTTGTTCAATTTATTTATTTTTATTAAACTCAGGCCTGCCTGAGTGTCAGCATAAAGCATAATGTTTTTGTTGGAGATAGTATCTTTTGAATTTATATTAATTTCACTCTTGAAATTAGAAGCATTATTTAAACAGCCTATATGAGCAACGCATTTCGATTTTCGTTTTGATTAAGCATACTTTTAGGGTTTTGAGAAGAAGTGGAATTTATATCATAACTAATCGGTTCCTTCAGAAAATCTTGTAGATTATTTATTTGTGTGGCACTTCTATTTTGCCGGTGGCTTTGATTTAGTAAAATATTTCTATTTCTTGTAGAGTCATGGTTATATCTAAGATTTTTAAGTACGTTGACTCGTTTTCTATTGAAATTTGGAAACTCAACGTCTTCGTTTCTAAATGGGTTTGAATTTGTATATTGTTTTAATGTAGGGTTTTGAGTTGAATTTATATTTGAATTAGGAAATATAGGAATTTGAGACAGATTTTATTGAGGAATTTTCTCGCGTTCTGAATTAATAGATTTGTTATTTAGATACAGTGATTGCGATTTAGATTGATTATTTAGTTTCTTATTTTGAGACAGTGCACAAAATGAGTTTGATTTTTTGTTTTGAGTCGGTGAATTCAGTGAATTTGATTTGTTGCTTTGAGATCGAGGATTCAGTGGGTTTGATTTGCTGTTATGCGACAGTGGATTCAGTGAATTTGATTTTTTGCTTTGAAACAGTGGATTCAGTGGGTTTGATTTGTTTTATGAGACAGTGGAGTCAGTTAATTTGTTTTTTTGTTTTGAGACAGTGGATGCAGTGAGATTGAATCTTTATTTTGAGATTGTTGATACAGTGGGTTGAAGATTTTTTTGGATTTCGATGATTCAGTGGATACAGTGGATTTATTGATCTAATATCGTCTTCACACCTTAATGCAAGTGCTTTACCTGACTCCGGTTTTTGGACGGACCAGGTCTTTGATTGGCTACATATTGCGTTGAATTGTCTTGCCTGCTGTTGTTAAACTGTCTTTTTCTGCATTGGTCTATTGTGTGACCCAGATTTTTGCAATAGCGACATGAAATATTATTTTGTACGTTATTGACTCTCACAGGCTGACTTGTATTTGAACTCGACCTGTAAGTTCTATTATCCCTTGGCTGAAGACGACACTCTGTTGTATTGTGTGTCTTCGTTCGGCAGTGGTGACAGTATTTATTTTCAACATTGGCAGTGGTAAGAAGTTTTTCTTTATCCCATTGCAATATCTAGAGCTTCGTCTAAATCACTATACCTGGCGCTTTTCACCAAAGTTTTTAACTGGGGTATCAGCCCACTGCAAAAACTGTTTAGAATCGTTTTGGTGTTAAGACTTCTGATGGCTGTATTAGCAGCATCGTCTCTTGTGCTAGCATTTTCGTTGTTGAGCTCGTCAAAAAGGGCATAAGGTCTTTCTGCGTAAGAACTGACAGGTTCCTTATAACCCTGTTTAAACTGAAAAACTTCATTTGTATAACTTATACAGACCTAGTTTTTCGGAGTGCTATATACATAACTTATTAATATTCTTGATTTTGAAAAATGCATATAATTATTTGAACAAGGTGTACTTGGTCTTATCCATGTGATACCGGAAGCAGGGGAATTTCCACCTCCACTTGCCGTCGCACCCGACCTTGCACCTGTATTCGGTCCACGACCTGACCCACTTTCTTGATCAATATTTTCTTGATCAACATCCATACTAGAAGTAGGATTATTACGATAATTAGTTTTTTTTCAATAATATTAGTATCTGACTCAATAGGTTCAACCAAATCAGAATTTTCTGCAGGTCTTCGTCTCTTGGCGGATGGTTCGTTACTGGTTCCGGCGCTATTTTCAGCATCAAAATCGTTTTTTAAAGCTGTATAATAATGACCTCCTTCTTTATATGCTTGATATATTTGTTTACTTATTGCTGCTCTTTGTTTAAAATCTGCAAAATTCCGATAACCACCTTTATTTTCAGTATTTTTTATATTATTCCATTCTTGGGCAAAATGTTTTTCTCTTGCTGCATAAACTAATTGCGGAAATATTCTTCCTCTACCAGTCATACTTGGATAAGTAACACCAATAACACTTTCCAAATCATATTTTATTGATAATCCAATTATTCTTATTTCTTCTTTTGTGGTTGCTAATTCGTATTCTAAGTCATGCACGTATGCGTCAAAATCAACATCATCAACCGGTTCGTCGTCTTTATAAATAGTATTTCCCGGCCCTAAGTAATTATGACCCGGATATGTTAAACCGTCTACTTTTAATACCATACTGAATATTTATTAAATTTTTTTTTATAAAATTGAAAATTTAATAAATCGTCTAATATCTCAATTGAATCACTTATAGAGTAATAATATTCATATAAATTGCCAATTGGAGCATTAAAAAATTAAATTTTGAGGTTCAATTGATTTTAAATATATATATGTAGGATAACTTCCTACAAGGAAAACACTTTTATTTCGTTAATCGTTATAATTAAGTATACTTTTATTGTTAATAGGTTTACGACTGAAATGGTGCGACGACCGGCCAACTTGAAATGAAATCTCACTCTCTCTAGTTTGCTGGATTTTTTTAAGAGGGACGATCATTGTCTTTTGTTCTTTGTTCGTTCTATGTACTACTGTCCCGTTGGCTTGTCCGTTGCATGTTCGTTATGTACTTTCGTAAGTGTTTGTTTGTTCTTGTCCGTTCTCCTTCGGTATCTGTTGCGTAAGTGTTAGTGCGTCGTTGCTCTGTCTAAGGGGTTCTGTGTTGGTCGTACGTTCCTGTCTGCTACTCATCCCACAATCGGCTATCCTGACGGATCATTCGTCCCGAATGAAGGATTCCAAGGCTTCATATTCTCAGCAATGGTCGTCGTCTTGTTTGGTCCTTCGTGTTCGCCAACCTTTGTCACATTGTATCTTCCGTGATTTAGTTTCTCCACGACTTTGTAGGGTCCCAAGAATTTCGGTCGAAGTTTCATACCAGTACCGAATTGCGTGCGCTTAATGGCGACTAGTGCGTCCAACTCGTACTCTGTTTCAGCGATCCGATTCTTGTCAAATGACCGTTTATTCTCGCGTTAAATGGATTCGATGTTACGGCTCACTTCTTCTCTGATCGAGTCTCTCTCGGTATGCAGGTCTTGAATTGCTTCCTCATCCAACCATCGTTTCATATCCGGACATTCAGCAGTACGCATTTCTAAGCCAGTGAGGATCCGGAACGGGGTGAACTTCGTGCTTCTGGATGGTGAATTGTTGATAACCTGTTGTAGCTTATCCACATGCTTGTACCAGCTTTTACAAATTTATATAAATGAACAAAAAAAACTATTGGCAACGGTCTTCGCTTACCCACATACAATTTTTTACAAAAAAAAAAAACTACTCCGCTACAGCCACAGTTGTCTCCGCTCGTCTGCCTGGACGCTGCACTCTTCCCCTTCGTTGCTTTACTCTGTTTGCCTGGACACGGCACTCTTCACTCGCCTTGACTCGGCACTCTTCGTTCGCCTTGACACGGCTTTCTATTCAGTGGCTGTGAGTCGTGACACTCGCCTTCCACGTACACATATACACATGCGCACACTGTACTTTTTTTCCTCGAACACCGGTTAGCTACGGTTGTTCGATTTTTTTTTTTTTTTATCGACGCACGCACGGCACAGAAAAATTTGGATATTGTTTCTGGCTCGATTTTTGCAATTTTTAATTTATTGCCGTAGTAAATTAAGTTTTATTTTGTCACGATCACACTTGCACTGCATTGGGTTGATGCCCTTTTTCTTAGCTTTTGATTTCTTTTTTTTTCAATTTTTCATTCTAGTTCTTTTATTACGATTTTTGACTTTGGGTTGAAGCCCTTTTTTGTCCGGAGCTCAATCCCGGGCGAGTCCCCAAATTGTAGGATAACTTCCTACAAGGAAAACACTTTTATTTCGTTAATCGTTATAATTAAGTATACTTTTATTGTTAATAGGTTTACGACTGAAATGGTGCGACGACCGGCCAACTTGAAATGAAATCTCACTCTCTCTAGTTTGCTGGATTTTTTTAAGAGGGACGATCATTGTCTTTTGTTCTTTGTTCGTTCTATGTACTACTGTCCCGTTGGCTTGTCCGTTGCATGTTCGTTATGTACTTTCGTAAGTGTTTGTTTGTTCTTGTCCGTTCTCCTTCGGTATCTGTTGCGTAAGTGTTAGTGCGTCGTTGCTCTGTCTAAGGGGTTCTGTGTTGGTCGTACGTTCCTGTCTGCTACTCATCCCACATATATAATTCTTGAAAAGTTAAATTATTTATATAATTATTAACAATTTTTAAACAATTTTTTATTAAAGTAGAATTAATATCCCAAAACCTGAATTCCGATGACAACCACATTGAAGTATTTAAAATATGATGTGTAGGAGCTGTAGGATGTTGTTTCAAAAAATCAATTACTTTGTCTCCCTTTCCTCTTTTTTTACTCCCGGTAATTTGTTTATATTGTTGGTCGCATTCACCAACAATTTCATCACCAATTGATAATGGGTGTGATGAATGTCGAGCGATAATTGGCTTCCTTCCACCATTCCGTCTTCGGCTTCTTGCAGATCTTCAAAAAATCGTATACATCTAACTTCACGACTTGGAATCCATGTTCTCCGGGCGATGTTAAAGTATACGATTTGCCTTGAGTCTTTCTGCAAATAGATTGACAAATTGACCCAGTGCTGTAGCGAGTATTTCCAACTTGGAATAACTCGTCGAGCGAATCCTAGAGTGATTTTATTTTCGAGGAACTGGAAGAAAGAACATCTGCATGAATTGTTGGAGTAGGTGCAGTCGTGGATGACGTGTATGTGGTTTCCATGGTGCGCGATGATGAGGATGGCTCCTCCAAATTTTCGACAAATTGCTCCGTAATCCAATTGGAAGTCTCCATAGTTATATTGGGTTCCAAGAACATCGTGGACCACTCGCTGTTTAAGAGGATGGTCACTAAACTCTTTAGAGAACAACTGGATAAGTCTTTCTTTTGGGCTATTACCACTTTCCGTGCGTAAAGTAGGGATTCCATCAACGTATACAGTATTCTCTTGGTTTCGAACATCTTTGCTTTCAAGGAGAGTGAGGTCAAAATCTCGATAATCGCAATCGAATGGATCAACAATTCTTTTGTCCATATTATCTGGAGCAGTGACAACAGAGACATATGCGTCATATGCTGTCGTCGTCGTCGTCGTCACAATGTTGGCGCTGGCGCTTTTGCCTGAAAATATGCAACGATTAAACTGGGCTCAGAAATTACAACCGGCGGCTATCGGCCGAAGGCCATGATTAAGCCAAGCCATGGGTAGTAATTTCTGAGCCCAGTTTAATCGTTGCATATTTTCAGGCAAAAGCGCCATTGCATATTTTCAGGCAAAAGCGCCAGCGCCAGCTGTCGTCGTCGTCGTCGTCACAATGTTTTATTTTTACTGCGCAATACATGTTTTATTATTTTTACTGCGCAATACAAATAGTGTGAAATTTAATACGCATATTATTAATTGATAACCAGTATGCAAATATTTTTTTTAATACATTGTTGCAGTCGATACATTTTTTTTTGCTCCTTGCTCCTTCCCAGGCATTATAATTGTTATATTTGATAATAACATTATATGCCCGACCTGTTAATTTTGATTTAACAATATCAAGAAGTTCAGCCTTATCCGTTGACTCGGGTGCAGTAGAGGTTTTGTTTGATTGTAGGTCTACTAATTGAATAAATCTATCCAAATCCTTCGCACTTCCATCAAACTCTGGTTTGAGTTTTGTGGCTTGAGGAACTTTGAAAGTCATTATTTTTTTGTTTACAATAAACAAAATATAAATATATACAATTTTTATTAAAGAGTTCACCTTCAATAAAAAAAATAGATTTTACTGTTCTCGTCAGAGAACTTCAACAAAAAAATAAAACACTTTTTTATTATTGAATAAAGAATACTTTATTGATTAATCAAAGTTTCAGATTCCTTACCACTGGTGGGGGGAAATCTTAGGCTATACGAAGATGATACTTTAGAAGTGAGCTATGAACTGAACTGTATGGGATCGAATGATCCCTTTATATAATATTTAAATGTCTATGCAGCAAATCTTGGTTTGACTGCGGATGATGCGATGATATCATAATTCTTATTGTGAAATAAATATCTTGCACAAGTTGCTGAAGGCAAAGTGTTACAGTGACATTATTGATGCTAATAATGGTGTTGAAAATGTTGAGAATAATGTTGAATGGTGTTGATTAATTGATGATGGTATTGATTGCCTCAGCGGGGCAATTTCTTCCTTCCTTCCTTCTTTCGACCACAGGAATTCGCTTACCTCTGTGCGATATTGTTCACTTTGTTTTTTATAGATTGTTATATTTTTTTTTTTCAGTCACTTATTTTTTTATTTTATTCTATATCAAATGTGTCTTTAATCACGTTAATGAAACAATTATTTACGAACCCTATTCGTATTATCATTGGTTATCAAAATTTGGTTCAACTGTTTGTTGATTAAAGTTTCAAATCTTATACATGTGTCTTTACTTAAATTGTTTCTCAAATATTTTGTAACGTTGTTCAAATAATCAAAATATAGTTCAATTTGTAAAATCAATATAATGTTTATCAAAATAAAATAATAATATAGTTTAACTTTACGATTCACTAACCAGATCTTTCCTTATAGAAGTGCACTTTTACTTAGATGGTTGATGTACAGCTTTCTTTAGTAGATTTATTTGTTGTTATTTGGTTTATCAAATTGAATATACCCGTTCTCTTGATTGGTGTTATTGTTAATCACGATTGAATTTAAAATGTATATTATGTCTGAAAATTTGTGGACTCTGACTTGACAGAGGAGCGGAAGAATTTACAGTATCCTACGTAAATATTTCCTACTCAAATATTCCTACTAATAAATTTAAATATTTGTTCGCTTTGCCTACAATAGAACTTGACTGTATTCTTAAAGTCATCTATATTTGGGTGCTTGTATAGCAAAACTTCAAAAATGATCTTTCCGTTATTTTCGTTTTATGTCTTTATCTTTAGATCTACTTTAAATGATTTACTTTATGAATTAACTTTCTTTTTTTTTTTTAATGATCGTTCAGTGTTATGTTCACACTTGGTTTTAGGTAGTGAAGTGTTCGGAATGGACTCGTTCACTTTTTTATCGGTTTGCTTCAGAGCATTATAATTATGAGATTTTCTCAACCGATTATTTTTCTCTGGATATATTTATATTACTAATTTAGCGTGAAATAATGATTTCATATGTGTATCTCTTATTTGGGTTTCGTAGATGTTGTTACCATCCATCACTATCTAAAAATGATCACTATCCAAAAATGCTGAGTAACCGTAAAATTATGACAGCACAACTTGGTTCTGTAATACAACGCTCTCGCATTTATAAACGGACATACTTTTACAGCCTGTACATCTATTGTTAAGACATGGTACAAATTATTGTGTGCATCCGTTTTACCCTTATCTTTTTCTGCTCTGGAACGGTCTTTGTCTTTGACGTGCTTTTGAAATTCTTCTTCAGTAATCTCTCCACTCTTATGTTTGAAACAAATGTCGCACCAATCTTTATTTTGGCCTATACAGACCAATATTCATTTCCTTTATAATATTTCTCATTATTGTGTGAGAAATGACTTTGTTGCGAGTTTCTTGACATTTTTTAGCATAAGCCCTATGAACTTCCATTACTGTTTGGAAATTTTGCTCGAGGTACAATTTGTTGGTCTCTTTTCTGCAGTAGTGGGAAGGCAACTTGCTTAAATTTTGTAAAAACTCTTTCAAGAAATTAAGTTCTGCACTCTCAGGGCATTGAGTTTTTCTTAAAGAAGTTTTTTTGTTTTTGATTCCCAACTGACTCATTTTTAACCAATTCAAAATTGACCATTCTTTTATTCCAGTTGTAGCAATGTAATTTTTTTTACAGACCCGAATATTGTCCCCGTTTGAAATTTAAAAAAAATATTTTAAAGTATTTTGCCTGCGGTTAATTCCATCTACATTATTTATTGAAACCGTTGCGCAGACTTTTCTTTCTTCCCAGTTAAGATTGTTCCAAATACGTTCAAAAATTACCTTTCTTTCGTCATCGGATAACTTGTGGCATTCGTTCCCAGGACCCTTGTGTACAACTTTACACTCGCATCGTTTTCCCATTACACGGGCTTCTTTTCTTGCATTTTGAAATGTATTTTTTTGTAACGCTGGTTTTGAGAACCCCAAATAAGACTTTCCCTGCATCCTCAGCTCTTTGTTTATTTTTCTTTGATTTGGCTTTGACTTCGTAATAGAGCACGGTTCATTAATATCTTAAATAATTATAATCCTAATTGAGATATTTCGCATGACATTGCGAAAAAAAACTTCTTACCTTCTGTACCTTCCGTATATGAGATAACATCTTCATCATCATTTACTTCGAGGATTGTTACCTCGCTCAACATGTCACTGGAATCATAGTCTTCACATGAAAATGTTAAACTTTGATTCTGATTGCCATTTGCTTCTGTTTCTTTAGATGCAAGCATTACATTTTGATTAAGATCGTCATCGGAAGAGTGAGTTCCGCTTTCAATCTGATTTTCATCACCACTACAGAAATTCCTGTTTTCCATCGCATCATCATCTTAAGTAATTCAAAAATCATTCTTTTAGCTGTATTTTATTTGAATAAATGTTCTTAAAGAGTAGTTTTTTTACCGTTAAACACATGGTCCAACAATTCTTGCTCAACATCATTATCCAACCATGATCTTGATTTTGAATCATCAGCCTTTTTCAAGGCTAAATTCAACATTAACAGTGCTCGAGAAGTCATTGTGGATTAATGCAGAACCTCGTAAGTATATTTTTTTTCTTTAAATAAGCCAAAGCAGAACCTCGTATATATTTGTTGAATTGAAATCTCTAATAAACAATAAATAACAATAAGATATTATAAGTTTTTGTGTCTAAGATGTACATTTAACAATAAATATTACCAATTTAAACTTTTTTATAAAATAAATCAACACTTATGCACTAAAAAACAAACAATTTAACCCGACGTGAACGCAAATCGATTAACTTGCATAGCAGGAGACTAACGAGGTAATGCTTAATTTCTTATTGGATTTATAATACGAGTTTTTGAATTTTGTCATTCCTGAAAAATGTTCAGAACAATATTGTTGAGCTGAAATTACCAAAAGATGACTCTGAATTTTCTGATTTTTTTGCATTATTAATATTTTTTTTGGATTTTTTTGACTTACGAGGTTATGAAGTTTAACCGTCGATATGTAGGTATGTATGTCAAAGAAAATTAGAATATTAATATTTTATAACTTATATGTATTATTTCTTACAGTGACATTATTGATGCTAATAATGGTGTTGAAAATGTTGAGAATAATGTTGAATGGTGTTGATTAGTTGATGATGGTATTGATTGCCTCAGCGGGGCAATTTCTTCCTTCCTTCCTTCTTTCGACCACAGGAATTCGCTTACCTCTGTGGGATATTGTTCACTTTGTTTTTTATAGATTGTTATATTTTTTTTTCAGTCACTTATTTTTTTATTTTATTCTATATCAAATGTGTCTTTAATCACGTTAATGAAACAATTATTTACGAACCCTATTCGTATTATCATTGGTTATCAAAATTTGGTTCAACTGTTGATTAAAGTTTCAAATCTTATACTTGTGTCTTTACTTAAATTGTTTCTCAAATATTTTGTAACGTTGTTCAAATAATCAAAATATAGTTCAATTTGTAAAATCAATATAATGTTTATCAAAATAAAATAATAATATAGTTTAACTTTACGATTCACTAACCAGATCTTTCCTTATAGAAGTGCACTTTTACTTAGATGGTTGATGTACAGCTTTCTTTAGTAGATTTATTTGTTGTTATTTGGTTTATCAAATTGAATATACCCGTTCTCTTGATTGGTGTTATTGTTAATCACGATTGAATTTAAAATGTATATTATGTCTGAAAATTTGTGGACTCTGACTTGACAGAGGAGCGGAAGAATTTACAGTATCATTTCAGCACCCGTTGAAATAGCACGTAAGATAATTGAGAGTCCTGATCTGATCTATTTTTGATATTGATTTCAGAACTTTGTTTAGGGTCAGAAAAAAAGTTCTGGCAGTGTTGACAGCATTAAACGATCCAAATCCTTGCCTAGTTCACATTTAAATCAATTTTTGTCCTTAATTCCGATTGAATTTTTTTTCTCTTCAAACAAAGTTTTTTTTTCTTCTCCTTGAACTCGCCATTTTTTAAAATTTAATCTATATGCATTGTGTAAGATGCATTTGAATGTTCTTATCCAAAGATGAAGAGTGGATAAGTCAAAACGATAGTTGTCTTATTAAGGTGTTTTCTCGTAACCCTTGACTGTGTTCGTTTCGCTGGGTAATGCACCAAGATGTATCATTTTGAAGAAGATTTGGTTTCTGATAACACATTACACACTGTAACGAGTAGTTTTGTCTAATAAGGGTCTTTGCTGGCATGCTTAAAACCCTTCCTTAGCTCGTCGGTGGGGGTGGTTCTTTGACCCATTAACTCATTACAAAAATTATTCATGCCAGTCTTATCACCAAAGTTGATATTGATGTGCGAGAAATGTGGCCTCAACCCTCCCTACCTTGGTTACTTCCCTCGCTAGAGCAACCCCTTTAATTAGCATCTTCCTATCTTCATCACTTCATCATCCCTTAACACTTCCCCTCATCCACTCTTTTCAAATAAAATTTAAAACTCCATTGTTTTAGATATCATTAAAGTTTCAAAAGTATCTTTGTTTATTCATGCTTATTTATTTCTATAATAATTAAAATTTAATTTTTTTAAAAGAAGTTTATTTTCTTTTTACTATAGTTTAATAGACATAATTCAGATTTACGTTAAAAGAAATTAAAGAAAATCTATTTCAAATTCTAAATCACGCGCGTTCGACTTATTTCAAAATGGAGTTGCCTTCCTCCTTTGTCTTTTAAATATGTTTTTGTTAAGACAATGTTCCCCCAATCAAATCTCCCGAAATCCAAATATATATAAATTTAAAAGAATTTTGATATGTTATCAGGGTTTAAACTTATACATAAAAACTTACCAACGTATCCTTTGATGGGATGGCCACTGCATCTGGATCCGAAGAGAAACCTGTCACTTTTCACTTTGGAGTTCACTTTAAATTTATATAATTGTTTATTTGAATTTCACTAGTTTCTTATTTAAATGCGTTTCGCAGATGTCTATGCCTTTGAAAAGACTTTCCTTTAACACTTTGTATAAGCAAAAAAAAAAATGATTTAAAAAAGAATAAAAAAAAATGGTCGCTTTCAAATGATAATGGTCAGCGTGTTATTAAAATTGTATTAAGTTCCCGGAACTTCTTGTCTCCGTCGATATCCTGGATTCGAGAGTTCAAGATCGAAATCTCACAAATTCTTTCCTTTCTTGGAACAGCTACTTAGGTATCAAATCTGGGTATAGATTGAAAAAAATCAGGCGGCCCTTATGACGTAGCCGCCAAATAATTTAAGATTTTTCTTCGAAGGTAGCTATAAAAGAAAGTTAAATAGCTACAGTTAAAACTCAATCTACTTGCCTTTTGAATTACAATGAAATTACCTTTTCTATTTAAAATTGAAACCTAGTTAGTTTCGCTGATAAAATCAACCTCCTTTTTTTTTTTTGTTCCTTATTTGGAATTTTGATTTTCCTTTCCCTATTATGGAAGAATATCACCCCGATATATTGTGCTTTATATCTTGTTTTAGGATTTTATTTCTAAAGACTTTGTTCTTAAAAGAAATCTCTTTACAACTATCACGGTGTACTGTCGATTAATCAATGTACTGTTCCTACCTACTGTAGTTGCAATACTTAATTCTTCTTTTATTTTCTAGCAACAGCTAAATTTCTCCTCCCTGGTGAGTTTCAATTAGAGTTTGTTAACCCTATGAATTCTCCTATTTCAAATTTCTGTTTATTCGTTTTCCCCTTATACAGCTTTGGATAAACTTGCCCTAGTCTAGTTTTGTTCTTTTCTTTCTTCTTTTTATTTAATTAGTCTGCAAAGACTGAAATAAAACAAAATATTTAATTTAAAATATAAGCCTGTCTCTTTCTTCTTCACTATCCTGCAAGCTTGCTGCCAAGCTTGTATTTGTTGTTCTAGAAACTGAATGTTAATTTACGCGTGTGTCAAAAGATCGGATCGTTAGTAGCCGTGTTTGTTTAATATTCAACATTAAATTAGTGTAAATAAATAATTTTCGAATATTTTCGGAGCCCGTAACAACACACTTTCATCAACCATGATTAAGTGAAATTCAAATGAAACTCTGAAGCTACGCGCAGCTACACACACGATAGTGTCACCGTGTTTGTTTATTTCGGCTTGCATGTTAGCCTCCGCTTCTTTCACCAGCTCAGGACGTTCTTTACGAAACAAAAATTTAGGGGGCCTACGATACAAAATATATCCAAGACGATAATTTATCCAAAGAGATTCTACCAAATCTATGTCAATGAATTTTAAGAAAACAAATGCGACTAAGAATAAATGTTCATCAGAATTTTCTGCATTTTAAAATCTAATTTTGTAAACACTGCGGCTACCGACAAAGCCCCACTTGCATACCAATTTTGCGTTTGTATTTTTTTTCTGATTTACAGATTTTGACATGTTTTCAACGGTTTTAGCCATAGCACCTTAATAACCCACCTCAGCTGATGTTTCTGTCACAATGGATTTAGGCAATATTCCTTGTTTCATCCGACGGTGACGTAGAGCGTGGATGCTTGGAAAAAAATCTTTGTATAGAGCGTTTACAGCGTTTCTCCACACATTGTAGCTTCGTTTAGTTCAAGGTACAGTGTCAAAGCTGTTTCGTGTGATAAAACTTTATTTTCTTCGACGATACATTTTTTGCTGATTTTGTGATGCAAACCTAAGTTCCTCGAACGATCTTGTCTTTACTAGCGCTTCTACTCTCTGCTTATAAGTTTTTTTGCAACACTTTTAAAAGGGGTTTATCGGCCTTTAGCGTTTGTTTTTAAGATTTTGTTTATTAGATTCAATAATATTTCCAGAAAAAAATCAGGTCCGTAAAAGAGTGCAACAGATTCAGCCACTCCCAGTTCCTTCCCAGAAACCTATCAAGCTTCCTACACCGCACTTTTGCCACCTTTTTTATGTTTGATTAGTGCAATTGTCCGAATAGATGTTGGAACAAAGTTCAAGTCGAGACACAAATCGACTTAAGACCGGCCAGAAACGCTTCAGATGTTAGATCACTCACTAACTCGAGGTGAATATCATCAGTAGCCTATGTATGGCATTAAATTAAATTTAAACGTTTTAAAATTTAATTAAAATACTTTTATTCAAACTTAAAATATTGATACAAAAAATATTCTTTACATGCGCACTGACTGATCAGCTTCGCGTTCTAATTCTGACTGATAAGATAATTCTGCCTCTCTGCTGTTGTCCGTTTTCGTTTTTTAAGGGGTTGGTTTGTTTAAGAAAATGATAATGATAGCAATTACACCTTCCTGGAATTGGTCGAACCCAATGTGCCGGATGTTGTGTGTCTATTTTACTATCGTAAAACTGTTTTTCTTTTTTACGATCGGTCTCACAATAGAATGCCTGCTTCCCTTAGATTGGTGCTGGCTGGATGCTAGAATGTTAACTTGTATGCTTTTGAAATTTTAGGACTACGTCCCCTTGAGTGTTTTATGCTAGGTGAGTCAGCGTAATCGCGGCCAGTATTTGTAAAGGGACGACTTTGTGTAATCCTTGGACGTAGTCACAAATCAGGTGGTGTAATATAATATTCTTTCGCTGCTTGAAAGATTTGTGGCATCTTAGTTTTTGGTCGACGTGGCAACGGCTGGCCAAAAATGTTCAGTCATTGGAGGCGTGTGTGTATGTGTATGTGTGTGTATGTCATGTGTGTGTATGTGTGTGTGCTTACACGCGATCCAACTATCTCATATTTTACTCAAGCAACATACAGGTTGCTGCATGAAGGGAAAAAGAAGATGCATAAAGCATTAATTTTGCTTCATAGACAGAACATATACAAATAAATATTTCATTAATGTTTCATGTAAACAAAAATTTGTAAGTATTAAGCAGGACAAAAAATAACCTGTGAGAAACAAACAGAAAACTTTTTAACGGAAACTATATAATAATAAAACACGTTTGGTTAAAGTGTTTATGTATCTTTATTTAGTGGTGAACTTCAGCGTTCGACCGTAGTGAGACAATTATACAATCTCTCTTGTTTATGAGATTGTCTAGAGCTTAAATAGTATCTGCAAACATAATGTGAATGCATTTCTTAGAATTGCATTCTTGCAGGTGCACTAAGTGTATCTTTAAACATAGAGAATTGGCGAAGACAATTCTCTATAACGAAATTTGAGAGTTTTGTTTGTCAAAGAATAGTTAAAAACAATTCTTCGGAAATTGAAATATTAAATGAGACAATTCTTTAGAAATTTATAGATAGAGAATTGACGAAGACAATTCTCTAGAACAAAATTTGAGAGTTTTGTTTGTCGAAGAATAGTGTATCAACTTTTAATTGCAATTTTTCAGGTGTCCAAATGTTGTTAGAAATTGAAAACACTCTTTCCGTAGGGGCATTTGAAGCTGGAAGCGACAGAGAAAACTCTACGAGTCTTAAGATATTTTCGTACTTCACATTTTCTACATCAAAGTGTTTGAACATTTCAACCCATTTCTCACTTGGTGACAAATTGTCCGTTTACCATTTTTCAATTTGTTCCCTACTTACATATCGTTTGACGCAAGAAACCTCGTCAAATAATTCATCATCTTTGATTTTAAAATTTTGTCTAAATTCCAAAACATTGAGAGGCTTTTTTCAATAGAGTTCCAGGATGGAACTCTATTCAAAAGTGTCCATTCAAAATGTTCCACATCCTTAAACGCTGCATCCCACTGACTTAAGTAATTAATACATGTTTGATAAAAGGAATCAACTTGGGCTTTAAAATTGATTTCATCAACATTGCCTTTTACCTCAAGCTTTGAAAGAGCAGTTTTTACTGTGAGTGGTAAAAAAAATTCTGATTGTCTTTCTTTTAATTTTAATTTAAAGTCTTTCAAAACAAGAGAAGCTTCAGTCATTGACATGTTTTGTGACTTTAAATGAAGAATGCATTTGTGAAAAAAGAATGCTTGACTTTGAATAAAAAGAAACCATAGTTCAGCACAAGGATCATGAAAGAATTTTAGGATTACTTGAGGGCACTTTTCTTGCAAAAGAAAGTATTCTTTTAAAGTTTTGAATAATTTCAATATTCGCTCCAATGCAGAAAACAATGTCAACCAGCGTGTTTTGCTGTGCCCCAATAATTTTTGGTAATCCACATCGGGGTTGTCACATATTTCCTTCAACTTTTCAACCCTAATCGTGTTAATATAGAAAAAGGAATAAATTTTGACTATGAGAACTTCAACGTCAACGGGGAGCAAATCGGAGGCAGTTTGGACGCAGTTGTTTAAAATGTGGGTGACACAGTTAACACCAATTAACTTTTTGTCAAGAAAATCCTGCATTTTGTAAAAAATGTTGTTTCTTCCTCTTCTAGCTGCACCTCCGAAATTGCAGTTCGTGTTGTCTGCACACAATGCTGCCATCTTTTGTGTGATTTCATAATGATTTAAAGTATCTTGAAGACTTTTCAAGCGAAAAAAATGTCATGAAAATTTACCAAATAGATTTGTATGACAGTTAGCAAATCATTCACAATAGCAAAAACCAGATGACAGAACTGAATTATTCAAACCAGTGCTGTCTTCATTCTGTGTTTAAGTAATTTAGTCCTGAAGAAAGTACTAAACTGTGTGGAAAAAAGGTTTCAGAGAAAAAAGAGGACATTAAGAGGACAATTTAGTAAAAAGAGGACGAATGACTGCCTCTTTAAGAAAAAGAAAAAAAGACACGATAATGAAAAAGAGGACTGTCCTCTAAAAAAGAGAACGGATGGTCACCGTATCCATATACCATAACCATACTTTAATACAATTATACAAGAAAAAAAGAAAACGTTACTTTAGCGTCTCTCTTTTTGTGGCGGTTGTTTGGTATCTGGTATGTCTATGCACATGTAGTAGTAGTATCTATAATGTGTAGCATGTTTGATATCGGTACAAGAACAGTTTCGCTTGTGTGTCATTTCAATTTCATTCCGTACGTGCGACGAGTACCAGTGATGCGATATCCAATATAGTACTTTTTGTATGGTATTAAAAAAGTAACGAAACATGCAAGTAACGACATAATTTTGGTAGTAACGTTTCGCTACTCGGTATCGGATTGAATACCCGTATCTCAGTAACGAATACATACGATTCGTTACAGCTCTAGTGTGTACCAACAACTTGTTCCGATTTCAAGATAGACCAAACTTTATCAGCCCCAAGAATAATTCCAGATTGCCAGATCTAAGTTGGAAATATAATAATTGGGTATATCAAACGATTTGGATGGTAGACTTGATGTCAATTTACCCAATACAAATGCATCTACCGTCAGTGAGTTTCAAAGACACGATTCCCTTAGTATGCCCGGCTCCCATTGAACTTAATCCTAACACTGGGATTTGAGCCTGATCTCGTTGAAATCCAATTTTTAGGACAAAAGATGTTTAGGTGTAGCGCTGGTTATTAAACTAGTTTTACGTTTATGAAATAAAAAAACTTGATTCCTTTTAATTCGTTATAAATTATTTTTTAATTACAATTGTGTCTGGTGAATTTTCTCGAAAAGGAATGAACAACCTTTTACATTCTTGAAGGTAAAAAAGATGACTGCATAGTAATTGATTGCATATTCATTAGTTTGACAAGAAGTGTCATATTGAGCTATTACTCGTTACTTTAAATTATGAATTCACAGTAGTAAGAGCTTATATTTAAAAGTGTTATTTTTAATTTGTTAAATGTTTTATTTGAATATGTAAAACAATAAATTTAAATATTCGTGTTGTGTGTCAAACACAAGATTCAGATATGAACGATAATTGGGAACCTGTATGCAATAGAATACGAACATCAATGAGCTGGGTTTGATTAGTTTCTAGTTTTGCAAGAATTGTTGGTAAAGCTGTATGTTTTCGAAGGCTGAACTTATGCGAATGGTTACTAACCAATGGTGCAACGTCATTAGGGTTAGAATTCGCTGGATTGTGTCTTTTACAAGCTGAAGGCATTCATAATGAAGGGTATTGAATTCTTGTCATGCTTCAATTACCCTTATAATCGAGTTTCTAACATCCCTACAGATGTCCTATTGCTTCATGGAGCTAATAAATTCGAACGCACGTGTTAAAGTAGCCTTTGCAATACCACGCTTTTGCTTCAACGCGTTCATATTTCACAAATTATTAAAAGTTCTAAGATGAAATATGAAACGAAAATTTGCAATTAGCAACGAAAAAAAGCTTTAATCATTTAAGTGTTCACGTTGATGAAATGGACGAATATATTTGATGCCACCAGGAGCGCACGAAATTTCAAAAACATATATATAAATTAAAATTATTCTCTTTTACTTTATTAAAAAAAATAATTTCTTTATTACTTAAAATACTAAACACAATTTAACAATTAATAACTAGGTATGTACTTGGGGAGAGTACTCTGCTGCACTGGTGATGATGATTGACTGACTACCAAATGTCCATGCAGTTATATTTTTGGATGCAATGCCTGACGGCTTGGCTGTGGTGTTGATGACAATGCTGATCATCACTTTTGGGGTGTCTGCATAAATGAGGTGTTGCGTGGGTGTGGTGTTCTTGCTTCTTGGTGGCAATATGGTTACACCATAATACGCTGATTTAGCTTTTGGAGTGTCTTATTATTGTAATGAGTGGATATTGATTTCAAATTAATGCTGCGATGGGTGGAGATTGATTTCCTTGTCTTAACTTATATATATCACAAAGTCTATGAATATGCACTTTATTTGTATGTACAATATTAATTTACCGATTCAGTCAATTAATCCGGCTCGAAGGACCATTCTGTTTTGGAATTCCTTTAATTCACACAAGAAGAAACGAAATTGTGTTTTTTTACCACGTTTTAAATATGGTATTTATTCAGAAAAAAAATCAAGGAATATATATGTAAGTTGAGAAGAAATGGTACTCAGCCAATTTAATGGTATGGTGTGTCCAGTGCAGCGATCTCTATCCAAGTGACCGAGCTTATCGATCGATAGCTTTTTGCTTCCCACACAGATTCGCAAAAGAGTATACATATTATTATTTTTTGGATTCTGCAAACTGAGAGCCATCCACCACATAATTAACCAACACAAGTGCATTAGAAATTACAATAGATAACAATTAAGAATTATTAAAGATGATAAGACGATAATGAAGTTAAATGTTCCAAATTAAGTACACTGTACAAAATAATATGTGATCGTTAAAAAACCAAAACAAAAAAATATAAGTTAATACAAAATTCAAATAAATAAATATATTTATAATAAACGCAGTTGTTTGGTTTCCAAACAGACATAGTTCCATGTTCATTATTTGTTATTTTTTAAATATCTTTTTTATTCAATAAGATTGGGCTTAAAACATAAGCTTTACTTAAAGCAATACTTTGAATAAGGTTTTGTAACTCTATTATTATTAATTTATTTCTTAATTAATCTTCTTGTTTTTTAGTGTATTTTTGTCAGTGTTTTAACTTTAGTAATCTCTTGAATAGCTTGAAAGATCTGTGAATGGGTAGTTGCTTGTTTATTATTATTATAAACTAATTCATTTAATTTGTTTTCTGCTAGTAAATGATCATCATGGTCGGGTAGTCCTGATATCCAACTAAGTATTGTTCCTAAAGTATTGATTGCTATTTTAAACTTGGTAAATTCTAACTTCATCTATAAGTGTTCTCATTAAGGTCTAAATTCAATGTAGTGAAATCATACATTAAGTTTTTTACATTTGTTTCGCATTCTAATTCTGCTATGATTTCATTACTATAAGTTATGTTTTTCATGTCTGTTACTAAAATTTTTCAAAATATTGAAAACCAAAATACTTGCCATTGCCATATTAAAAATCGAGAAGAAAGAAGCGACTGGGAATCGAACCTAGACCAATGGCAAGTATTTTGGTTATTAATATTTTGAAAGATTTTAGTGCGGCAGGAGAATAATAAATGTAGTTAGGTATTCCTATGTACATAATGTAGGTATTTAGTATTGTAGTAGGTATGTAGGTATGCGGAAAAAGTTTGTAATTTAAAAAACTTCTCCGTTTTGATTTTGGGGTTGGAAGATTAAATGTATGGAGCAGTACCGATTTTCGTGCTATTCATAAGACCAGTAAAAAAATAAAGGTAATTAAACCACACAATCTTAGCTCTTCTTTTAAAATTAGAGCCACAAAAGTAAGTGCGAAGTAGTAGTATTCGAAGTTTTTGCTTAGTGTAAACAGCAACTTTTTGCTAATTCTGCAATTAGAGGTGATTTTTTTTTTTTTTCCTTTAGGGGAGCGAAGAAATGCTTTATGCACCATAAGGAGGCCTTTTCGGCGTTGAGCCATTGACCATCCCCGTGTGTCGGACTCGTTCTGGTATAAACATACCGACCAAAACTCCACCATAACCCTTTTGGCTTCTAACCCACCCCCTCGGGACCGCTCTTTGCATTACTTCAGGGTGGTTGTCATGTTTCCCTTGCGGGATCATCTAACGGGTTCAACTGTGTCCCGATCATCTTCATCTTCTCTTTTTTTTTCTTCTGAGAATATGTTCTATAAGCGTACAGATTTTTTGCCAGTTTTGTTCGCTGTATAACATCTTCTGGATTATGTTTTCTGGCGTGATGTCACCAATGTTACTTTCTAGCTGTCGACGTTCAGCGTCCCATCTGGTGCAGACAAAAAAGGTGTGATGCACATCGTCTGTTATCGAGTCCCCATACTGGCAGGCTGGGCTGTGCTTTTTGCCGATCTTATGGAGGAAAGCATTAAAGTATCCCTGTCCAGTGAGGAACTGGGTGACGTAATAGTTTACCTCATCGTGTTTCCGGTCGTTCCAATCTGCTACGTTCCAGATCAGTCTCGCCGTCCAGCGTCCCCTAGTTTCTGTGCTCCAACGCTCTTGCCACTTCTCTTTCGTTAGCTCCTTTGCTTCTTCGATTGCCGCTTCCACTCCGATTTCCGTCTTTTGTCGTGGACGTACTTCCTTTGTGACGCTAGGAGATCAATGTGAGTCACTCCTGCGACAACAAGGACGGCTGGTTCTGATACCGTTCTATAGGAGCTTGCAACGCGTAGGGCTCCACGTCACTGCACTGCTGCCATCTGTTTTCGATACTTCTGTCGAAGTGCGTTTGCCCAGATCTCGCATCCGTAGAGGAGAATGGCATGCGTGGTCGACATCAGAAGTTTTCGTTTGCTGGCCGTTGGGCCGCCTATGTTCGCCATCAGTCTACGTCGTCACTTTCACCGCTCGTTCCGTCGCATTCTTTATCTGGTGCCAGAAAGTGAGTTTCGTGTTAATGGTCACTCCCAGATACTTCACAGCGTCCTTGCTTCTTATGATTTCAGGGCCCACGTGGAAATCTGTTACGGTAGGGATCCTTTTTTTTATTTTTGTTAGAATCACTATCTCTGTTTTCTCTGCAGCCAGGCAGAGGCCATGCTCATACATCCAAAAGTTTACCCGCCGCATGACCTGGTTAAGCTTCATTTGCGCACTTTCGGTGTCTTTTGTCGTAATCACCGCGGCGATGTCATCTGCGTAACCTACCAGAAACGTATCTTCCGGCATATCCATGCGGAGAATACCATCATAGGAGATGTTCCAAAGGTCGGGTCCCAGAATTGATCCCTGCGCTGCTCCAGACGTGATTGGTTACGTCGTTGGCCTTCTGTTGTTTTGTAGACCAGCTCTCGGTCCTTGAGATAATCTTTCATCATAAGTAGAAGATAGGCTGGAATGTTTGCCCAGGCGCATACAGCATGTCACTCCATCTGGCTGAGTTAAAAGCATTCCTGACGCCCAGAGTAGCCAGCAATACGATCTGCCTAGAGTAGTGGTTTCCCTGTTGAGCGATTTGGGTGGCCTTCAATACTTCCTCAATCGCTCCGATCGTAGAGTGGCCTTTTCTGAAGCCGTACTGTCTTTCTGAGAGGTCTCCTGCTGCCTGTACTGCGGCGGTGAGTCTCGGTCTCAGCATTTTCTCCAGGAGCTTTCCTGCGGTGTCCAGCATACACAGAGGTCTGTACGCAGATGGGGAAAGTGGGTCTCCTTTTCCTTTGCTTATGAGTACTAAGCGTTGCTTCTTCCAACTCCTAAGAAAGACGCCTTCCTCGAGGCAGCTGTTGTACAGTGCTCTTCACTTGATTAGACGCACACATTTTTTTTTACATAAATTTCATTTTTTTGAAAGTGTGTGTAGCAATCATCAAGCAAATGCATTTATTAGAAAGGTTATTAAGTTCTCAAGAAAAAAACACAAAAAAGTGGTAGGTGAGTGGAAGTTAACGGTTGTTTTTTCTCTTTCTTTCTATGCTGTAAGAAAAAGTGTAGTTTTTTTTTGTTCACATGATTAGACGCACCTGTAAAAAATTCGTAAAAATGAAACATAGACTTTTTAATATATTTTTGTCTCTTTTATTTTTGTTTTTTTTTATATTTTCAGTACTTTGTACTGCCACCATGTTTTAAAATCACATCAAAAATTCTATTTTTAAGTGAAACATACAGTTTTTCTAAATAGTTTAGAGGAATCGTCTTCCAGGCTTCTTTGATTGCGAAAATTAGCTCTTCACAGGTCTCATACTGTCTACCTCCTTCGTAAATTTTACGCGTGAGCCACCCCCAAACATTTTCGATTATATTGAGGTCAGGTGAATAAGGTGGCCACGGCAGTAATTCCACATTTTCGTCGGCGAGAAAGCTTTTGACTACACGAGCGTTGTGGATTGGTGCATTGTCTTGTTGAAATATCCACTGTAGAGGTCCAAACAGCTCTTTCATAGCGGGGAAGGCTGATTGCAAAAGGGATTTGTAGGAAACTCCCGTCATTTTATTGGAAACGAAAACCAAATCAAACGCCCCATAGTACGAAATGGCTCCCCAAACCATAACTCCTCCTTGCCTCGAATGGTGACGTGTCAAAAACTTTTCCTGTTTTCTAATATCATGGAAGTAGTAGTTGTAGCCATCAGGGCCATCTAAATTAAATTTTTTTTTTTATCTGAAAAAACCACATTTCGCCAATTTAGCCCACTTCCAACGTTGTTATCCCACGACATGTGAAGGCGTGCGAACTCCAACCACTGTGCTTTTCTTACGACGTTTAGTGGGGGCTTTTTTTTAAGTTTTTTTAATTTTAAATGCTCTGCACTCAAAATAGCTCGCCGAACAGTTGATGTGCTGGCAGTTATCCCCGCTTTTTCCTTTATTTTACTGGTAGAGTCAGCTGAATTTGACGCTATTCTTATTATTTTTCTTTTATCCTGAGGTGTTAAAGCGGTTTTTGTCCTTCCCTTGTAATTTTTACCGTATGAAGCACTGTTTTTAAGATAATTTCTTACGACATGGTCACTTCGACCAATTTTTTTGGCAATATTTCTCATGGAAAACCCTTCGGAGTGCAACGCGTCAATTTTTCTTCCGCGTTTAAAACTTTTTTTTCCCCATTTTGGATTTAAATCACTAGCGAATACTCCTTAGGGCTTAAACTTTGGAGCTAACTCAAATTTACGTAACAGATCGCGACCAACTAACTAATTTAACGAGTGCGTCTAATCATGTGAACAAAAAAAAACTGCACTTTTTCTTACAGCATAGACAAAAAAGAGAAAAAATAACCGTTAACTTCCACTCACCTACCATTTTTTTGTGTTTTTTTTTTGTTGAGAACTTAATAATCTTTCTAATAAATGCATTTGTTTGATGATTGCTACACACACTTACAAAAATATTAGATTTATGTAAACGAAAATGTGTGCGTCTAATCAAGTGAAGAGCACTGTACATGTTCAGCAGGAGCTGTGGGCATGTTCGGGCAGCCACTTTCAGCGCTTCCACCGGTATTCCATCGAGTCCGAGAGCTCTTTTGTTGTGCATAGTTCTAACAGCTAAACTCAACTCTTCTTCGCTAAACGATGGTATTTCGTGGCGTTGGGCCAATGTGGTGTCGGGTGGCCTGCCTGGGTGAGTTGGGAAGAGTGTGTCCACTATGTGCTCCATTCTTTCTTCGTTTAGGATAGGGTTGACCGTTTGGGCTCCAAGTTTTCGCATGACAATTTTGTAGCCAAGTCCCCAGGGGTCACTGTTTACGTCTCGGCGAAGTTCTTCCCACTTCTACTTTTTGCTCGAATTGACGGCTTTCTTGATCTCGGATCTTTTGGTTCTGAAATCCGTAAGATCAGCCTCTGCTGTCTCGGCGTGTCTCCTTCTTCCCCTGGTGACTTTGCGTCTAAGTTGCAGGCATCTTCTACTGAGCTTAGCTATATCTTCTGTCCACCAATACACAGGATCCCTGTTCCTATTGAGACCACTTTTCCGGGGCATGGAAGCGTCGAGTTAAAATAAAATTTTTAGTTATAATTATTTAAAAAAAGAATATTTATTTCTTATGATCTCTGAAGGAGATCTTTATTGGTTGGATACAGGTTTAAGACTGAATAATTTATCTTCAAATTCAAATGACGAATATCATCTTAAAAATTCAATAATTTGATGTCAGCTAAAAATATGTAATCTAATATGTATAAATAATAAATCGTTCGATCGGATGTCGTTCGATCGGATGTTTACTCTATTATTTAATTGATGACTGATGATGATGATTCATAAGACATAGTGTCGTTAACTCGTTGCCGTTTGCCGAATTTGAAGATTTGTGAAAATCTATTATCCATTTTGATCGTATGAGCAATAAAGATTCAGTAGCTTCTACTTACTTTTGTAGCCCCTTTTTCCGTGATGCCCCAGGCCTGGGCCTGGTTGGCCTAAGGGTAAATCCTGGGCTGCCTACATTCATACTCAATGTGATTTATTCAATTGATGTATGTGCAATTAGTGAATTTAACTTCCTTTTTTATATGTTGTGGGGCAAAATTTGATATGTTGGTATTTCGATAACAGGTTGCAGAAGTGTGTCCTGCTTTGCCACAAGTTTGGCAAACAAGTGATCGAGTTTTAACATTTCAATGAAAACAAGAAGTTGTGTGCCCAGTTTTTCCACACGTTGAACAAGTCCGCTCTGTTTTTTTAAGAGAGATTTTCTCTAGGTGAGGAGACTGGTGGATAGCATATGCAATTGCAGCCTTTAAATCTTGGGCATTATGTGCTTTTACTAATAACCTGAGGTGAAGGTTGCTCAACCCGGCCTCGAAGGAACGTAATGCCATGGATTTATTCTTTGCAATTAAGTAATCTCTTATAGGTTTTTTCAGAAACTGAGTTATAAGTAACGGAATCAAGGGCTAAATGTAGATTAGATAAGCGATCACCGAAATCCTTAGCAGAGTCCGTTTAAGACTGTTTTGCTTTTGAAAGCTTGGGTTAAAGGTCTTGTTTCGACTTCTTTGAATTGGGATTCTAATTAAGTGATAAGATCCGTCCATTTAGGGAATGTTTTATACTGAAGATATTCAAGAGCCGCACCTTGTAGTCTTGTTGTGTTAAACCACTGACTAGAACAATAAATGTTGCGCTTTTTCTGTATTGGAGGAGAAAAGGAAATAAATCGATCGAGTTCGTTTGGTCTTCCATCGAACATCGGTATAATATTATTAATGTCGTTAATACTTATTTTCCTCGCCATGATAAGTGAAGAAAGTTTTAGTTCTTCGCTATGATCGTAATCAAAAAAGGGTAGGGCTTTGAAAAGCTCTTCGATTGAAGTTGCCGTCTAGTGAGAATTTTGTAGATACCAAGAATTCACTTTTTAAGTTTGCTCGTATGATATACGTACATATATTTTTATTGAATACTTGTTCGTATAATATAAATTTTTATCACTTAAAAAAAAAACTGTACATATATTTTTGTTTTACCTTAATTATATGACCACTTGGTTATAGGATTTTCACTTTTTTATACAAAACACAACAAAAAAATCAAATTGTTTTTTCAGTAGCAGGATTTTGTTACGTTATGTTACGTTTCACCGGGCTTCCGTTTTCGACAAACGGGAAGAGTGGAATGAAAGAATTAACTTTTGATGAAGAAAAATATCTTTTTCTAGTTTGTCTTTTAATTTTCTTTATTCCTTTTAAAAATGAAATGCCCGCTGTCTGTAGCTAGACTGCCACCTTATCTCTTCAATATCTGAATATAAACTCTGTGTTCTTCAATCCCTTCAACACTCTTTATCCTTTGAGCGGGAGTTCGAAATGAAATATTGCCTTTTGCATATATTTATATGTCTACATATATATTTTATTTCTGAAATTACATTAAGTTACAGATTACAATTTTACATTCAAATAAGTGACTTACCGCAGTTTGCACTCCTCTGGCTTCAACCACTCGCTTCAAAGGTTAGTATGATTTTAAATGGCGATGGCGAAAAATTATGGAAATCATATACGGCGCACAGTGGGGCAGAATGCCTTAAAACGTGGTATTAAATCAACCGTAAGAGCTAGGAAGCTGAAATTTTGCATATATGCTTCTAAGACCCTTACTAGGTCATATCTAAAGCTATAACTGCCACGCCCACTAAAACGCCCACTTAAACTTTGGTTATTTGGGAACTAATAAGAATGTCAGTATTTTTCAGATTGGAAGGTTATTTTAAGGCTCAAGAGATTTAATAATACATTAATTTTTTATCTGACATAACTTTTATCCATGCTCTCTTATATCTTTACCCTAATTGTGGAGAAAATCTGATTAAAAAAAAATCCTTTTTTAATTTAAAGTTATTTATTTTCATCGATTTTTTTTATTTAAATACAAAAAAAAACTAAAACAAAATTAATAGATACGTTTATTCATCACTTTCTTCATCAGATATATTTGTTTCAACAAAAATATTTGCTGCGGGAATGCTTGGAGGTTTCAATAGTGCTAGTGCTTCTGGGGGATAAGACTGCAATTTTTTCGTGAATGGTTTTTGCTTGGAAGTAATGATAGGATCGGAGCTTAGCAGAAAATAATTGAAGATATCCTTATTGTTTTATCGCGACCTGATTTTCTTGAAAAATGCTCTCGAACGTTCTTAAAATCTTTATTCCGAGCCTCTTGCGCTTCCTCAGAAAGCTGCCCAATTGGCAACAATGCAGATTTTATTATTTCCGGGCCATGAATAAAGTATTTATGTAGAGTTGGGGGCATATAATACCAAGGATATTTACTGACAAACAGTCTTGCTGTTTCGTGCGCATGTTTTCGGAACTTATCAACATCAATTTCATGTCCACTGGCAACTACAATCATAATTGTGTGCATTTTTTTAATAAGTTCTATTTCTATTTTCGTTATTTCAGCAGAAAGTTCAGGATTCTGGAAAAAACGCCTAGCAGTGTTTCCATCATTACTGTTGCCGAATCCAGGTTTTGGCATATCAACAATTAACCCACATTTTATTCGGAATTCTTTTTGAATTCGTGCCTTATTTTCTGCCACGATTGCCTTGTCATTTTCGCGGACTTGCCATTTTTTAACAGGTAGTTTGTAGGCTACATGTAAAAGACATTCAAACATCCTTATCCAACCATGCAAAACAGACATTCCAAAAGTCAAGTATTCGGTGTTTATTGGTCTTGAAATCATTTCATCAATTTTATTAAATTCCTTGGAGGTTGCACCGCATAAATAACATTTTTGAGTAGATTTTGTTTCAGATAAAGCATTACAAATCTTTCCATCAATCATTGTAAAAATTAATGTATGTTGTACTTCCACTGACTTTGTACCCATCATGAGAACAGTTTTTTGCAGATTTTGAATCTCAGTGCTTACTCGCAGCTTTTCAGCTTTTGAAATATCAGTTGACTCTTTAACATATTCTATTTTTAACGGCCGACAATAATTTGTGGAAGATGGACGAGGGTTTTGCCAAATTATTTTTTCACCACTTTCAAGTCGAATAGGGACTAAACAAGTAAGAAAAACAGCTGAATCGTCTGCGTCTAATCCATGAAACGCTTGTTTATAGGAACTATGTCCTGAGCTGCCATCGAAACCCCATTTTGATATCAAAGTACAATTCCGGAGTGCTTCATCCTCCATTATTTCTAAAACACTCTCCTGCAATGATATTAATCTTTTTGAAGTAATGTCAAGCAAAGCTTGAAGACTTACTTCAGCGCAAGTAGCTGTGACTTTCATGTGCTCAGTGCTTGGGAAGCAATTTTTTTTCGCAGCCTGTACAAGTTTATAGGATGGAAACTTTTCAGGAGCACTCATTCGTATGACATTATATTGGTGCCTTGATAGTTTTGCTGCAACTAACACAGCCAACGCATCTTCCCCTGTCATACAATTTTGCTCCGCGGACTTCTGAATCGCTTTTCTGTATATTTCAGCTCTGTCAATGTTTTCAGTAACATCTTTTACAATTTTTGAGGCCTGAATCTGCCCAGAAGCTCTGAGGCTCATTTGAGTTGCATAACTTAAGGCCGGCATTGAAACGGCTTCTCTCAAGTACTGAGTTTTTAGCCTTTTTGTGCGTTCAGAAGATGTTTCAAAATCCACTTCGGGACGACCACGTTTCTTTGCAGATTCTTCTGCCTTTTTAAAAACAATTGAGGTATTGAGCCAATTGACGTTTGTTGTACTAAATCTTTCTTCGATTCTAGAAGCTTTGACCCACCGCGTTTTGAACTCGGATTTAAAATGCGAAAAAAGTCTATTCAATTCATTAACTTGGCTAATTTCGGTACTTTTTGTTGTATTTAAAAGATGTTTTTTTAAAAAATCCATCTGATCGTCAATCATAACACTCTCACATCTTTTCATAATGTCTACAAGTTGCCTTCTTGTAAAAAATATTGAATTTGAAGAGATTCCTAAAGCAACGAAAAAATTAAAAAAAAAAATTAAGGTTCAAGAGTTACGAAAATTCACATATCACAAAAAAGGTGCAAAAGGAGTACGTTTTTTTGACGGAATCACAAAATTAACATCACAAACATTTAAAAAACACATAAAACACAACTCGATCCCACTCGGAACACATTCAAAAGTCAATGGATTTCAGAGAACCTCTAAAATAACACTTTTAAAATACTGATCACTGAACTTCACTAAAATTTTACATATATATTTACATGTAACAAAAAAAAATTTGTTTAAATCACTCTTACATACCCGAAGTTGAAGGCTGCATACTTAAATTTTTAATGAATCAACAAAAAAAAGGAAAAACTGTTCTCAAAGATCACGATGAAAAATCGACAATTTTACTTCTGGCTCAGCTGACTTCTAGTTAAGCTTAAACAAAACTGTGTTGTGAAAAAACGGGAAGGTCTAAAAAAAAATGAATAGTATTTTTTTAAAGGATGGATACTACTCTATTAGAAAATATTAAAAAATTAAGTATATTTGCAATTAAGTTTTTTTAATTATTGCCAGCTTTTGGGTCGATTTGCCCCATTGTGCGGCGTGAAGAAAGAGAGCAAACTACGGCGTGAAGACAGTGACGGCTAAATTACTTCTTTTGTTGATTGTTGAGTCGTCGGCTAGGTGGTGTTGTTATTGAAGTTCTGTTTCCTTCAATCTTAAAGAGGAAACTTAAGGGCGTTCTTCCACACTCTTTTTATTATATGGAAAATATGAATGCTTCACTATTACTTCTTCCTTTGGTATATCCACAATAATCTGTCTTATCTCATTTTTAGAACTGGTGAGAAGTACTAAGTGATGGCTTTGTTTAGTTGCTTGGATGCGATTATGTCCGCCAGGAATACCAATCTGTCTTATCTCATTTTTAGAACTGGTGAAAAGAACCAAGTGATGGCTTTGTTTAGTTGCCATCCGATTTATACCAGTTAAAATATTTAAAGTACCTATGCTGATAAAAAAACAAATATACTAATTGCAATCACTAAATAATGGGAACTTGGGGTATTCTCATTTTCAAAAATATTCCTTTGCCTTTCATCTTAAATAAAATTATATCGGTGTGTCCACCAAGGTTTACACCTTTTTATTGGTTAAGTAACCTATTAAATTTATTTAATTAGCTTGCCAATTAATAAGTAAAGATTTTTCTACAAAAAAACATAATTTACTGTTACTCACCAAAACTAGATTCTATCTAATTGAAACTTGTTGATTCTATGACGGCCAGGCAAAAGAGAACGATGTCTGCTGAAATCAGTTTAAACAAGACCAACGTGAACATAGCCGCAGCTACTTGGAATAATATGAGAACAAAACGCAAAGATCTGTTCATGGCCTTTGCTCGTTTTCTGTACTACTCTAGACTAGTTCATTTTCTTGACTTTTCCTCGACTTGTATAACAGATCTGACAATTCTGTTTGCTTATAGATTTAATGATTGAAATTGGAGAATTGGCCAATTTATTTAACCAAAATAACTTATGATTGAACCTATTTGTTATAAATAGATTTTATCCAATTACTGAATTTCGTGAATTTGCTTATCAATTCTATCCGATTCTACACGTAAAGTGTTTAGTTCGATGATGGTTTTATACTATATGATTCGACGACATACTTCGCAACGGTGGGTTGTAGGTGTTTCTGTTATAGTCTCAAAAGTCTCGTTTTCTTCAGATGATCTGCACTCGTTCCTACAATCTTATAGGTGGGGACTCGGAGAAAAATTAACTTAAGTAAGGAGCCTGAATACTTGTACTTTGAAAAAGTGTTTTAAATTTAATCGTGCGATTGCATTAAATTGTTCTGTTTTGAAAATAAAGGAAATGATATATTATTTACAAAAATATGGTTGCTATTTAATCTAACCAGTCCTGAGTTACATCGCATGTAACTGATTTCCGAATAAGAAAATCATTATATATTTTTTGTGGGAAAAGTAAATATCTACACTTAAGTCCACTCAATTAATTAAAATAATTAAAAAAAAACAATTAACCACATATTGTCTATGATCATTGATTTAATTTAAAGTGTTTCGATGCGAGGGTGTTATGATTGTATGTGTGTGAGTGCAAAATCGGTTGATCGTGGATTCGAATGTGCGTGTGTGTGACAAGACAGAGGCAGGCAACCACCGATGACGTTTAGTCTATCTACAGTCTACTTCTTACTTAAAAGCTTAATACGAGGTTTATCAAAGAAAGCGGGATGCAGAGCCAGGCGACCAAACTTGTGTTCAGCCTGTCTACTGTGCGACAACGAAGGTTCTAATACTGATAGCTCCAATAAAATCTACTAATTGTTCGAATCACAAAATTTTTTATAAGCATTTAAAAATAGTAACTGTTCCACTTTAGTGAACTTCAGTCTTGTTCTTCTATCATTCAATACTAATCCCGCTTTGGAAAAAAGTCGCTCGCATGGAACAGAGGTGGGCATTGCATATAAGTTCTCTTTTGCTATTTGGCTTAAATACGGTTACTTGTGGTTATTTAGTGCCCACCATGTAAGAGGGTTTTCAGTCCTTGGCGTTAATGGGGGATCGTTCACCCAGTTTTGGACCTTAACAATTGCCCTGGAATTTGCTGTACCTTTAGGCTTCAATTTGGCAGCTGTGGCGTCATATAGGCTCCAGATGGATGATGGACTTGTTTCGGGTACTAGCGGATCGGTCTCTGCTGCTGGAGATCTATTTTCGCTGATTTTGTGAGCAACTGCATTGATCATCATCTTCTTGACTCGATCTCCTATAGCTTCCAGCGAAAAAGCGATATGTTTGACGCGAGGATCCAGGAATGTGGTTCTACATAGTGTGTGGCTGTTTTCCATTGCCTAAAACCTCTTTTCAACGCCTCTTTCTAGGGTTGATATTAAATCTTCTATTATTTCTAGAGGCTGCCCTATTTGAGTTCGAAGGCCGGACAAAACATTTTTGAGGCCATTTACAAGGACTATGACCAAGGAACCAGATAAATACTGCTCCCCACTTATTATTTTGGTAAGGTTCTCAAATGGTTGCAGGACTTGCACTGCCTGCTCCAGAACTAACCATTCATCCGACGCTAGATTTGGTAGCTCCTTATCAATCAAAGCGGTCGTTGCCTTGATGGCTTCTTGCAATTGAAGGTACCGCTCTATCATATAATATGTAGAGTTCCACCTTGTTGCTACGTCCAAAATTATTTTCTTCGGTTCTCTTCCGTTTCCATTATTTTTTTGGTAGGTCCTTAACTTATGGTTAGCAGTTGAACTCTTCCTAAAATATGTAACGGTTTTTCTTATTTTTTCCGTTATCGGAGATATGACTTTAATCCCGTCCATAGTAATGAGGTTGACCGTATGTGCCAAACACCCACAATGCTTCCACCGAAGGTTTGTGCTTAAGGCTGTTTTAATATTTTGGGCGTTGTCGGAAACTGCCAGCATTATTTTTCCGGACAAGCCCCATTTATCTGTCATCTCAAGTAATTTGTCCGCCAAATTTTGACTGGTGTGGCTTTCATTCAGGCTCTCACATCCCAGCAGGCAGGATTGTAGTTTGTAGTCCTGGTCTATGAAGTGTATGGTTACTCCAATAAAGCCTTCGTTGTTGCAGGAAGTCCAGCAATCAGTTGTCAAACAACATTTGACGATTTTTTTTGCCATTTCCAGGCATCTTGTTAACGTCTCTTCGTAGAGAGCTGGTATCATGGTATTTGAAATTTTTTTCCTGTTGGGAAGCACATAAGATGGATTTAAAGCTTTAACAACATTTTTGAATCCATCATCTTCAACCACGCTGAAAGGCTGAAAGTCCTGTGTAATAAGCCCCATAAGTTTGGAATCAGTTTTTTGGTTTTCTGTGGGGCCGATTTTTTTTTGGGAGATATCCATAAATATGGGATTGCCTAAGGGGTAATCGATTTGAGGTAGATGGTGTGGTGGTTAGGACCTCAGCACTATCTACCATAACGCAGTCTTCCACAACCAATGATTCACTATTTGAAACTGGACAGTGTGAACGTTGGGAAGAAGAAGGCAGATTTGAGTTTGTGGGTTCAATCACATTTTGTCCAAAATAATATGATTAAAATTCTCTTTGTAGAACTTCGAGAATATTTGTAATATTTCCTAAGAATCTTATAACCGACAAAATTTTCTGAACATATGTTAAAGATTTAAGATTTAAGAATTTTTTTTACCAAGATTCATAAATATCAGCTGAAAGAGCACCCTATTTTGTATAGATTTTAAAAGTCAATTCTTGCTATATGAGTTAAACTCAAAATTAATCCAAATTAATATCAAAGACATGTTTAGAAATTGAAAAACGGACAAATACAACGATAGGTTGTATGTTAACTGCTTACCTTTATTCGACAGAAACAGAATGCGACTTCTTAATGATTTGCTGCGACCTTTTATACTCTAGAAGGCAAGCAGCACATTACAATGTTTATGTTTTTGAAAAAACGTGTTGTTCTTAATATGTTCCTGTTTTTTGTAGGCACTTTTTAAAGTTAATTTATAGTCAAAAAAGTGTTATTAAAACTAAAAATGAAAAAAGTAAAAATGTATCTATTTATGTTATTAATGTTATATTTACGATGTGGTTTATAAAGGATGACAGTTTTAAATTTAATCGTGCGATTGCATTAAATTGTTCAGTTTTGAATATCACAGCAAGCTCCTTTTTTATTTCTTTAAACAATTATTTTTTTAATATTATGTATGGCTTTATAAAGCCATGGTCTAGTATTATCATTAACTTTATGCAACAACAAGTGATACATAAGTTTACGTGAAGCCGCAGCTAGGGCGTGAAACTCAAGCGATGCGTTGTCAAAAGCTGGTTTGTAGCGTGAGGTAGATGGTTTGCTTATTTCTTTTTGTGGTTCTCTGTGAATTTTATACTATAGTAATAAAATTCGTTGATTAACAAAATGTCGCTTGGCTTAACTCTCTCCCACTCTTATAATGGCCGAGAACCGCAGTACACGTTGAATAGGTAGCCTAGCAAATGATTCCATAATGAAATTTATATTTTTTAAGAAATCTTCTGTGACAAACTTTATTAAAAAATAAATATTACAAACTTAAACTTTATTTATGAATACATTAATAATTTAAGCAAGATAATCGTTTAATTTTAACTCAGTTGGTAATAATAAAATATTTAATGAAGCCTATACAAAGGATTCCTTGGAAAGTCTGACAAGATTAAAAAATCTATTTGTTTATGAAATAAAGTATATTTCTGCTCTTTAATCAAATCGACGATAGGTCCAGACGCAAGGACTTGATGCTTTTTTTAATTTTCTAGATACCCACAACCCCATAGATTCATCTAATGCCTTTCTTTGTGCATAAATAAATACCATAATTGATTCCAATATTATTTAGTCTTGAATTTTGTTCTCAATAAACAAAAAAATCGTGGAAATCTAGATGCCAAATCACTGGAATACTGAATTCGAAACGATTAACCGCAAATTTCATAATCAGATGAATAATTAAAAATTATTCTTTTATCACAAAACACACAAAGATTTTTGGATACTTTCCAATGCTAACACTCTCTCTTCCAATTTAAGGCGATTTTCTTTAATTGCAATGTTTTTAATCTTGCAACTCTAGTAACCTTTCTGTTAGTAATATAAACAAATTTGTTCTCTAACGCTTTTGTTTTTTTGTAGTTGGAGTTGTTATGATTTGAGTTTATGTTTGTGGAATGGCTTCGGCTGTGTGTTCTTCCTAAAGAAAGGCTGCTGATGTGGATGTTCCTATGTCTTTATTATGTTCTTCGTTGAGCAGTTTTATTAATGTGTTTTTGTCCTGAGATTAAGAAACATTTAGTTAGATTTTTAATATTATAAACTAATTAATTTAATGCACTTACAATGTCAATACTGTGAACTACTATTTATAAAACGAGTTCATCACCTTCAACGTTTCTCTCTGAAAATTTGTAAGAATTATTACAAATTAGCTCGATTAAAGCTAACGAAAACTAAGATGTCCTTAAAACAAAAAAAAAAAACTCTCAAAAAAAAGCGAAAATAATTGAAAATAAAAAGACGTGCGGTAGATTTAAAGTTTCGGTTTGGAATGAATTTTTATTCCTCTTGATTTTGTTCTTCTTTCTAATTTTTAAGTTAATAAGGCCGGAAGGGCGGAAAATTCAAATTTTAGACCAGATTTGGCTTAATTCACAATAATAGTTTTTATTGGTTAAAATTTCATTTTCTTTATTTTTATTTTTTGGTTTTCCTATTGCTTCGTCAAAACACTCTCTTTAACACATTGTTCCAAGGCGGTAAGTTACTTGATCTTGTTATCCATCCATTTTTGCCACTCCGGTTTTCCGCTTCCTTAATTTGTCCATACTTTTTCTTTTGAAAATGCAACAGAAAAAATGTAAGTTAATATTACCAAGTATGTTAATGTCTTTGTTACTTATTTTAAATCGATCCAAGTCTCCCTTCATTGCTCATCAGTTTTGTTGACTTCTATAGCATTCTCTGTGCCAAGCCAAGAAATCATCAAAATTAGATGAAATGAGCATTTAAAACTAAGACTCGTACTCATGAGCGATTTCTAAATTAGCTTTTAACAAGCTTATGAAGAACTCTTTTTGAGCTTGTGCCACACTCTTTTCTTTATTTTTCCTTAAAAAAAGTTTCCATTTGCTCCGTTTTCACGTTTACACCTCAAACATTCAGCATTTTATGAGAGCGTGAAAGAAAAAAGTTCTTATGAAATTTTCCTAACAAACTTACAACATACTTACATTCTTTCAATGTTAGTTCTTCTTGTTTAAATATGCACTTTCTACTTGGGTTTATTGCCTCTTCATTCGTACATGTGTGCAATCGACAGCACCGATGACTCCTGGAAATCCAGTTTCTTCAAAAAATCTAGAAAAGAAATTGCTTGTTATGATTTCTGTTAGTTTTAGTTAATAACAAGATTACAACCTGAGTTTTATGGATTAATTTTCCTCTTGGGTAGGAAACTGAATCCATTTTGTCATGAGTCTGTTTTGCAAGACTCTTGACAGCTCTTTAACCGAACGCGAAACCATCGCATCGTACTACTCAGGGCTGCTGTAAAATCTTGGCCGACATCTCGCTGAAAGGACCTCATCGCAAAGAAATGCAGCGATGCACAAATGAATTCTCTTTCCGATCAAAATGAATTGCCATTGCAGTAAACAGTTATTTTCTTTTTCTGATTATTATTTTTTTAACATCACATAGGATACCAGTGTACACGAACTGTGAAAACCAAATTTTTGAACTGTACAAAGGATGTCCTCTGGCTACTCGAAACTGTTTTGGAACTTCTCTTTTATCTCTCCTTTCGGTAGCAACCATCGTTGTTTGGTTTTCGAAAGGCTCTTTGGCAACATTGAGTGATGAAAACCAATTATCCATCGTGATGTTTCGGTTCTTACCCAAAACAGGACGTGTTAGTCTCTTCACTACTTCAGAACGTTCATTACTTTGGTTGAAAGGTCCTTCAGGCTGTTTGCCTGGATATATCTCCAAATTGTATGTATATGGATAGTGAACGTCCACAAGTGCAAATACTTTCACTCCATATTTCGCAGGTTTGCTAGGAATGTATTGCTTGAATGAACAGCGTCCTCTAAAGGCAAGCAGTTGTTCATCTAATGTCATCTCGGCGCTTGGAATAAAATATTGTTGAGAATTCATGATGAACAAATCTAAGATTTCTCGTATTGGGGCAATTTGTCAATTTTAGCACGAACGCTACGGTCACGAATGTCATCGAAGCGTAAATGTCTGAGCAGAAATTCGAATCGTTGTGAGGACATCGTCAAGTATATTGCCTCAACACCAGTATGATTTATGTGATCAAAAATCTGCTTGCAGCTTGTTCTTCCTAGTTTCAAAGCACCACCCATATAGAGGATACCGAAAAATGCCTTCAGTTCGACATCATCTGTCAATTTAGTGTCCCTTACTCTTCCGTACTTATCCATGACATTCTCTATTTTTATATTAGTATATTTTACAATGAGATCAGATGATGGTAACATCTAGGTATAGAGATAAACAGTCTTCAATTGTCGTTTTCTGTCTAGCCACTCCTTTGGGTCCAGGAGGCACAAAAACTATATTGTGTCTTCGAGTCCTTCCTCTTATTGGTGGTACAGTCTTTGACCAGCGGGTTTTATCCACACCAACATAAAATGCATTACCTATCCTTTGTCCTGATTCCTCGTTTTCGGTAATTTCCTCGTCCGTCATTTCATCCTCCTGCTCAGATTCAGTTTCATGGTTTGGTTCCTCAAGAATATCTTCTTCATCATTCGAGGTTGAATCATCGTTTGTCAAAATCTATTCTATTTACATTGCCTTCGTTGAGCCAAGCACTGATCTGATCATCGCGTATTTCATCCATGATGTTCCTATAAAACCTATAAAACCATATTAACATATATAAAATATACACACAGAATGTAAATTTATGTCATCTAAATTAATACTCAAGTACCTTACTTCATAAAAAACATAAATGAGCTATGACATTATGTAATAACTCGATATTATGAAAAAACAAAAAAAAAAAACAGTTTGGCAAGAATACTTACATCAGTCGTCGCGCGGATTACAATAGTACTCCACTTAACTTCACAACGCTTTCGTAACACAACCACACACGATCGGGACTCGTGATTCACTGAGCGCACGCGTACACTATTTAACTGTAAGTACTAAAAGAGACAAAAAATAACCACCACTAGTTTTCCGGGAAATCTCAATTTTGCATTGGTGGATTACAATAGTAATCCACGCGACGACTGCAGTGTTAAAAGCCGTTTATGAGTGCTTATTAAATATCGCCCTTAATGTTGTTAGTCATATTTTTAATGTAATAAAGGGCAATCCTGTTTTTGTTCCAAGGCTGCATACCTGCTTCCTTATTCATATAATTTGCTTTATGTGCACGTCTTATTTGAGATGATGTTGAATCGAGATTTATTTGCTCAAATCGATTTAACGGTTTTTATTGAACATATATATACAATTTGAGTTATTTTAAAATACATTGAAAAATATAAATCTTACACAAAGGGACATATTGTTATACATTGGCTTAGATTTAAAAAGAAATAAAAATATGTATTATTCATGTCAACTTAAAATTAAAAAAGTCGGCTGAAACGGCTGTTTCGTCATTGTCGGTGAAAACATTGTCGTCCAGGGTTTCCATCACACTGACGAACCTCGGCTCGGGATGTCGTTGCTCGATGGCCATCCTTCTCATTAGCTGATTGGGGTCATTGACGGTGTTCTGCATTAGCTTCTTTGCCGAATTAAGCAGGTATTTATCCAGCGGTTTTATCCTTGCTTTTCTTTAATTATGAATCAACACCTTAACGTCACATAGACACAATAATAAATAATAAAAAAAATCGATTTATATCTAATTTTTTACATTTATTTTGCTTTTTTGAATAATCGGACAATTGTTTCAACACCGTCGCGGAGAGAAATGATTATGCACTATTTGAAGAATAGAGGTTGAAAATAGTAAGAGAAATCTACATTGATTAATATGTATGTAAGTTAAAAGAGAACTTACTTTAATTAGAACTCCATTATATTACTTAAATAAATTTATTTTTAAAGAGTGTGAAAAAGTGATGAAAAAGCTGGACCTGCATCTCTGTTGACGTTGTTATTGTTTTGGTGGATATGTTTTCACTCCAATACATTTAGCCAGCGTCTAGTTGATTCTGATTCCAATAGCTTAAAATTTGAGGCATCAATTGTGTGTTTTTCTGAGAGTATGTGATCAGCTATCCCGCTTGCGTATGCTTCTTTGTTTTTAATATGTCGTAGATGTTCGTTTGTTCTCGTTTTTAAGCGGCGAATAGTTTGACTCACATATACTTTGCCACAGTCAGCTGTGCCGCACTCTGCATATTGCACTTTTTTCACCATCTGGTATAGAATCTTTTGTTGAGCGAAGCATGTTTTTGATTTTAGTTGAACTCCTCGGAATTAAATCAATATTAAAAGGTTTTACTGGCCGCAGAAGTTGCTTTTACAAATTAAAGTTTTTTCGTTAAATTTTAAATAAAAAAAAAAATATTTTATATTTTTTTTTTTAATTTTATTATTTTATTAAGAATTTAATTTGTAAACCGGCAGCAATTCTGCCTCCGAAAATATAATGATTGCATTTACTTAAAATCTACAACTTAAATACTTATTTTATGATTACTTAGCGTAATTTATTTCCCAACATATTGTCGCTCCAAATTTCCACGAATTGGAAATTGTTTGCTGCGATGTTGCTTTGGTGTCATTGCCCAGACACCATGTCAGCACTTTTCGTGGGAGCATAAAGCATTGAGGTGTTGATGTTAATTTGAGCTATGTCGTCGTTAACTTACACAAGTATATTCGTCTGTTGGCTTTGTCGTGATCTTCTCCTCATCAAAGGGTGTAGTCGGTTGAATGCCCAGCTCGCTTTTCTGAGTACACTTTTTGAGTGCAGGTTGAACCTTAGCAACTCGTTGATCCCCAAGTATTTGAGAGTCTCTACAATTCGGACTGCGACTGGTAGTGACGTTGAGGTTGCGTATGTAAGCGAGTCATCAGCAAACAGTTATTTTCCACAGCCAATTGGGACGGGTTTGTCTGATGTCATCAGGCTGTAGAGCAATAGGCCAAGTTTCGAACCTTGTGCGACTCCGGCTTTGATGTTCTTCACATTTGATGAGCAGTTTCCCAATTGCACAAAGAAATCCCTGGAGAAAGAAAGAAAGCTCAAATCTTTGAGTAGATTTTCCCTCATTAACTCTATTTTGTTCTGCTCTTAAAACTTTTTGTTGCTGTTTTCAATTTAATTTTCTGCTACTGCAATTTATCATTTTTTTTTTTATTTTTATTTACACTTTCAACTATTTTTATTTTCCACTTTTCAATTATTTTTATTTTCCAGTTCTTATTTTTTTTTTCTTTCTCTTGTCCTTTCGTCCTTGCACTTTGAAAGTAATACTCCTCTCCAGAGTTTCGTAGCATTACCATATTCATTGGAGTGAGTTACTATATTTGTTTATACGTTCGCGTTTTTTAGGAACTTCGAGTATACTCTTTTGCGTATTTCCAGGCTGAAAATTATTTTAGAATTTAAATGTTCCGAGCGAAATGAAACGCGTGTTCTATTTTATGCAACTTACAAACTTCAATCATTTTTATTAACGTAAATGGAAGAAGATAGTGAGAGAATGAAAGAAAAGGACCAATGACATACATTACATATTTTGACAGGTCTTTTAATCGTTCAGCGCAAAAGTGGCCACTTAAGGTGGGCACACAAAATTTAGGGCGATGCATCGATAAACATACTCCCACCGTTGAAAGCCTCTTTCAACTTGAATCGACGAGCAGTGGACATAACTTGCATATTGGACGTTTGAACTCTCCTTTTGCAGTAGTAACAGATGCAACGCGTGTCAGTCCATCTCGACCAGGATATGTTTTAGTGACTCTGCCGATAAGCCATCGACATGGAGGTTGATTGTCCTCCTTCAGAACACATCGTCCGGCTGAATATTTTTTGACTTTTTAACTCATTTTGGGCGCTTTTGGAGTTGGGTCAGGTAGTCTTGAGACCATTTTTGCCAGAAGCCTAGGACTAGCCGTTGGGTATACTCCCATCGATCTCGCAGCGAAGCTCCTGCTGTTAGGATACTTGGATCTGGTACAGTCAATAGTGGTCGCGCCATAAGAAAATGCGCTGGAGTCAACGGATCCATATCACCTTCGAAACGTGCGTACAATGGCCTCGAATTAGCACAAGCTTCAATTTGGCACCGTGGATATTCCTGTATCCAGTGTAATACCGTGGTAGAGTCTGTGTACGCAAAACACTCAACATCATGAGTGGCAAGGGCTTCTCTTACCTTGCTAAGCAGCTGGGTTAGCAGTAAAGAGCCACATAATTCCAGACGCGGAATCGAAAGATACGGCTTGACTGGAGCAATTCTGGTCTTAGCACAGATAAGCCTAGTTTGCACCGCATCGAATCCTACTACCCTAGCATACACTGCAGCGGCGTAAGCTGACTCCGACGCATCAGCGAAGCCGTGCAATTCTAATGTCTCCCCTTGAGCATATTGCAGCCACCTTGGAATGTTGACGGTTTGAACAGAACTAAGATCAGCTCTGAAGTCGATCCACTCTTGAAAGAAGTCTGTGGGAATAAATTCGTCCCAACCGATGCCCTTGATCCATAGACGTTTTATGAAGATCTTCATTTAGACAATAACTGGCGACAGCCAACCTAATGGATCAAACATTCGAGCTATATCCGATAGCACTTCCCTCTTTGTGACATTTGGCCCGATGGCCGGTATTAAGGCGGGGAAAAATTTGAAACAATCGTGTTTCGTATCCCAAAACAGACCCAAAGTTTTGACTCCCGTTTCACCAATGGATAACTCGGTTGCGGATTCCCGATGCTCGGGGGGAATGGTGTTTAAAAAGTCAAACGAATTTGAGGACCACTTACGAAGGTCCACTCCTGCTTCGGCGAGGAGATCATTCAACTCAGTTTTAACGTCTACTGCTTCATCTACGCCTTCGAATGTAGACATATAATCGTCCACGTAAAAATCGTTAATAATGCTGTTCGAAGCACGTGGAAAATAATGCATATTGTTTAAGCCGATTTGTTTAAGAACCCGTGTTGCTAAAAACGCAGTGGAAGCCGTTCCGTATGTAATCACGTGGTTCTTCAGTTTCTTCTTCTCTCCAAACTATGCGTTGGAACTGAATGTCATATGCATTAAGAAGGACCTGGCGATACATTTTTGCGATATCAGCCTTAATCGCGATTTTGTGTTTCCGAAATCGAATAAGGCACGTAAATAGATCATTTTGAATCGTAGGACCGACATGAAGGTAATCGTTTAATGACAGACCGTTTGTGGATTTGCATGAAGCGTTGAAGACGACCCTCAGCTTTGTCGTTGCGCTGGTGGGCTTCAATACCGCGTGATGAGGTAAGTAAAACGATGGGCTGTCTAAGCAGTTAGAAGGTACGATTGCCATATGCCCGAGTCGATCATATTCGCGCATAAATTCTGCATATTGTTGTTTCAGACTCGCATCTTTAGAAAAACGTCTCTCCATAGCATGTAGCAACTTCAACGCAGCAACACGGGAGTCTCCGAACTCAACGGGTATTTTATTGAAAGGTAAGCTTACCACAAATCTACCATCGCGATTAATGTAATGTGTTGAGACAAAATGATTTTCAATAGCAGCACTTACCTCACATTCAGCACGACGAACACCATCCGCAAGATCTTCAGGCTCAAAAAATCGTTTTAAGAGCACGTCTAGGTCGATAGTTGAATGGTTGACGCTTAATGCAGCTTCTTGTCTCAAAGAAATGTTTCCCGCTATTACCCAGCCGAAGATGGTGTTCTGAGCGACCGGTGAACCCGATGGATGTGCGATTTTTCCATCCACAAGTATGTCGAAAAATATGTCCGATCCCAACAAAATATCGATTTTGTTTGGGCGAAAACACTTGGGGTCTGCTAACGACGGATTATTAAAATAAGACAGATTAGCACTTGAAAACTCAAAACTCGGAAGATCATTTATTAAGTTGGCAAGGACAAATGCATGAACCGACACGAAAGAGTTTGTCCAATGTTGAAGACACAATAAGTTTAACTTGACCCCGTGTACCTTGGGTACTTTCAAATTGTCCCAGACCTACTATAGGGATCTTAGCATGTGATCGCTTTAAACCAAGACGTTGAACACACGACTCCGAAATTAGGGTTGCTTGGGATCCGGAATCAAGCAGGGAACTACACGGTTGGAGTTCACCGTTCACATCTTTTATCATAACCATTGCTGTCGGTAGCATCGGGAAACACTCACGATACGATGGGAATGGGCGAACAGACAGTGCGGTTATTAAGCCAATTGAAGGGCCAGGCTCACTTGAGGTAGGGAAGGTACGCGCCGCGAATGGTGGGGGAATTCGGTCTACGTGATGCAAAGTATTGTGTTTCGAACTGCACGTCTTGCAATTAGAATATTTGCATTCTGCCAATGAATGTTTCGCACGGAGACAATTACAGCAAATTCCGTTTGCCTTGACAAATTCACACCGAGCAGGTACTGTGAGTTCCTGAAACTGCGCGCACTGATAGAGCATATGTTTTTGTTGGCATTTGGGACACGACTGTATGGTGACATTGAGAACGCGCCTACCTGCATCTTTGGTCTTCAGCGGAGTTGTCGTATTGCGACCGGTACGCGTATTTGACGTATTTGAGAGGTTTAAGCTTTCGAGCTCATTAATTCTATCTTTCAAAAAGTTTATAAAATCCGAGTACGATTGGTTGTCGCTTTGTTTAGTTGCGCGAATCCACAACATTTTATTCTTCGAATCTAATTTACGCGTAAGCATGTAAATGAGCAATATGTCCCATGAATCGACGGGGAGCTTAAGGGCACGAAGAGCGTTCATGTTTTCGATGGTGGTGCTGTACAACCGTCTGATTTCTACCAACGAACCACTTTTGACCATCGGTTGGTCAAATATGTTGTCTAAGTGCGCTACCATAATAAACTTCGGTTTATCATAATGCTCATTCAATAAGTTCCACGCAATATCGAAGTTGTCATTGCTATGTGGAAGATGATTAACGAGTGACAATGCGTCACCTTTCAACCGCGATTGGAGAACTTCCAATTTTTCAATAGGAGTCACCGATTTTTTATTTAATACGGCAGTAAATAAATCGCGGAATCTAACCCACTCGTCGAATTTTCCCGAAAACTCTGGTAATACAACGGCAGGTAGACCAGATGACGGTTGCATACTTGTAATATATTGGCCGGCGCGACGTATCGGCAATATTTTTCACTATATCGTTTAGTGAGCACTGATTCTCTACTAAAGCTTTAATGGCTTTACTTATCTCAACATCCGAATCGGATCGTATATCACTGGCGCTAAGATTATGTATCACCTCTGATAGTTTCGCGTGGGCATTGTAAAAAGTTGATTCGAACTCAACCCGATATTGAGTTTCTTCGGATAACTGAGCGATATCATCGATTGATTCCTCGATCTCACTTTGAAGGCGTTCAAAGTCCTGCATGTATTGCTCTAGTTTTGTTTGCCGCAATTTACTTTCAGCCAGAGGAGCACGCGGTGTCTCACTTAATGTAACGATCCGCGTTACTTGGCCTTTAATGGCAGCTCGTTTCCGCTTTAAGGCATCTATGATGCTTTTAGGGAAATATATTTCAATTTAAAATTCTTTTTATTAACGAGATTTAATTTCCGCGACAGAATTCTAATTTTTGCTACTTGTAAATAAATCACCGTACGCGCACAACAAGAAAAAACAACTGAAAGTTCTACCGTATGATGTACTTTAATTCTGTACAGTTGCACTGCTTTCTTTAGCTACGAAATGGAACTACCGTTTGTTAATTATATAGGTATTTGCATGTTCAATAAAGCACCGTTCTGATGAGCACAGCAGAAGAGGGGTTATAACCACGCTTGGTTTATATACTCTAACTGATTGGTGACGTCAAATGGTGTGGGAGGAACTGCTATACTTGATGCAACCGAGTGCATGGACAACGGAGCACCCAACAATATAACCTTTTTAACACGATTTAGTTTTAGTTTTTTTTGTAGCGCCCGTAGAGAAAGAATACGAGTTATAATTGTTTTTAATGAATTGATATGTTCATTTATAAGAAAAACAGGTATTAATAACTTAATGAAAATTCGCGTTATGAAGCCGCACGCTTAGGTTCGAATGAGAATGCCTTGGAAATCCAAAAATACTCGAATAATCCGTGCTCGAAGGACCAATGTTTATACGTTCGCGTTTTTTAGGAACTTCGAGTATACTCTTTTGCGTATTTCCAGGCTGAAAATTATTTTAGAATTTAAATGTTCCGAGCGAAATGAAACGCGTGTTCTATTTTATGCAACTTACAAACTTCAATCATTTTTATTAACATAAATGGAAGAAGATAGTGAGAGAATGAAAGAAAAGGACCAATGACATACATTACATATTTTGACAGGTCTTTTAATCGTTCAGCGCAAAAGTGGCCACTTAAGGTGGGCACACAAAATTTAGGGCGATGCATCGATAAACAATATTAATTTCTTTTTTCAAAACAAAAAATTGCGATAATCATTCGTAGTTTTCTTTTTGTTTTTCGATTTGCATTCGAATTTTTACACTGATATTAAATTTTATTAATACCGATTTTCGCTCGCTATGCAATTTCAATTTTTTCAATGTAATTTATGCAACATAAATTATTTTTCGCTGAAATTGAACTGCCGATGTTCACTCGACTTTGTTCATTGAATTTTTTTTTTAATTTTTGCATTTGAATTTTTACTGTCCACTAAAACGCTTTTTGTATTATTAGTTTTCACAATAAAAATATTTGTTGATCGCGAAAAAATGTATTTTCGGTTCGATCACTGGAATGGTTATCCAGTGATCTCCTACAATTTTCACTTATAGCTCTGACTGGTATCCTACCGACTGCGCCATTTTTATTTAATGATTCGATTTGAAACAAAAAATATATTTTTCTGTTTTCGTTAGAGAACACAACTCATTGAAAAACATTTTAAGTTTTAAAAAGAATATTTATTTTTTTGAGTAACTCAAATCTAAAGCTTCATTCAGATCCCTTACCGTTGGTGGGGGGAAGTCTTAGGCTATACGAAGTTACACGTAATTAGGTACTTAAGAAACTAGGGGCTTATGAGATTTTTATAATGCTTAAATGCTAACGCAGCAAATCTTATTTTTACTGTGGATGATGCAATGATTGTTCTTTGTTGTGAAATATTTTGGTATCCATTGTAGTTGCTGAAGGCAAAAGTGCTGATATGCAATTTTATGTTATTGATATCGGATACGATCATCCGCTATGGAATGCAATTATGAATCGTTGTTAATGTATCACGTTCATTGTTGATTTTAATTAATGAATTTGAAATCAAGTTTTTATGGGGGTGCACAAGCATCAGGCTCTAATATAATGTAACGGGGCAATAGGATGAGGACCTGGGATTAGGAATCGGAAATTTGAAAGGAAAAGAAAAAGGAACCGGAAGTGGATCGAGACTGGAAGCGGAAAAGGATAAAATTTGCCTTAAATAGGGCTAACCAGATACCTTAACGGAAAGAAATGAAGGAATATAGGGAATGGAAGGGTCCGATTGTCCAGTGGAAGTGCAGTGGCATGCTGGCGACGCACGGCTAAGCTCGCCGGATGTAGGGGGGGATCTTGCTCCTCCACTGAACCTCACCTCGCTACAAAACGAATTTCATGCCAAAACTTCGCACTCCCTCGTGCGTATGACTACCACCCTCCAGAGTATCGGTCGGTGTTGGTACCGATAAGCCTTCCCTCACCACTCCTGGAATCTGGGGGCCGAATTCTCATTAGATTCCCCTTATACGCTTACCATTTGCCGCCACGTCACACCTCACCGTTCATATTTCGCTCGTCCTCCGCACCCCCTGAAATTTTACGAACCTACCAAACCATCTTTAGGACTCTAGTTGGGTCCAGAAAAACACATTCGGTTGGCGTGGCTCACAAAGTTTCATTTATTTATTAAAAAAGCTAAAACTCTTTAGGGACTACTATTCCGATATACAATAACAAAATGCGTAAATTAAGGGACTTTAGATCATTCGACTTCATTAGTTTCCTCTAAACAAAAAAACAACAGAGTGGAAAGGTAATAAATATAAAAAGCTAAATGTAAAGAGGAAAAGAAATATTTGAATGATGTGTAATATAAAAAAGTAGCAAAAGAAATATAAAAAAAAAATCATTAAAATTTTGGAAAATAACAAACAAAACAGATAAAGAAAAATAACGACGTAACCAAAATTGCGAAAAATAGGGAGAGAGTTGCACTTCCCGTTGGTGGACCTTTCTGTCGCACTAGGTGTGGCACGCCTCTGGCTATTCAAGACAGAAGGGGGCCCAGCACCAACACACCACCCGCCGACAATAAAATCTGGGGTCGAGCCTAGCCTCGTCCGTCACCTCCTCAGCGAAGACCAACTGTCTTGTAACCGTAACCTACCTAAAGAGCGGTCTGTAGGGGGGCTGTACGCATTCGCGTTATTTGCCGTCGCGATACTACTCGGAGGAATCTAGCTTCGCCCTGCCGACTTGTAGTTGCAACGGCACCTTCACCCTTTTCTCTCCCTTTCGACCACTTACAATCACAAATATATAATACAAAACAAAAAAACAATAAAGATAATTAAATAAAAAAAAGGTAGATATTAATATTCAAATGCCAACGCTCAAAAAAATTCAAATCCTATCCGGCGGAGACGGAAGTTAAATTTTTGTCTTCGATATGGGTTGTGGCTTCGGCTTTCTTCGAAGTTAAATTCGATAAACCTATCTCCGAATCTTTCGTTGTATCGACAATAGGTTGTTGCCTTCGGAATCGGGATTTTAAAATGGAGGTTTCGTCGAGAATTTGGTGTCTTTGCTTTCGTTAATTTTATGTGTTTTTTGTAGGGTATGCTTATTAGGTTTTAAGTATTTCTTATGTTGGTATAACACTTAATATATTAATGTATTAAAATTGTACTTATCTTGCACAATTCCATCGAGGTTGTTGAATGCTGCTTTTTTTTTGGTACATTTATGGTGACCGACAGTCACGTTGAATCGATTTCTTTTTTCTGGGTATGGCCAACCAAAAAATATGGCGGCACCGACTTGTGCCCTTGGCGATGACCGCCAGCCGTTCTCGACGAAACCTATAGGTAACCGTTAACGTTTAAGTTGTCGAAGAAAACCAGAAAACTTAACACTAGCACTTACCTCTTTTACGATTTTACTAGTAATTGTATCTGTTTTCTATCCCTCGATGCACTATTAATTTTATACTTAAGTTTGCACTAAAAAAAAACCAACAAAAACTAACCGTCACTCACTATTCGACTACCATATCCAAAAAAAAATCTTACCACCGATAAAATTTAACTATTAGCACCGACTATAACCCTCAACGTTTGACTTTCAACTAACCTATGAACGTCACCTTTCTTTATCGACGCTGCCGCACATCCCACCACAAGATACCAGTATTCTGAATTGGAAAATATATGGAACCCGTTGGGGTTAAAATTATCATCAAGGAGAAGCCCTCTCTCCACCTAGCCACCTCCTGTAACCATCGAACCCTACGCATGAACTCACCTTAATGTGTTCAATGCCCACTATGATATCCCGTACTTGAACCTCTAAGAATTTTGTAATACAACTATCCTGAATGGTTTCATTCCACCGATGGTCAACAGCTGTCAAATAGATTTGACGAAGTCAAAACGAATAAAAATATTATTTGCATGATAATGCTCCTGCATTTATTTGTTTAAAATTAAATGAATTCACTGCAAAATTAAAATACCAGGAAACCATTGGCCGTCAAAAAGGATGCACCACCCCCAGCAACAGCCACCCAAACACTCCTTGGACACCCAAGAAGTTTGTGGAGCAGTGTACTCTGCCTCACCTGTGCCCAGTGCGTCGCCACACCGAGGACGTAAAGAATCCCAGCATGCTACCTCTTTCTACTTTCGAATGCCTACGAAAGTAGCTTTCAATGCCCATTATAAGTGGAACCGTGCATGATAGTGGGATGAATATGTACTGCCTCTGTTTACAAGCGAGTGTCTTCGAAATAGCGAGCCGCGACTCAGCGAATCGCACGCTTCATTCGCAGAATCGTGCCACTCTGCTTGGCTCCAGCCCCAGTATACCCAGGATGGAATCCAACAGGTAAGCTTATACAACATGAAGCCTGGCCTTCATGGTTCTACTTCCCTTTATAGGCGCTTGCCATTGATTCAGTTATTCAAATCCGAAGCGAATGCTAAGATTTGCCGTTTCCCTTTGTAGGTGGCAAAGCCCTTACGAGTGGATGAAAATCCTAATCTAGCACCACCAACTGCACATTCACTCATGTGCTAGTAGATACATTTCGCATGGAAAAGCCGTTTGGTGTATTCCATTGAAAAAAAACTAGCAAAGTACTTGCAAGCACTTCGCCACCTCCAAAGGAAAACGTGTATTGTAGCTTAGAGTTATATATATAGTTGTACTGGTAAGGCTGCCGTAACAATAACATATATGCATAAAATAAAACTGCTTTTATTTAATTATATTAAAAAAAAAAAAACATTATTCGAGATGAGAACCTCTTTTATTGACTGTTGCAATAGACTTGACTAAATAATCTAAATAATACAATTAAATTCAACTCTAGCCCCAGTGCATGTATCGCTGCTGTTGTCGCTATGTTCCCACATTTGGTTTAGTTTTACATCCGCTTCTACGTGATAAAATGCAATTATCAACAGCCAGAACGAATCTGTCGTTCAGATTCAGTCATTTTGCCACACTACTTATCTTACTTATCTCAGTCTTATGTCAAATAAGACCCAATTTTAAATTACTTTGCTTTTATTAACTTGATAAGTTAGGTATAAATTTACAAACTCTATTTTAATTAATTTATAAAAAGGGAAAAGCACCAAGTAACACCAGATGTCGCGTCTCGGCCACAGACGGCACAATAGGGGCCTTACTTTTTACAGTGATAATTTTTTGTTTAATTTACTTTTAATTCTCATTTTGTTTATATCTTATCTCAATCTATTGGTTGCTTCATTTCTCGGAGTATTCAGGTTCGGTTGTCTTTGATGTGGTTGGTTGGGGGGGAGGAGGGGGATTAAGGCTTTCAGCCACGGTAGTGAGCTGACCTTGGGTCTTTTCTCTTCGTCAGTTGTTGAAATAATATCCTCATCTAGTAGTTCCATCGCTTCGAGGTACCGCTGGTTGGGATGTCGTGGCTAGTTTAAAATTCCTTCTATCAGAGGGTTCGGGTGGTTCATCAGGTTTTGTAGACATCTTCTGCTGATTGGATCTAGTTGTAGAATATTGGCCTCTTCATAGAGTCTCTTGTTGCTGACGTGTTTTTTTCGTATTCTGTCGAAGTGCAGTCCCGTTCAGATCCGTAGAATCTGCCTCTCGAATATTGCAAGTTTCTTCATTTGTGATTTTGTTGTTGTCTACTAGATGGGAAAGCAGTAAGTGATGACGGGTGTGATGAGCTGCTTGTATAGGAGAAGCTTCGTCTTTTGGCTTTGTCCGTTCTGTTTTCGCATTAGCGGATAGATGCGATGGAAGGCGAAGTTGGCTTTTCTTAGTACAGCTGCTGTGTGTGGATTAAATCGGTATAACTCGTTGAACTGTACTCCCAGGTATTTGACGTTATTTTTTGCTGACAGTTGAGTTCCATCGGGAAGGGTAATCTTGGTGTTCCTGCAATTAGTGGCTGAGCGTCCTCTTCTACTTCCTGAGCCACTTGGTCGTCTGAAACAGATCAGTTCGAATTTGGCCGAATTGATTTTGAAGCCCCAGCGATGGTAGTACTCATATAGTAGTCTGACGTGGGTTTCAACTCTTCTAGCTGCAAATGTTGGTGACATGGACTTGGCGTATGTGAGGGAGTCGTCGGCGCGAACAGGAGAGTCTGGGCGTATTCTGGCTGTGGCTGGTCTGAGGTATATATGTTGGAGAGGAATGGTCCTAGTTTAGATCCCTTTGCAACTCCAGCTCTGGTTGTCCTCGTTGTTGATTGGCAGCTTCCTATTTGAACGAAGAACGATCTGGAATGAAGAAAATTGTAAATAATTTTAATTAATGAATGTGGAAATCTGAGTTGAAAAAGTTTGTGAACAAGTTGTTGCAATATTTTTAACCGAAGATGATTAGGATGATTTCTATGACGAAATACTTAAAGACCGCGAACTATGGATTTGCGAATCCAATTAAAATTATAAAACAAACGAATTAACAAAATTAAGATAGTAAAATGTGCAACCGGCACACGCGAAGATTATGATCGAATTAACAACTGTCAAAACGATCGAAGAAAGATGAGAAAAAAAGAGACAAGACAAAATACTGCAACAACAAACTGCAACAACGATGCAGCCAACCGGCTAGTCAGCTGGGGGTGGGTTCGCTGAATTTGTTTTTTTATGTGAATAAAAAAAAAGAGAAGAACACTTTGGGTCGAATTGAATGAGTTTTGATTGCAAAAAAAAATGTATATACAATAAAGGTAGGTGTAGGGGCGTAAGTACTTACGCTTAAGAATGGGCGCCAGGAAACTTTTATGGTCGTTTGCCTTGACCGGTAGCTGAAAGTGTTTCTTCAATAAATTCAAAGAAAACAAATGGGTTATAATTCCCTGAGGGGGTCTTTAAAGATTTATTTAAAAAATTGTCTGGGAAACCTTGGCTTCTGCCTGGATTAAAACCCAGAATCAAGAATAAATTTAATACAAAAAGATAATTGTTCATAGAACTAATTAAGCAAATTAAAATAAAGAAAAAAAATAACAGATAAAGCAAACAAAGAAAACCAAAGCCGCAAGAATGGACCGCTATCACCGGTCCCGAAATCAACCGTATAAAATAGACTACGTTAAAAGGGTCACGAGTCCCAAAATTACAGGGATTAATCACACGAAATTAAAGGCCAACCGAAAAGAATATTTTAAGCAATTTCCCACAAAACGAATTAGCAAAACTAAATTTCACTATACTTATCTTTTGGATTTGTAACTCCTCTTTTCCTCTTCCTCTTCTTTTCCTTCTACTTTCCAATTCGCCCCGTTCTGGCGATTACTTTCTTAAAAAAAGACTCCTTCCACAAATAATTTTCAATCACTTTTTAACAATCACTAACTATTTCTCTTCAAACTATTTTTCAAAATTTTCCACTTTCTATAATTCTTTTTTTTTCTTCTTCTCAAAATTTTTTTTTTAAACCTCTTTCGGCTCTAACAGTCAACCAAGAAGTCGTTGTTTTTGCCTAGCCTTTTGTCTTTACCGGCCTCTCTCTCACGCACACATTCTCACACTCATACATATGGTTTTCGTGGAACTCTGTTACGGTTACACTCCGAGGTTGAGTTCCAACGAAACTATCTCTCACTCACACATTCAATGGATTCCCCAAGTTGTTGGTGTCGTCCCAAAACTTGACGAATCCAAGGCCGGAGCAAGACATATTCACAATAACAAATTTTGAGAAGAAAACAAAAAAAAAACTATAAAAAGTTGAAAACATAATTCTGAGCATTCTCTCAGCTACTCTACATTTCTAACTTTTTGAAAATTATTCGAGGAAGGAGAATATTTTCAATTACCAATTTTTTAAATCTTTTCTGAGGAAATGAAGGAGGAAGGCAAATACTCAAATCAAACTAACGAAGGCGCAATCTACTATTCGGTGGACCTTCGTGCAGATTTGGGGGAAATGAAGGGAATAGCGTTTAGCGTTCCATTCTATTATGCGGTCGATGTTTATTAAAAGTTAGAGTTAAAGTTCAAAATTTTACGTTGGGCTTGTTGCCATGTTTAATAAAAGAAGTTAAATTAATATTTATGTTGTGTTGTTCAAAATCCACATTTAAGTGTGTGTGTATGTTTCCATCCCTTGACGATTCAGAGCTACCTTGCTCAGCTCATACGTAGGTGGCGTGCGAGTCTCCAGCCCGTCCGCTGGCTCAGCACGAAAGAATACAGATCGATGATGTACTTATTTTGTCATCCTCCCCGAGCCACTCTCAAGCTCCATGAGGACAACGGACAAAATTGAGGGTCGAAAAACGGGATTGGTTGGGGTGGAGGGGAAAACAGATAACGAGAGTTAGACTATGACCAAACAACATAGTCAGAAGAAAGTTTAAAGAACCGAATGAAGAGAGGTTTTTGTTGCGGTAAATCTTACCGTAACAAAGTCCCTGTATCCATACTCTGTCAAATGTTTTTTCAATATCGAGAAAGCATCCGACAGTGACTTGATTGAGCTTCAAAAGTGGATGAAGTGTTGAGTGATGTTCCCGGAATCCAAACTGCAAATCTCGAACTATGCGGTTGTCGCTGCAAAAAGATTTGAGTCGTCTGAGTATTAGCTCCTCGAGTATCTTACTCATGTTGCACAGAAGTGAGATGGGCCTGTATCCAGAGACGTCTTTGTTGTTGCTCTTTTTTGGAATAGCCACAATTTTTGCACTATTCCATTTAGTGGGGAAGTAACAGTTGTTGACGCAGTTGTTGAGGATAATTGCCAAGAAGATCATCACCGAATGCGGCAGTCTCTTCAGGACGAAGTTAGAGATATTGTCTGGTCCTGTTGACTTCTTTGGATGACTTCTGTGAATGATTTCTTTTATTTATTCCGGAGTAGTGAACTCGTGGTGTGCCGTAGGGTCGCTGGGGGGGTGTGTATTGCTGAACAGTACAGTTTCCTGAAATGTTTGAGCGGTTTGCACTGATGTGTTGACTTCATCCAGAAACTCAGGATCTGATGGTGGATTGGGTTGAAAGTGTTCTTCAAAGTAGTCAGCAAAAGCCTTGACCTTGTCTTTATTGGTAGTAACATTCCCAAGGGTAGTTGTGATGACATCTGGCATTGGTGGCCTCTTACCAATGACCCTATTGATTTTTTTTTAATGTGTCGGGTGCAGGTTTAATTGTTTGAAGTCTCTTTTGGAGGAGGTTGTCGTTGTGGTGCTTTACTGAGTTCCTAAACATATTGTTCACACACTGTAGCTCACTTGAAACGGCCAGGTAGTTGGAGTTAATGGTATTCAATTCTCTCTGATGAATTCTCTGAAGCAATTTTCTAGGCCGCTGTCTGTGAAGATAAAGGTTTTGAATATAAATTGGCCAATTATGATACCTTTTCCGAGAAGTTATTGGTTGTTTTTGATTCTCAAGTGAGCTGCTGACTACGTCATCCAGGGCATCTATTGCTGTATCAATCTCCGAATATTGCAGATTTCTATTTCCTAGAGGAAGGAGGACTGACCCGTCAATGTCACTTAAGAGCCTGGCTGCATCTAGCCTCAAGTAGTTAATAAATCCCACTTCTGGTTGATTGGTGGAAATGAGCTGTTGCTGGAAATTTACTGAAATCAGAACAGCTTCATGATCAGAGTCGCTGGTGAGTGTCGTGCAGACGTAGTTCCGTAACTCAGGTAAGATGCACACCAGGTTAGAAGTTGCTTGGAAAAAGTCCAACGTTGATGGGGTTCTTGGAAACGTAGGCCTCGGTTGAGAGACAATTATAGGGGAATGTTGATCGCTGTTGTCATCCAGCCAGTTATATAATAGTATTCCCCTCATTGTTGTCTTGTGTGCCCATCCATCGGCGATGTCTTGCGTTGAAATCCCCTCCTATCAGTCCGTAAGCACTGCTGTTTATGATACTGCTCATGGTATGTAGACCCTCCTTGATGTATTATAATTTATAAATATATGAAATTGAAACTAAAACTTATAACTATTTGAGAATGGACTGAATGTGAATTGTATAATAAATGAAAATAAATAAAATAAAATGATCGTTAAATTTTGAATTAATATTAATATGTATGTTGTTCTGTAAACGAAACAAAGCCCCGGGAGCCGATGGCATACCAGCCGAAATATTCCACCACGGCGGGCCAGCCTTACGTCAAGCAATTCATGATATCATAGTGCACGTATGGGAGCATGAAGAAATGCCAGAAGACTGGCGAAAAGGTATCATATGCCCCATACATAAGAAGGGAGATGTCACAACGTGCAGCAATTATAGAGGTATCACGTTGTTGAGTACCGCCTATAAGATACTCTCCTCTATCCTACAAGACCGGATAACCCCATACGCTAAAACAATCATCGGCCAATATCAGTGTGGTTTAATTCCAGGCAAATCAACAACTGATCAGATCTTTACCCTTAGGCAGGCGATGGAAAAATGTCTTGAATTCAACATTCCAACATACCATCTGCTTATAGACTTTAAGGCCGCCTATGATAGCATAGCCAGGGTAGAACTTTACACAGCCATGAGAGAATTCGGCATCCCAAATAAATTGACACGACTATGTAGGTTGACCATGACCAGCGTAACAAGCCAAGTAAAAATAGCCGGATTGCTATCCAAACCAATCAACATCTTTAATGGACTCCGACAAGGGGATGGTTTGGCCTGCCTCCTCTTCAACCTGGCGTTGGAGAAAGCAATCCGTGACTCTGGCACGGCAACAAGAGGGACCATCGTCAACAGGTCCAGCCAGATACTGGCTTACGCAGACGACATCGACATCATCGGAAGAACCGAACAAGCTGTACACGATTCCTTCATCCAGATCGAGCAGGCGGCACAAAATCTGGGGCTGCACATTAGTGAAGGTAAAACAAAGTACATGGTGGCGTCGAATGCGAGAAGAACAGTTGGTCAAACAATCAAGGTAGCGGAGCACGAATTTGAAGTGGTGCAATCCTTTAAATACCTTGGGTCAACAGTAGCAGCCGATAACAATATAGAAGAAGAAATACGCGGGCGGCTTCTCAGATCCAACAGAGCCTACTACAGTCTGTCAAAGCTATTCAAATCTAGAAATCTAACCATAACTTCAAAACTGCTGCTGTACAGGACCATGGTCCTGCCAGTACTCATGTATGGATCCGAGACTTGGGTGCTTAGCAAAAGGCACTGTGACCTCTTAGCCGCGTTCGAGAGAAAAGTCTTACGGAGAATTGTTGGCCCCATATGTGAGGAAGGACGATTCCGGAGACGGTACAACCATGAGTTGTACGCAATCTACCTTGAAGCAGACATAGTGACAAAAATTAAGCTCGGTAGACTCCGTCGGGCAGGGCACCTAGCTCGAATGAGCGAAAAGGAACCTGCTCGGAAAGTCTTTTGTGGTACATTCTATGGTAGACGGCAGCGTGGTAGACTATGCTTGCGCTGGAGAGATGGCGTAGACCAGGACGCCCGAAGCCTTGGGGTGCGCAACTGGATGGCGACGGCTCGAGACCGGGATAAGTGGAGAGACTTGTTGAAAGAGGCCAGGACCGGACCCCGGATGTCGAGCCGATGATGATGATGATGTTGTTCTGTTACACCATTAAAATGATGCCATGTTAATGCCCAGTGACACCATTTTGCAAATAATGACAATATACAATAAAGAATGAACTTGCTCATTTCTTGCAATTATAATGACAGAGCATCAGAACGCCATTATTTTGCCTTCGTGTAAATTCATGTCATTAATGATTTGATTTTACCATTATTTTTCCACTTTAATTACAAATTATTAGGTTAAAGAAAAACAATTTTACTTGGATTTCCAAGAGTAAAATCAAAGTTATAGTTTTATTTGGAATAGTATAGACTAAAAATAACATTAAAAGCAAACAACTTCGAATCAATGTGTATTATGCTGAATTGCCAAAAAGCAATTCAGGTTAAAGAAAAAGTGCTACTTGTTATTACTCAACAATTAAATGTAGGTTGAGTAATGTAAGTTATTATTTAATAAACAAAGTTATTGCAACACTGGATTGCATTCAATCAAACCAGGTCAATAAAGAATTTAAAAAAAAAGAGAACAAGAAAAAGGGAACGTGAACTTCACATATACGACGTTAACGTTGTTGGGTATGTGCCCCCCCTTCGTTAAGTTTGGCGTTTTCCTGAACGTCACTAGATTTTAAATTTGTGTTTGTAATCTTCACATTGATTCGATTTCGTTTCATAATATTAAAATTAAGATGGCAAGTAGCAAGATAGTTGTAAAACTAAGTGATGAAAAAATAACTATCTTTTGTTTTTCGCTTAAAAATTTAATAATTGAATATGAAGAAAATTTAAAAAGAAAATTCTTCTGTTTGAGTGGAGTGACCGAATTTATAATTCAAGTTAAAAGTTCAAATGAGCTCAACTCCATTGCGTTTTGCCCAGGTATGATAGTTGGGCTCATCAGTTAGATGACTATCATACCCTTCTAAGACGCAAATTTGAACTTTTAACTTGAATCTTAAAAATTTAATTTCTTTGATTTCTTTTGTATTTTCAATTTGGCTTAAATGTATTTCGTGCAATTCAATTTGTTTAGTTACATTATTTATTTTAATATAATTTGGAACAATTATGCTTTGTTTATTGTTTTAACATTATTAGTAAATTGCACGTTGGAAATGTTGATTGTACAATTATTAAAAGTTATTAACACATTTCCGTATAATTGATATTTCATGAAGTTGCAACTATATAAAAGTGTAACTTTATAAGCATTTTTTAATAATATCGTTCCTAACTCTAATTTTATTGTTTCAAATTGATTATTTATTTTACTTTTACAATTTTCATATTTGCTTTTTAAGAGATTTATTATACAGGCATTGGAAAATTTCATTTGTTTGATATAATTTTCATCATTTTTTAGAAAAACCGAATTTTTTGACATTATTATATCTGTTTGATCTAATATTAATTCTTCATGAACATTGTTCGGAACTGGTGTTAACTTGTATCGAGTAAATTCTTCTTGGCTAAAAACCGGGATTAAGAGAACAAAGAACAAAGTATTCTTAACATGTCCAAGGTGACAGCTAATTTTTTGAAGTTTATAAAAGTCTATGTTATAAAATTCTATTTCCTCATCCTCATACTCATAGTTCCATGTTTTGCTGATACAATGATATCCTGAATTTTTTCAACCTCATCTCCTAAAATCCTCAAGTCAGTCATGATTTGCATGAAATGCAGTTGTTTCAGGATTGATTTGTCCATTTCTGTTACAGAATTATAGAGTTTGGTCTTTAATTTTTGATTTGAAACAACAGACTCTGTAATGATTTTTAGATTTTCTTGCATTTTTAGATTGATATGAGTCTGAGAATTAAGGTTCGTGATAGCATTGTGGGAATTCTCGTCTATTGACCGTAAATGTTTCTCGATATCTTCCCTATCGTCGTTGTTCATAACCCCAAAAAACCAATTTAAAACATTGCCGCCAATGTTCAATAATCCCCTTTTTCTGTCTATGAGGCAATATGGACTGAACTTTGTGTTTCAACCCAATGACTGATATATTTAGTTGATTGAAGTACACTGCATCTTTTATACTATCGAAGCTTTCTTTTATATTGTCCTCTAGCCTGATGATAGTTTCTTTTAGTTGTGCTACGTCAATAACGTGAACAAGTTTTTAATAGTTCTCGATCACGTTTATTGTTTTCTGTTTTATCATCGAGAAACCCAAGTTAGTATCGAGTTTCTCAATTCGTATCTCTCCTGTTGTCGGGTTGATCAGCATGAGGAAGATTATTAGAACCATCATTATGTTGCTGTATTTAACACTGTCTGCTTTATCCTTAAGCTTCAAATAGGATTCCTGGATTCCAAACGATTTGATGAGTTGATTTTTTATGGCTTCCCAATTCCTGTCATCGGGGAGTCTTCTTATTGCCATTGCTGCTTCTCCTTGCAGTTTAGCGATGAAGATGTTGTAGATATAGTTTTTAATGTTTTGTTCTATTGCCAGGGCCGCGATATTTTCTGCCTCTAACAAAAATGAACTTAGTTCGTATGATCCATCTCCCCTGAATACTGGGACGGATCGAGCTTCAGTAATAAGGCCTTTTACCGTGATATGGTTTGCCATTTTTTGTTTGTATAGAAAGGAATATGTACTTTTTATTACGAACACTTTTTTTTATTATGAACACCTTTTAACACTTCTTAACTTTTTGTTTGTTTTGAGTCTTCAAGTTCTTTTTTTTTTGTTTCTTGGATTGACACCGTTCTATTTTTCAATTTTTTTTTTATTTTAACCTTGGAGAAAAAATGTTCGATTCCCGATTTAATCCTTAGAAGGAATAAGTATTTTGACACTGAAATAAATTTTCGCACAATACTTAGTCGGAAATCCTACCGACTGCGCCAGCCAAATTATTAGGTTAAAGAAAAACAATTTTACTTGGATTTTCAAGAGTAAAAACAAAGTTGTAGTTTTATTTGGAATAGTAACTTAAAGACTAAAAATAACATTAAAAGCAAACAACTTCGAATCAATGTGTATTATGCTGAATTGCCAAAAAGCAATTCAGGTTAAAGAAAAAGCGTTACTTGTTATTACTCAACAATTAAATGTAGGTTGAGTAATGTAAGTTATTATTTAATAAACAAAGTTATTGGAACACTGGATTGAATTCAATCAAACCAGGTCAATAAAGAATTACAAAAAAAGAGAACAAGAAAAAGGGAACGTGAACTTCACATATACGACGTTAACGTTGTTGGGTATTTGACCTGCGCGGGTGTTTACATTAGTTTTATTGCTGGCGATTGTTTTGTTTGTTTACTTATTATTTGTATTATGTAGTGTTTCATCCACTACACTCTTCTCCCTTAATATTTATTGAACATATGGCCCGTTTGATAAAATGGGGTATCATTTTTAATATGATTTGCTTAGGTTCTCATTAAATGGCAATAACCAACCAAAACTGGCTGATTAGTTATTTCGATGATCAACAACTGAAACTATAGATCCACTGATTAAAATTTTGATTAAAGTACACATTCGTTGATTTACCAGTGGCATTGACTAAATATGATAAAGGCCACTTTACACGATTATAGAAGTCATATGTTTTCTCAAATGAGCTTTGAAAAAAATCATACCAAACCGTCTAAACACACTCATAGATCTCATATGACTTCTCAAAAGCAAAACGCATATGACTTTTTTGACATTAGAACTGCAACTAATTCCATTTGAGATGTCAAGCAGGTATTGTTGTTTTAATGGAAAATAGTGAATTCAGAGTATTGAAAATAAAAATATTTCTACAAAAAATTAGAATTTTGAATGAAAACAACAATGGATAATTCGAAAAAAGTAATTTTGCTTTACAAAAATGTATTTGTTTATGAGTTTTTTTTTTTTTATTTTGGTTTTGACAGATAACCATAGAGAAAATCAAATGCGAAGTAAGAACATGTAAACATAAAAAAATGATAACCGTATGATTTGACTTGAAATGACAGCTCATATGAGAAATCATACAGAAAAAATAATGACAGGTCATGACTTCTATTATCGTGTAAAGTTGCCTTAAGCTGTGATCAAATTGGGCCTTAATATTTATGAAATTAAGGCCAGATCCACACTATTGTGCCGATACACTCTCGCTACGATAAAATATTTGTACCTTAGAAACAATGAGAGGATCGAAATCGTATCAGGTATCGATTATGTGAATAAACTTATTGTTTCTTGTGTTAGAATATTTTATAGTATCGAGACCTTAGCGATGTGAGAACAAGAGATGTGAATCTGACTCTCACAAACATAATTAAATATTTTCAACTTAAACTGCGAATAATATAGAGAAATACCAGTTACGAAAAAAAATCAAAAGACTTAGTTATAGAACACAAGCACTGATTTTCCCGCTCGCTTTTTGTTTCATCAATTTTTAAGTATGTAATACATCAGATACTTATGACACGAGCAATTCGTGTATGTATTCTGTTATTTCGAGATCAGGGGCCCAATTCCGCAAGTGTGAATGATTTTCCGTTCACGCCCAAAACAAGTGTGAATAAATTTGACTGATTGTGCATACGATATTTGTCAAAAACTTAAAACTAACTTGCGGATTCGCAAAAATTGACGTGTACACGGTGCATACAATATTTGTCAAATACTTAAAACTCACTCTTGCGGACTCGCAAAAAATGACGTGTAAACGATATTCTGTGTACACAGAAAAAACTCACGGAAAAAACTCGGAATTGGGCCCCAGAGTTAATTATACAAAACTACCAGCACATCAGAACAAGCAATTAAAAAGATAAATCTTCATATTTCTAGTCTTCATATTTCTAGTGTATATTCAGTTTTTATTTATAATTTTATAAACAAATACCAAACAATTATAAGAAACGACATTAAATGTGCATAGTTATTTTTATTTGTAGCTAAAAAAAACTTACTAAAAATTAAAAAAAAAAAAAACATTTGTATTTGAAATTTGTATTATAATATAGAAAATAAAAAGATGCATTTGAAATTTTATTGAATAAACCAAAAAAAAATGTTTCTTGAAAATTAAATTTGTTAAAAAGAAATATATTTGAAATATTGATAAAAAAAATTAAAAAACCATGCAAGTAGCAATAAAACTTTCAACTTTATTCGTTTTATTTATTTTTTAATTACGGTTAATTAGAAGGTTTAAAATAGGGTAAGTATCGATTCCCATTAGTTTTTAGAAAATTATTTAGTGAACCGAGCGAATTTATGTTCAAAAGGCTTTTCGGTTTGCTCACGGCAGGTTAAAGGTGAGTTTTTAAAAATAGGTACATCCTCAAGTTAACTAATTAGTACCAAAGTAGGGACTTGTTAATAAAGTTAAGCCACCAAAATTGTTGAGTTAAAATTGCTGAGAAACGAATTAAAATTTAAACCATGTTTGTACTACTGGCTGCTATTGTTTCTACATGTAATTTATAATAAGAGCCAATTGTAAAAAAAAAGTTCAAATCTTGATTCGTGGCTCAAAATTTTAACTTTCCGAATTCGACGGAGTAACTGAAGTTCTTCAGTGGTTCAAGATTCAAGTATTTTGTTTGTTGCCAATTATACATGCTGGGGCCTTTACCATTTCTGCTGAGAACAGCGGAATTCTCTCAATTTTCTTGTGTTTTTGTAAAGAACAGAGAAATTCATGAGATAGAAACACCTTTTTCTTTATGTATTTGACAGAGCAGTATATATGGTTGAATTTGTCATTAGCCGTTTTTATAATGCATTTTTATCTTCACCTAGAAAAGAGTAGCATGGTAAATACAAAAAAAAGTTTTTCTTTTTCACAGAACCAGAATTGGTACCAACAACTTTGTGAGAGTGAGAAGATAATGCAAGTTCGACTCATAAAATGCTGCCAATTTGCATTTATATAATAATTCGTTTAATTGAACTGAAGTTCATTTTGCATTTTGTGAATTTGAACGAGTAAAACCTAAAATTTCTGAGTAATGTTTTCGGAGTCTTTTTTCATCGGACTACTTGTCAAAAGTAATAAAAGTTTAAAGAAGTATTTTGTACAATGGCGCCATTCACCAGTATGTGTGTAAATTCGAAAACAATATTTTCATATTCAATTGGAATCAAAACGGAGTAAAACAGTCAGAAAATCCAAGCGAAAACGACGTAAAACTGTTTGGTTCATAGCTCATTAATATTTTGACATTTTCATACCAAGTATCGATAGTAAAGTGACAATTTTAATATGGCCGATTGCTGTTGTCGATTAGAAATATGGAAGCAAAATTTGTCGATAGTATCGATTGGTTTCCATATTTGGGATTATGTAACGTAATCGAATGAAAAAAGCTTAATTATGAATAATCCATTACAATGGGCGCGGTCGGCCGGCTATCGGATAGGTTATCCAAGATAACTGAGTAGCCGATTCTTTTGTGAACGACCAGAACCAGATCGGTTAGCTGATAAAATCTGAGAAAGAAATTGAATTAAATTTGTTTTTAATTTCCAAAAAAATTTTAACTTTTTTAACGGAGTTTTATTCCATTTATATTTACATATTGCGTAAGTCCAAGGTGTCGCAAATAACCATTACCTAGCTGCATCTAACTAATTAATTTTCCTTTCAAAAAACCCGACACTGCACAACTCAACATGAACAACTCAAACTTCTTGTCAAACATCAGCTGTTTTGAAATTTCTCTTTGGATTGCTGATTATCCTAAAATTTTTGGGATAAGTTCGGATTTGTTTGTTGGTCACAGATGATTTGTCATCAGCTGTTTTTTAACAAGGCATTACAACAACACAAAGCTATCCGGATAACTAAGAATTAACATCCGAACGCGGCCAATATTTTCAGTTTGAAAGTTCATTTGTAAAAAAGTTTCAATTCCCAAATGTAAATTGTGGCCCTAGTGATATATATCAGAAATTTACCATCGACAAAAAAAAGTCGAGCATCGATCAGCAACTCGACAAAATCAAGTAATTTTTTGAATAATTAGCCTGTTTATATTTTTGAGATCTCAGAGGACTCAGAGCGCTCAGAAATATAAACAGGATTCCTCCCAAAAATTCCTCACTTTTCCCCTTAAAAACTGTGACTGAAATTCTTGGATTCGCTTGCTCAATTATTTTTTGTCGCTGTAAATTACATAAGAAGAAAAGAAAAAGAGAGTTGTTTTGACTTCTATGTGAGGAATTATGTTTATATTTTATTCTCCTGCTCTGTCTAAAAATTGAGGAAAAATATTGAGCGCTCAAGAAATATAAACTGGCGAAATGACTTTTTTAAATCCAATGAGTGTGAAGTAAAAGAAAATGAGACGAAAAACTGATATCCGAAATTCCATTAAGATAAATGATAGCAACCACCACAATTTAGGACTACCATCTAGATAAGTTTTATATAGAAAGTAGTTAAGTTTGCTATTGCACGACTACTTTTGAGTCATGACCTACTTTGAACGCAAAAAAATATCTCATCTCACTTTCATTATCATTTAATTTTGGTGGTTGCGTAGAAAATATAAAAATGCAAAATTTAAGAATTTAATTTAATCTTTAGGGTGTTTTCTTTTTTTAAACTCTTGATTGGATATTCACTTTGTTGAAAAGAAGGCACTTTACACTACGGCCTAAGAGGCATTACTTTTTTCGAAATTGAATCATGCGAACCAGAAAAAACATCTAGTCTGGTCCTTAAAAGTCATTATTGAATACAACACAAAGTAATGCTCTATTAAACGATGATTCTTGTGCCTGGTTATTTTTTTTTTTTTGCAAAATTTAATTTGTGTGAAGGTGAAATCAGATCTTTTTACTCCTTCGCACTCATGAAACTTCGAAAATATTCAGACGCAAAGAATCATCGCATTCAGTTTTTCGGTCTCATAAATATAAGGGTATGTCCTAATCCAATCACCACTTACAAAGCACGGTATTGCTTAGGAGCGATAAGTAATAGGACACACATTTTGGTAGCGCTATCAACAAGCGATGCGACCGAACCAAGCTCACGCTGGTTTGCACGATCTTTGTCCAATTAGGACATAGCCTTACATGATAATAAGTGCGACCGAGAAAAAAGAGGAGATGGAAGACCAGCTACCCTGTGCATCGCGTCGTGGGCCAGGGTTTCCGAGACTTTTTGGCTCAAAAGTCAAATACAATATCACTCTCTTTTTGCCTGCTTGGCTTTGTAGTGAAAGATTATAATTTTTATCAATAAGCTTTTCACCTTTCTATGGTGAAAGCTGAAAATGGATCTGTTCATTTTTAGGAATTCCCGCATTTGGAAATCTCAAAATTGTATGGGGATGTGTGGAGGTTTGGTTTTGGAATCTGAGATTTTACTCACAACAAACTCACCACAGCATTTTGTTAGTAGCTTATTAACCTATGAGCGCACACATAAGCAATCGCAGAGATCTACACCAACACACCGACAATATGTATTCAGTTTTTCGATCTCATAAATACAAAGCAAAATAATCACCCCTATTACCGATGTCGTATACGACAGTAAAATATGCGACGCGACACAATCTGCATTCCATTTGTCGTTTTCAACTTTTGTCACTCGTTTTGCTGTCGTTTGTAAACGTCAAATGTCGTTGAACATTTTCATTCTGCATTCTGTAAGGCGAAATGAAACGACAATTATGAAAAAAACGACTGTAGCTCTCGTTCAAAAATTTGTTAACGACAAAAATGTAAGGCCGCAAAACGGTTAGTATTTTTATTAAATAATTTATTTTATGAAATTTATTGTAGTTTTATTTGTCATTAACAAAGCAATTAAATACTTGCTAACATTTTCTGTTGAAATAAACAAATCAAAGCCAGTTTCAGGCGCTTGTGAAAGGTGTACAGAAAGTTGAACTAAAAATGGAAGGCTATAGAAACCTTTTCTGTTTTTTTGGGAGTGAAAATTCGTATATGTGTACCATCTGTACATCAAATGACGCCGGGCAACCCCATTCCGTTGAAAAAGCTATGTTTTTTAGGTAATGATAATATGATTAATATGATTATTAATATTAATTTAATAATTTCTTAAAAAAAACTTGCTGATTGTTGGTTGAGATAATCAAATTGAAGTCGTTGCCAGCGCCATGTTGGTAACTTCCCTCAACTAGAATTCTAAAGGTGACTGCGAGCATCAATATTACTGGAATCAATGATGAACGTTGCCGAATAGTTATTTTGTCACTTATTTCATTTAACACATTTTTAAAAGCTTCATTTGTTATTCAAAAGTATTGCTTGAATCTGTTAAAGGGTACAAAAGTTCCATTTAATAGTTAAAGTTGAATTAAAAATATGAACTCACTTTGAATCAGGCAAATCAAGTGGATTTGAGTGTTTGTCTTATGTGGTTTCTTTTAAAAGTGTGCATTTTCAAAACTGAGCTTCGCACTTCTTCATTCTCGTCACTATTGCAACTTGTGTTATAAAACATTTCTAAACTGATCATTTTAATTTATTATTTAATTGATAATTATAAAATTAACGGCATTTGTTGTTTATTGAGTGTTGACTAATGATTTTTTATTTGTTTTGTTTGCATTTGAGTTTGACAGGTATCCATTACTTTTTCATCGTTTGAAAATCTACAAATTTGTAGCGTCGAAAAAGTTATAGAATGCCATTTGAAAAACGACACGACAAAAGAAACGAGAGTCGTCGAAAAAACGAGACGACATCGGTAATAGAGGTGAATATCGCGCCTTGTCCTATTCTTTTGCTTAAGATATGTGAAGGCTTGGACTGAAATCTGAGATTTCACTCACAAACAAACTCACCACAGCATTTTCTTAGTAGCTTATTAACCTATGAGCGCACACATAAGCAATCGCAGAGAACTACACCAACACACCGACAATGGGGGCTATCGTGAACAAAATTTCCCATTGAATTTTTCCCATCGAAAACTGGGAACGTGAATTGTGGTCGCAGTTTCTCTCGGAATTTATTGGCATCGAAAATAAATATTCCCAGCCTTATTTATTAGATTTTTTAGGCGGTTGACTAGTTACACAGCTTTTTAAAAGTCTTTAATAGTTGGATATATGCCTTATTTAATTAAATAAAATGTTAAGTTAGACAAATCTTAGGCAACCGGAATGCCGTTGTCCAAGTTAGACAATTTTAGGATAACAGTAGACAAAGTTTATTAATAACTTTTTGGAGTTGGACGGCTGGCTAAAGTTAGACAAAGTTTATAAATACGACTGTCCATGTACACTGGGCTGCAACTTTGACTGACCAAATTTTAACTTGCAATGAACAGTAAAAAGTTGTGGGCATTTAAAATATTAGATGATGGGAGAAATTCCGTGAGAAATTTTATCCACAATAGCCCCAATATGTATTCAGTTTTTCGGAGAACATAATATCTGCTCTCACAAATAGGGCTATAGTTCCCCTTTCATACAAAGAAACAAGTTGCTGGAGATTTTTTGAGGTTTTCTTTTAATTTCCTTAACAATCTCTTGTTCCTTAAACACGAGGAAACAAAATCGAGGCAATTTTGAGATTTCCCTATTCTATTGGTTGAACTCACCTGAACCTTAGATGTGGAAAGAAATATCGAAAAAATCTTTTGAAATCCTCGACCAGGAGATTTTGTTCACCCTTCTGCCCTTCTCACTAAGTGCCCTATTACACGACGACTCTGGAGTCATGACTTTTTTCTAAATTCAATGAGTGCGCACGAGAGAGCATCTGATCTCACCTTCACACTCATTAAATTTCGAAAAAAGTCATGACTCTAAATTCGTCGTGTAAAGGCTCTCCCAAACCAGCGCGAATCGCTCCGCATTCGCAGCGAATCATTCACAATAGAAAAAAATATGACAAATACACAACGCTAAACAACAACAAAAATTCGTCGTCGCTGCGGATTCGCGTTGGTTTGGGAGAGCCTTAATAGGGCACTAGGGAACTGAAAGTTGCTCGCAACTCATTTGCCTCATGTGAAAGGAGACTATTCTCAAGCAAATCAAATTCGAACATCACATCTCTATCTACAATTAATCGATATTTGTCACGTTACGTTACTTTACAACATTCGAAAATATTCCATCACGGAGAAAAGTTTAGCTTAACAAAACCAAAATAGTGTAGAAAAGAAACAAACAAACAAAAACAAAAAGTCAAAACCAAATATCAAACAGGTAGAAGCTTTTCATTTTTAGTAAAATCAAAACATCTGTTTCTCATTGAGTGATATTGGAAAAGATAATGAATTATAAAAATTAATTAGAACAAACACAAAGTATAGCTAAACATACATTCAAAAGTGTTTAAGTTAAAAGCATGTCATTGTTTTTATTTTGCTACGGAAACAATTTTATTTGAGAAAGTTGTGTTGAAATTTAGCTTTTTAATTTGTTTAAAGTGAAGGTTGGTGATTAAACAAAATTAATTTGGGTTAGCTTCGTGCACTCAGGTAAGTTTTATTAATTTAGTTATTCGATTTTATACTGCTTTTGACATTTCCAACACAATTGAACAGTATTATAATGTAGATACTGTTATTGCTATATGTCTATTTTGGGTTTTGGCCAAATTGTTGTCAGTTCTCTTTGTTTAAAGTTAATTTTTTTGGTACGTTGAGGAATCAACAATATTTTTTTTTTTTAATTTTGTAAAAAAAAACCGAATAAGTAATCAAAACAGATGAGGGTGAGAATTGTAATCGTTATCGTTGTAATCGAAAAGTGCTGCCAGAAAATTTTGTTTGCTTGCCCCCACGAAAAAATGGTGTGTTCCACATCGAGTTTCAAACAGTTTGACTGTGTTTAGATTGGTTGGTTTATCTACAGCAAGATGGCAGTTCGATTATGAAATCAGCCGTTTTCCTTTGGAGGTGGCGAAGTACTTTGCCAGCTTTTTTCAATGGAACACATCGAATTATTTTCCCATGTAAGGCGCCAGTTATAGCTATCATTGAAATTGATCATTGAAAACTTTAATGACTGATTTTGAGACATATAGAGAGCAAAATCATTTATTATTTTGAAGAATATATAAAGTTCGAGACTTGATCAATATTTCTAGTAAAAACAAAATTCGAATAGGTCAATATTTTCCATATAAAATGACTTTTAAGATTCCAATGATCATTGGTAAGGTAGTTCAATCATTGAGAAAATAAAGGTCAATTTATGTGAAAAGTTGTGTCTATTTGAAATTTTTTTTTTTACTAAAATTATTAATTTAGTCAAGAGCTTTATTTCTTCATCAAAAAAATAAATGACTGCTTTCTAAATGTCTCAAAATCAATCATTAAAATTTTCAATGATGAGTTTCAATGATAGCTATAACTGGCACCTAAAATGTATCAATTCGCATATGAGAGAATGTGCAGTTAATAGTACTAGATTAGGGTTTTCATCTACTCACAAGTACTTTGCCACCTCCTAAGGAAAACTGCTATTACTCAGGTGAAAAAGGAGGTGTTCGTCAAGAAGAAAATATAAAAATTTGAGTGAAATTAGTCCATTTTATTAATTTTTGCCTGTGCTGTGAACAGAAAGGTTCTATCTTGATATGTAATTGGACGAGATCGGACGGAAATGCTTATATGCTACTCAAAATCGATTGTTCCAATTAGCAAATTTTCCATTAGCAGAGATACACTTGTGTGAAAACTACACGACATGACTATTCACTACGTAGTGAAACAAACCAATCTAAACAGGTTCTTTCACACTGCCAGATTAAGGGCGATATTCTTCAGGCTCTCATAAATTGCTCCTAAGGTTATGAGGCTCATAACTCAAATAATATTTGTGGTATTCACCAACGACTCATATCTCTTTTTCAAATACCGAAAATAAGAATAACTCGCTCTTCGTCAAACACCCCCAAACTGGGAAATCGAACTGTTTTCAAACCGGCCCATTTTGTCGATATCTTGGATCTTGGATTCCTAAAGAAATTAATCTTGCACGCACATATACACAAATTCCTTGTAACTAGAGTAATTTTATTTTATTTTTGTTATTAGTTCAGTTTTGTAAGGAGTACATGTTATTGCATGTTTTAATTTGTTTTATATAGGGAAATTTTCTTTCAATACTTCTTTGTTTCACTAGGTACGTCGTTCATACGCTGTTTTACTTTTGCGAATCTAAAATGGACTCGTTTGATTGAAGGGGAGTAAAGGCTTTCTACTGATAACCGATTTTTTTGGTTAAGTTTTCATAACAAAACGGTCTAAAACAAGCAATGATCTTCACGATCCAATTTACAAAAATCAACCTTAAAAATAAGTGGGGGAAAAAAAATAAAAATCCATAAAGACAAAAATAATTATAGTATGTGTGCGTGCGACACTCATTATGTAAGGATCCAAGAAGTACCGAAAAAACTAGTCAGTGAGTTTTCTTGAAGGGTAACTTCGCAGATTTTCGAATAAGTTTTATGAGCACTCATAAATATACGCTATTATTGCTTGGTGAATAGGTTTATGAAGCTCTCAAGTTATTATCGTTTCATGAATGATTCAGTATGAATTCACGTTAGTTTGGAAGGGTCTGAAAGTTCATTCGCTGAATTCACTAACAGAGGTGATTAAAACAAAATGCGAACAGCTAGGGTTATCCAAGTGTTACTTTTTTATTTTGTTTTTGGTAGATGTGTATAATTTATTAATTTATGTCTATCTTTTTATCAAACAAGTGATTTTCTTAAGATACATATGCCGCTAAGTAAATCCTTTTTCGAAGAAGAAAATTTTTTCTTTTTTTCTTTTAACAAATTGAAGTTTTATGATTTAATATGTAACTTTATTAATTAATACGTATTTTTATACATGTTCGTTTTTTTTTTCTTAACACTCATTTTCTTGAACAGTTATTTTCTTAAAAAATGATTGCCCAACGGCAGTTCTAGTCAAATATTTCTTTTGACGTAGTGCAAATTAGTGCCTAAACCATTTCTGATAGGACTTTATATCGACCCGTCACAATTTGACATTAAGTCAGAAATAGGGCGAAGAATTTAAAGAACACACCTAATGCAACTAAATGGATTTTTGTGTGTTTTTAGTTCAATCTTCTGTCAATAACTTTTTTAATATGAACTTTGACAGAGTTTTGGGCTTAAGCCCGCAGAAATGCCCAAAAATTCAAAGCAATAGACTACACCTTAAAAGTATAGGGTCTTCCAATTTTGTTTTCGTTTTCTTATGCACACCTACCTTATCGACGCATAAACTAGTTCAGCAATACCCTAACCCCACACGGGCAAGTACTGGCAAGCAAGTTGCAATACAAACACATTAGTTCACTAACACATATAAAGCCAAGCAACTAGTATGGAATTTTTGAAGCCAGTAGTGAAGCAAATTGAGTAGCAAGTTGTGAGACAAGCAAGTGGAATGCAAATTACGAATTTGACAGGAAGTGTATGTAGCCAACTTGCATATGCCAGTACTTGCGCGTTTGGCCCGGGGTAACCCTGTTTCGTAGTTTTTTTTTAATAGTTTCAGACCACCAGATTTAGATTTAGATTTTTAGTGTGGGCCAGTACAATATTTCATTTTGCACTAGAGGTTTTTAAATCGTTTGAAAATCGGTGTGGATACAATGATTTTTATTTGCATTTGCCATCATGGTTCTTTTAAAGTATCAATTTTTATGTTTTAATTTATCAAAAATACAACTAATTGAAAAATCTTATTTAATTTAAAAAACACAATTTATTGACCCTTTTAATTTATTAAAATTAGCTGGCATCCAAAATTTTAACGGAATTGATACAACATGGCTCTGAGCCAGTTGTCATATAGCAGTTCAAATTTTGATACCTGGTTCAGCAGTCTTAAAACAACAATTTTGCGGGTTACATAGACAAACAATATAAAGATCGGCTTTCAATTTGATTTGCCTACAAGCTGATGTATTAGATTTGCAAAGTATTAGTGAAAAACGCACACATAGAATTTACTCCTTCATTCAGTACATCATTCAGCACAGGTCTTGTTGTTGCAATTCACATCTTTTCACCGACATGAAGTGAAATTACAAATACAACAATGTAAACAAATTAGTTTTGGAGGGTGAAACGTACGAAAGATTGGCTTCTTGATAATTGAGTAAATTTTGATACAAAGAAAGATTATAGTGAATTCTAAAAATTGTCTGACAGCTAAATTTGACATTTCGAAAATGAACTCGAAGTCACTCACTCGCAATGCAGAATACAATACATATATGTAAAATTAAAATTTGGTTTTTATTCATTTTCACTCGAATGGCAGAATATGTAAGAAAATATTCAAAAAAAGAATTACAAGCATGGCATAGAATGAGTGCCGGCTGTCAATTTCGTTTCCGAAAAAATGTCATTTAGAAAATGGATATGTATATCTTCGTCTTGGTGATGGCGGTTTTTAATCTGCATTTATCAAAATATTTCGTATTTCGGTCTTTTCTCTAATAATGCGTTTTATATTTTATATCCCCTTTTTTTGCAGATATGTAATAAAAATGCATTTGCATCCAGCATCTTTTAATTTTTTTCTTTCGTATATTTTTAATTGTGTCAGCCTTAACTCATTTACAAAAAAAAGGCATTCTGGCAGCACTAACGATAATAGTTATCGTTAGTGCTGTCAAATTTATATCGAGACTCCCTCTTATGACATTTCATTTGACATCCTTCCCAACGTTTATCTTTTTTTTTTATTTTCCAACTAAATTTTGTGTATTCCTTGAAAAGAAATCAATTCAAATAAATTATTAATTCAATAAAATGACCACAAAAATAAACCAAAAGGAATATTTAAAAAAATATCTCTCCGGTGATAAAAAGAAGAAGAAAAAGAATAAAAAACTTAAAGCCAAAGCCACGGTAAAAATAATTGACGACGATGTGCATGTTAATCGAGATTTGGAAATTGATGAAGAACTCTTGTTAACAGGTGAGGATGCTCCACAAATTGTGGGAATAATTAATGCATCTGGAGAGCCTGTAGAAAGTAAATGGAAAAGTTTTAGTGGTATTAAAAAGGAAGAAGAATCTGATGATGATGATAAGTGGGGAAAGAAGGCTACAAACGAAAAAAGACATACAGATGAATCTACATTTAAAAATCCCAACCGCTTGCTCCCGGCACGAAGGAACTCTGATCAATCGCCACCTAGAAAAGAACAAGCAAGAAGCAAAAATCTAAATGGACACAATTCAACGTCTGAGAAGCGTTCAAGATGGAATTCAGATATGTCTTCAGCACGAGACAAATCACCACCTAGAAAATCCCCCATATCACGTCCAAGAAAAGATTCTGATCACTCGCCACCAAGAAGATATTCGCCAGCTCGTTTGAAAAGAGATTCAGACCAATCCCCACCAAGAAGACATTCGCCAGCTCGTTTGAAGAGAGATTCAGACCAATCCCCACCAAGAAGACATTCGCCAGCTCGTTTGAAGAGAGATTCAGACCAATCCCCACCAAGAAGAAGCTCTCTAGCTCGTTCGAAGAAAGATACAGACCAGTCACCACCAAGAAGAGAATCTAAATCTTACTCAAAAAGAGATTCTGACCAATCTCCTCGACGTAGACGATCTCAAGATCGTAAACAAAGGGATTCTGACCAATCTCCTCGCCGGAGACAATCTCCTGGTCGTAAGAGAAGAAATTCTGACCAGTCTCCACCTAGAAGAACAACAATAAAAACCTCGGATCGCTCTTCATCGAACCGATTTGATTATTCCTCTGGAATTCGAATAAAAAGGGAAAATTCGTCAGATCAGTCTCCTCCAAGACGAACGGGTATTGAAAATCCTTTCAAAACCTCAATCAAGATAGAGAAACCGTCTCCGGATCGTTCGCCGCGAAAGCGTACTTCTGAATCACCACCTCCAACACATAAACCCTCATCATCGAAAATGAGCAAAACTCTCGATGGGAAGCGTGCTGGTCTGCAGGATGCTCAAACTTTGAGAATCGAAACGGAAGAACGTCGGCGAAACGAGGATAGAATGTATAACAAGATGTCCAAGGAAATTTCTGGACGCGATGCCGAGGTTCAGGTGCGCAAAAATTCTTATCGCCGACATCGAAAAGATATTGAAGAAGATCCTGAAGTTCAACGCCAGAAAGCAGAACATGAAGAAAAGAAAAAGGTACTTTACAGTCGCTGGAACAAAGGTGTTAAACAAATAGAAGCCTTCCAAGCTAAGATGTCCGATGATCAATACGAAGGTAGCAAACCATTGGCCAGATACGCAAATGATGCAGATTTAGATGAAATGCTCCGACAAAAAGAGCGCGATGACGATCCTATGTTAGAATATATACGAAGCAAGAAAAAAGACCAGCAGCTGGCAGCAAACATTCCAGTTATGCCGAAGTACAAGGGATCATATCCCGAGAATAGATTCGGCATACCACCTGGATATCGGTGGGATGGAGTGGATCGGTCAAATGGCTATGAAAAGAAATGGTTCGACGTACAGAGCTCGAAACTAGCTGTCGCAGAGGAGGCGTACAAGTACAGCGTAGAAGATATGTAAAAGAAAAAGAAGAAACAACTGTAAATAGGTATTTTATGTATAAATACAAGTGCAAACTACTTTTTACAATGAATGTGAATGACTTTTCAAATATTGTATCTACTCAAATGGGAAATATTTTCTTTTGGCTGTGTACTTTTACTTATCTTCTTTTAAGCTGCAAACTTTAAGCTTCAAAGTTTTGTACATTCATTTTGAACAATTTCCTTTAAGAACCAATATAAATAAATATTTAAAAATATATGAACTCACGACATTTTTGCAAAAAGCAAAACGTTGATAAAAACGAGGCCAGAACAGTAGCAAACTTGTTCCTGTATTGATTCTGACTTAGAGAAAAAATTACACTCTCATGTTTCAGATCTTAACAAATAAATTTTTTTAAATAAATATATTTTATGAACACTATATACATGTAGAATCCAATGTTATAATACCAGGGGAGGCTTTTACCCACGGAAATGAGCTGTGAGCTCGTCGAATATCTTGCTCGTGTTTCACAGAGAGATGGGCTTTAATCCGGAGAAGTCCTTATTTTTTCTTTCTTTGGCTTTCTTTGTCAAATAAACTGTCACTGTTTCAAGTTGCCATTTTAGCACGAATTTGGAGGTGTTTTCCGGTCCCGTTGATTTCTTTTGGTGGCTTCTTTGAAAAATTACCTGCATTACTTTGGGAGTGGTGAGTTCAGGGACAATAAGGCTGATGACTATAAAGTAGCTGGTTAAGTTGTCATCGGCCGTGTTTTGTTGAAAACTATAAAAATTCGCGGTAAAGCTTTTCAACAAAATGGTGCGGCTCAAATTAGTTAATAAAGCTCTTTTTGTATGAGAATTCCATAGTTCCAAACTGTTTCAAAACACTATTCGCTAGTCACATTTGACTGCAGAAAAAATGTAAAGTTATTGGCAGCTGGTGATTGTTGTTGCACTGCTTGTAAAATTTCAACTGGATGGCTGGCAACTTCTCAACTAAACACAGCTATTGCTGAAGTGTGATCGGCTGAAATATTTGACGTGTTTACTTGATCGGAGAACCCAGAACCCGAAGTTGGATTTAGTTTGAAGTGATGTTCAAACTGTTAAGAAAATACTTTAGCGTTAGTTTCAATATTTTCAACGTTCCAAAGAGCTGTTATGATCACTGCCGGTATTGAAGTTTTTTCCGATGACTCTGTTACTTCCTGTTGATTCGTCCAATTACTCGCTTACGTGCGTCGTGTATTTTGACATAATCGGAAAACGTGATGTTGGTGGTGCTTCCGTGAGCATTAAGAAGGAAGCCAAAAAGATGATTTAACGGTCAATGAAGGTAAGACCAAGCTGTCAACAAGAAAGGACGCTCAACACCGACGTCTTGGACAGAGCGTCACTCTATTTAGCTATAATTTTGAGGTGGTCAGAGAGTTTGTATACCTTGGCTCCGCTATCAACTCACTGAACGATACCAGTGCTGAGATCATACAAAGAATTACTCTTGCCAACCGCTGTTTCTTTAGGCTAAGAAGGCAATTGAGAAGCAAAGCCCTCTCCTGAGTAACTAAAGTGTTCCTGTATACAGTGCTGTGCAAAACATTTGCAACTTAAAAAAGCAGATAGTTCCATGTCATACAAATTGTCTAAAAAAACAAACAGCAAACTTCTTTGTACAGTTTTGAAAACCTCATTATAACAGTTTATTATTCACTTACAAAAATAATTTGAGATTAACTTAAAAATAAGGGATATTTGGTGTGCAAAACATTTGCTTATGCTTATATTTTATTGCCATACCCTTTATTTCTTATCACAGCTGCACTTGTTCTAGGCATAGGAACAATGAGTTTATGAATAATATTTTCTGGCATGTCATTTCACTGCCTATAGCATAAGGATAGCCCTTCCGCCTAAAAACTTGGCAACCAGTTTTCTTTTAACTAGCTCCCACAAGCTTTCTAAAGGGTTAAGGTCTGGAGACTTCGGAAATGTGGATTCTACTTTTTTCTCGGATCAAGAGATGATCCATTTTTGGCCAGTTCATCTGCCATTTGATATCTGAAAATATCACGATGTCTTGCGACCAATATCAGGCTAATTAGACGAGTCAATATAACATTTTTAGTGAGACATATTCCAACAGAAGGTTTGTTGGTGGTTTTTGGCTCTGGTATTTTTTAACGAAATCGGACCACCGAAAATCACCTTTATTCGAAATGGCGGTCGCTTACCCTGAAAATCAGAAAAAATTCTGTTTCTTTGGTAATTTTTGTCAAAGAACAGTGATGTACATATGTATCTAATCTAGGGTTTTCAGGGTCAAAGAATTCATTTAAAACAAAAAAATTTTGTCTATGGGGCCGAAAAGTGACATATTTAGAACATATACTTTTTGTGTGGTATTTGTCTAAAAATAAAGTTTTTTAGACTGAACGTTTTGATCACATGATTACCAGAATGTTTAACTTTTAATTTAACTTTTTTATTTATTAAGATCTTTCAACGAAATTTTAAACTTAATAAAATAATATTTAAATTTTGTAAGGAAGGCAAAGAGATCAGAATTCAACTGTTAACTAAATTTGATTCAATTAAAGACTAAGGGCCATTCGCTGATACGAAACTTAAATAATTTAGTAAAACATAAGCGCTTATGTGACAGTCTACAGAGGAAAAAGCAGAACATAAGCTTTTAAGTACAACATAAATCCTTAACAGCCTATTTCTTCACAGAGTCCTAACCGTAGTACCGGTACTAGTCCTGAAATTAGTACTCATATCGGTATCAAATCATTTCTTCACACAAGTACTAAGCCCTAGTCCTGCCAGCTTGGAACCGTGTATTAGTTGGGACTCTGTATAAGCAAACTCCTTAAAATCAGCTAGCACCTGGTTATTATAACAATTGCTAGTACCCAAATCGGTACCAAGTGATTTCTTCACAGAGGTACTAAAACCTAGTACTGTCAGGTTGGTACCGAGTATTATTTAGGACTCGGTATTAGTTAGAACTTCGAAATCGACATTCTAGTGGCGTTAGTACCTGAATCAGAGTGGATTTCATTAATTTCGAAGGACATTGTTTATTTTTAAAACCATCTTGGTAGTTTTTTTTTCTTATTTATGAAACTTGAATTTTTTGTTTGTACAAAATGTAGATTGTTCTTTTCTTTGCAATTTATAGCAAATGGTTATATGCTGATTTCATGAACATATTGCCTCTCAAAAAGTTTCCAGTGTATTTATGAGATAGTTGAATCTTTATCCAAAAGCCATCAGCAGATATGCTCAGTTCTCACCTATATAAGATTGCAACCTCCTGGTGCTAATTATTGGTGAATAAAGTTTGAGAAATAGGTTTATGTACACATCCAATATGTTTATGGAATGGTTTCGTTAATAAAGTGGATTTTTTCAAAATCGCAACGTTATTGTTGCACCATAAAACAATTAGACATTTGAATAAGTTCACATATCATGAAGCCTGAAAATTCAGGATCTACATCTTAGTCGGTAATTTTTTGATTCGCAGACGTGCTATATTTGGTAGGTAATTCATAAATACACTTCGAGTAACTCCGATATTTCCAAAATTATTCCCATATTTTTGTATACATAAGAAGACATTTAAATTCAATTAAACACAACAAAAACAAAAAATTCTCCTTTTTAACAACCATTTAATTTATTTCTGTATAAACAATTTGGGGACCACAAAAAATAAACAAAGCAAATCAATCAAAATCGGCTGAAATGGTTCAAAAATAAAAACCGCAATCCTCAATGACATTTGAAATTATAAAATGAATATCAAAATAATATTTGAAATTCCAAAAAAGTGTCAAAATCAGTACTAGACCAGTTTTAGACGTTTTAAATTTCAAGTACCGATATGTGAATTTAGGTCTGGAGCTAGTGATATGAAGAAATGTTCAAGAACTAACTATTTGTTAGGACCGAGTACCAGACCTAGCACCTGGTCTAGCTAGACTGGGTACTAGCCTGGCTTATTACTATTGTCAAGAAATTGGCCGTTAGTTCTTTAGTCAAGAAATTGGCCGTGAGTTTCGTATCAACAGACGGGTCCAAAATGAGGATTTGATCAATTAGTTGACTTTGTTAAATTTTTTCCTGGTTCGTGACTTTTGCTTTGGAAACCACTTCTTTTTTCTTTCTGGAATAGATTCTTTTAATGTTTTCCAATGATTTGAAAAGGATCTCACCAAACATTTTGAAATCGGTGTCAAAATTATTGAAAATCTGGGCAATCTCCGAGTAAATCTGTAATGGCACGTTTATCTTGAACCTAAAGATGTTCGATTGGACTGAAGTCAGGATATTTTGTGGTGGCCAATCAAGTGTTCGTAATTAGTGTCTTTGCAGCCACTCGTTTGTTACTTGATCGGAGTATTGTAGATTGAGAGCCTTTTGGAATTTGCCCCACTTTGAGACTTATATTGACTCCTCTAAACTCTGTTTTGTTGCACCTAGAGATCTCAGTTCAATTCGACTATGGTCAATCAGTTTGGACTTTATAGTGATTGAAGAAATAGCTTTAATTGCCGCCTGTCTATTTATTAAGATGTCTATATTACAATTGACTACTTGTTGAGAGGCAATATGTTTCGCGGATTCGCAAACTGCAAGCACTTCCGCTTGGAATAAACTTCAAAAGCTTGGAAGCTTTATTGATCTGTTTATGGGTGGGTTTTATGAGTAGATACCTGACATTCGTATGTTTTGGAACCTTTAGTAAACACCGAAACATGATTTGCATTGATGACCCTGTTTTCTTTCCAGAATTCTTTAGTAAAAACATCTGTCTTCGCCACTGGGTTAAAATTTATGTGTTTTAAGACGTAGTCTGTTTGAACGTGTGTGTAAGTTAATGGTCATTATGGTTCTAGTTCTACGACCGTAGTGTCCATTTTCCAAATTATTAAAATTATTACTCTGTTGAGAGTTGATCTTAACAGATCGAGCGAAACTAGTGAAAGAAAAGTTTTTTAGGCTGCATGAGGCTGTAGTCTTTGAATTTTGGTCATGGATTTTAGATTGGCTTTCTTATCTAAGGCTGGCCACCGGACCATGCATGCGCATGCTAAGATTGACATTATTATGGTTGTATACATGCAATTAATAGTTTTGGGGCTAGGACCCCATCTCTTACCAAAAATTTTATTGCAAATGTAGAATGCAATTGGATTTTTTTCTTTCTTTCTTCCTTTCTTGTTTTCTTTACAGTGAAGTTTAGGATCACGTAAAATGCCAAGATATTTAGCAGTTCCAGAAACCTGTAGCGGAGTACCGTTAGTGGTTGACGGTCTTTATTGGGAATATTACCTTTCCTCGTAAACAATACCAGCCCTGTCTTCAGTGGGTTAACGTTGAGTACACAATTGTTGACCTAATACCTGAGCTTGTCAAGAGCTGTTTGTAGAAGCTCGCACAGAGTAGGGAAAAATTTTCTTGAGGTCATTAACACGATATTATCTGCATTTGCAATGACTTTGATACCACTTAGTTTGCCTAAAATCTGGTTGACGACAAGGATTCTAAACAGAAGAGATAAGACTCCACCCTGTGGTGTTCACCTATATGCTATCACCCATTTCTTCATTTATTAAACTCGTTTGGAGCATAGATTAAATCTATTTTATCAGTTTCGGATCAATGCTAAAGGCTTGTCGTATTGCACTGTTATCAACATTATGAAAGAACCCTTCTATAGCAAGGAAGGCTACCAGAGTGAATTCTTGGAAATGAATTGTTTTTTGATTCTGCTGACAACTTCATGCAGCGCCGCGGCGCACAGATTTGCATTTCATGTATGCATGTTGGGCCTGTGAGAGCACACCATCATTTAATTTTAAGTGAATATAAGTTTCAATTAATCTTTCTAAGGTTTTTAAAAGAAAGAAGTATAGGCTTATTAGGCCTGAAATCTTTCGGTTCAGTATGGGTGGGCTTGTCAGTCAGACAATAAACTATGCAAAGTCCATCCTGTGACATATTATTTGTTGGGTTTTATAATTAATGCACACTCAAAAGATTTCACCTCCCCTCATAATGATACTAAGCATAGTGCGAGCGATTGGTGAGTTAGAGAGAAATAATCGATAAACAATGATTTTGAATGCTTTAGTGTTGTAATGAGTGGGTAATGTCGATTTGACGTATCCTCCATTTTTATTCATACAGCTCCTAAAACAATGGCTCTGTTGTGTGAACAATTTTGAACGGCACCTCTTGTTGGATGACAATATTCTACCATTATATCAGGCTATAGCCTGAAAGGTCGGTAAGTATTTCTTAGTCATTGAAGAAATGTCTGTCGTTGCACATCACCTGGATGAGGAGAGGATGACGCCTTTTAAGGGTGTGGTCTCCCCTTTACCCTCACTTGAAAGATCATCCCTCCATCAGGCCCGTAAGAGCAGTGACTCCATGCAACGTCTGGTGGATGAGTTTGGTAGGTCAATGGTTAGTGTATTTGCCCGTTCGTTTGGTCAAGATCGCTACAAAATCACTTGGTTGGGGAAGGAACGACGACCTTTGAGGGCGTGATTCTTTCTTTATCCTCAATTGAGAAATTATCCCTCCACCAGGCCCGTAGGAGCAGTGGCTCCATGCAACTTTTGGCGGATGAGTTTGATAGGTCAGTGTTTGGTGTATGTGGCCGTTTGTTTGGTCAAAATCGCTATACAATCACTTGGTTGAAGAAGGAACGACGCCCTTGAGGGCGTGATCCTTCCTTTATCCCCACGGAACCCTGAGACATCCATCTGGTATCGCATGCATTTTTTAAACAACTACAAATTTGTTTTCACACAAAATAAAGATTTAGGACAACAAGGAGCGAGTATAAATGGCAGCTCGCAGGATAAAACATTACTGGAAGTACGGACATAGTTAACAAGTTATGATGAATATAAAAGTTAAAAAGACATTACCTATGCAACAACGATGATCTTCTTAAAAAATGTTCCACTAAATCATCCTCCAATATATTTTTTTTTGTAAAGTGAAAAACACCCGTTATTGGTACAAAAGAAAGTTATAGTAGGTACATTCAAAATTCAACCCCCTTGGATGTGCAATTAAAATAGTAGAAAATTCATCATATCAAAGGGAGATGAATAACCTATAAAATCTCTCCCTAATTTTTTTTTCTTGGTACAGTTTACCCACAAGAATTCATAAATATATACCTTCCTATACATAGACTTACGTACTTTTTTACCTACTGACATGGTAATTTAACCAAAAAGAACTTCTTTTTGAGCACGTGTGCTCTATAAAACTAGGCTTCTCGCAGTGTTAGGATTTTCTTTTCTTAAGACGGGGCTCCTTTTTTTTAAACATCAGATTCAATTCTTTCTTCAGCATATTTTCTATTTATCTTATATTCACGTACCCTTATCTATAGATATTTAAAATGATAGCGGGGTGCAAAGTTAAATGCTTTTTCCTTATGTACGATACATTTTACACTCTGCGTCACTTGATTGGGGCTTTGTTTTTTTTTTTGTCATGTTAAGTTGGTTGAAAAAAAGATGTTTTATGACGGCTTTTCCCCGAGTCGATCTTAAAATGGAAGGCAGGTATTAATAAAATTATTTTTTATTTGAAAGGCCCATGTATGCCATACTGTGTTTAATATGACATTGTTCAAATATCAAACGCAGCTTCACATGGTTTCGAGAGTTCAATTTTCAAAGGTTGAATTTGAACGATAATCTGATTTATGTTGACTTTGACAGTGTTCACTTTGAACTGAAATTTTTTTTTTTTTGAATTTCACTATTCGAATAGTTAAATGCTAAATGTTCGAGTTTTTTAGTCCAATGGGAATGATTGAGGTTGAGATAGATCTGCCACTTCAGAAAACCAACCAAGGCGGAGTGAGAGATATCGGTGCCAAATTCATATCACCACTAGGACAGATAACGCTACCCTTAAGTCGTTCATGCCAAATGTTCCATGTGGCATCAGCTGTGTCTCAAGTGGTGCTGTCCTATTGAAATCACATGTCGTTCACATCCACATAATCCAATTTGGACCAAAAGAAATTGTTTAACATCGATCGGTAGAGTTTTCCGTTGACTGATGTCGTTTTCGTTTAGACTTTCGGCGTACTCCTTTTCCACTCCTTTTTGACTCCTACTACTCCAAAAGCCTTCGATTGTTCCGAGTAATGTTTTTTGAGTCTTTTTCTGTTCCCGATTTCAAGAAGGAGTAGATTTGGAACACACGCATACATATATAGTTTTTCGTCGGACTACTTGTCAAAAATGATAAATGCTTGAAGAATGCATTTTGTAAAATGGCGTCATTCAGTAGTGTGTGTGTAAATTTGACAACATGATGTTTCCATATTCGATTGGATTCAAAAAAGAGTAGAACATTCCGAAAATTCAATCGAAAACGATATGAATTTACGAAATTGACTAAAACCTAAGGTCTATCTTATGGGCAGCGGCAATGTTTTTGGCAGATCGTGCATTTAGTTGTACGAGTGTTTGGTGATTGTTTACTGAACTTTAACTTTAGTTTGGTCACCTAACGTCGAAAAGTCGAATGGAGAGCACGACCGCATTTAATTTGTCGAATGGGTGCAAATCGTTGCCACAGGAGAACACCAAACAACAATGGGGATATTGAAGTTTTATCAATTGCACGTATTGCTCAATCGCTTAACTCGGCATGGTAATTTGGCATCATTGGCTAGATACTCGTATTAAACAATACGGCCCTCATTATGAATAGCGATTCGAACGTTCGCTTGAAAGTGAATGATTTTGTGAATTCCCAATTACCCATTGTTTGACGTTTAAAATGTGTTTATGAGTTATTTTTGCAATATTTTTAGCAGCATTGATTTTTGAAGCGAATGTGGTAGCTCGCTATCGATATTATATTATGATAATTCGCGAAATCATTCGCTTTTAAGCGAACGTTCGATTTGCCATTCATAATAGACGTTTTTCTTTTTTAGTTCAGAGTAGAGACCGAACTGTCAAACAAAAAATTGTGTTTCGTTTTTAGCTCTGATCTTTCAGAGCTAAAAATTCGGGTTTTTTTTCGTTCTGAGTGTGTTCTGAGTTTGTTCACAGCGCGTTCTTCGAGCTCAGAATAAAATTGTTTGTTATTTGAGCAGACAGATTTAATGCTGAACACAAGCATTTGACAGCTAGTGTTCTGTTCAGGTGTGTTTCCAAAATAATTTAGAGCGGTCAGAGCACGCTTGGTTCAGACCAGAGGATATTCAGAACATGGTCGATCTGCTCGGACTCTGTTCAGAACTTTATGCTGAATTAAAAAAGAAAAACGCCTATTGAGGGCCTACATTTGACAGACTGCTTCAAAACAAATGGCTTCCAGTGACTAAAACAATAAAACAATATGGCTTCCATAGACTGTCAACAAAGACCCATCCCTATTGGATAACCCTTTACTTATGCCGTTCTCGATTGGAACGAATTAGGAATTGTTCCATTCCAATTGAATATGGAAAATTTGAAGTAGAAGGAGTGAAATAGGAGTAACTCTGAAAGTCCAAACGAAAATTACATTATAGTATTGCATATAACGACCACAACGACAATCAAGTGACACTGAGTGTATACTTGTATATAATCACACTTCGCGTTCCGATGCTAAAAAGACATTGCAATGGGTAATTGTGCCAGGGGTGAGCTTTGAGTAAAGAAGGGAAATCCAAGACTAGGGTGACAAATTCAGTAGTAAGAAAAAGGAAGGAAAGTCGTCAGGTTTTTGCGACTTTCACTATTTTAACAAGTTTGATATTCATTCATGCATGCGCTTATATTATATATCTAGTCCTTTTTTTGATATTAAAAAGTGTAAACGAGTTTTCCTTTGTTCCTTAAGTCTTATTGTTTCAATAAATACAAAATACATTGACAAGAAAAGGTTGAAAAACTAGAAGAACAAGAACAATGCCATTCATATTGGTGCACAGATTATACTTCGAAGGTAGTACTTTCTTGCCATAAGGAAAAAAAAGGAAACAATATAAATTTAACTATTATAAATAAGAACAATTTAAATACAATCGATCAAAGTCTCAGCTTTTTTTTTTGTTCTTGTTGTGTAGAATCACTCGATGATGACGAACAAGGAGGACCAATCTTTAATAAAGAAATTAATATTGTCAAGTCAAGGACAATGTAATTAGCATTTTGGCACCTCCTTTTCATGATTTGATATTCTCAAAAAAATTTGAAGAAAAAAGAAATAGACCAGATCAAAGGTAAGAGTGTTCAAAATTTAAGGTCATTTTTCACTTTATAACAAAAGATACTTGAAAATTCGTTTTCACATAGATTTTAAAGGTTAAATGCACTAATGCACCTTTGATGAAAAAGTAGGAATACAATCAAAATAGAATAGAGATCATAGTCAGGATGTGAAATTGTTTGTTTATTATGTAAACAGGGAAATCAAAATGTTTGGATAATTTTCGATTATTAATGAGAATTTAATTTGATGGAAACTTTTAGAAACTTCTTCTAAAACGAATCAATTTGAGACAATAATTAGAAAGGGTGTAGCTCTTAATGATTCCTTTGAAATATGAAGTTTTTTTTATTAATGATTCCTTAGAAATATGAGGCTTCTCTTAATTTTTGTTGACTTGAGTTAAGATGTCAACAAAACGCAAAGTTATTCTCTCAAACTTTTATTCACCCTAATCGATTCAACTGACAAAAATATTGAACAACGAGACACGTTCTATTATGAACTCGATTTGTAACAAAATTGATCTGGAATTCGGCGAGGTTGTAAATGAACTGAGTAATTGAAAACCCGTGCCCAGTAATTTGTGAGATCGACCGCATGCAACCAATCGTATTCTCATCTTTTTTCATATATGAAAACACGTTTTTCTCAAAAAGAACTTTCAATATGAGATTGATCTCACCACTTTGAGATCGACCTCACCACGTGAGATCTTACCCATTCAATATAATTGTTTTTGCATACTATGTTAGGTAAGTTCTCTAAAAAGTGAGTAAGAAACTTGAACTCATCTTATTACATGCATATGACATGTTCACAAGCAACAACAAATTCAGTCTTGAAACTAACAATTCAGTCAGTGAATACAGTTTTTTTTTCCGTAGGTAGGTGCAAAACCTGCATATCAGGCTCTATGAGGACCGAAAAAGGCGTGCTCATAGGTGTGTAAGATTCTTACTACACTAAAACCACCTCCAATTGCCGATTGCAACTAAGTTGAAGTTAAGTAACGTGTTGCAGGTTAGTTCCTGCTTATTCCCCGATTTTAAAGCGGTTTTCTGTTCACCGCCCCAAGTCGGAAGGTTTTGTTCTTCGCAGACGGCGTGGCGTACTAAATTCGACTCGTCAAAAATGTCAATATTCGTTGCTAATTTTTTTTTAATAGCTGATTTCTATGTTTTCACGCGAAACTTTTTATTTCGTCCCGAACAGTAGGAATCCCGACATCCCTCCCTGTGAAGATCTGCTTTTCTTTTTTACCACGGAGCATTTGCACATGATTTAATTTATTTTTAAACTTTTGGGAGTTTTTTAAGTTTGTATCGCAGGTACAACCCCAAGGTTGTATACCATAAGTCCAAACAGGTATGCCTGTATGAAATCAATTTATTTTCAATACCAAGCTTTGAATATTTACCGAGTAACCAGTTCATATCTCTTAATTTACTTTTTAGTTCTTCGCATTTCTTTTTCACGCGCGGCTTCCATTTTAATTTCGCGTCTAGAGTCATTCCCAGATACTTTGCCTCATTTTTTTCATCATTTCGCCATGTTTTCGTCCACTCATTAACATTATTAAGAGCATTTTGTAATTTAATTGTAGCTTCGCTAATCGTTTTGCCTACTGCTAGTATTGCAGTATCATCAGCAAGCGTGGCTACAATAGTGTCATCTGTTTGAGGTATATCGCGTGTAAATAAAAGGTACAGAACTGGACCTAATACACTTCCTTGTGGTACCTCAGCCACTAGTTCTTTGAAATCAAAATAGTCATTTCCGTGTCTTACACGAAAAAGTCTTTCATTTAGATATCCGTTTAGAATGTTGTAAAGTCCTTCAGGCAGAACTTGTCCTAATATGAATTTGAGGCCTACGTGCCACACCTTGTCAAACGCCTGCGACACGTCCAAAAAGACAGTCGAACAGATTTTCTTTTCTTCAAGAGCTCTCTCAATTACGTCAGTAATTCTATGCACTTGATCAATTGTCGAATGCTTGCTTCTAAATCCGAACTGATGTTCAGGTATTAATTGTTTCTCTTCTATTATCGGTTGCAGGCGCAGGAGTAGTATTCTTTCAAAAACTTTTGATATTAATGGGAGAAGCGAAATCGGCCTGTAAGACTTCTTTTCGTGAGATGGTTTGCCAGGTTTCAAAACCATTATGACTTCCGCAACTTTCCATTGGCTCGGAACATATTCTAACCTTAGGGCGGCATTTATTATGTAAAGGAGGTTAATAAACCCTTTACGAGGGAGCATTTTTAAAATCTCTGCCGTTATTAAGTCATATCCTGGAGCTTTGTTGGACTTAAGCTTCTTTATTTCTCTTTTTAATTCGGCAAGTGTAGCATTTCTCGTTATGTAGCTTCCATTTGAGATAAAATTCATATTAATATTTTCGTTGAGATCTTACCCGGCTTAAATGTTTCATCTAAGTAATCGGCGAATACCGTCGCTTTTTCTTTGTCACTTTTATTTTGGCTTTTCTTAATCGGGGGCACTGGAAGCTTTGGTTTTTTCGTCGTTTTTATAGCTTTCCAAAGTGAGTAGTTGGATTCTTTCCCCGCTGTCAAGCCTTCAAGGTAATTTTCAACTTCAAGGTTTTTGAAATCTTGTATCGCCGTTTTTAGCATATTACTCAAGCGATTTAAATGAGCTTTGTGTTTAGGAGCACGGGTTTGCTGCCATTTTTTACGTGCTTTTCATTTCTCTTTCACTAAATCTTTTATTTCTTGCGGATATTTTATATCTTTATAGCGAGGCATTAGCCTTTGATAAGGTGTGTTATCCCAAGCTGCTTTTTGTATTATATCAAAGGTATCTGCTGCGTCTTCAAGCTCAAGAGGCGTTTACAATGATACCCTTAACTCAACGTTGTCCTCGATATCTTTTTTAAATCCATCCCAGTTGGTTTTACTGTTTGTTAACCTGGGTGGTTTTACAATTTTAACAAGGCTTTCGCTCATAATGAGTACGATGGCAGAATGATCTGAGAAGAGGTCATAGCCCTCTTAAATTTCTATACGGTTAGAGGGTATTCCTTTCACCATGAATAAATCGATTAGGTCAGGTATTTTCGACGGATCAGTTGGCCAGTAAGTTGGCTTGCCAGTCGAATGAAAGTCACAATTATTTTCCATTCCTGCTTCATATAGCATGCGACCCTTTTGAGATATGCATCGTGAGGCCCAGAAGGTTTGCTCTGCATTAAAGTCACCATCAACAATTAAATTTGGACTTAGTGACTTTATCAATGTCGTAAATTCACTCTTATCAATTTTGCAACGCGGAGGGCAATATATGGAAGAGTCATTGAGAGGAATATTTTTAGTCTTAACCTGTACACTACTCAATTGCATTGATTCCGCCTCTATTTTGAGGCCTATCGAGTGTTCAATGCATTCTTTTATATACAATAATGATCTACCTCTTGCTTTGTTTGACGGATGAATGGCGTGGTAGTCATGAAACCCGTGGATTTTAAGATTTGATTCATTTTTGGCATGCGTTTCTGATATCAAACATATGTCAATATCATTTTCTCGCATATACATCTCCAATTCTCCAAGTTTTTGCCATAATCCATTGGCATTCCACGTTAGAATTTTAAGCTTTTCCATCATATATTTTTTGAAAGAGGTTTGGGTCGAAAACAATTTTCGAGCTTACTTAACCTACCAAAGATAAGTTTATTTGTTTCACATTGGTCTTCAAGCTTTGACAAAATTATTGAAAAGATTTTCAAAACCGGGTCTGTTTCAGTGTCGTTATTTACGGGATTATTTTTTGCCGCTATTTTGGCATATGTTTCTGCATTTCCTTGCTTCGATATTTTCTCCGAAGTTACTGACACTGTTTTCTTTTCCTTACGGATACTAGGTTTTGGACCTTTCGTAGATTTGGCACTCTTGGGAATTGCAGTTTCTAATTGCCTTGGTGGGTTTTTTTTGTGTTTGGGCAGGTTTTGATCGTCGCTTTTGTAATTCTTTAGCTACTTCACAGCCTGGGTAAAATTAAAAAATGGTTTTTAACTTAAATTTAAATTTCACTATTTCCCGAAGGATGCGAAATTGTACGAACTGTGTTTTGTGCTTGTGGAAATAAAAAGAAAATGTTCTTCAAAAAAACAGTCGTATTTGCTCAGAACATTTTGTTGAAAGACGACTATAAGCTTTTGCAATACACTTTTAAATATCCCTAAACATCAGGAAGGTCGAATACATGTGAATAACTGCAGCGCAACTTTGTCTAAAGAGTCAAAGACCACTGCAACGATAAAACAAATATTTTATTAAGTATTTGGATCGAAAATGTTCTCCCCGGAAGTTGTTGATCTTGAAGAACATGATGATGATTGATGATGAATAACCAACAGAAGAAAAGGAAAAATTTTCATTACTTCAATTCAAGAAATTAAAAAAGGAGAGATTAGCTAAAACGTGATTTTGCAATCACAGGTATACCTGTGACTATGATTTGCAATTCACTGTGAGCTTAACCTGTGATTGTGATTCGTGAATTAAAAGAAAATTATATTAGAATATCTCATTTTATTGCAATCTTATTATTGAAAAAAAAAATACATGATAAGCATGAGTCTTTAAGAATGAAAATACATTCATTTACAAGGGTTTTTCATATCTTTGCATTTAAAATAAATTTGTCAACAAATATATTAAACTAAAAATTTCAACTTCTAGGCAGCTAATTATAAAATGTTGGTTCTCAAGAAAAGCAGGTGTGGAAGTGGGGGATTTGTAAAAATTTTGTATGTAGAAAATGCTTAAAGTTTTAAACAGCTTGTTCAACAAATTTGAGCTCTCTGGAAAAATTAAAAATAGATTTACAAAAATTTCACAAACTGCGCTTAAGGCTCTTGTTAGCTTACTTAAAAAATGTTGGCTCTATAGAACAACATGTTAAGAAGAAAACTCAAACATATATAAGAATAGGCTTGGCAGTGGGTGGATTTCCAAAAAAATACAAAATTTGTATGTTGCACTTTAGGTTTTAGACAGCTTACTAACAAAATTTTAATTCTCTTAAAAGTTAAAATTCCAAAAAAGAAGGCATGGCAGTGGGTCGACTAGCAACCATTCTGTGTTATTTTTTAGCTTGTTTTCAAAATTTTAGCTCTATGGCAACAAATTAAGGAGACAAATCAAATCAAAGAAAAGAAGGCGTGGCAGTGGGTGGATTTCCAAAAATTATTTCTATTGTTCTTTAGGTTCTTGAAAATTATTTACAAAATTTCAACTATCTCGGAAGAAAACTTAAAGATAAGAATTGAAGGCGTGGCAGTGGGTTGAATTCCAAAAATATGTTGGCTTTTTTTAGGCTCTATATAACTTATCTCAAAAATTTCAGCTCTCTTGGGCAAATTATAAATGAAAAAACAAAACATATTTAATAGAAAAAGGCGTGGCAATGGGCAGATTTTCAAAAATGTATGCAATGTTTATTAGGCTCTACACAACTTGTTTTCAAAATCTTAGCTCCTTAGGGTAACATGCTTAAAGAAGAAAACTCTGATATAATAAATAAAGGTGTGGCAGTGGGCGGATTTCCAAAAATGTATATGATGTGGTTTAGACTCTAAGCAACTTATTTAAAAAATTTTAGCTCTCTAGGGCAACATGTTAACAAGAAAACTCAAATATAAGAAAAGTAGGTGTGGCAGTGGCTGAATTCCAAAAGGTCGCACTTGCCTTGCTGTACAAATTTAAAATCTCGAGTTTAAAAATCTACCAAATCCAGAAACAAAATCTTTCAAAATATCAACCCACAAAATGTGAAGACAATCACGACATCGTCCCCAATCTTCATACCTTCTTGATCTGTGAACTTTTTATTTCTCTTGTGATTTTTTTCTCGTCGTGATTTTGTTCAGAGTTAAATGAATCACGACCATAGTTCTCTTCGTGATTTGCGAATTGCTCCTCTTTCGTTGTGATTTTAGAACTGCGGTTGTGATTCTGTGATTTTTCACAGAATGTGAAATGAACACAGGCAAAAAATCAAATCACATTTAATGAACTCACAGTTTGTTCGTGCATTGCTCACAGGTAGTGATTGTGATTTTATAATCACTGGTTGGAAATCACAGGTCGAGATTTTTTGCACTTCTCTGAAAAAGATGCCATTGAATACTTCGTCGGATTCCTTATTAAAAGACGTAAGGTGCAGAAGGACCTAATTACTACATGCAAATACAGCAGTTTTACGTGAGTGGATGAAAATTTGGAAGGTGGACTTCCGAAACCAAGTCAAAGGTTCCCAGAAATCATTTGTATTCTTAAAAATATTTTTGTGGTATTTGGGAGAAACATGATAACTGCATTTTAAAATTTGCTTCTTTACGCCCACTTTAAATCGAGCTGTAGCCAAAACGAGTTTTACCGATTTTCTTCAAATTTGAAACACTTATGAAAAAAGTCTTTGAAAATTTGTGTTCTAAATTTGCAGAAAATAGGTTCATCCGTTTAGGCTCTTGTTCGATTTAAAGTGAACGTAAAGAAGCAAATTTTAAAATGCAGTTATCATGTTTCTACCAAACACCACAGATTTTTTTTTAAGAATGATAACAAATCTTTTTATACAGAAGGGAAGTTTATGGAAAATTATCTAAAAAAAAGTCGAAGTTTTGCCTCTTAAGTGTTTACCGACAATTTTTTAAGTGCAGGCCGTATTTTAGAATTAAGCATTTAAATACATTTTCATTAAGTGATATCAACTATTAAAATAAAAAAATAATAAAAATAATCCATTGAAAATAAATTATTTTCTTCTATCTTATATCCAAATCAGATGATAATGACGTCACACCACAGCTGTCAAAACATAATGACCATTCCTTGTTTCTGTATATCGTGCAAAAGACACGATGTCAAATTACAGTGGCTACTCAGTCATTTAATTACAGTCGCCTGCAAATTTTTGATCATGAAAAATGTATAAAGTAAGCTTGAAAATCAATACAAACAATACCTATTATCGTCTCAACGCTATCGTTTTGACGACTATCGTCTTGCGTAAAGCAAATATTTAATTTTCAAAACGATATCACCTAAACGGTAGTAATTTCCAGTTTAACGGAATGCAAGACTATCGTCTAAACGTTATCGTCGAGTGATAATCGTCTTGCGGAATGATTGCCCAGAAAAAAGTCAGGGCAACCGCTTGTTATTTTATAATTTAACGTAGCAAATTCAAAAGAGCTTAGAGTAAACTGTAAATGTATAACAAATTATAAAACTACCTACAGGAAATCAACAATAATTTGTTTTCATATAATAAGTACATATACAAAAAAAATCACGATCGAATGAACACAATAAACAAAAAACAACTAACACGTGGGCTTTAAGTTGTAGCAGTGACAAATCAACAAAAAAGTCATTTCTATTTTCGAATCAATAGAAATATTAGCAAAAATCTTGACTTTAACTCTAGAGACATAATACACAACACATTTTATAAACAAACAATAAAACACAAAAATAACATCACAAATACATTTATATAATATGTGCCTATATATATACTATACGTAGGTATTAACAAAATTTTTATTTCTAATGAAAACGAAATATGACAAAAAAACAAAACGAAAAACACATGGAGTCAATGTAACATGCTGATTAAAGTTTATTGTCAAGGTGAATGTTGTTAAATGTGGTCTTAAGTGAATTACACTACTCTTTCCCTCCTCAATATACAAACAGAAGCCCTAACCAAGATTGCCAGAATTTCTATATAATTCTGTTATGCGAGTCAAAATAGACAAAATCAGTGATCTGATGACCTATTTTATAATTGAGGCTGTCTGTGAGGGCAAATGTGGTGTACACCCTTATTTTGAAAATCCGGTAATTTTAGGTCTTGTTTTGCCTTGCGATATTGTACAGGTAGGTAATATGCATTTGTATCTGGCAAGTTATCCATTCGTAAGAAAGATCGAACCCGAGGTTCCCATTAAACCTGACATTATTATGACAGGGAAAACGAAAAAAAGTGGCTCTCGAAATTCTGTGTCTGTCTAAATGGCTCGGTCGAAGTTCCTTAATCAAGGTACATAGTATTTTTCAGTTACACGTTTTCACTTGCGATGTACATAGGTACGATAAGGCAAGTTTGGATTTGTCCAAACAAAAATTTCGAGATAACAATCAAACATGACATTACGATGATAGAGAAAACGAAAAAAGTGGGTCGAACAATTTTGTCTGTTTGTCTCTCTGTCCGTATATCGACTTAAAGCCTAAGCCACTGAAGCAATTTTCTTAAAATGTTGAACTTAAGTTTTTTTTTGTAACTCTGTAGATTTTTTTTAGCCGTAACCGTAACTGAAAAGCTTATTTATCTTAAAAACGACTCCAACGATTTTGATAAAAAAATTAGTGTATTATTGTAGGTATGGTGTTCTTTTTGATAGGAAAAAAATTAACCGAAAAACGTTATTAACAGTACCTACCAACGGTTTTATTAATTTTAGAGTTTCCCATTAACTGCTCAAACGATTTCTGTCAAAAAAATACAATTTTTTTTTAAATTCAATATTTTAAAAAAGTTTTTATAAAGAAGTTTAAAAAATATATTTTAATACATTATCAAAATTGGCATACCATAACTTTTTTTAAATGTTATTAAAATTTTATATAGGTAAAAAAAATAATTTTATAGAAAACGATTTAAAATTTTTGTTTGCATGTATTGATATTTTTTCAAGTAATCAAATTACATACTTGTTTTTGAGCTCTAAGTATCTAACAAGTTATTTATACCATTAAATGGACGACTAAAATGTTTTTTTCTATTTTTTCCTGTAATTGCTTGTATCTGTATTTAAAAAAGTTCCTAAGTTCCAAGCAATTTGAACATAAAAGCAAGGAAGTTCGATTCAGTCGTGCATATTCTTTTTTAGCAATCTTACAAAATCTAATTTTTATCATAACTCCTTAACTTTTCTTAAAAAAATTCAATAAATTTCTTTCAGTAAAGGCTTCCTTTGAATGAGAAACCATTCAAAAAATGCTTATTAATGGTACTTCCCCAAAAAAACATTTCTTATTTTCAAATTGGTATTTCTGATTTCAATAATTTTTTTATACAGGGGCTTTTAAATAATATAGATATTTTTCTTACCAAAATTTTCGAAAATATATTTAAAATTTTTAAAAAATGTTCAAAAAATAATTTTGAAAATCAAATATTTTGAAAACTTTATGGTTGATTTTTTTTTATAAAACTTGGTATTTAAGATTTTATTACACTCTTAAAGTATTTTAAGAAAATGTTTTATTTTTATTAAGAGAAATAATGGTACCTCCATACAAATGTTAAAAAACCTTTAAGGAAATATTTTTTTTTAAAAGGCTCCAACCATTTTTATTAAACCGTTTCTGTATGCTAAATTAGTGCGATGTATTACTTCAAATTATAGAAATTTACATATATAGTCTAAGAGCTGGCAGCATATTTGTGGTTAGAACACGTAACCAAATAAAATGCACGACTGGGTCGCACGAACTTGCTCTTATGTTCAAGACGCTTAGGATTTAAACAAATTTATGACATGGAAATTATGAGAGAAAAATGTTTAAAAGCATGAAATACGATATTTAAATTAGCTAAAAAAACTTCGTTGAGAGTTTGACAGGAATGCCATCTTAATTCTTTACTAAATATGATTTGTATGGGCAAAAAAATTTGTATATATAAAATTCCATAAACATTTTTAAGGAAAACTTTTGGTATGCAGATCTTAAGTATTTATGTATGTACATATAAAATTTGAAAATAAAAAATGTCAACTCGATTTTGAAATATCGAATTTTCAAAAAAAAAATTGAAACTTTTTTTAAAAATTCAAAAACTTTTGTTTGAAAATTTCGATATGCAATATTTTTTAATTCTATGAGAAATTTGTATATAAAAAAATTATCTAAAATTATTTAAGCCTATAATAAGAAAACTAAAAATAAAACATGTTCTATGATAGGTACTATTAATAGTTGCTAAGTACAAAATTTTATTAATTTTTAAGTTTAATCAAAATCGTATGAGTAGTCTTTGAGAAAACAAATATTTCCTTTCCGGTTTTTTAACTTTTGTATGGAAGATACCGTTATTTTCTCTAAAAATAATTTAAAAATTCTTAGAGTTTCAAGAAAATCGATCAAACCTTTTTCGAAATATTTGATTTTCCAAAAAAAAAATTGGAACATTTTTTTAAAATTCCAAAAAATATATTTTTTTTTTTAATTTGAATACACAAAAATATTTATAGTTTTTGGAAGTCTCTGCATTAAAAAAATGATTGAAATCAGACATTCTGTTTTGAAGAAAATCGAAAATTATAAAAATGACTCTTTGGGAGGTACCATTAATAACCATTTTTGAAAAATGGTTTTCCACTCAAAGGAAGACTTTACTAAAAACAATTTATTGAATTTTTTTAAGAAAAGTTGTCGAGTCGTTTTTGAGAAAAATACGATTATGTAATATTGCTAAAAAAATGTATGGTATGTACCGTTATTTTTGGGTCTACAAAAATAAAAAAAAAACCTGTGGGCATAGTCACCAAACACCACTATGTACTAAGTTTGAAGAAAATCGATCGACAGACAGACAGACGGAGCCACTTTTTTGGTGAAAAGTGAATATCATCGTAGTCATGTTTGATTGTTATCACAACTTTTTGTTCACGAAACTTGCCTTATGGTAACTATATCGCAAGTAAAAATGAGTATGAGGGTCTGTAGGTGCATACATTTTGACATCAAATTCAAAAGTCTTGCACGATTTTTTTGGCGCCCGTGGATTTTTGTGTTAGGGCCACATTTACCTTCAATTAATTTATTTAAAATGAAAAGAGATGCTCTGTCATTTTCTATAAGTTCACAGACTTTTATTTCAACGATTTGAAAAATAAAACTCAAGATATAAGCTTTTGAAGCGAAGCCTCTTGGTTCTATTTTGGAGACTTTTTTTTGTGATTTGTGATTTTTTTAATTCTCCAAATATCTCTCGGTATGGTGCACCTAAAAAGCTTATATCTTGAGTTCTATTAATCGGATCGTAAAAATTAAACTCTGTGGACTTGAAGAAAATGTCAGGTGAATTTTGGTGTTTCAACGTCTTAAGCTTTTCCTTAAAAGTTCCGTAAATTTGGGCTGGGGCTTAGTTTTTTAGGGGGATTGAAGGGGGCAATAGCTTGTTATTCTACACAAAAAAGATTAACATATTTTGTTCATACAAGCGATAGATTCTGAGAAAATCATGCATGAACTTCATGGTGGAGTAAATTTTGGCAAAAAATTACATAATTAATTTTAAGAATGAGCTATTAACGAACTCCGTTGGTTTATTAGTCTTGAAGTTATAGCTTGTCAAAGTAACACTTTTGAATTTGTACTCTAAATGGGCATTTAATGATTTTTGTTAATATCCCAGCAAATATAATTTTTTTGTTTCAAAAAACTAATGAATTTATATTAATGCTTATTGCATTCTGGGCAAAAAAGATTATAACACTTTATTTTTGTAGGAGCTTTGTCGGAATTTTTTCGAAGTGAAAGTCTAATTTTCCTGGGCTATTAGTCTAAAAGCAACTATTAATTCTCGTAGTACCTCACAACGAACGTTTTTTTTTTATTTTGAATTTTCTCATGCTGAACAGATTTAAATTATTTTTTTATATACAAATGACAAATAAAATTAAGAATATTGTGTATACCAAAATTTTCAAAAAACATGTTTTTGATTTTTTAAAAAGTTTCAATGTTTTTTTGATTCGACGTCAAAAACAAGTCCACGTTTTGTTTTTTGAAATTTTATTTTTATATGCTTACGATTTGCATCTTCCCTAAAATTTTTTTACGATTTTCATATAAAAAAATAATTTTTGAGAAAAGGGCTCCAACGATAAAATTGTTTTGTTTTGCATGGTATATTCATATTTTTTCAAGTAATCATTCGCATACTTGTTTTTGAGTTCTCAGTTATTCTATAATTTAAAGAACGATGAAACAATCATTTTAATCGTTTTGTTTTTATAATTTTTCTATAATTACTTCAAAAATGACTCCACAGCTTACAAAAAAAAATCAAAACCTTACTTAGTGAAGAAAAACAATTTTTCATAAGAAGGTTATCATTGGTGACTGCCAAATAACCATTTTTTTGATTTTCTATTTTCTTGAAAACAGGTTGACTGATTTTAATCAAAATGTTTTAATAGTATTGTGTACTAATATTTTCATCGATTAAAAAAATTCTAAATTTTTGTTTGAAAATTCAATATTTCGAAAATGATGTTTTTATTTCGTTTGAAGCTTGGTATTTAAAGTTTTTTTTTTGAATATTTGAAAAAACAACAATACCTCCCTTCCATAAAAATCGTAAGAAACCGTAAAAGAATGTCTCATTTTTCCCGAAAATACCTTCTACGGCTCATATCTTAAGTTGTAAATTTTTATAATTTTTGTACAAATTTCTTAGAGGTACCTATAGGGCTTTAAAAAGGAAAAAAAAACAAAGATGATTTTTTCAAATTGAAATGAAATTTACATTCTCGCGTAATAATTCAAATATTTTCTGGCATATGACCGCCACGACTCGGCTCGGACGTAGTCTAATCTGGGGGTCCAATTTTCGATGACTTGTTGAAACCACAGCTCCTGCACATCATGGTTATTCAATTGATGTACGAAAAGTCAGTAATCATGGCTTTAGAGCGGTCACCATTGACTTCTGACTAGCATCGTTTTTAAAGAAATACGGACCAATTATTCCACCAACCCATAAAGCACACCAAACAGTCTGTTTTTGTGGATGTAACGGTGTCTTAACATACACTCGAGGATTATTATCACTCCAAATACGGCACTTTTGTTTATTGACGTATCCATTCAACCAAAAGTGAGCTTCATCGCTAAACAAAATTAGCGATACGTATTTCGAACATAACCATGATTTTCAAAGTAAATTTGCACAATTTGAAAATGTTTATCAGGAATCAGTCTATTCATGTTGAAATGCCAAATCAAACTAAAAACAAATCACTTGACAGCTGATAAAATGGCCGCTAGTTAAAATAGTGCTGCCAACTTAAAGTTCTGTATCTCTAAAAAACACCCTTTATTTAAAAGATCTATCGGTTATAAAAAAAGTCTAAAAATAAATTAAAAAACTAAATTAAGTGGCGCAACAGCTCATTGAGAACCAGGGCCTAGTGACTAACAACTCTCAACCATTCTTATGTGCGTGTTGTTGGCAAGAATGGAAAATTAGAAAAAGTCTAACTTTTACTAATTTTCGTTAAAAACACAGATTTGCAAGATCTTTCTCTTTATTCATCCTAATTCACAGATTTTTGATTAAATTTCATTCCCTTGGGTGATTGTTTATATCTATATATCAAGGGTTCTCGTATTTTTGTCGATAGATGGCGTTCTACAACAAATTCTCAAAATAAGCTTCGTTCTTTACACTTTATTCAGGTTTGACTCAGGTTTACCTAACAACCCCAAGAATTATTATAGAAACTAAATTTGTGTCTGTTCTCAAAAGTATACACAAAAGCAGCCAATTGGGTTTTTGACATTTAAACAAAATGAGAGCTACAAACATTTTTCTTTTGCACAATCCACAACATTAAATGTTTGCCTTTTCTTTTGAATCTCCTTAAATTACTAACTCTTAAATAAATTTTAGTTTCTATGTTTAACAAAAAAAAAAAGAAACTATACAGACAATCCTCCAAGGAATAATGTCACTTTGACAGTTTTAGTTGTTATTTCTCAACTCGCCGCCCCCAGCATAAAACTAAGAGCGCGTTCAGTTCGACTGTGAATTTAGGTACCTAGGGTTAATAGAACTTGGAATTATGTAGCAACAAAGCGAGCTAAGATTATACAAAATTCAAATTTGGCTGTTTTCGAAAACGTCATCTGCGACAAAAATGCATTCGCAGATTTTTCTTAAACGCAAATTGCAAAAGTCTTCTGTTCGAAATCGCAAATTTAAATTTTACTGCGTTAGCATTGTGTTTGATAATGCAGCCTGCTAAAGTCACATGTTCCAAAACATCATCTGCGGTGCAGCTTTGCAGTAAGAAAATCGAGTTGACGAACAAAATATTGAAAGGCCAGAGAGCGTGTTCGTAAATGTCAAATGCGTTTGCAAGTAAATTGACTCATGTTGATCAAACTCATTTTGTGCAAGCAAGACGATTGCATATTTGACGATCGCAGTATCTGCCTCAAAGAATGACGTTCATTTGACGATCAAATTGAATTTGATTTGACGTTTTTGGAAATGGCCTTTATTCCAACTCAAGGGTGATTTTGGAGCTCATCAAACAAACCTACAGAACTAAGATCTCCCAAAAAAAAAAGAGAAACAAAATCAATCTTAAAGCGATCTTAGGGCTCATCGAACAAACCTATTGTTAACTTTACAGTGCCAGGTACTCGTAGCAATAAATGACATGTCTCATAGAGCGAAATCATTTCACTTCATAATTTGAAAATTTCCGTAAATTGAATGTGTAATGAATGGAAACTTCAGTTATTCCCTAACTCACGATTGCATGACATTAAAAATCATTAAATAGAGGTGGAAACCCTGCACTAACATGATCAATCAACAACAAAAACTAACGAGCTTTTTTTTTGATCAGCTGCTGTTGCCAAGCTTTTATAACCCTTCAAACAACTTCTCATTTTGACATGGTGTCGCTTTCGCTTTGTTGTGTATTGATCTAACTGACGATACCGCTTGTGACGATGACGGGAGCTCATTATTCAAAGAGACAAAAAAGAAAAAAAAGCGCGCCAAGCGAATTGGGTTAATGAACTCTCAATGTCGATGGGGTTAAATGATAGAAATGGCCAAAAATGATTTCTGAAAATGGTTAAAATAAATAAAAGCGAATAAAATGTGCAATTGTCCATCAAGAAGCAAAACATATAAAGAGATTAAGATGGGAATGTTAAAAAGAAAAATATTTATCGAAATTTGTGGGTGTTGGGAAACACTCCAAGGGGCAGAGTGCTGACATCACTGAAATTAAATAAAAACTTGTATGGGGGTTTGTACTTAAATATATTGGTTGGAATCCAATGTAAACACGAACACAAATATCTACACACACACACACATACACATTTAAAGTAAAAACAAATCAAAATCATGTGCCAAGTCAAGCCAAGGAAATGAAATCATATTTTCATTTGATTTCAAGGCCTTTGGCGTTCATTATTTTTATTTGGGGTGTTGTGTGTGTTCTGGATTTTATATAGGTGATTTACCTGTAAAAGCCCCCAATTTAATAAGAATCGCAATCGTAAACCGAATTGGTTGAAATAAAATTTCAATTTCAATATTCTGTAAGGCAAACATTTTAAATGAAAGATTTAACAAGAATAAGCAAATTTGGTAGGGAAAAAAAAATATAGATTAGCAGTTAAGCTATTTTAATCGACCATGATAGCATTTATAAATGTAAATGGCTTGTGATTTTTATAGACCTTAATTTTTTTTTGTAATTTTGTTTTATAGTAAGTAAAAAAAAATCAAACAATGCCACTATGTGTCGGGAACTCTTTTATAAAGTATATTATATTAAGGGATTTTTAAGTTATTTTTTCAGAGAAAAACAACACCAGAGTTGACCATTAGTATTTAGGGAAAATGTCTCTTTGTTATATATTCAAACAAACAAGTCTTTATTTAACAAGCTAACAATTTAATTTAAATTTTCATATTCATATTCTTAACACATTTCTTGTCAAAAGATTGATTTGAATATAAATATATACAAGTATTTATTGATAAGTATTTTTCTATTTTGATAACACCTCCCCCTTTTATTTCAAATATCGGGTTTTTCAATAAGAGCGCTACAAAAACTTTTTTAAATAAAATAAAAACGCTTTTGGATATCAATGAAATTCTTTATTCCGGTGAAAGTACGTTCGATGCCATTATGTATGGAACTCGGTTTCTTTTGCATGGCCACCACGGCTTGTTGGCATAGACCATAGACTTGACGTAGCCGCACAGGAAATAGTCTAACGGCGTCAAATCGCACGACCGAGGCGGCCAAGCGACTGGACCATTTCGTGAGATAACACGTTCTCCAAACTTGGTTTCCAATAAATTGATTGTGACATTCGCTGTGTGGCTTGTGGCTCGCGCCGTCCTGTTGGAACCACATGTCCTCCAAGTCCATACCATCCAATTGGGGCTAAAAATATTCGATCCCCATTCACAGTAACGTGCCAGTCTTGATCATCACGGGAGAAGTACGGCCCAATGACGCCGCCGGCCCATAAACCACACCAAACCGTAATTTTTTCGGGATGCAATGATGACTCATGCAGTACGTATGGATTGCTGCCTGACCAATACCACATATTTTGTTTATTGACGAAACCATTCAGCCAGAAATGAGCCTCATCGCTGAAGATGATTTTTCGATGAAAGTCCGAATCATTTTCAAGTTTTTGCTCAGCCCAATTCACGAACATACGACGCTTCTGGTGGTCAAGCGGCTTCAGTTCTTGCGTCAAATTAATCTTGTTAGGATGTAGGCTAAGATCTTTTCGCAAAATTCGCCACAACGACGTCACAGAGATGCCCAACGCTTGAGAACGACGTGTGAGAGACACATTTTGGCTTTCTGCAACTGAAGCCTCAGCGGCAGCAATATTCTCGACACTACGGGCACTTCTTTGTTTCACTGGCACGGGAACATTTTGTTCTGTGCCTATGGATTCAAATTTTTTCCACTAGACTAGACTAGACGATGCTAGGACGATTATGACGACCATAAATTGGACGTAACGCCTTTAACGTTGAGGCCACTGACTCCGAATTTCGGGAGTAGATTTTAATAATTTCGACTCGGTGTCGGCTCGTATATCTTTCCATCATGAAATGACAAACCTTACTGAAGAGAAATGTCAAAAGAGCGGCAAGAAATATGTCCCTGTCGCTCTACTTTTGTAGCGTCCCTGTTGAAAAACCCTTTTCTTCTCATGAGCAATTGAGTTTATTTTTCTCATGAGAAGACGAACTTTTGTTGAATCCTCAAGGGACGCCCCTTCGACAATGAATACGTCTTCGAAACGGTTGTACCAAGACTCACATGACAATCCATTTGCAGGATCATATAAAATTTGTTTAATGTTATTTGCCAATGAGTCCATTTTGAATTCTTGACCTTGGCGTGATTGTAAAAGTTTGCTTTGCAGTTCGAGAAGTTCTAGAATTTTAGGATCAGTCGCCATTTTAGTAAGATGAATGTTGATTAATTAGTTGAGTTCTTTAATAATCTTCGTCGCCAAATTGTTATATATCTTAGAAAACAAGTCTTTATTCAACAAGCTAAAAATTTAATTTAAATTATCATATTCATATTCTTAATAAATTTTTTATCAAAAGTTAGTTGATTGATTTCAATATAAATATATACAAGTATTTATTGACAAGTGTTTTTTTTTTATTGCTAACACTCTTTAATGAGAACTCTCTTCTGCCCAAAACAGCCCAATTTATTAGGAGTGTAACACGAATTACACGAAAATTTGTGGCAAATAGGCAGTTTTGGTAAATTTTCGAAACAAAGCTAAAGTCAGTACCCCTTTATACGTATACAGAGGCTCAAAATTACAATTTTTCAAACTTGTTTAATTTAATAGAAATAAAAAACTTTGATAACAAAGACGAAATATATCATAAAAACAAAAAGGCAACAAATTCGTTCGTTCTTTTAAACCTTCCAAAAAGTTTTCTGCAATAAACTGATCGTTTCGGGATGCGTCGTGCGAACTGAACCATTATTTAGGTAATAAATTTGCTTGATTGTTAAACATTGTTCAGGAGTAAGTTTATTCATTATGAAATGGCCAACCAAACTGAGCATAAATCAAGTGACGGCTGTCAAAAAGATCAACTCCGAAAAAAGTATTTCCAGATTGAAAACCACACGTCTAAAAAAAGAAACACCCTTTAGTTTGAGTTGAAGAAAATGTATGCCATCTGAATTCTTGAATAAATATGAATTAATGCCAACAAAGTTTTGAAAATCGTTGTATTTTACATAATAAGGTTTCATTTCAAAACTTTAAAAAAATTTCAAGGAAAATTTTGGGGTACAAATTTTAAGGATTTATTAAAATGCAGATAAAAAGTAAATTTCCAAACAATCAACAACCAACCCAATTTCGAAATTTTAATTTAAATTTTTTTTAATTCACAAAATATTGTTTTGACTATTTTGATATACAGGGTCCTTTTTTTAAGATGTATAGAACTTTAAGTTGGCAATACTATTTTAATTGACGGCCATTTTTTCAGCTGTCAAGTGATTTATTTTGAGTTTGGTTTGGCATGTCAACATGAATAGACTGACGCCTGAACAATGCTTCCAAATTGTGCAAATTTACTTTGAGAATCATGGTTCTGTTCGAAATACGTATCGCGCGAATTCTGTTTAGCGATGAAGCTCATTTTTGGTTGAATGGATACGTCAATAAACAAAACTGCCCTATTTGGAGTGATGATAATCCTCAAGTGTATGTTTTGGACACCGTTACATCCACAAAAACTGACTCTATGGTGTGCTTTATGAGTTGGTGGAATAATTGGTCAGTAATTCTTTAAAAACGATGCTGGCCAGAACCTTACATTCAATGGTGACCGCTATAGAGCCTTGATTGGTGACTTTTTCATTCCCCAATTGAACAACCATGATGTGCAGGAGCTGTGGTTTCAACAAAAATGCGCAACATGTCACACAACTCGTGCCACAATTGATTTATTGAAGGAAACTTTTGGTAACCGCATAGTTTCACTTTATTTTCAGCTTTCGACTTTCAAGATCGTGCGATTTAACGCCGCTTGACTATTTTTTGTGAGGATGTGTGAAGTCGCTAGTCTACGCCGATACACCCGAAACGATTGACCAATTAGAGGACAACATTCGCCGCGTTATTGCCGCCACAAATGTTGGAAAGAGTCATCGAAAATTGGACCTCCAGATTAGACTACGTCTGACCCAGCTGTGGCGGTCTTATGCCAGAAATCATAAGAAAAAATTTGTCAGGTCGTGGAGAGCCAGGGTCTGTGTGCGTGTTGTTGGCAGGGATGGAGGGGACCTACATTTTTTTGCCGAGTCCGAATGGCTAGATGAGAATCACTTATTCATGACGAGTTTTCTCTTGAAGGATTTGTCAGTTCCTCGCAATAGGCCATACTTTGAGAAAAACCTTTCTGTTTTTAGGTGGCAGTAGCTGGGAATAGAACCCAGACCTTCGGCATGACAGTCCAACGCACTACCATCATTCCACGATGTACTACTTATAATTTTTATCAACATTATTATTTTCCACCAACTCCCACGCCTTCTTTTTGTATTTAAAAAAAAACCTGAAATCGATTTGTAAATAATTTATTTCATAAAATTTGTGGTCTGCATTGGAAATTACCATTACATGCTCGATTTTCTAAAATGAATTATTGCTTGTGGAGGCGTGAGTTAAAAATGGAAATCTCTTTTTCTTAATCTTCATTTCAATCTTAATTGAACCATTCCCTCTAATTCCGGTTCAAAAATTTTCAAAAACATCTATAATGAGATTCATAAACACAAATAATAGTCAAGGTATTTTTTTTAGGACGCATCACCACAACTAGCTAAATGCTATATCGACCATCCCTACATTGGTTTACACAAATGATATCCACTTTTAAGAATCTGTTGATTCTAGTATAACTACCCAAAACACTGCGCGATGTCAAAACCTTGACAAAAGCCAAAAGAATTCTCCTTTCCCATTCAGAAAACCATATTCACAATTATTTTTTGTGTAAAAATTGTTTACAAACAATGTCGGCAACTTTTGTTTTGGTACAAGAATACGCGTCCTTTTGCATATTACATGACCTTAAGCGCATGTCCTTACCCAGTCACGTAAGTATTTTGTTTTGTATGATAAAAGGAAGAAGATTCAGCTAAATCTATGGTAGGTAAATAAGGACGTAATCACCAAGGTTTGTATAAGATATTCTATATACCACAAAGCGTCATCTTGAGATTTTAATATTTTATTTTTGGCTTCTCAATCGATGATAGTAGTGGTGAGGTTATGTAGCATTTATTTTTGTGAAATTAAAGCGTGGGTTAAGGGAGCTGTCAGACGTCTTCATTCTCCAGTTTTTTTTTTTTTTTTGTTTATCGATTTTCACTTTCACTTATTTGCTCTTTCCGCGTACTTCTCCTTTTAAAGAAAAAAGCTTTACGTAGGTATATTATTGTACATAATGAAGTTTATAGACCAAAAGCCCCCATCGCCATCGCTCGTATGTGGGTGCAAAGAATTGCCCATCAAATAATGTTTTTATTGCTGAAGATAAATATGCAAGTCTTTGCTGTTGGAAATAAGGGAAATCTAAATAGTACAGTATGCATGTGCATTCTACGGAGTTACTTGGTAAAATTACTAAAAAAATATACACTTAATCCAACTTTGAACAGTCGTCCAACACCAAAAAGTTAAAGTTTAGCTACAAGTTGTCTGATTTACACAACGAAATTGGTTGGCTTAAACCTTGACTAAAGTCACATTTTATTTAGTTAAAACTTTTTGTTTGAAAAATTTATTAAAAAAATTAAGTAGGAACAGTTATCAAAAACCAACAAAAAAAAAATAGAAAAATCAAAGATTTTTTAATTTTTCAAAGAGAGGTTCTTGAGATATTCGGCTTCGGTTTTTTTATATTGAAATGATCCAATAGAATTTTTCAATTCAATTCAATGATAACCAGTGTAATTTGCTGTATGAAGGCCTCCGCTAGGCCTTCGCTAAGCGTCCGCTAGTCCTCTACTAGGCCTCCACTAGGTGTCCGCCGGGCCTCCGCTAGGCGTCCGCCAGGCCTCCACTAGGCGTCCGCCAGGCTTCTGTATGGCATCCGCGATGCCTCCGCTAAGTGCTCGCCAGGCCTCCGCTAGGCGTCCACTAGGCCTCCGCAAGGCCTGCACTAGGCCTTTGTTAGGCGCCGCCAAGCCTCCGCTAGGCGTTCGCCTGGCCTCTTCCAGGCATCTGCTAGGCCTCCGTAAGGCGTCCGCTAGGCGTTCTTGGAGTTGGTATGACCTTGCAGTCGCTGAGTGTGTGATACAATTAAGCTGGTGGACAAACGAATCCAATCAGCTCATTACTCCTATGATAGGTTTGCTATAAAAACAAAAGTCGTGCTAAACGCCAATTTATAGGACTAAAGGCCATTAAATGCTATTTTAAATCAAAAGTCGAATATTTTTTATCCTGGGGTTGGACAAACGATTTCAATGCCTGAACAAACGTGGACTTATAATGTACAAACAAATCCGATAAAAAAAAACAAAACATTTAAAAAAAAATCTATTTGTCGTGCGATGTTTTCTATGTGTTTTTGGGTTATTTATTTGTTTTTAGTGTCAAGTTAGCAAAGCATCTTTGACAAAACTAAAAATGAGTAGGTAAATAACTTACCGTTAATTAGTTGTGACAATTTCGAATTTGTCGTTCAATGCTTTTTTTGTGCCTTGCCTTGATAAAGTTTGAAAAGTGGTAAAAACTTCTTAAACGTAATGTCTTATGTCTAAACATTAATACATTTTTCAACGAAATTTATTCATTTGACCCATTGAAAATGTAATAAAGCAATAAATAGTTCAATAATCAAATTTAAACCAATCAATTTTAATAATTTTTAAATGTTACTTTATATGCATAATTTAAGTAGAAAACATAGAAAATATTGCACGACAATGTTAAAGTTGTCAAACAAATATTTGTCAATATAATTTAAAAGGACTATCAGCTCTTTGCTGATTTAGGAAAATAAAGCAAAACAAAAAAAAAAACATAGAAAACATTGCCAACAAAAATTAATTTGTCACAATTACTTAACGACTAATTAACGTCAAATTAATAAGCAGTAAAATGTTAAGCCTTAAAAGTTCTTACAACTTTTCAAAAGGAAACCATAGAAAATAAAGAACGGCTGACTCGAAACTTTCAAAACTTACTAACGACTAATTAACCATGAATCATTTTGCCATTAACGATTCGAATTAAGCAGTGTTTATCTCTCTTTGAGGTGGTGCTATTTTTTTATTTATTTGATGTCAAGTTTTCAAGGAATCCCTAAAACGTAGAAAACATTGCACGACAAATTTGACATTTTCACAACTAACTAGGGACTAGAATTTTAGAGACGTAAAAGTTGCTAAGCCCCTTGATATTCATAGAAAAAAAATAACCCAAAAAAAAACAGAAAACACCGTACGACAAACTTGATTTTTTTTTTCGCAACTAACTCTCGGCAAATGATGCACCTATCAATTTGTTGGTCCGTGAGAGTTGCTTTGCTCACTTTATATCAAGTAAAACACCCAAAATAACAAAGAAAATTAGGTGATAAATCCGAAACTGTCACAACTTAGGCCCTTATTATGATTGGCGATTCGACGAGTCGACTTTTTGACTAAACTTGAACGTTCGAAAATTCAAAAATTATAACTGCGATTCCGTTCAAAACCACACAAAAAGATGCCCTTGAAAATCAAATATTTTAAAACCACAAGGTCGATTTTTAATTAAACTCGGTTTTCAAGAGTTTTATGAAAAAATAACGGTTCCTTTCATGCACATGTTAAAAAACCGTAAAAGAAAATATTTTATTTCTTAAAAACGTCTCCTACGATTTTAATTAAACTTTTTCTGTATGCTAAAATTAGTGCGAAAATAAAAAATTATAAAAAACTACAAATAGCAACTATTTAAAGTATTTAGAACGTTTTTTTATTTTGAATTTTCTCACTATCGGCTGAACAGATTAAGATTAATTTTTTAACTACAAATTTTCAATCTTATAAAATAAAAATTGCATATCCAAATCCTTATTTTAAAAAAATTAATTTTTTTTTTTTGAAAATTCGACAAAACGGGTTGACGATTTTTTTAAATTTTATTTGTGTATGCTCACTAGGGTGGTCCTTAAATTAGGTTTTTTTTCTAAAATGGATAGGCATCAAATGGTGCTACATAAAAAAACAAATTTTCCTATTTTTTTTTAGATTTTTATTTCACCCCTATGGTCTCCCTAATTTCATTTTAATGTACTAACTATGGGGTTAGGGTGATTCTTGAAAAACACAAAAAAAAACAATCTGAGGGTATAGATTAGATTTAGATGAGAAAAAAATAGTACTAGAGGGGGTCTATTTTCCCCCGTTTAGACAGGAGGGGTAATTTTCTCAAAATTTGGATCAAAACAGAAAAAAATTATTTAAAAAAAACGGGACCACTTAAAATGTCACGCCCTAGCTTTTTTTAAAGCCACGATTCCATTCTATAATATACATACTTCCTAAATAAAGTTTTTGAAAAAATAATTTTCAAACTTAAAATTAAAAAACAAAAAATTATAATTTTTAAGATTAAAATTATTTTTTCAAAAACTATTTCAAATACAAACTTTATTTAGGAAGCATATTATAGAATGGAATCGTGGCTTTAAAAAAAGCTAAGACGTGACATTGTAACTTGTCCCGCTTTTATTTAAATAATTTTTTCTGTTTTTGGCCAAAGTTCTAGAAAATTACCCCTGCTGCCTGAACGGAGAGAAATAGACTCCCCTCCAATACAATTTTTTTCTCGTCTGAACCTAATCTTAACATTCTGATTTATTTTCGCGTTTCATAAGAATAAACTTTTACCCATAATTAGTACCTTAAAGTGAAAAAAAAAGACCAGGGGTGAAATAAAAATCTGAAAAAATTAGAGAAATAGTTTTTCAATGTTTTGAATCGAATGAGGGCTATCCAAGACTACGTCCAATTTAAGGACCACCCTAATGCTCACAAATAAATATTTACGAATTGCATACCCAAAAGTTTTCCTTAAAAATGTTTTAAGAATTTCATATAAAAATAGATAAATTTGATAGCGCCTGGAAAGGAACTTTGAAAGGGGGTGCAAAAGCACCCTTTTTATTTTTTTGCAGATAACTCGAAAACGAAGCAAAATTTCGAGATAATGCTCAAGACCTTTTTTGCAGAAAACAAAATTTATCCTCGAAATGCATCATTAAAAAAATTCATAATTTTTTTTGTTATTTAAATTTAAGAAAAAAAGTTTAAAAAAATGTGGAAATCACTTCTTTTTTTTTTGCCTATGTTTTTTTTTTTTGAGTAGAGATAAGTATGGGCAATGTTTCATATAAAAAAAGATAACTTAATTTTCTTTAAAAGCAAATCATTTAAAAAAAGTTTTGTCAACAATCGATTGTGGTAGTTACATTCGCTCAAAGTAAGCCAATTTTTCGGGTTTTATCGCGTTTTTTATCAACATTATTTCAATGCTTATTTTTTACAATATTACTTACTTGTAATTTGTAACTAATGAAGTGAAAATTATTAGTTTGTTTGTTAATAATAAATAAATATTTTCACAGTTAAATACAAAAATAGTACAGAAATTACTTAAAATCTAACAAAAACTTTGGTCCCATCCTGAAACTAAGTGACAAATGTTCCCTGCAAAAACAGCTTTGAGCACTATCTCAAAATTTTGCTTCGTTTTCGAGTAATTTGCAAGCAAAACATTAGGGGTGCTTTTCCACCCACTTCCAGCACTCCGCGGTTCTTTTCATGTTCAATGATCTATTTAATGATTTTTTCAATAAAAACCCTTGAACATTTTAATTCCTTAGTGGCATATTTTTTTCGTGTATATTCAATAGCCTAGTGTCCGAGTTTGGCTTGGAGCCACTGTATATTTTCAATTGTACTTTGATGTTATATGTTAAAAAAAACTATTATTTTCGAGTTCAAACGAAAAACGGCAAAAACATTTTTGTACCACTTTTTGAAAATGTTTGCATGTTGCGTAACGAACCTCAGATCCAGATTTAAAACCCCCAAAAAAAGGAAAGAAATTTTCCAAAAATTGAATCTTTCGCTTAAAAATGCTTAAATCAATAATTATTTTAAAAGTAGTGTTTTTTGTATCAGTAATCATTCTCAATATTTGTAACTTAACATTTGGTTTGATTCCATTGAGAAAGAAGGTTTGTTCCATATCAGGAACAGTTGCTCGAAAGCACTGCTAGTAGGTTACGTTTACCTTAATGATCAATCGCATTTTTTATTGTCTTCCTCAAAGGAATTTTGAGAAGCTTTGTTAAATTATTTTATGACTAATTTTCCTCGTCAATTCCAAATATACTTACACCCAGTCAATAAATGTTCTGCTGTCTTAAATTAAAAGAAAGTATATTTCTCAGATGAAATATTTCTATAGCATCATCATTTCATCATAGTAGCAATTAACTATTTTCAATTTATTCGGTGATCTGTTATCATTCATTAAAATCGAGCTCATTTGAATTTAAAATTTAAATATTATTCTAGAAAAATATAACCAATATGTATTGTGGCTCTAGAATCGAACATCTCCTTTGTAACAATTTGCTTTGTTGGTCCAATTTACCTTTTAACTTAAATAATCTGTGAGATAGTGTTGCAAATGACAAAATATTTTTTTTTTGAAAACACCAAAACCATATTTTAAACTTGATCTATTTTTTGTAATTGTTCTATTTATTGTTTAAAAGGTTGTTCCAAATACCTTCAAAATTAAACAAACAAATTAATTGTACATGCAAAATAATATGAGCAACTAGGTGCCACGTTCTTCGCCTTAAGTTTTTTTTTTCTAATCAAAAAAATTTTCTTTCAAAACTGAGATGTGTCATTTTACTTCAACGGTGAGACCCTTTGCAAATCCGTTTACATTTACATTACATTTTAGTATCATTTTTGTAGACCATATATCGAAAACGATTGAAGAGATTTTGATTAAACATCATACCTGATGTTATTTCACTTGCATTTGTAATAATACCTACTGTATTTCAATTCTTAGCTTAAAAATTCAAAACGGAAATAGGATTTTGATGCTTTTTGAGAAAACTGCTTTTTGAAGTTATACCAACTACAATTTAAAAAAACTTACTAAAAGATAACCTTAACTGTCTGATTATAATTTTCTTGGGATGCTCCTATTTTTTCCATAAAAAAAAATTAATTCAGGTAGAAAGGGAATAAAAAAAAAACGTGGTAACCCCTTTATTAAGAAACAAGCCCACGAAAAATTATTTGAATCGCGAAGCAAAAATTATGATAAATAAAAACGTCCCAAAAAGCGTACACATGAATCTTACAGTAATGTGAGTAAAAAATTATGTGTAGATAAATTTTTTTTTTACTTGCCATATACATAGGTACTATAAGGAAAGTTTTGGATTCATGCAAACAAAAATATTTTCTTAAAATTTTGAACTTAACAGTCTTTTAAGTGGGGGTTTTGAGGGTTAATTTAAACAAGTGTAGTAGGCAATTGAATATAGCCGAAAAAATAGGCCACTAAGGAACTATGACGTTCAAAAGTTTTTATAGCAAAAATCATTAAATGGGTCATTGAAGATGAGAAAACCGTGGAGTACTAAATTGGAGGGTGCAATTTTGAGAGGGGGGTGCAAAAGCACCCTTTTAACTTTTTAGCAAATAACTCGAAAATGAAGCAAAATTTTGAGATAATGCTGAAAAAATTTTTTGGAGAAAAAATATACTATCATAATGCATCACTCAAAAAATTAAAAAAAAACTTGTTATTTAAATTTAAAAAAGAAAGTTCCAAATAAATGTGAAAGCATTATCTCCAAAGTCCAATCCTTAATGCTAAGTCTTCTACTTGGCTGATTTATTTCAGTAGTATATAGAATTTGTATTATAAAAAAACCTTCTTACAAAAATTAGTGTATTATTGTAAGTATGGTGTAGGTACGTTTTGGTAACAAAAACCGTTATTAACGCTAGGTACCTGCCATATAATGGTTTTTTTGATTTTCAATTTTTTAATTAACGCAAAAGTTTGCTTTTCCTTCAAATGTCAATAAAACTGCATACCAACATTTTGAAAAAACAAATAGATTTTGTATTTTGGAAATTAAATATTTCAAAAACATACTTTTGACACTAGGTTTATGTAGATTTATAACGGGTGATTTTTTAAGAGGTTTAGAACTTAAAAAAAAAAAAACACAAAAAATTCGAAAAAATTAATGAAATATTTATTTGAATCGATAGTTTGAACCTTGCAATTAATTGCAATTAATTAAATGTTTAAAGATAATTTCATGCAAATGTTGACCGCGGCTGCGTCTCAGGTAGCCCATCCGCTGAGTCCAATTTTGGCATACTCTTTCACACATATCGGCCGGTATCTCACGAATGAATGCATGGATGTTGGCTTCCAGTGCGTCAATCGAAGCGGGCTTGTCCCTATAGACATTAGCCTTGACATACCCCCACAAAAAATAATCTAATGGTGTCAAATCGCACGATCTAGGCGGCCAATTGACCGGCCCGAAACGTGAAATTAACTGTTCACCAAACTCGCCTCGCAATTGCGCCATTGTTTCGCGTGCTGTGTGGCATGTGGCACCGTCTTGTTGAAACCACATATCATGCAAGTCAAGAACTTCCATTTCGGGCAAAAAAAAGTTTCTTATCATCGCTCGGTAGCGTTCACCATTGACAGTAACGCTGCGATTCGCATCATCTTTGAAGAAATATGGCCCAATAATGCCGCCGGCCCATAAACCGCACCAAACAGTGGCTTTTTCGGGATGCATTGGTAGCTGTTGCAATGCTTCTGGCTGATCTTAACTCCAAATGCGGCAATTATGCTTATTTACGTACCCATTCAACCAAAAATGAGCCTCATCGCTGAACACAATTTTTCGATAAAAAAGCGGATCCTCGGCCAGCTTTCCAAGAGCCCATTCACCAAAAATTCGGCGTTGTGGTAGGTCGGCTGGCTTTAGTTCTTGCACCAGCTGTATCTTAAAAGGCTTTACGCCCAAATCCTTCCGCAAAATTTTCCACGTAGTGCTGTAACAAAGGCCTAACTGCTGGGAACGGCGCCGAATCGACATTTCGCGGTCTTCTGTCACACTAGCTGATACGGCCGCAATATTTTCTTCACTACGCACAGTACGTAAACGTGTTGGTGGTTTAATGTCCAACAAAGTAAATTTGGTGCGAAATTTGGTCACAATCTTCCGAATAGACTGCTCAGAAGGTCGAGAATGCCGACCATAAAATGGAAGCAGCGCGCGATGAACATTTCGAACCGAGCACGAATTTTGATAGTAAAATTCAATAATTTGCAAGCGTTGTTCATTTGTAAGGTTAAATTGCAAACCAAACTGAAGCTGTTTGACAGTGACACAAGGTACTAAACACACGTCAGCTGTCAAAACCAGTGTTGCCAAAACCAAACCAGCTAAAAAATCACCCGTTATAAATAATTATTAAAAATTGGCGGACCAATTTTTGTTTAGAAAATGTTTCCAAAATTTCATATGTAAAAAAATAGTTTAAAATAAAACCGCTCCAACGATATATACATATTTTTTACAAGTAGGTAATAAAATGGTTTTTGAGCTCCAATAGGACATTTCCCCACTGGTGCAGTGTTAGAAGACCCGCGGCAATAAAGCCCCTAGTTCTTACTTCTCAAAATGAAAGGAGGAAACACTCACGGATTTGTTTTCCATTTTGAAAAGGAGACAAAAGCTGTGGGTTTTGTTCCCTTTTTCTTGTGAGTTTTAATTGCAATTATGAAAGAAAAAGACCCATTAAACAAAATAAATCAAATTTAACGTTTTAAATTCGAAGTTTCTTTAAATCCAGATTCCTTATATGTAAAAGAAACTTCGCATACACCCAACCTCGCACCTACCCCAAATCTTATAGTGTGCCCAAGCAGGGAGTGTTGCAGGGGGACAGGATGCCCCCCATACATAACACACTGTTTATTCGCAGAGGGTTTATTAAGTTTTTAAAATTTAATAACCACTTCAAATATTTTTGTAGACTTTTTTTATTCTTACCCAACTAATAAAATTGCTTTGTATTTCAGACATTAAAGTTTTAATCGTATAGCTCTCCATTTACCCCTCTGACAGGAAGTAAATACCTAATTGGAGCTTTACTAAAACCTTAAATATTTTCTGGTGCAAGCTATATCAGCTGGATAGAAGCGATGAACCAATGTTTCTTTAATCTCTCTATATTGCTCTTATGAAATGACCAAGATGCTTTTGCTTCAATAGTCATCCTGTAAAATTATTATACAATCTTTATGTTAGTCTTTGTTTCTATGTTGCTTGTACTAGTGAATATGGTGACGCCAAGCTATAATCGGTCATTTTATAATTTATATTTAGTTTGGCATCTGAGCACATATATTTCTTATTATTGTCAGTAGTTTTGTGTTGGTATTAATTTATTAATTAATATATTATACCTCAATTTATTTAACTAACCAAAAATTTACCAATCTATTAGTTTATATTTTTTTGGAAAAAATTTTGGTTCTGAGGGACACGAGCTCGATTCCTGGACCTACCAACAAGTTTTTTTTTATTTTATATGAACTTCTTTATGACTCTAATAACTAGCTCCATAAAGGTGCAAAAGGACTAAAAAACGTGGCATTTTCACTCTATGGAGTTTTATGCAACGCTTATATGCGAAGGTTGAATGAAAACGAAAAGCATCTATGGAGGAAAATAGAAGCGAAATTGTTAGTTGGGTATTACTTATTTAAATATGTGGACCAAGTTGTTTTGTCACTATGCTTTTAGAATTTAGTAATTTTTTTCTTGTTTCACTAAAAATCCAGTCATTATTTATGAAAAAGACTAAAACTTTTTTAATATGGTTGTGTCGAATTCATTTTGATTAAATAAGATTGGGCATTACAAAACACCCCTAAGTCATGTGTCGTATGCTTAGATTGAACCAAATTTCTTTAAATTTTAATAATATAAATTTGTTCTCTTACTTTTTTTGGCTTTGCATTTTCCCTTTCCAAAAGGCTTTTTTCCACCCTCTTAACGCAAGGTAAGGGAAGGGGAAGGAGAAAATCAATAATGGGGTCCTATGTTTACAAGGGAGCTGAACGTGCAAAGAGAGTTCTCTGGTCATCGTTAGACCTCTGGTTCTCGATTTATAGGCCAATATATGAAACAAGTGGCAACCCTTTTCTCATCCTTCTGAGAGTGTTGCCACCTTGGCAAAACTTTTTAAAAGTAAAGTTAGACATGCGCTGTTAATATACTAAAACTCAACACGTCAGGTCAAAATGGCAAGTTGGTCTCACAAACAGCCTCTCTATAATAGTATTTATGCAAAGATGGAACAAACAAGAAAAGTGTTTTTCTTGGAAAAAAGTACTTTTAATTTTTTTAATTTCGCAAAAACTAAGATACATTTTAGCATCCGGCTTTCTGTTTTTTTTTTTTGTCAATTAAAATTAATAAGGGCATTGAATTTTGAAAACAAAATCTACATTTACTGAATTTCATTAAATATAAAAAAAAATTTTTAGAAATTAAAATTTTTTTCTTTAAAATTTCGATTTTCACAAAGCAAATTAAAGAAGAACTGTCTTAGTTTTCAAAAAAGATATAGCATAGCATTATTAGTTTTACCTTTGTTTTTTAATTGTTTTTTTTTTAGAAAATTCTCCCTCCTGCCTAAATAGGGGGAAATAGACCCCCTTTACCTACGATTTTTTTTCTTGTCATTTTAATCAGACTAGTCATTACGATTATAAAGAAGACGTGGGTCTTCTGTCTGTCTGTCCGTCTGTCTGTTCTGCAACAGCCTAAATGGCTGGATTGATTTTCTTAAAATTTGATACATACATAGTTGTTTTTGGTGATTCTGCCCACACTCTTTTTCATTTTTTTTTTTTTTGTATAACTAAAATTATTGTACAGATTATTATTTTTTTTAAAAAAAAATATTCAATAAATTTCTTTCATTAAAGGCTTCCTTTGGGTGAGAAACCATTTTTCAAAAAATGGTTATTAATGGTGCCTCCCAAAGAACGGTTTTTTTATTTTCGATTTTCTTTAAAAAGGTAATTTCGATTTGATACATACATTTTTTTTTAATCGCTCTAACGATTTAAATTTATTTTTCTATACAATCATATTCAATAAAAAAAATAATAATAATTTTCACTTCAAACTAATAAAAGAATTGTTTTAACTAATTTAAATATCATATTTTATGCTTTTAGTAATTTTTCTCTCACAATTTCATGTTTTTTATACAATTTTCTTTAACCTGTTTTATTTGAGGTAACTACTTTGCGGTTCTACAAAGCAAGTTTAATGATTCGCATAAATCAAATTGATTTTCATATTGGTCTTAAAAAAAAACTATCATGCAAGAAAACTATCATGTTTCCTATCATAATAGAAAAACTATCATGATAGAAAAAACTATCATGATAGAAAAAAATATCACGATAGAAAAAATTATTACGATAAAAAAAATTATCACGATAGAAAAAAAACTAACAACAGAAAAATTCATCACGACAGAAAACTATCATAATAGAAAAATATAATAATAGAAAACTATCATGAGAGAAAAAACTATTATGATAGAAAACTTTCATGATAGAAAAAACTATCATGTTAGAAAACTATCATGATGGGAAAAACTAACATTATAGAAAAAACTATCATGATAGAAAAAAACTATCACGCTAGAAAAACCCATCACGATTAAAAAAATATCACGATAGAAAAAAAATTATCACGACAAAAAAATGTATCTCGATAAAAAAGTATCATGATAGAAAACTATCATACTAGAAAACTATTATGATAGAAAAAAACTTTCATAATAGAAAAAACTATCTTGATAGAAAACTATTATGATAGAAAAAACTAACATGATGGAAACACTTTCACGATAAAAAAAAATGTCACGATAAAAAAACCTATCGTGATAGAAAAAATTATCACAATAGAAAAAAACTATTATGATAGAAAAAACTATCATGGCAGAAAAAACTATCAAGACAGAGAAAACTATCACGATAAGGAAGTATCATGATAAAAACTTTGATGATAGACAAAACTATCATGATAGAAAACTATCATGATAGAAAAAAACTTTTATGATAGAAAAAACAATCAAAATGAAAAACTATCATGATAAAAAGCTATGGTCAGAAAAAACTATCATTGCGGAAGAAATTATCGTGATAGTACCTCGTGGCATAATGGTTAGTACGTTTCGATTCCCAGCCGCTGCCACCTAACACACATAGGAATGTTTGAGAGTTGTAAGTCACTAGGCCCTCGTTCTCCACAAACTGTTGCACCACTAAATTTATTTATTTATTGATCTTCTTTTAGGCGAACTTTTAATTTTAAAATAATTTATTTTAACAAGGATTTCATCAAAAAATGTTATTTAATTTAAACGTCTTTTTTTTATTTTCAGAGTTGGAAAACAAACTCCTACAAAAAACTCCAGCTTATTTGTGTGTTTAAAGTTTTGAGGTAAGTTATTTAATTAGGTTAACAGAAATTCTCTTGCTAAATATGTGTGACATCTTTTTTTTTTTGTGATTTTCTAATGTCAAAAAAAAAAAAATAACTAACTAGATTTTAATAAAAAATTGTAATTTCCACATATTCCACTATAACCAAAAGTATATAAGTTAATGTTTAAATGACATTTATTACACATTACTGTTGGTATGTCGAATAAGAACAAGTGAGATAACCACGAAGAAAAAAGAGAAATAAAACATCCTTCGTGCTTTGTGTATCGTGCAGAGTGTTGATCCTTTTGTTCGAATTTCACATTTTTGTTGTATTCCAAAATCTAATCTTGGATTCAATAATAAAAAATATTTTTTTATTTTATTATTTTTTGTCTTTTATGTTTATTTTTCCAAGCAAACATAAAAAAAAACGCTACTCACTGTCTGTTTTTGGTGGTGATTCATTCAAGGATCTCTATAGGTGTACCTATGTGTGTATGTTTAAAGGATTTAATGATTTATAACGAAACGAGTGTCTTCGTCCTCTGAAGGTAATAAAAAAAATAGTTTCCGCGAAAAGCCAGAATACTCATAGCAACTCCTTTGACTTACTTAAACTAGGGGAGTATGCTTTGTTCTCGTATTTATTATTTTTTTTTTTCATATTCACCTCTATTACCGATGTCGTCTCGTTTTTTCGACGACTCTCGTTTCTTTTGTCGTGTCGTTTTTCAAATGGCATTCCATAACTTTTTCGACGCCACAAATTTGTAGCAGATTTTCAAACGATGAAAAAGTAATGGATACCTGTCAAACTCAAATGAAATTGAAAACAAAACAAATAAAAAATCATTAGTCAACACTCAATAAACAACAAAATGCCGTTAATTTTATAATTATCAATTGAATAATAAATTAAAATGATCAGTTTAGAAATGTTTTATAACACAAGTTGCGATAGTGACGAGAATGAAGAAGTGCGAAGCGCAGTTTTGAAAATGCACAATTAATTATAAAACAAATCACGTAAGACAACACTCAAATTCACTTGATTTGCCTGATTCAAAGTGAGTTCATACTCGTATTTTTAGTTCAACTTTAACTATTCAATGGAACTTTTGTACCCTTTAACAGATTCAAGCAATACTTTTGATTAACAAAGAAAGCTTTTAAAAATGTGTAAGATGATATAAGTGACAAAATAACTATTCGGCAACGTTCATCATCGATTCCAGTAATATTGATGCTCGCAGTCACCTTAAGATTCTAGCTGAGGGAAGTAACCAACACGGCGCTGGCAACGACTTCAATTTGAATAGCTCGACCAACAATCTGCAAGATTTTAAAGAAATTATAATGCTATTGAAGCTTATGTCTGCCTAAAATGGATTCGATTTCGAATGACAGACGATGGAACATGAAGCAAAACATAGCTTTTTCAATGGAACGGGGTTTCCCGGCGTCATTGGATGTATAGATGACACACATATACGAATTTTCACGCCCAAAAAAAGAGCAACACTGTTGCTATAAGAAAAAAGGTTTCTATAGCCTTCCATTTTTAGTTCAATTTTCTGTACACCTTTAAGAAATCCCCTTGCCAATTGCTCATTTTTCTCCACCAGCTCAACAAGGGCTTGAAACTGCCTTTGATTTTTTAATTTCAACTGAAAATGTAAGCAAGTATTTTATTGTTTTGCTTATGACAGATAAAACTACAATAAATTCCATAAAATAAATTATTCTCTTTGTCGTTAGCAAATTTTTGAACGAGAGATACCGTCGTTTTTTTTCATAGTCGTCGCTTCATTTCGCCTTACAGAATGCAGTATGAAAATGTTTAACGACATTTGACGTTTACAAACGACAGCAAAACGAGTGACAAAAGTTGAAAACGACAAATGGAATGCAGATTGTGTCGCGTCGTTTATTTTACTGTCGTATACGACATCGGTAATAGGGGTGATTATTTCTTCCTTTTTCCAAAAGCAAAGAGGGGTTGAAATATCCTTGATGAATCTTGAATCTCAGCATGCAACAACTTCTTAGCACACACCGTGCCGCCGCACCGCGGCAACAAGAAATATCACCCCGCTTTTCGCGGTGAAACGCGTAAAAAAATTGAAAATGTTCGCTGTGTGTTTTGGTTTCAGGGATGTTGTTAGTTGGTTTTTGAATGATTTGTTGCTTCTGGTCCTTCTGTTTTTTTTTTTTTGATTGCAAATAGGAATGCTGAATTTTATCCTGTTGGAAAGCAGAACGACAGCAACAACAAAAAAAAAACTAGGTTACCAGCGCACTCATATTCAGTCTTTCAGTGCAATTCGGGGAAGTCGGGTGTGTTAGGACCAAATCTCTGCATTCGTTGAATTCTATTTCGCGTTTTCTTGTTATCTTTTGTTAAGTGTTAGTTGTTAGTTATTATTTGTTTTGTTTTTTTTTTTCTTTCTTCCTACTTCTCTTTTGAAACTTTTTTGTTTCTGACGAGTTAAAGTTTCCCCAATATTTGCATGCACGTACATTGGTCTTCTAAGGTGAGTTTAAATGCCTTAGTTCAAAATTTATATTGTTGTGTTTTAATATACCCATACTTTGCTAAGTTTTAAATAATTTTGACATTAACAAATTTATAAGAATCTTAAAGTGAATTTTTAAGTTTAAATGGAGAAGTGAAAGGTCTAAAATGCTGTCGTGAGGAATATTCTGTGGTGTCATTTTCAAAAAATTTCAATTATGTCAACCGGAAATGGCCGCAAACTGAAGTGACATCAAATTTAAAACCAGCTATTTGTTTTGAAATACCTCAAATCCGGTTTTTTAGCTCCCCATCATGGACATCTTGCAAAAATGTTGTCACATTTGTGATGATATGACAACAATTTTTCAAGTTTGAATATAAATTAAAATAATAAATAAATAAATAGAATATTAAAAAAATTCTGGGTGAAAATTTTGACAATCTTAAACCCTTTAATTCATTTATCCATATATGGTCCTAAAATTCGGAAATTATTAAAATTTCTTATCCTGTAAAAAAGTATATTATTTACAGGTTGTCCTGAAACTCAACGTCAAGCGGGTACTGGGTCATAGGGTACAATACACTAGTTTTGGCAAAAAACTAAAAAAATTCACGTCACTTCTTTAAGTGAATAGGAATATTTTTGAAAATATTGAAAGTCGGTAATTTTTTTCTGGTTTTTTAAGAACACCTAAATAGCTTGCCGAGGTTACTGCCTACTGTTTTTTTTTAAGATAAAATGTCATCGTTCACTGACAAAACATTTTACATACATGAGTTAAACTTTCAATATTCATTTTTAAATTTTTGACTGGGAATATATATAGCATTTGCCGGTTGCAATTAAGGTGCAGTGAATGTAGCTGTTGACTACTTACTTTAAGGTTTAGGTTCTAGCTCCACTGTAGGTAGCATTCTTTCCTATATTTCCACCCACCATCTTGGACTAGACGTTACCCGTGGGATCTTATAAGATAAAAAACATCCGTTTTCACCTAAGGGATCGGGTCATTACCACGTATGGCAAAAAATTGGGAATCTGTAATACAAGTGCTTAAACTAAATGGTCGCACGACACAAACCTGAAAGCACAAAACGAAAACAAAATTATGATCAATCCATTGCTGGCGGTCCACACCATTATTTTTTATCACAAAAAAAAAAAAAAACGTTCCGAAACAACTCCTTCGCAAAAAATTCATCACAAATTATTTTTAGATGATTTTTTATTTCCGGTACCTTCCTGTATCTACTGAATGTCTGTTTTTTGCCATTGAACTTCTGGGTGAGATAACACCCCGACTATACAGGTGGACTCAGGTGATATGTTTCTCCAACTAAATGCCTGATATCTTTATCACAATATTTTCTTCTATCTGCACTGAAGTTGTGTTCTTTTTATAACCAAAGCTAACTATAATAGCCCCTGATCACACGTGAAGAAATTCAAGCATTTTCTGCGATTTGTGATGGTGAGAGGGGAATAACTTGCAGAAGAGGGAGGGTAAAATATTTTAAAATATTTGAAAGTATTCAATGAAGAAAATTGACGTTCTCTTTTGTGTTCCTTCTATATACATTCAATCCAACCAATCAAATCGTGTTTTTCATTATGAAATTACTATAAAGACAAAGAGGAAATCAAAATCTGAAGAATAATTTTCTTCACATCTGAACACTTTCATTCTTCAGGTATAAACAAGCACATATCAATTATAATTAACTTACATCGTTCCTTTTACTTCAAAAAGCTACTTTAACTGACTTTATGTTGTCAGTTGTTCCTAAATTCAAAGTTAAAGTGTCAAAAAGTAACTTAAATATCTTTTTCCAACTCATCTCTCTGATATAAGTTGAGATGGTTAATCCGTCAAAAGCAGCTGAAATCACGATGTTTTTTTATTTTGAATTATCTTTTATTTGTTGCTCAATTGTTCCGTTTGGAATTGATCTCATTTCTGTAAATAGGTAAATTTTTAATTTAATTTAGTTTATCGTCGATAGGGAGTATAGAAATTGTTTTTTTCGTTTTGTGACATTTTCATCCGATCTGTTCGATTTGAATTTCGAAAGAATTTTGTGCTAGAATGAAGTTAAATGAAATTTCATTTGATAAAAGATGATAAAAGTTAGTTTGTTCTCGATTTTAATTCCTGACAAATCAACCATATTTTAAACTTTTGTCCTTCCTTAATAAAAAGTAACTCAATATAACTTTTTTTTAAATTATGACATTGCAACTCTTCTTTTTGACACATTAACCACAGTTAATTAGAGTAATATAAAAGAACGCACCATGGGTGAAATCGTGAAATCGCAAATTACACTTAAAATCACAAACAAATATTTCTACCCTCAAATGCAGAGACTAACATCAAAAGAAGCATAAGGATACAAAATAATGAAACAAAAAATTAAATTTCTAGTCTTCATCTGTCAAAAACTATGTCAGAAATGTCTGTCAAGATATAATCGCAGAGAGATATCTCTGACATCCAATAAAGAGATGAAACGGAGTGACTCTTTTAGATATTTTATGTCAAGCATTCAGAGAGTAAGTATCTCATGTTGACATGGGTAACGCAGTAGAAATGCGTTTGCTGATACACTTACTCCAGCGCTTCACAGTATCAGTGAACTGCGTAAAAGCAATTTGTGCCATAACGCAAATTTTTGTTTAGGTATGACTGGTTTTGAAAATATTTTTTTTCTTTTTAATTCTGTCTCAGCTATCAAATTTTTTGGAACACCCTATTGCAAATATTTTTGCTGTTCATAATTCTGTCTCAGATACCACCGATGTCAATTTCAATGAAATCGCTCAAGGTGCAACTTTCTCCTTTCGGGGTGTAAGGAATTTACTCCACTTAGAAAATATCAAAACCATTTAGTATCACAAAATTTCCTTACTTATTCGAGTTTACAGAATTCTACCTTACCTACAACAAACAAAATTGTTCAGAACGAAACCTGTAAGCCATCCGCCCAATCCGACTTTCAATTTTCCGCATACCGGGAGCTAATATTTTTTTTAATACCGAGCGCTAAGCAGTATTGCCACAGCTTTTTTTTTTTAAAGTCACTACGTACATTTGTTAAATATTTCAAAAACACTACATTTTCATAAAATGAATAAATGATAAAATAATTTCAAGTTTTAATAAAATAATAAAATTTATTTAAATTCTAAGCGAAGCAGAAATTCTACAAATAAGTGATAAAGTATTGAGAGCACTGGATTTTACAACATTTAAAATTCAAAACACCACATTTTTCATTGCTTAGGGGGGCAACAGTGGCGCTAAGATGTTTAGTATATACATCAAAAATACCTTATTCTAAATCCACTGTGCCAGCAAAAAATCTTTGCTATCCTCCTATTTCTTCTTAATGGTGGCGTTCAATTCAGGCTGTATGAATTATAATTCAATTATTTAAATAAAAGAAATTATTTTGAATAACTAAAAACATGCTTCATTTATTTACTTAAATGCATTTCGGAAGCTATGCTTCTTGATTTATGTGCTGTATCAAGTAATTGGTTGGTTTCGACTGCTGATTTTGAAGTCCTTATGGCAGATTTTTTTCCCACTTACCAATTTTCTTAACAGCATGTTTTACATATGAGACACTATCGAGGTATTTAAATAGTTTCAGTAGGCTCAAGTGGATTGAGAACAAACTTTTTCAGACTCTATTACATCACAAATACAATTTCCTCCCAAATCAAACGACAAGTCTCGTGGACCAAATTTCAGAAAGTTTAACAGAAGTTTTCAAGTTGTCAGCACCGTTTGCTACCGTTTGCACCGTTTGCAATAAATATGGTTTAATTCCTATAAATAAAAGGTTTTATAACGATTGCTACTACCTGCGAAAAAAATCCTTTGTTTATTTAAAATTGTGTAAGTCTACAAGTAAGTCTCCGTTTAAATAAGGAGTACAAAACCCTTTGCTTTGCGAAAAGAACTCGTTACCAGGCTTGCCAGATTGAGCTATTTATCGGAAATTGGGCTATCTTTTTCCAAAATTGCCGACAGTGATTTCAGAATGACAGCCCAATCATAATTGGCTGTAATAAGCCCAAATCTAAATCTAAATCTAAATAAATCATATAAAAGACTACTTTTCTACCCCTTAACATATCCTGAAAGCATTCCACAATTTGGCACCACTTTTAATTCACTGAACATACTCATTGGTTTTGACATTTCAAACCAACCGCAATAATCTTCACTTTAATAAAAGCCCTGTTTTTATTGAACAAACTGGTATAATTCCGTATTGTTGTTGTATTTAACATGCAACTTTTTCTAAGCGAAGACAAAAATGCACTAAAAAACAGGGCTAATATCTTTCAGTTTATCTGCTTTTCCCAGAATTTTCATTTTTATAAGAAAAATTTATTGGTATTGGCTAGTATTTGGGCTACTTTTTCGGCTCCGATATTGGACTACGAAATTTCTCAAATTGGGCTATCGAACTACTTCAGGACATGCCAACCCTGCTCGCTTCCTTAAAAATGTGACTTCTAATTTAATAAACTGCAAAAACTCAAAGCTGTTTTGGAATAACGTGCGGGAACTTTCGGGTCAGCAATAACACTAACTTACTGCAAGTGGGTATATTAACACATCATTTTAAATCATTACTGTCAGCGGATTGAAGAAAAAGCACAGGGAATAGATGGAATTCCAGTTAAATTTTATTGAAATGCTACCCCACAGTTTAAAAACTATAGGGTGTTTTTTTAGACGTGTGGTTTTTAATCTGAAAATACTTTTTTCGGAGTTGATCTTTTTGGCAGCTTGAATAGACTAACTCCTGAACAACGTTTGCAAATAGTTCAAATTTATTATCAAAATAATGGTTCTGTTCGCTTGACGCATCGCAAAACCATCAAATTATTGAAGGAAACTATTGGTGGGCGCATTGTCTCGCGTCGTGGGCATTTGGCGTGGCCTCCAAGATCGTGCGATTCAACACCGCTGGATTATTTTTGTGGAGTTATGTAAGGTCGCTTTTATATGCACATAAAAATATTCGGTGCGTTCTTTCTGACAAACGGCCCCAATTGCTGCAAAAAGTGGTCGAAAAATTAATCCTCTCGGTTGGAATTTATTCGAGCCAGCTGCGGCGGTCACTTGTCCGAAATCATTTTTAAAAATTAATGGCAAACCCTTATCTTTGTAATAAAGCTAAATTCTTGGCCATAACATTAAATTAAACGCGTTTTATTTCTTCTTGAAAACCAAACGTCTAAAAAACCCTTTATAAACCGTAAGAATGGATTTCTGACTTAACAAAAAGCTGCAAAACTAATATTGTAAGTGTTGCCTTTGTTTTTTGAATATTTTTTTTCGTATTTTAAATATTTGCTCCTTTTGCTTAGATTTTTACCTTGCCTAGTTTCAACATATTCATTGCTTCATTTATAAACAAATGTTTCACAAACAATAACTGTTTGAAAAGTTTATATATGTGAACCTATGCAATTGAACCCAAGTGTATTTACGGTTTATATTGGCCTTGAGAATACGGGTATTCTTGCAAATTTTAAGCAGAATTTTTTTTCGCATATCTACATGCAGGTTTGCTTACTAATTACATATATATTTAGTTAAAGCAAAATTGTACACTTTATTAACCATCAGCAGGGTATAGCCAATGATTTTAAGAATATGTTTTATCGTGAATTAATTAATAAAAGTTGCATCAGCCACTAGCTATACACACCTTTATTTCGAAGAAGCCAATTCAAATAAGCAAGTTTTCTAATGCTATACATTCTTATAGACATTTATATAATTTTATCACTACTGGCCAGTGGTGGATTGAAGGTACACTCCATTATAATTTGCAGGTAAACACTTTTATTCAACTAAAATAATTACTGGGGTTTAATAATTAAATTGAGACCTTAAATCAATTTTTCGTATGTACCTGCGTAATGTACAATGTACATATATTAATATTTTGGCGTTAATTATGTTATCATTTTGGGTATATCTAGTATTTGGTTAACAATATATTGCAATGACTGCAATATTGTATTTGAGGTTTGCAACTATGGTTTTATTAAATTATGTCAAAGCCCACAATATCTCATGTCGACAAGAATATGAAAATTAATTTGTTCTTATTTTAACAAAAAAAAAAAGAAAAATAATAATTTGCAGGGAAAACAAGAGCCCTCGGTACGGCCATGTTCTGGTTAACTCTGATCATCCAGCACATGTGATTGTTGTCATTAGTTATAATAGTGTATTGGTATAATTCACATTTGACCAATGCCTTTGTGGTTTAAGAAGAATTTATTCAAGTTGAACGATTGGCAATAAAATGTATTCATAAGTCTGAGTACTTTTTTTCAACAGTAAAAAAAAACCAAAATTAAAAACTGGATCGGTATTGATGACCCAATAATAGCTTATTTAAAAGTCAAATATTCATAGGGTCAATGAGGGTAGTTGTTAAAAGGGGCAATGGATAACACAATTTATTTTTAAAACCATTCTCTAGGTACACGTTATATGGGTTTGTTTCAGAGTTGTAAAGTACTTAAGGACATTTGTACTTAAATACTTTTAAGTAACCAGTACCTTGTACTTGTACTTGTACTTGAAAAAAAACAAGTATCATGTACTTGGTACTTGAAAAACAGCAAGTACAAGTACCTTCGGAAGTACTTGTTCTTCGAACTTAAATACTGCCCAGTACATTTCCAAGTACTTTTCAAATCCAATCTCATTTCAAGTACTTTAAAAGTACAAGTCTATTTCAAGTACCTTTCAAGTACAAGTCAATTTCAAGTACTTTTCAAGTACAATGTGTTCAATGTTTGACCTATCGAATAATGACGACCATTGCGAGACTTTAGTCCGACGCCGCCAAGAAAAGGAGGCGCCAGCCGTGCCGTGACTATTTTTGAAAGTACTTTAAATGATCATGTAAATACTTGAAAAGAACTTGAAAATGTACTTGGCTGTATTAAAGTACCAAGTACATGTCCTTGAACCTAAGTGCTTGACGAAGTACTTTTACTTGGTGTTTTTTAAGTACCAAGTACTTGTTTTTTTTCAAACGAGGTGCTGGGTACTTGACTAGTACTTGTACTTGAAAGTTTACAGGTCTGATTTGTTCGAATTTGTATGTTGAAGTGAGTCATTAATTTGTGTGTTCATTTTAAGCTTCTCAGTTACGAAAGTTATTGTTAAAAAAAAACTTTAACGAAATATGTACAAACAAATAATAAAAACTATTAAACATATCGCTGTTGGTTCCCAAAATATATAAAATGCACCACTTAGTCACACGTACTTGGTCTTATATTCAAGAAGCTTAGAGTTTTAAAAAATTAACCTACATATGAAGACAGAAGTTACGAGAAAAAAATGTAAAAGTGTCAAGTTAGAAAAATTGAAAATCTGTTCATTATTCGTTAACTAGTTTTGAAAATTTGTCGTTCAATATTTTCTGTTTGTTGGTACTTTGCTAAAAACTTCTTATACTTAATGGTTAATAATTTTCCGTTAATTAGTTGTAAATAAAATTCAATTAAATGATGCAATGTTTTCTATGTTTTTATCGATAGTTAACATAAAATTGGAAGGTGGATAGTTTTTCATTTATTAGTTTTGATAAATTTTATTTTGCCGTGCGATGTTTTATATGTTTTGGTTATTGTTCACTGTTTTATATGTTTTTTGGACGTTTCGCTAACTTGACACTACGCGAAAAGCGATGAAAATTTGATTTAATTTTTTTATAACTAAATAAATAATATTTTTTTTTATATAATTGTGGAAAATTTAATTCAATTGCACAATGTTTTCTATGGTTTTTTTTTTACTTTTGTTGCTAGATATCAAGTTAACAAAGCACGAACTGAAAAAGGGGGTAAAGTTGCTTATATCGAATGGATTGATAATTGCCATTAAGTAGTCTTTGTGACGATTTCAAATTTGTCCTGCAATGTTTTCTATGTTTTTTTTTTTATCCAGCATACGCAGTTCTTATCCAACTCAAAATGGATAAGAACTGCGTATGCTGGATATTTTATGGTTTAGTAATTAACTATTAGCTACATAATTGTTAATTAGCTGTGAAAATTTCGAATTTATTATTCGATGTTTTTTTTTTCAAAGAGTTGTAAAAACTCCAAAAACTTAATATGAAATGCTTGATAATATGCCGTTAAATTGTCGTCAATTAATGTGATAAATTCGATTTTGTCATGCTATGTTTTCTATGTATTTTTAGGTGATAATTTTCTGTAAATTAGTTATTAATTTGTTGACAGTTTAAAACTTTTCGTTCAATGTTTTCTTAGTTTTTTTTTCGGTGTTTGCTTCTTCTTTTACTTAATGGTTGAAGGTTTAATAGTTGGCTGTTTATAAGCCGTTTATTAGTTGTGTCAATAAATTTGTCCTGCAATATTTAATTGTTGGTTTCCTGGGTCTTTAGCTTGCCTAATATCAGCACATTAAGCAATATAGTATAAAGTTTTAGATGTTTTCACCACTTTCTGACAACAAAAAAAATATGAAAAACATTGAACTTCAAATTCAAAACGGTCACAACTAATTATTTTGCCTTTAATTTATTGTGACGGTTTCGAATTTGTCTTTAACTGTTTCCTATTTTTTTTTCTGGGTAACTTGATATAAAGTTAGCAAAGCTTCCTGTCGAAAATCATTGAAAACTTCTTATACCTCATGGTTCATGGCTGAATAATTTTATATTATAATTAACTTGTCGTTAATTAGTTGTGACAAATTTGATCTTGCAGTTTTTCTATGCTTTTTTTTATGTTTTGCTAACTTGATATCACGTTATCAAAGCAACTCTCACTGATCGAAAAATGGATAGGTCCTTGGTTTGTCATTAATTAGTCGTTGAATAGTTCTGATGGTTTGTCGTTCAATGTTTTCTATGTTTTTTGGTGTGTTGCTAACTTGATATAAAGTTAGCAAAGTACCCTGTCGAAAATCAGTATAAAACTTCTTATACCTGATAGTTTATGGCTTAATAATTTGCCGTTAATTAGTTGTGACAAATTCAATTGGATCTTGCAATGTTTTCTGTGTTCATTTGGGTGCTTTGATAACTTTTAGATTTTAGCAAAGCAATTTTGACGAATCGGTAAATGAATAGGTAGATAATTTGTCGTTAATTGATCATTGATTAGTTGTGGCAGTTTTGAATCTGTTGTTCTATGTTTTTTTTTTTTGAAAAATGGTAATAACTTCTTAAATTTAATAATTTTGTGCTTTATAATTTGCCGTTAATTAGTCTTTAATTATGTTTTCTATGTTTTTTGGGTGCTTTGCTAACTTAAAAAATCTCGTTAAGTGGTTATAACTTCATATACTTAATCTTTTTATGGAAAGGGTTTAACAAGAAAATATTGAAAATATCGCTCGAAAATTATTACTAACGACCAACGACTTGTTATTGGCAAAGTATCCACTTAGCCATTTTTTAAGTAAAAAGTTGCTTTGCTAACATTTTCAAAACTTCGCACGACAAATTGATTTTTTCAAAACTAATAGGCGACTACTTGGCGGCAAATTATTCAATACTTAAAAATTAAGTTAAAGAGTTTTTACCACTTAAAAAAAAATATAGGAAAAATAGAAAATTTTTATATTCCTCAAAGTTGCTTTTCTAACTAAACACTCATACAAAACAAATAATCGAAATATAATAGAAAACATCGCATGACAAATTAATTTTTTTTCAAAACTAATAAGCGACTACTTTCAGATCGAAAGATTGAATTCAAATTCCAAGTATCTTCCTTCACTAATATAGGTTCACGTTTGACTTTGTTTACAAATAACTTTATCGATTCCTTAACTTTTAATTAAGATGTTCCACAGTCAGAACCTAAAACGATATCCTTTGCACGTTCCAAACACATCTATTGAAAATATTTATTTTATTTATAAATTAAATGCTTTTTTCAGGGTCTCTTGCTTATTACTTTTTGTGGCATTCAGATCTCTCAGGAAAAACAACAACATCTCATAGACGCACAGCGCGCCGCCCCGGCCACCCCTTCAACTGTTTGAATATACTATATACCTAGATATACCTCTTAATGCGTTTCCAAGGTTATATTTTTTAAATAAACAAATAAAACATTAAGGGCGTAAATATGCATAGGTTAGGTATGTATGTACTTGTTCAAAAATTCCTAAACAGAGAATTTTTTGTTACCAAAAAATTCCTATAGCAATATCTATACTTGGTAGGTACCCACCTTCTCGTACTTTCACTTTTTTAAATTACATTAAAATTGGATGAAGTTCACAAATTCATTCAGAAAATCCAAGTTCTTTGTTTGTGTTTCGGTGTTCACATATCTATTTAGATGTGTGTTGGTGAGGGTATTCTCTCACTATGACTATTACGCCCATAATCTGCGAAGGGTGCGTATTTTTCCTAAAAGGTCATCAAGCATAACCGTGGCCTTGAAACTTTCCTAAGCTTTCATAATGAAATGTGATAAGGATTTGGAAGGATATAATAGGGGTTGTGGAGCAAAGTAAATGGAAAACCATCACAAAAAAAAACGAATGTTCATCGCCTACGTAGATATGCATATACATATATAGCAACCTTCAACTGTGGGCGTTTGATTTTGTTGGTTTAAATATACCTACACGGTTTGCTCGCAACAAATATTATGCCTTCACCCTTGTTCTTGTCATTCGTAGGGCAACAAGCTTTCATGGCGTCCTCTATATTTTCTCATTCCGAAAGTCTGGCGCATGTCAAATGCTGCTTCGTGCATACCAACACATATTGTTAGTGAAAGTGTATATTACTCGTATTTCATGTAAGAAAAAGGATACTCAATGCCTACACACATAATTAAGTGCCCATAATATTAGTGTTACCAGTTGACTCACAGAAAAATATCATATAATAAAACGGCAAACACCAACTTTGTGGTACAATTTACGCGGTCTACAAAAGCCGAAGGCATATAAATTATACATATATCGTTGGAACGGTTTTTTGCAGAAGTGCAGAATGCAAAAATGTATTAAATAACTGCACTACAAAAACTTAAAAACAATTACATAAAATTGCGTAATAAGTGCGAGCAAGAGCGAGGGCGAGACCAAGCAAATATTTGTTTTTATTTGTCCTAACCTGAATGTGACGTTTCGATTTTTTCCACCCACTAACTAACCAATTTTCCAGCGCTGACTGGAAAAATTACTGGAATGTCTGATGGCAGCGTTCAGTGCTGCAAAAACTAATAATAAGTAGCTCATATCACGTTTACATGAGCGGATCGGATTCAATCCGGATCGAAATTTTGACACAGGCTTATGACAGTTCCAGATCGAAAGATTGAATTCAAACGGCGCAGTAGAGATGGATAGCGTAACAGGTGGCGCATGCGCATGCAAGTAGAAGAGGACTTTGACGTGTGAAACTGGACACAACGAACTAGAGACCGAGCCGAGCTGGCTGGATGAAGATTTTTGGTTGTGGCCATAATCCACCCTAGACTGTAGCGTAACCTTAAGCGGTTTAACCGAAAAATTGTATCCTACAGTACCTACTCAAAGAACTGATGATGATCAAAACTGTAGCAGATTATATGGATAAGTCTCCACTATTTCTTTTTCACACAGGATTGTTTCCCCAGACCACATTAATTATGTACTCTCTGAGACTTGATTTAGTGCTTTTTTTTTATTAATAAATGGATGTTTTCTTTTGGTTTTGTTTTCTTTATTGCATTGGTAAAACTCTCCACAAAGATTTTTCTTGTTGGAGACCACAATAAAATTTCGATTTGCTAAATTTTGACATAAGATTTTTGTTAAACGGTAAACAGCTGCTCTCTAAAGAAAGAAATTTCTTGAATATTTCTCGTCCTAAATTTTTATTTACACAATGAAAAGTTCTCATAAATCTCAAGATAAAAAAGAACCATTCACAATTTAACCCGAAAATTAATGTACCGAACAATTATTTCACCCGCTAAATTTTGACAGATAGGTGCTGTACTTTATATGAACTTAGCCGATCACGTTTCTCAAAAATATAGATAAACGATAAAACTAAAAATTAGTTTTTGAGAACTGATTGTTTGTGAATTGGTTATGCAAATATTAAATTAACTGCGTTTTTGGTTTGTGAAAAAATGGGTGTGCTGCTAGCTTCATAACAAACTTAGCAGGAAAATTTTCCACAAAATGAACATAATTGAGGTGAAAAATGTTTGTCATTGAGTAATAAATAATTGCAAATTAAATAGGTAGGTACCTAACCTCAAATTTTACTCTTTTGGTTCTTGAAAAGATTGGAGCCCTGTTAACTTTATATGAACTCATCAGGACTTTGTTGAGAACTTGTTACCCGCCTGGAAAAGTGAAAAGTTTTTATCAAGTTTAGTCAAGGCCCTGAAAAGGCTTCTGTAGGGGCAATCAAGACCAGAAAAACTTGTCAAGTTCTAGTGAGGCCCTCGCTAGAAAAAACTTATTGGATGAGTCTTTTTATCCCATCACAAATACCCTATACCTATATATAACAAAAACAAAAAAATAGTTTGTGCCCATCATACAATACTAAGAAAAATTAAAGTAGGTATATAGTTTTTACTTTCAACATTACACAACTGATGTATTCCGAAATATCTCAGTATAGCTAAAGTGTTGGACTGAAAACCAGTTCTAGTGGTTTAAAAATGAAGTTCCTTCAGACATTTAAAAGTAGACCTTGCTATTTTTTTTCCTGTATGGCCGACTTACATAGGTTAATTTAGTTAGTTTTAAGTAGGTACAGTCAGGGTGGCACAAAAAAAAATATAAAACATTGAAATCACACACAAAATTATAAAAACAATAAAAAATACAAAAAGAAAATATAAAACGGGAAGAGGCTTGCTGTGGCTCTTCTAGTTTGTAAGTAGTCTTTAAGTAGTTTGTTATTAGTTTGTAATTTGTCTGTAAGAAGTTTTAAGTAGCTTTAAGTAGTTTAAATTAGCTTTACTTTAGTTTTATGTAGTTTATAAGTTTCGTATAAAAAAAAAATAGAAAACGAGTTTTTTTTGTAAATTCTTCTCGGTAAAAAATAAAAACCTATATGAATTGAAAATGGATATGATATGATATGAATAAAGTATTAAGATAGTTCTTAGGCCGAAAGGCATTAACATTAAATTATTATAGTTTAACTTAGAGCGCCCGATTGGGGCCAGTAAGTTTGTTTTAAGATATTAATGAGTAGGCTTGTTTTTACGAATTTTTAACTAGCTATAGACAAGTATTTAATCTAGATAGTTTTATGAAAATGGAAAAATAAAAATGAATAAAATAAAAGTGTTGGACTGGTGAAGATCGCAGGATCGAACTCTAGTTGGGACAAAGTTTTTGCTTGGTCTCTCTAGGCAAAAGGTTACCTAACGCAACGGACAAGGCCCTAGTGCAAATCGATAGTTACCCTTGCTAAACCCTTGCTAGCATCGATGTTAAAATTTTTAGGGCCTCGTTAAATACTGGATTATTTTTCCAGGTGGCTAATTGCGAATTAGTTACGCCAACAAAACTTATTGCATTTTTGATTTGCGAAAAAAGGGTGTCCTGCTAACTTCCTTTTAACCGTAGACCTACGTTGGGGTCGTTTTCGACCCAATTTTTTTTTTAAAACTTAAGTATTTTAAAAACTATTATCAATATTTGGCTGAACTTTCGTGACTTTGTTACTTGAACCCTAATCTCCTGTAATCAGCTATTTTTTTTTTCTTTTTCTTCCTAGATAGCACCACTTTTATTTGATTTTGGGACTTTTTTTCAGATTGGGTCGTTTTCGACCCGCACTTTATTCTTATATTATTGCATAAAGAAGTAACATTATTTTTTTTCCCTAATTGTCAAACTTATTTTGATAACATATCAAGTCGAATGTCGAATCATGAAAAATTTTCGTCATGTATAGTAGCGTTGAACGGTGCCCAAAATCGAAAGGTGAAACAAGCGATTCAATACATCCAAACAAGAGAGTTGAGAGGTACCTAGTTTTTCATATCTAAGGACAACACAACACTAATTTGATACTATTAAATCCTTATGAAAAGACGCTTTACAATTTAGAAGTTGGTTTCCTTAAGGCTCAAGTTTGTGCTTATAGTCACTCGAGCCTGATCCGAAAATATTATGCATTACAAAAAAAAAAGAAGAAGTCACTCGTTATGCTTCTGCTCGTGTTTAAGTTTTTCCAGCTTCTCAAATCGAAAAATTATAAGTAATTGAAAATATGATAAATCTGCACAAATTTCCGCGACAGACACAAAGGAAATTGACAAAACTAGGAGCATATTTCGGTTCCAATTCGAAACTTATGGGACAACATAGGTTGAACGAACTTTGTTTATTTGGAATATTCAAGCGTGGGGAAAAAATTGAAGCTTTGGGTGAAGCAAACAAAGGTAAACGCGAGGTCCTGATTTGTTGTTGAACGTCACCATGAACAAAGTTTTTTTCGTCATACTGACTGGGTAAAAAATTACTTCTACAACTACGATTATTGGAACGACATTACGATATTTTTGCTTCGAGTGCTTTCAACATGAATATCGATCCAAATAACAGACTCCGAGAGGCAACCAAAGTGGTTAGAAATTTCTCCATGAACTTGGTGTCAAATTGACCAAATAGTAATACTACCTTACCATCCACTTCCGTTTTAAGTGGCACCACCAGAACAAAACATTGCCAACATTCTACCAAGATTTGTTGCGTCACAAGTCACAACCCAAAAAAACTTGCCAGAGGAGCTATTTATCTGGCGTTATAAGGCTAAAACATCTTGTTGTTTGTGCGGAAAAGATGATCACAAGAACTTAGATCACCGGAGTATGTATGTGAAATATTTTTAAAACGTTTTAATAACATCAATGATTCCAAATGTTCACTTATTTTGAATATTGTTAATGAATTCTACCGAAAAATAAAGTTTTTTATCGAAAAATTTTCATTTCTTTTCATACAAAATGTATGAGGGTCGAAAACGACCCACCAACGTAAGATAAGTCGATTTTTTTAAAACGTAGGTCTACGGTTAAATCTGCTGTTTTAATTATTGACTAATAAAGTCAGTGTTCCTACACTCGTTATAGGTTATTTAAAGAAAAATAATTAAATCTTTGTCTTTCAATTTGTTTATTAAAATTATAATAACAATACAAATGGTCACATCATTCCTATTTCTATATCTTTATCCCACATTCTTTTTATTCCCTATTCCTTTTGGTTTTGTTATGAACATCAAGAATAACAACAAAATTGAAATCAAAATAAAAGTATGTAGGTGTACTGTGCCAATTCGTCATCCCTCTTTATATCATAAATACTCGTATGTACCTACCTACATACATTAATCTTTAGCTATAGTAAAAAGGAATGCTATATTTGAGGGAATAAAAATCGATATGTTTACACTTTTTTTTTGGTGCTCATATTGCCTTATGCCTACCTACATACACGCATGTTTGTTTGTACAGTATAAACCAGCCTAATATTGTCATTATTTGAAAATTTTGCTGTGTGTGTGTTAATTCCCCTGCTTCAGTGCTCTTTCAAGGATTTAACATTTACTTGACAAAAATTTTAATTTTTTAAAAAATGATGCAATATACATAGTCCTAGTCGTTGGTTCTTATAATTGGAATATGCATGAAAACCTACCAAATCTAAGATGCCTGACCCCAATATATTTTAGAATGCCATACTATACCTACCTACCTACCTATTAAATTAAATTAAATACTTGTACCTATTGCTTGTCGCACTCGATCTTTTTAATCGAATTAATCTGCTGTTTTGTGAGACTTCAAATACTGAATCGAGATGAATTCCCATATTATCCCCAAAGTATCTAATAATTCTTCGGATAAGTACCTGAGTACCTTCCTACCTACCTATATAGGTATGTGTTCTTGCCTTCACATTTACAAAGTTGTTTTCATTCCAAAACATCATGAAAATATAAAAATTCAAATACACAGACCAATGGCCAACTGTACCACATTTCAAAACAACCCTCTGCTGCTTATAAAAAAAGCACTTAAAATGGACATTTTCCTTTGATAAATAAAAAAGCACCAACTCTTTTTCTCATGTCATGTCATATCGAAGTCATAATGTATTTAACATTATTGAGTGTATGCATATTCATATACATAGGTAGGTACAGAACTTTTCTTTATTTTATATCCTTATTTTAACTGTCATTAATATGCATTTAAAATTTTATAGGTAAGCACTTAGCGTAAAACCAGACTACCATCACACAATAAATACACAATAAACTATAGGTACTACCAACAAAAGAACAAATTAAGAGGCATCATCATAAACACAAAAAATATAACGGAAACTGTACCATCGTCGAATACCAAAAATTCACCAAAAATGAAATAAAGAAAATAAATTGATAACAAGAGGTATAATCAAACACAAAAGCTTTTATACTTCTAAATACACAGCTATAGAACGATAGAATATACAAATAAACGATATCAGACCATGCAATACAAAAGCAAAACCAAAACAACACCAACGAACCCCCAATCCGAATATTAGAGTAAGGCATGTAGAATGAGAATATAAAAAAAAAAAAATAAATGTAGAACTCTCGTCAAAACAAGAAAAATACAAAGAACCCAGCTGCCAGCTTGCCCAAAAGCCCAAGTGGTATCTAGAGTTACCGTTGTGCTTTTAAAGCGATTTTCCATTAATTGCATTAGATTTTTTTTATCAGATTAAATCTAACGTTTTTGTTATCTGTTTGTTGATTCTGTATAAATCATCATTTTTGTTCTGAACGTTAAGACTTTATATGATTAACTCATGTTTGGATGTATTCGGATTATCTCTGGAAAATGGTAGATATCTATTTGAGAAATGAAAAATCTACACATGTTTAAATTAATATTCAGTAGTTTTCCCTTGTTAACTTTTTGGGATTTCTTAAATGACCAATTTATAAGACGAATTAAAAAATCACCTAAATTGAACTTTAGAATTTTGTGCATTATAAAAATCCAAGGGGTGTATTTTAAGAGGCATCAATCTTAAATTGGCAGCACTATTTTAAATGACAGCCATTTTGTTATCTGTCATGTGATTTATATTTGTTTTGGTTTACCATTTCATCAGGATTCCAATTCGTGCAAGAATTGAAGCCGCACGAAGACTGGTGCTGCACAGTGGTCCTTTTATTCTTAATATATACCAAGAAGTTTGGTACACTTAATGCTTTGAAGATGCTAAATTCAGTGGTACTGCCTATTTTTTTTGTAAATACTTCAAACAGGGGGCTTAACAATTAAGATCAGAACATGTTACCAAATTTCAAAATTTTGAATACTGTAGAAGTCAGAATTTGAGTCAAGTTTATGTTTAAAGTGTCGTTTCATATAAAATTAAATTCCATACTGCTTTGTACAAAATTTGAAGAAGATGGTCCAAAATGTTGAGAAATGCTTCCAAGGGATCAGAACTAATTTAAATGCTTATTAAAAAAAATTGTATTAGAAATAATTTTCCTAATCTGATTGAATCTAAAGAAAATTTAACGACTGGAAGAAAATCATATCAAAATAAAGGTCAACTCTTCAAAAACTGGAAAAAATCAAAAATAATCTTAAGTTTTAGTTTTAATAATGTTGATATTTTTTCTGGTTGTATTATTTTAATCTGACATAAGGCCTAGAATTCTGATACTTGAAAGTTTGAAGAACCCGTATAACTATTATTTTTAAAATATAAGAATATTTGAATTGCTTTGTGAATAATGGCAGTTTAACGGCTTTTTCAAATTTCAAAAATTAGAATTCTTAGCTTGGCATCAGATTTAAATAATAAAACCGGAAAAAATATCAACATTATTAAAACTATAAAGCCTAGTACGGAGATGAAGCAAATACAAACTTTATCTTTTCATTTTTTTTTTTCTCAAAACAAATTTTGCAGGTGTAGAGATAAGTCAGATGAGAACAGTGGCGTAGCTAGAATTTAAAGAAATTTAAAATTCCTTCAATTCACGTAAGTTTGAAAATTTGAAATACAGAAATTAAATTTTTTCAAGGCATTTGAAAAGCAAGAAAAATTAATCACCTGCGTTTGATTTGCGCCTGATTTCGAACAATATAATGAGGATAAATGAAATTACCTCTGAAAAGTCGGAAATTTTCAGTTTTATACTTTAGAAAAAGCCGATTTAGGGCAATTTGGTAACATTTGGATCAAAATAAACTTTTTTCCGTCAAAATATGGTTTGTCTCCCACCTATCAAGGATGGCTACAATATCGATGGATTGAAAAACCTTTAATATATACAACATTTTTGAAGTTTTTTTACTTTTCTGGAAAAAAGCAATTCTAGAGCAAAAAAAAATCTTTTCTCAAAAAATACTTTGTCTCCCACCAACCAAGCCATCAAACTGTCAAACTGTGTTGAACTATGACTGCGATGTCGATTTATTAAAAAATCTCTAAAAATTCCAAAATTTTTTAAGCTTCTTAGTTCTCGGGAAAATAGTGATTTTAAGACAATTGGTTGACATTTGGATCAAAGTTAACTTTTTCCATCAAAATAACTCAGTTTACTGACTCGAACTCGGTCTAACCCAATTAGGAAATCAGTTAACGTTTCTATTGAAAAAATATTTTACTTTTCTGTATGTGGCCTTTTTTTACCCTTTTCCATTAGCTACGCCACTTACTGATTTAAAACAGCTGTTCTATTTATTCTATTCTTATTCTTATATCATCATTTTCCTTACGCATTTTATATTTTATTTAAGTCATGCGTTCTCACAACGTCTTAACAATTGAATAAATGAAACAGGGAGATGATTCCAGTTTATAAAAAGCGAAAAATACATAAAACGTCACAGTTTGTCCGAAAAAATAATGCTTCGAGAATTCTTTTTCCGTGCAAAATTAAGTAGAGACTTTCTTTTATCTTTTCACTTACAGCGGTTACAACTGTCAAATTTTGTGCTGGAGCTGCGTACTGCTTGGAAAAAAATCTGAGATGAATTTTGTCCTGGGAAAAATTTCATATGGGAGATAAATTTTGCCTCGATTTGCGTACTAGGCCTTACTTTAGATTATTTTTGATTTTATCCAGTTTTTAAGCAGTTGACCTAAAATTTGATTTGCTACTTCCAGCCGTCAAGTTTTTCAAATTTTCTTCAGATTTCATCAAATTAGATCTAAAAAGAATTTCTGATACAATTTTTTTTAATAAGCACTAAAATAAGTTCTAATACCTTGGGCACATTTCTGAGCATTTTGGACCATCTTCTTTTAATTTGGTACAAAGTAAGAAGGTATACAAAAATAAATAAATTTGGTGGCACAATAGCTCGTGGAGAACCAGGGCCTAGTGACTTACAACTCTCAACCATTCCTGTGTGCCTGTTATTGGCAGGAAAGGAGGGGACCTACAATTTTTTGCCGAGTCCGAACGGCTGGATGAGAAGCACTTATTCATGACAAGTAGACTCTTGGAGGATTTGTCAGTTCCTCGTAAGAGGCAGTACCTCGGAAAAAACATTTCTGTTTTTAGGTGGCAGCGGCTGGGAATCGAACCCAGACCTTCGACATGACAGTCCAAAGCACTAACCATCATGCCACGATGTACTTCTAAGAAGGTATACACTCAAGCGCATGCTCATATTTTAGGACATTTCAAACATAAACTTTAATCAGTTGCTGACTTCGATAGTACTCTGTACACTGAACTCAACATCCCCAAATCATCAAGAGTACCAAATTTCATTAGAAATATTAGAAATTGACGTGGGAAATTTTTGGCACCGAAATTCAGTCATTAAATCTGTCAGTAAATCAGTCAATGAATCAGTTAGTGATTCATTCATTAAGACAGTCAGTTATGGTTTTACCGATTCTTGAAGTGTTTTATCTCAGGAACCACTTATTCTAAAAAGTTAAAATTTGGTGCGGCGCCAAAAGCATTTAGTTATTATAAATTGAGTTAAAGCGCCTGAATGAAGCCAGTTAGTTTTTCATAAGATACAAGCTTTAGCTCTTCTAAGAAAATGGAAAAATAAAAATGCCCGAAAATATCCCACCGTCATCCTTAGAGCCGAAAAAAACCCGTTACGCTATTGTCATGATCAGGTTTACTTTATAAAAAAACTGGAATTCACTTGACTTTTTCGAGATTATATGTCTGCTCGCGTACTTCCCAAAACTAAGAACTTTGCTCAAAGTTGATATAAAGAAAAATTTTAAAAAATTGTTTAATTCGTTGAAATTCATAGTTTCTGGGAAGTAAAAGTACAGACATTGCGTGTTATGCGTTATTATATGTCTGCTCGCGTACTTTCCAAAAGTAAGAACTTTGCTCAAAGTTGATATTAAGAAAAAAATTTAAAAATAGTTTAATTCGTTGAAATTCATAGTTTTGGGAAGTAAAAGTACAGACATTGCGTGTTATGCGTTTTGCGTGATATTTGTTCTTTTTAAATTTTTGTTGGTATATCGTGGAGATATCGTCATGATCCCTTTTATAAATTCTATTTGAAGCCGCAGAGTGACGAGTTAGATGAATAAAGCAGTTAGTCAATTACTGGTTCTTTCATTTATAGATAACAACATTAATTTATTGAAAAATGCTTTTAATTATTTTACTAAGACGTTAAAAACATATTTATTTATTTATTTAACAAAGCTAATATACTAGCCTTAAATATTAAAATTTACAATTAATACATTTTATAATTGGAAAAAAAGTAATTTTAAATTTACTTGAAGGATGTTCAGTATGATCAAATAAACTATCAAATCTATTAATGAGAATATTAATTACTTGAAACATTTTATTGAAAGGAGAAAATCTTTCATAATTTGTCCAATAGTTTGAAATAAGTAAACAATCAGCTAAATTCCTCAAACTTCTTTGGGGAATGTTGGGAAAGTTAATATGAGACCGAAGGTGCAAAGATAAGATTAATAAGATCGTCTGCTCTCAAGGCAAGGCAAGTCGATAAGTTTGAGTCTATTATTGTAAGGTGGGATTGCATAGGGATTTTTCCAACCTAAGCAGCCTCTGAGCACAAATCTCAAAAATCTTTTTTGCACTTGTTCTAATCTGGCCTTATGACACTCATTATGGGGTGACCAGACCTAACAGTTATATTCCAGAATGGGTCTAATAAATGATATAAAGAGCTCTTTGATAACGAAAGGATCGGAAAACTGTCTTGACTCCCTTTAAATCCAACCTAGAACTGAATTGGACTTATTAGCTATGGAGTAGATGTGGTGTATGAAATCAAGTTTACGATCAAATAATACAACAGGGACATTAATATCGCTTACACGTAACAAGAGTAAACCGTTAACCAAATAGTTAAAAGAAAAAACGGAAAGCTTCCTCGTACAAGCTATAGTTTTACATTTATCGATGTTGAGAAACAAACAATTACGAACAGACCAGTCAAAAAAAGAATTTTGGTCATATTGCAACTCCTGACAATCTTGAATATTTGAAATATGTTTAAAGATTGTAACATCGTCTACATATATCTGGCAGTTTGAGTACTTTATCACAGACGGTAGGTCGTTAATAAATAAAATAGAAAGGACTGGGCCCAAAATGGCTACCTTGTGGTATTCCGGAATTAACTTTAAAGTTATTATAATTACGAAAATTCTATGTTTCTTCAATTTTAATATATTTTAAATAAATTCCTCACGAACCCGATACAACCTCCACAAAACATCGAACAAAAAAATTAATCTCATGTACAAAATGTATGTCTATTTTTGTATTGCGAATTTTTAAACATATTCAACGGCAACTCTGCCACCAACTACCCAACTACACATCCCTACATCCAGCTGTATATGAATGAACGACAACGAATGCTATATAGACATTAGAGATAGACTTATAGAAGTGTGTCTCTGAGGGAATGAATAAAAGCACAACAACCTAACAAAAAAAAGCTCTCGAATCCAATCAAATTCACATTGTATTTGTGCGAATTGAAAACTTTTCACCAATCGGTCAAGAACGTTTGTCTGTGCTAAACGCGATTCGCAACTTTATCTGTTATAAAGAAATAAAATTTCATATTCTATTTAAAAAAAAATAATAATAAACAAACAAAATAGATATTATTTCTCCAAAAAAAAAAGAAAGGAACATCGACAACGATTTCAATAAATTGTGAAAAACTTAGTTTTTTTTTTAAACTTTATTTGTTTATCGAAATATTATTGTGTGTCAACATTGTAAAAATATTTAAAATACCTATATCTACTTGTGTTTGTTTTTGTTATTTATGTAAGAAAAAAACCTTTTTCTTAAAAATAAATTAACAAAGAATTTAAAAAAAAAAACAAGGAAGCTTTTTCCTCCAAATACTATTTTTGAATCTTTAAGAATTTTGAAACAAGTCATTTTGCAAAAGTGTCAACTAAGAATTCGTTTTTAAAGTTCATGGGTGATTTTAAAACAACCCTCAAATCACCTTAAACTCTGGGGGGGAACTTAAAATCCCTCAAAAACACTGGTTTTTAAAAATTAGTTTCTTAAAAACACCTAGGAATTGTTTATTTGAGAATATCTTAAAAAAAAAAAAATATTTTTAAAACCTCGTTGTGTGAATTTTCAAACAATAAAAAAACACCTCAAAACAGAGAGAAATATTTTATGTCATAATGAAAGAGTGTGCAGCAAGAATAATAATAAAAAAACAATAATAATAATAATAATAATTAAAAAAAGAAAAAACAAGTTTTTATTTAATAAAATATTTTCGGGTGAATTTTACCAGTGTTCTTGTGTTGTGTTTGTGTCTATCAATATAATATAGTGAGTGAGTCGTATGTTCACTGAAATCTGGAAATAGCCAGCAATAATAAAAATCCATAATGGTAATTGGTTAAAAGTGTTGTTAAATTTTTGTACCGTTTTTTTTTTTTTTTGTATCTTTAAATCGGCAATTATAAGCAAAAATATGTACACAAATTTGTGTTACACTTGCTGAATACACCAATCAAAAGTGTTTTTTGTTTTTCTTTACTTCATCGTTTTTTTAAATGAAGACGGGGAAGGAAACGGCAAAAGCTTAATTTTGAAAAAGGGGAATACTTTTTATCAAATTTTATATACATACATACATATATACGTACATAATAAATTTATACTAAAATAAAACAAACAACAAGTGCTGAACGAACAGAAAACCGGGACGGAAGACGACGAGTTTGTTTATTTATTTCGCTTTTGTTTTATTTTTATTTTCATTTTTTGTTTGTTCGTTTGCTTACGTGGAAAGTGGAATACATTTTTAACTTTCGATTATTTATCGTGGAGAGAAGACAAAACTAAAGAGGACAAAGTTGAAGAACAAGGACGAAAAAGGTTAGTTAGTTGAATTTTTTATTTTGGCAATTTTTGTTTGCAGTGTAATAAAATGTCATCATAACGTCATCATCTTCTATATGTCATATGGAAACATGAATCATGATTCATTATAATTTTCTGTTGGGAAGTGGATGGAATATTTTTGGATTTCAAATTATTATGGTTGTTCTTTTTGTTTCTTCTATTTCATCAGCTGATGGAAATGAACTTAGGGGTTGATTTCAATCATTATCATCATATAAGCTGGACTTTTGAAGGAGTGTACCTATCTTTTTTTTTTGTACATATTTCACAATGGCGTCTTTTTTTATCTATACTACTAGGTATCTAGGTGGAATTTTTCGTTGTGTATTTCACCCTCGATTTGAGTGTTTTTAATCGAAGGGGTGTTGATCAAAAGATTAGTCAGAAAACTGTTCTGATTTTAAGAGAGTGGCAATATGTATATATGAAGGGCATTTAGAGTCAAATAAAAGCACTGCTGGGATCATGTGTGTAGGTTGGTACTTGTTATAATGGTTCAAGGTTAAATGCGGACATGTGAGGGCATATACAGTTGCAAGTTTAACTTGGAGTAGCCACATGGTGACATTATATGTAATAGGTAGGTAGTCCAGTCAAAATAGACATTTGACTTAGCCAAAATTCCGATAAGACTGAAAATTGGTATAGACTTTCCTTTTGGCATAACAAATCATTTACCAAAAGTCCCCGTCAATCCCACTCGTGCATAAAAAGTTATTCAAGGTCAAGGGGCAAAAAAGTTGTTTTTTGGCCTAACTTACCTATAACTTTTAAACGGTGATATCGAAAAATTATATGAGTAAGCTTTGTAGTTCATGCAATTTTCTACAAAAAAGATTTAGACACTTTTTTTTATAAGACCATTCGTTAAGGAAATATAGCTACATATTTCAAAAATGGTAATTTGACGAAAATATTGGTTTTTCGGGAATAACTCCTTAACGTTAAATGTTTTCGGAAAGTGTTTCAAAAACTTCTACAAGCTAAGGAAACATTTTTTTCAACTTTTTTCGGATTTAAAAGAGTAAAATCAAAAAACCGTTATTTTTGACTTTGGACCAAATTCTTAAAATAAAGTACTTTTCGATAACATCAATTGTTTAAGAGTTTGGTGAAAGTCGATATTTTCGACATTTGGTCATTTTGAAATCGCAATATATTGTGACTGACCACTTGTATAGGAAAAACCGCCCTAACCTTTTAAGTAAAACATTTTGCCATCTACCAAATGAGCATACATTTATTTTTAACACCTTTGTCATTTACGAGTAAAAATCAGAAAACCGTTATTTTTGTGTTTTGACCAAATTCTTAAAATAATTATATCTCCTTAACGGTAGATGTAAGGACAAAGTTTTTAGCATTTTCATGTAAGGGGTCATAATAACTACAAATATTTCTTGAAACACTTTCCGATAACATTTACCGTCAAGAAGATATTCCCGAAAAACCGATATTTTCGTCAAATTACCATTTTTGAAATAGCCACAAAAAAGTGTCAAAATCTTTTTTGTAGAAAATTGCATGGCCTACAAAGCTTACTTAACTTATTTTTTGAAATCCTTCACTGTTTAAAAAAGCTATAAGCCAAAAACCATCTTTTTTGACACTTGACCTTGAATAACTGTTTATGCTCGAGTAGGATTGACGGGGACTTTTGACAATTGATTTGCTATGCCGAAAGAAAGATTTATACCACTTTTCAGTCTTATCGGAATTTTGGCTAGGTTTGCACATTTTTAAGTCTATTTTGACTGGACTATTATAAAAATTATACATTTTAAGGTCACTATGTTATAAGAGATCTAGTGTTGAGTATGAGTTTTTGTCTAGCTTAAGCTTACATAGGACCATTTTTTTTATTGGCCGGGCCCAAAACTTGAATTTGGCAACCCTCCAGTTTTTGAGGTTAAAAAAAAATGTCAGAAAAGTTCTTGGTTGAATTATTTATTACCGGGAGATAAAAACTTTCTAATGATTCGCACTCAAATACAAGGCTGTAGCCAGAAAAAGATTACAGGGGTTTGAGCTCCCAACCCGAAAATTTTACATGATACTTTATAAAACATAAGTATATTTCCGATTTTGTACTCAAATTTTTGCGATGGTTACTAATTGTGTAAAAAACTCTCTGAATTTACTACTTAGCTCACGTAGAATACAATTTTTAACGAATATAGCAAGGTACGTCTACGACGCTCTACCCCGATGATTTCTTAAATCAGCTTAAAATAAGATTCGAGAACCATAAGTCCATACCCAGAAGATCAAATGGTTGTTTTTTTTTATTTTAATAATCCCCCCACCTTAAAAAAAATAATGTCTGGCTACGGCCTTGAACACACACATGCCTGTAATCAAAAGATTATTCAATCTTTCTGTTTAAAGAAAGAATCCCTAAGGCTATGGTTATAGTGGATGCGTATTCTAACCAACAATCTTTCTGACGTATTCGTCAAAACTGTTCGTCAGAAGCAGTGATTACAGTGGATACGTAGCAATCGTTCTGCCGCATGAGTTCGTCAGAATGATCGATCGTTCAAATCAGTTTGATTTTTTCTGCAGCGTTCTGACAAACAAAGTTCTGACCAACAGCTCTGACGAACACGTCTGAACGATTGTTGGTTAGAATACGCATCCACTATAACCATAGCCTTAGGGATTCTTTCTTTAAACAGAAAGATTGAATAATCTTTTGATTACAGGCATGTGTGTGTTCAATTGTTCGTCAGAATACGCATCCACTGTTACAGAAGCCTTATTGAAAAAATCCGAAAATAAACAAAAATTCGAGATGTTGCACAAAAACTCGTTTATTTAATTTGTAATTTGTTTTATAAAATTTGCCTGAAATGAGAAAGTAAATAAAGACATAATATTTTACTCTTATTTTTTAGAAAACGGTACAAATGTAAGCGTCTTTTGTATATCTGTGATGTTTGGGAGAGTCATGATAGCTCCATTTAAAATTTGCGTCTTGACATCCAATTTACATCGAGCTAGAGCCTAAATGGCCCCCCCGGTCCCCCCGTAGATTCTGCTGGTAGGCAAGGTAGCATAATTTCTGGAATAATTTCTGGAATAGAAGACAGATGAAGTGTCAAGAAATTACTGAAATGTCATCCCTGATAAAAACTGCGCTAATGGCAGAGTTGGACTAACTACTGAAAAGTTAGCATAATTTTTTACCATTTTCTTATCTCTTATGCCAGAATTACAGGAATCAAAAGTTGCAAATATGATGTCGAAAAGAATGAATTTGTTATTCTTTTTGTTGGTGTACTGGTCATTATACTGCCAGTTTTCCAATATTGTTAAACTGGCATTATGACTTCATCGTGTGAATGGTCTTAGAACTATCATTAGGTATTTACTTGATAATAAAGATTGACTTATGCAACTGAAATTTTAATCTTGACATAACACTGACGTCTACGTGTGATGATTGAAGTTGTGTTCCTTATGTCGTTTTCGAACGTTCATATACAGTTTTTCGTTGGACTACTTGTCAAAAGTGATAAATGCTTGAAAAGCCTTTTTGTAAAATGGCGTCATTCAGTAATATGTGTGTAAATTTAACAACATGATGTTTTCATTTTCGATTGGAATGAAAAAGTAGTAGAACAGTCCGAAAATCCAATTGAAAAATGCATAAAATTCAAACAAATGTACAGAAAGCACAGAAATTCAAAGTAAAGGAACACACATTTTGTGTCTGAACAAAAGAAGTTGCAAGAATGTCAAAATAGGTCGGTGGAGTCAGTTCAATGTGTTCATTTACTTCGTATTTTGATGGACTGACACTAATTGTCAATGAGCAAATTTTGTACAATTGTCATCGGCAGTCATCTTCAATAAAATGTGTGTATTGTAGTGCGAATAAGGAATATGTCTGTTCGTGTACTTTCCAAAACTACGGATTTTAACGAATTTAGCCCAAAGTTCTGTCAAATTTTATTTTAACAATAAAACTGTATTCAAATTCCTAGAATTTGTGGTTTGAGTCCCAAATATTATCAAATTTCGGTATCATTTGTATCAGTTATTTCCATTGCCCACTTCAGATTTGGCTTTCTGACTTTTTTTTTTAAATTTTTATTGTCGGGAACATTATCATCCTCTGAAGTGGTTGAAAGATACCTTTTGTTGTGTTCACTCATTTCACCATCTTCTTCATTTATTTTTGTATTCACTTTTGATAACAAAAAAGCGAATCTTTCAAAATCACATTCAAATTAAATTTAATCAGCTGTCAAATAAGTATCTTTCATCGACAAAGAATAGGCATGTTCAGATTAAATGATATCTCAGAGACAGCAGTAATCTCGCAGTCTCGTGAACAAGATTCCCCAGAAAAGTTCCCATTTTTTTCTGCCAAATAACTGAGGAAAACAAACATTGGATCAAATTCCTTGCTTTTTGACGGAGAAAAATTTGCTGGGGTTGCCGCTGAGACCTCACTTTTCTGAACATGCCTAATTAATAAAATTAATAAAGCACATTGTCAAAAAATTTTCTTTGTCAGTCAAAGACAAATTACATTTCGTTTGTCAATTGAGTTTTTTCCACTTGTCTCTCAAATTTGTTGTCCTTCATTGACCAAAAGGGTTTTCTTTTTTAAGTTCTGCATAGAGTATGATCAGAGCTCTCAGAAATGTTTTTTTGACAGCTCAGTGCTGTGCTCTGAGTTAAAGCTTAGTACGTTCCTATTGTGACTCGAAATTTTTAGCTGGTCTCAAGAACGGCAGCTAAATTCTTTCAAAATTCGAAATGCTTTCAAAAACTGTCAGTGACAGTAGCTAAAATTAAAAAAATTAAAACAAATACAAATGTAAACAAATTACCGTCAGCAGCCATGTAGTAAGAACAGAAACAACAAAAATAAATAAATAAATATTTTTAAAATGGTCAGAGTGAGCGAAACTAGGATTAAACTTTTCCAAATAATCTACTACAATTATTGATTCTCTCGTCCATGAGCATACTGCACATCGAAAAGTAGAAATAATTTTTCTTTTATGATTTCTTTGTGTTATTTTTGTATAGGATCTTTGGGTTCTCATCAGCAGCGTCCTAGGCTTCAAAAAAGAAAAACGCCTAAGCATTGTCTGTCATTAATTTGTTAGAATTATGAACACGTGAAAACCGAAAGCTAATTTAAATGAACTAAAACGTCAACTGGGAAAAAAATGTCATCTTTGCATTTGCTATGGTTATGTGTGGCCAACGGCATTTATGTACATATAAATAAGAAAAAAACAACGAAAAGTTCTCTGCCTCAAGACATTTCAACAGAAATTTCTTTATAAAAGATGTGCATCATGTGTCTTCTAATGGAGTCGAAGTTCTTTAGTGTCTGATGACACATTTGACGTCTCCTTGACTTCAATAGATTTTTGACAACTGAGAATAATTGAACAACCCTAAATTATGTACATTCAAATGTCATTTAAAGACTAACGAAGTTTTGACAGAAGACCTGGATATGAACGAACAGGCAACTCTATTTATCTGAACTACATCTGAATAAAAACTCTAATTCATAGTTTAGTTGCGCTGCATTTTCTTGCACTTTTTATATAATTAAGCTTAAATCTGCTTAATTGAGTATCCAGGTTAACCCTCTGACGCTCTGTTCCATTTTGCTATTTTCAGTCAAAGACTAACAAAAATAGATTTATAAACAATTATTATTAATAAAAAAAATTGAAATACAAATTTAAGAGAATGTTTTAAATAACATTATCTTCAAATAATCATTGTTTAAATATATTTCTATAAAAAGAAATGGCATGATTTCAACCTCGAAACTCGCACTAAAAAAGATAGGTCTTAACAGCCTTCAACCATATGAGCAAACACGTGCGATAGCCAGTCAATTTTCATTTCTCGTTTATTTACATACAAATGTATAAACAAAATGTTAAGAACGACCAGTTATTTCGAATCACCCTGTGTACAACATTAACATTTTTTTCTGGCGGCCAAAACGAGAATTTAAAAATTTTTATAAATAAATTTAATTTCTCGAATACAAATAATATAAAAATGCTCAACAAAGAACATTGTACAGAGCAGACAAAACAAAAGTTAAAGAAAGAACTTAAACAAGAAAAAATAAAAACAAAATGAATTGATTGTGTATTGTGACTCTGACGTCAGAAATACAGTCGTTCATATATATTTAATAATAATATAATATCGCATGATGCAATACTTGCGAATGATTAGGGTAGTTTTTCTTTGAGAAATTAATTTTAATACATACTCAATATTTGTTCAATTTATTCAAGATAGTTCATGGTGGAAGATTAAATTATTTTATTCATTATATTTTTCATTGTTTACTCGAACTGTAACTCAAAGTGTTTGTGTTTGTTTGTTTGTTAATTTTTTTTTTGTTCTTCCGAAGCACATTGATTTATTAATCGATTAATATTAACTTGAATATTAAGTGAGTGGGTGGATAGAGTTTATGAGAGTTAAATTAATTTTCTGAGATACTTATACTGACATTTCTTTTTCACCTGCTGTGCAAAGTGTCAAAGTTGTGTAACCCTTTCGTTTTTGAATTAAAATAACACAAGCTCTCTTCGAGACCATCATAAATTCTTAAGTAACTAAACTTTCCAAAAGGTCGACTTAACCCTCATGAATTTCAAAATAAATATTATAAAAGGTCAGCTAAATTAAATTGAATTTACGCAAAACAGAATTTTAAAAATCGTTAGAGTATGAGTAGTTTATTTTAAAATGGAATTTTTATATTTGTATATTGTACATATGCAGGAACAACCTATTTTTTTAAATGGTCTAAAATTTGTGTTTCAAATTTCAAGTATTCAGTGATATACTCGTATTTTTAGACTTTATTTAAAATACAATGATGAACCCGTTTTTGAGATATAGAATTTCAAATAAATTTGATTTGTCTTTTATGCAATATTACATGTTTCAATATTAAAGGAGCACATGCAATTTTTGATGGAAATCTATTGAGCAGTTAATGAGAAATACGAAAAATAGAACAGTTGTTAGTAGTTTTACTTCCTATATATAAGTAGGAAGGCACTCAAGGCCGTAGCCAGACAATAATTTTTCGGGGGGCCATGTCATTTTTCGAAACAAAATTTCACCATTTAAGCTAAGTACTCTGTTCTTTTGAATTATAAAATGTCAGAAAAATAAAACGCACGACTGAGCCGCACGTTCTTGCTTTTATTTTCAAGACGCTAAGGGTTTGAGAAATTTTATGTAAAGACATGGAAATTATGAGAGAAAAATGTTTAAAAGCTTTTTTTTTACACTATCAGACCTTTGCCGAAGAGAGCTTAGTAGAAGCGACATCTTGATGCGACCAAAGAATTGCCAACACAAATAAGGTGCTAGTAGTTAGTAAACGACAAACTATTTAAGACATACACCTTACAAAATTAAATTAAAAACAATAATTATAAAATAAAAAATACAATGAAAATAAAATGAAAACAATCAGAAACATTTAAGAGCGTGGAACACTGGTCTTCAATGTACCTTTGAGACTATTTTTGCTTATATTAAAATCGAAAAGGTTTGAGTTCAAATTTAGAAGCTTACGCATGCGAGTAAAGGGTTCGCGCATTCCACAGTTAGTACGGTGCTGAGATGTATGCATTAGCTTTAGACTACGAGTGTTGTGACGTACCCCATGATTGTTAAAGCTAGTACAAGATAATAAATCAGGTGCATCCATATCACCCGTTAAAAGTTGATGAATAAATACAATATCATTATTGAATCTCCTCTGTTTCAAAGGTTGAATCTGAAGAAGCTTAGTCCGATGTTCGTAAGGAGGAAGGTTATAAGGATCGGACCACGGTAGCCCTTTCAAGGCAAAACGTATCTATAATATTACATTGCACTGCTTCTAATCTATTTTTATGGATTTCATAAAAAAAGAGTTCATACCTGTGATGCGTATTCAAAACGAGATCCTGAAATTCTTTAGACCATCGTTTAACAAACCCTTACATAGAGTTTGCCTTGTTGACGAGTAAATTGATATGCTTCGTTACATCAAGATTAAAAGTAATATGAACTCCTAGGTCTTTGAAACTATCAACACCACGCAATGTGTGCTGGGATATTTCATAATCAAATAAACTTGGAACTTTTCTTTTAGAAAAAATAATCGCCTGACACTTAAAAGGGTTGAGATTTAAACCGTTTTTATTACACCAAATAACAAAACTGTTTAAATCATCTCTGAAAAGTAAACGATCACTCCTAGATTTGACGCTTTTGAAAATTATCATATCATCCACAAAAATAAGAATTTCACTATAATTTCACATTGATAGCTAAGCTAAAAAAAAGTGGGCTTAAATGACTGCCCTGGGGAACTCCAGATTTGACAAGGAAAGGATTGGAGACAGAACTTCTAAATCTAACCTGATAGGATCTATTTTGGAGATAAGAAGAAACCCAAGTAATGAGCTTAAGAGGAAACCCAAGCCTTTAATTTAAACATGATGATATTATGATAAAATTGATCAAAAGCCTTAGAATTATCTGTATAGATGCAGTCGAGTTCTTCACCATGTTCCAACGCAGTTGAGCACTAATGCAAAAATGCAAGTAAATTGGTTACCGTCGATTGCTTCTGCATGAATCCATGTTGTTGGTTAAAAATTATAAACTATCACATATTACTTGCTCAAAAAGCTTGGGAATGCATGATAGTTTGGAGATTGGCCTATAATTGCATAAATCAGATCTGCTACCCTTTTTAAAAACTGGTGCAATGAATGCCTTTTTTGTAAATACTTGGAAATTTACCTGAGCTAAGTGATAGGTTAAACAAATTAAGAAGGGGGGGTGTTAATATCATTTTATATTTTTTCAAGATTATTGGAGGTATACCTTCTGGTCCAATTGAGCTATTGAAAGTAATTTGTTGACAGTCTCTTAAGTGGAGAAAGAAGTTCTCATCAACATCGACAGGGTTATCAACGAAAGATTAGCGAAAGTTGTTGGCAAACGCATAACAAATATCTGGAGGGCTAGTTAAAATAACATTGTTATAAGTAAAATTGACTGGATAGCCATCAGATTTCTTTTTCAAGCTAACGAAATTCCAAAAACTTTTTGGGTCAAGCATAAGGGAACTTTTCGGGAAAAATAAGATTTTGTAAAATTGCTTTAAAAAATTGTATGGTACCGTTTTTTTAGTTCTAAAAAAAAATTTAAAAAAATATGTGGGTAGAGCCACCAAAAACCACTAAGTACCAAGTTTTAAGAAAATCGATCCAGCCGTTTAGGCTGTGGGCGAACAGACAGACAGACAACTAGACGGACAGATAAAAAGACACAGTCAGACATAGAGAATTTTGCCATCCACTTCTTTGGTGTTCTCTATCATCGTAATGTCATGTTTGAATAAATAATCAGTGGCTTAAAAAATTTTATAAATAAAGAAATTTTTGTCAATTAACAGCTTTTATAAAAAATATTTTCAAACTAATCAGCTTAGATTTTTTTTTCCAAAATGAGGGAAAATATTTATTTTCCAAAACTCGTCGATTGAAATGATGTTATTTATACATATTGTTAGTGTTCTTGTTATTTTTTAAAAATTGTTTTACTCCTTTTTTTTTAATGTTTTAGAAAATTAAATCTCAGTTCTCACACATAAACTGGCGGAAATAGACCCCCCTTCGAAACGATTTCAAATTTCAAATTTTCAAAAATCATTTTTCGATGTATATTGAACTTTAACTTAGGGCCAGAGTTTTTCAAAACTCAGTTAACTTAAAATTAACTCAGAATTAGCTAATCCTGAAAATAAATTTTTCCTGAGTTAACTCAAAGCAGTTTTTCAGTTGAGAATTAACTTTATCTTTCAGATGTCAAAAATCTATCGAAATCAATGTGCGACACTATGTATATCACCCTTATACGCCTTTCATTCTCAAAATCGAGATGGCGCCACAACGAAAATTTAACTATCCAAAGATTTGAATAACAATATCAAGATGGCGCCACAATGAAGTTTTCCCTCATTTTAGTCCTTAAATTATTATTTACCGAAAAATATGTTTTTGGAGTTAAGTCAGGTTTAACTCCAAGAATAGGATGAACTCGCACTGAAAATTTGGACCTTAGAATTGATTTTTATTTTGAAAAATTTTAACAAATTCATTTGTGATTATGTTATTTAAAAATGAAAGAAGCTAATATTTTTAAAATAAATCATTTCATATCAATTGGTACTTAAATGAAGTTATTTATAAAAAAACATTTAAAAAATATCAACTGGTTTAAAAGTTATAGATTTTTAGCCACTAAAATAACGATTTTTGCCCACAGTGCAACGTGTGTTCGTCAAAAATCGAAAAAAATGCTCAGTGCATTGCCGAATGAACTAGGTATTAGAAACATTAAACTTGAGTTCTAAATGTCCGACCTTTAGGTTAGGTTAGGTTAGGTTAAGGTGGCTGTCAGGAAAACTGCTGACACACTTAGGCCAGAATAGGCCCATTGTGATACCACATAAAGAATGCGAGGTAATCCTCGTTAATTAAACCAGTTGGAGCTTTTAATAAAGCGATGGAGACTCTGAATGTCGATTTTATTTAAGTCACTGGGATCACTGAAGAAAAAATTTCCTAAGTGTGTTTTGCGTCTTTGAGAAAGAGCAGGGCATGAGCAAAGAAGGTGTAGGATAGTTTCTTCCTCCTCCTCGTCGATGCAGCTTCTGCAGAAATCATTTGAAAAGACACCAAGTCTATTGGCGTGTTTACCTATGAGGCAGTGTCCAGTAATGACACCAATTGTAGAGCTAATATGCAATCTGCTCAGAGATAACAAACATCTCGATCGCTTCGGATCCAGTGTTGGCCAGATCTGTTTTGTCGCCAGACAAGTAGTGATACCTGTCCATCTGCTGTTTGTCATCATCATAGAATCTTGCTTAAGCATAAATTTACATGTAGCGATCGGTATTCCAATATTCATCTTGCAAGGTGATATTGGTGTACTAGTTCCTATCCTGGCGAGTTCATCGGCTTTACAGTTTCCTGGAATATCTCTGTGGCCCGGCACCCAGAAAAGGTGAATGTTGAACTGTTCTGCCATCTCCATTAGAGACGATCGACAGTTTCGGGCAGTTACGGAGTTTGTAGAAACAGATCCTAATGATTTAAGGGCAGCTTGGCTATCTGAGAAGATACGGATATTCAAAGTAGATATTACGTTTTCTTTGAGCCAAGATAAAACTTCTTTTATCGCCAGGATTTCCGCTTGGAACACGCTACAATGATCGGGGAGACGGAAGGAGAGACTAATGTTTAGTCGTTCTGAGTACACGCCACCACCTACCCCCTCTTCGGTTTTTGAGCCGTCCGTGTAGAAGTGAATTGCTTCATCTCTCAAGAATTCATTATCTTCCCAAGTGGACCTTGTTGGAATTGTAATTTGAAAATTTTTGCCAAAAACCGGCTGAGGGATAGTGTAGTCGGAGTGTTTAGGGATTGATTCGAATTTGTTCAGAATGATAGTGTGTCCAATAGAGTTATTGGACCATTGAGAAATGGCTCTGAGACGAATAGCTGTGTTCGCCGCCACTTGTTTAGTGTATATATCGAGGGGTGTGATGTTAAGCAGTATGTCTAACGCAGCGGAAGGTGTCGAACGGAGAGCTCCGCTGATACACAAGCAAGCCGATCTCTGTACTTTGCTTAGCTTATCACGATAAGTTATTTTATCTAAAGCAGTCCACCATACTGCCACCCCATAAGTGAGTATCGGTCTGATGACCGCTGTGTATAGCCAGTGGGTGATATGTGGCGACAAGCCCCATTTGTTTCCAATAGCTTTTTTACAGGAGAAAAGTGCCACTGTGGCTTTTCTAATTCTTTCTTGTATGTTTGGTTTCCAGCTCAACTTTTTGTCTAAGATCAGTCCCAGATATTTAGCTTGATCTGAGAAGTTAAGTGGAATACCATTTATTGATGGAGGGTCTATGTTCGGAATTTTATATTTCCTTGTAAAGAGGACAAGTTCAGTTTTGTGGGGGTTTACACCTAGTCCACATTTGTCTGTCCATTCAAGTAGTTTGTTGAGAGCGGTTTGCATTAATTCTGTTATGATTTGAAGATGCTTTCCCGATATTGCAATGGCAACGTCATCAGCATATGCAATAACTTTGAAGCCATCCGCTTCTAGATTGACTAGTAGGTCATTAATTACGATGTTCCATAAGATTGGCGATAGGACTCCACCTTGCGGTGTTCCTCTGCTAACAGATCTTCTAACAGAACATTCACCTAATGTTGAGTTAATTATTCTGCTTCTTAGCATTAGGCTAATTAACTCCCTAAGTGAGCTATCTACATTCAAGCTCTTAAGCGCGGTTGTTATTGCCATATTGCTGACGTTGTTGAAAGCACCTTCGATATCTAAGAATGCAACCAGAGTGTACTCTCTATGATGAAGGGAATATTCAATAGTGCGTACCAAGTTATGCAAGGCCGTTTCTACCGATTTCCCTTTGCGGTAAGCGTGTTGTGCCATAGAGAAAAGATTGGGTTCTATGGAACTACGCAGATGGATATCAATCAGTCGTTCTAGAGTTTTGAGAAGGAATGATGATAGGCTGATAGGTCTGAGATCCTTCGGATTTACATGGGAGCTTTTACCCGCTTTGGGTATGAACACCACTTTAACTTCTCTCCATAAGGATGGTATGTGTGCAAGGTTCATACACCCTTCCAGAATTATCTCAAGGATAGGGATGATGATGTCTGAAGCCATTTGCAGTTCAGCTGGTATTATACCGTCAGGTCCAGCTGATTTATATGGATCGAAGCTGTCGATTGCCCATTTGAGTTTTTCCCTAGTAATCAGACCTAGTTTATTTGTTGTTATTTTGTTAGACTCTATTGAGTCATCACTGCATATATTTTGGGAGCTACCTGGGAAGTGAGTATCTAGTAGCAAGTCAAGTGATTCCCCAGAAGATTTAGTCCAAGAGCCGTTGATAGTTTTCAGGGCGCTTGGCATAATGGGATTTGACGAGAGGATTTTTCTCAATCTTGAAGCTTTTGAAGAATCTTCTATTTTGTTACAGAAGTTTCTCCAGGAAGTTCTTTTATTTTTCCTCAATTGTTTTTTATACTTCTTAAGAGATTCTTTATATAAATCCCAGTCAGAGAGTTCTTTGGAATATTTAGCTCGGTTGAAAAGTTTTCTACATTCCTTCCTGAGCGATTCTAGCTCTAAGTTCCACCAATGAGGTTTTTTCTTTCCTCTTATTTGGATAAGAGGACAGGATATGTCCATTGATTTATTGAGAGCTGAGGTGAGATCATTGACTTTATTGTCAAGATCGATTCTGTCTAGGGGGATACGTAATAGGTTAGGTTTAATTAATCTGCTAAGAGTATCTCTATATTTTACCCAGTTAGTTTTCCGATGATTCCGGAAAGCTATCTGTTTCGTAGTTTCATCATTTAGATTGAATTGTATATACCTGTGATCAGAGAAAGAGTGCTCTTCTGATACTATCCAATTCGTGATCTTTTGATGAATCGAGTCGGAGACAAGAGTAATGTCTAATACTTCTTGTCGGTTTCTGGTTATGAATGTTGGTTCATTACCAATATTGCTTACAATGAGGTTAGTACTGAGAATAAAATCAAAAAGTGACTCACCTCGATCGTTTATGTCAGAGCTTCCCCATACTGTATGGTGGGCGTTAGCATCACATCCAATGATGAGGCAGATTTTTTGCCGTTCGGCGTCAGCGATTAACCTCTTTAGCGTGTCGCCAGGGAGAGGGCCCAGGTGGTCGTGGCTGAGGTACGCAGACGCAAGCCAGTAGGTACCTTTCTCGGTCTGGAGTCTGACTGCGGTTACGTCTTTATCGCTGTAATCAGGGAGTAAATATACATTAGTGGTACTTCTTACCAATATGCAGGATCTGGGATCACCTTTGTCCGTTGCATGCAGCAAGTAGTAGTCAGAAGTCCTGAGTCCTTGAATTGTGGATTTGTAAATCCAGGGTTCTTGGATCAGGACGACATCTTCCCCATTTTTCTTTATGCGGAGAAGAAGGGAGGCTGAAGCCTGTTTTGAGTGCTGGAGGTTAATCTGAAGTAGTTGCAGCATCATCGCTACTTTCCTTCAGATCCGCCCCCACCACGGTTTCGTTTAGCTCCTCTTCAGATTCTGACTCAGAAGGTGACCGTAGGAGATCATCCTCACTGAGCAGAAATTCGGACATGCGGTTAGCCTCCATGTCAGAGAAGCTGTCAATATTGGTAGCCTCAGGAGGCGGGTTAGTAGGGCATATTCTCGTGTTGGACGTACTCGGTGCATCTACTTCCATTGCTGGTTGGTCGATGCAACGAGTATTTTCCTCCACAGAGGATATGACCTGTGACAGTAGAGGTGAAGGTGTTTCCTCATCTTTTTTGTAGACTTTCAGGATAGCGGTAGTCCAACCAAACCTAATAACACCTTGAGTTGACACTAGGGGAGCCAGAGATTCCTTATTGAGTACCATGATGGCAGATCTATAAGGACCAACTGGATCTTCTAGCTTCGCAACCTTCCAGTCGTGAGTAGGGAGAGTTGGATTACCGTACCTGATCATCTTTAGGATTGTATCCTTGCAGGATAGATTTGCTGGGATTCTGATGCGAGCTCTAGGTCTGCAAGGAATGTCTTCCTTAGCCACGACTTCGAGCTTAGCACCAGGCCATAGCCCCTCTAACCTACTAACAGCAAGCTTATATAGATCATATGATCTCTGGTCATCAAAGGCGACGAGTTTGGCCCTACCCTGGTACCACCCTGCATCTTCAAAGACAACAGGCTCTCCTGGATTCTCCATTATAAGAGTCCAGTACGATTCCTGGAGTTTTTTTGAGACCGTCGTCCATTGATCAGAAGATATCATACCATCCACATTGCTTCTGTCGATAACAGCTACAATAGTCTTGTCCTTTAGCACGTCACTAAAGGACAAGTCTTTTTTAGCATAGGAGGTGTTATGCACCTTTGGTTTTTTGGGGTTCGGAGTGCCTCCCTCTACAGACCGTTGTCGCTTCGACGAGAAGTCTTTGCTGGTCGTAGGTTTAGCAAGAATGTTCCTAGCCCAAGCGAGTTTAGCGGATTGCTTTGAGTCTAGATCGGTCATTGGCACACTTCCAATGACTTTTTCTATTCTCTCTGCGGCCCGCCTCTCGCTGCGTGATGCGTTTTTGTTTCCCTCGCTGGTGGAAGATGAGCTGTTTGTCACAGTTCTGCCGTCAGGGAGGGAACCCTCCATCGTGTTCGGACGGGGTCTGCTCTCACCAGTGGTAATATCGCGCGTCGCAGATATTTTTCTTGTCAGAACAGCCCCCTTCGAACTCGTGAGAGGTCTAGGAGTGGGTTTAGAGCCAAGCGTCATGGCTATATTCCCACGATTTTGTGTAAAGAGTGTTTTTGCTTCCGTACCCTTTGGGACTTGACCACCGTCAGCAGAGGAGAGGCTGACAGTCGCAGTCTCACCACTACTAACGCTGGGCAAACCCACCGAGTACGGATTGGATATAGTACCAGCAGGAGGTACACCTCCTCCCTTACTAGTAATAGCGTCTAGACTGTGAGTCGTTTCATCATTCCTAGGAGTGCCTGGGATGATGGTCGGCTCAGCAGTCCCACCGCTCTTCACTTCTTTGTGGATGGACAATTTTGTATTTATCGCTGGCGACTTAACCTCACCTGAGGTCAAGCCCTCGCCGGCAGTCGCGACACCTGCCGACTTTTGAACGTATATCCCCGTTCGATTTTGTTTTCTTTTATTCTTGCTTTTGTCCATATTTGTTCAAGTTTTCTAACATTGAGGTTTTTTGTTTGAGTTATGTTGGTTGTGTGACTCTGCAGCTGGATTGCTGGAGAACCCCACGTAAGCACCCCCACCACGACAAGGTCAACTCGTAGGAGGTGATATGTCCGACCTTTAAATCTTTAAAAAAATAAAATGCACTACTGTATCGCACGTACTTGCTCTTATATTCAAGTTGCTTGGAATTAAGAACTTTTAAAATATGAAAGTAATTATACAAATAAATTTAAAAATATAAAAAAAAGCATTTAAATCGTTCTTTTAATTTATAAACAACTAGTTAAAAAACAAAGAGCTCAAAAACAAGTATGATTACTTGAAAAAATATGAAAATATGCAAAAAAAAATTTAAATCGTTGGAGCGGTTTTCTTAAAATTTAATTTTGTATATATAAAATTTTAATAGCATTTTTAAACAAAAGTTTTGGTATGCCAATTTTGAGTATGTATTAAAATACATTTTTAAACCTTGTTTCAAACAAATCCATCTACTCATTTTTGAAGTATTGATTTTTCAAAAAAAAAATTAAAATATTTTCTTAAAAATCAACAATTAATTTTTTTCAAAATTTTGATATGCAATATTATTAAAATTTTAAAAGAGCTTTTGCATACAAATTTTAATTGAAATCGTTTGAGCTTTTTATGAGAAAGTCGAATATTAAAAAAAAAACCTTATATGGCAGGTACCGTTAATAATGGTTTTCGGTAATTTTTTTTCTTATCAAAAAGTGCACTTTTCCTTAAGTAATACACTTATTTTTTTTCATCAAAATCGTTAGAGCTGTTTCTGAAATAAATAAGCTTTTCATTTACACTTGTAGGCAAAGTACCGTAATTTTTAGCGCTGAAGAAAAAATTTCAGTTTCCCCTCTGGAGAGTTACAAGAAAACCTTAAGTTCAAAATTTGAAGAAAATTGATTCAGTGGTTCAGGCTGTAGTTCAATATACGGACAGACAGACACAATTGTGCCACCTTCTCCCCAAATCCAAAACTTATACTATAGTACCTTTATCGCTAGTAAAAAATTTGTAGAAAAATTACTGGAGTCTTCATGTATTCATAATTACTTACTGATATTTGTAGAAAAAAGTATAAACTTTGATTTTTTGTGTAAACCTGTTTTTTAATAATTTTTTATTATTTCTTATATGGCCGGTGAAGAAGTCTTATTGTGAATTATTAAGAATGTGCCGAATACATTTTCACAAAAAGATTACAATTACTAGTTGCCACTATTTTAAACATTGAGTATACTGTGGCGTATACGCACTTTTTTTTTACTATGGAACAATTTTAAACCGCACAATGAGATGGTTAATTGCCTGAATTAACTGAAGTAATAATAAACATATACAATCCATTATGACTGTGATAATAAACTATAACTAACAGTTAAATAGAGTTCTTCATGGTAGAAACGTGTGTTTTAAACAAAATGTTCTATAAAAATTTTTTTCTCTTCTTAAATAAAACTATCTCATTAAAATTTTAAATAAAGGTCTGTTTCGTGAAAGAAAATCAAAGATATCAAATTTCATTATAAAATTAAATAAAAAAAAAACAACATTTTTTGTGGACGTTTGAATATTTATTTATTTAATTTGAATATTTTATGATTGGTTTCGGCCAATTGAGCTTTAATGCTTTATGCATATTTTTATTTTTTTTATTTTTTAATTCATTTTTATTTTTCAATTTTCTTAAAACTATCTTAAAGCTTGACAAAAATTCATAAAAACTAGCCTACTTATCATTATCTTAAAAACTAACTTACTGGCCCCAGTCGGGCGCTCTAAGTTAAACTATAATAACTTAATGCTAATGCCTTTCGGCCTAAGAACTATCTTAATACTAAATCCAGATCGGTTTTATTTTTTACCGAGAAGAATTTACAAAAAAACTCGGTATCAGTGTCTTTATATTTTTTTTTGGTTTTATATAAAACTTACAAACTACATAAAACTAAATTAAAGCTAATTTAAACTAATTAAAACTAATTAAAACTACTTAAAGCTACTTAAAACTATTTACAACTAATTATAAACTAGTTACAACCTACTTATAAGCTATTTACTGCTTTATGCATACAATTATAATCGTACTCTGTCATCGAGTATTCAAATATTTAAAAATATTCTAAAAACAAAAAAATCAATTAAGGAGAATTTCAACTTAAACTGTGTTGAACTATTTCGAATCGTCCAGAAAATTATATATCCCAAAAAACTTGAATCATCCTATTTTATAGAATTAGATTCAATTTAAATAATATTATAGTCTTGTTAAGTAAAAAAAAAATATCCTCCCCAATAATAATTGTATGACTAATTCAGGTTGCGTGCGTATCGATGACAAATAAATCAATGGCATCTTAACTAAAAACAATTGGGTATTAATTAAAGTCATAAATAAGATACACACGCACTTTATTAATTTGGAAACTAACGCGACTAGCTATATACCTCGTTACATAACAAAAAAAAAGCTTTTTGGGGGTGTGTCTGAAATTAAAGTCGTCTAAAAAATTATCTTTTTGGCACTTAACAAGCAACGTATGTTTATAAAAATATTCCTTTGTATACAAGTATGTATATGTAAATATAAGCAATAATAATCACTGATATCAAAACAAATTTTGTTTTGATTTGAAATTTTGACAACTTGAAATGATTCTTAAAAAAATATAGTGTTCCACTGAATTTGGATATTAACAACAAAGCAAATTTGGAAAATATTTTCTATTTTTGTATTTAAAGGACACTAATGGATGTATCAAAAGCAATTCGACAGTTCCAAGGCGTGAACTTCTTTGACTATCATTTTGGATTTATCAATTACAACTTAACAATTTCTGTTAAACTTAAACTTTTTGTTATTGATAAATTCAAAACGTCCATCTAGGTTAACATTTTTATCATGGTGAAATAAACTATTGTTCGTTAGTTTACATATTCAGCCTTATTGTGAACAACACTCCACGCAAAAAAATTGACACTTCACTTTTCGTTTATTGTGAATTTAACCCGAAAAACGAAAATTCCCCTTTTTTGTGAATACTCATTTCGTAATTATTCTTTAACTATGCTTTAATTACCACTTCTTTTTTGACGGCAAACGAAAGTAAAACAGTTTTTATTAATTTATTTTAGGCCAAGAGAAGTTCAGGCGAAACTCATAATAACTTTTAAAATTCCGGGCGAACAAAAATTTTTCAAGCGAAATATTTTCCATGTGAAATTCATAATAAGACTGATTATTAATAATATTGCGGGAGTTTTGAATCGGTAGTCAGTTTGTGCGTTTGGGAGTGCGAACTATAGTGGATACATTCAAAGTCAATTCAGAGTCACAACATTTTCTTAGATATGCCCTGCACCAGTGAGATAACGCATCACTTGAAATACTGAAAATATCGCTGTCTTAAGTGATTCAGTTAAAAATGACCCAAACTGCCGATTCAATCAATAGGCCACTGAAATGTTACATCAACCTTGCATTTTGGGTAGGGCAGATTTGTTTTCTTGAGTAGAGGGGTTCAGTGTGAGTATAAAAACTGATTTCCGTGGTTGAAAGCGGTTGAAAAGGGTTTCCACGATACCTTGAAAACCGTAAACTTTACAACTCCCTACATCAAAAAAAAAAAAAATGTCCTACCCAACCTCTAAATCAAACCATGTTATTGTTTGCAGATTATATAAGCTGTTTTCCTTTGAAGGTGGCAAAGTACTCATGAGTACTTTATTAGCATTTTTCAATGGAAGGTATATAACTACTTTTCTTGTAAAATGTACGTAATTGCACGTGCAGATGGTAGTACTAGATTATAGTTTTCATCTACTTGTGAGTTCTTTGTCATTGCAAACTTAAAGGTAACAATGCAATTATTACAGTTAAACGTCAAACCATTGCTTTACTTCTGTTCAAAAACCTTGGGAATGTAGTATAGCCATGTACTATTTCTTAATTAATAGCTTTTCCAGTCGTTAAATGAAACAATTCATTCCGCCATTGAAAACTGACTGGAAAGTGATAAATAAAACTGTCATTCTGACATTTATTCAATTGAAATTTGAAACCAAATTCCATATCTTTGATTTTGAAAAAAAGTAATAGAATGTATCTTAACTCCTTTCTAAACTATTATCTTTGCAGGAAATAATTCAAGTCTCCCTAGATTACTTTAAGTCCTCATAACAAGTCTGCATCAGCCATTTGTGTTTCAGTTTGCTTACGAATTGCCAAAAGTAATTTCAATCTTTGCATTTTGATGGATAAAATGGTATGTATTTTTGGTCGTCATTGCTAAACTACCGGATTTTTCAATAAGAGCGCTACAAAAGCTTTTTTTTAAATAAAACAAAAACGGTTTTGGATATCAATGAATTTCTTAATTCCTGTGAAAGTACGTTCGATGCCATTATGTATGGAACTCGATTTCTTTTGCTTGGCCACCACAGACACGCTTGCAGAAGTCCAGACACTGAACCCAATTTTCGACGGTTTTCGAGCATAAATCGGCAGATACTGCTGCAATTTCACGTTCAATATTAGTACGAAGTTCATCAATCGTCGCTGGCTTGTTGGCATAGACCATAGACTTGACGTAGCCCCACAGGAAATAGTCTAACGGGGTCAAATCGCACGACCGAGGTGGCCAAGCGACTGGACCATTTCGTGAGATAACACGTTCTCCAAACTGGGTTTCCAATAAATTGATTGTGACCTTCGCTGTGTGGCGCCGTCCTGTTGGAACCACATGTCCTCCAAGTCCATATCATCCAATTGGGGCCAAAAATATTCGGTTATTCACAGTAACGTGCCGGTCTTGATCATCAAGGAAGAAGTACGGCCCAATGATGACTCATAGAGTACGTGTGGATTGTTGCCTGACCATTACCGCATATTTTGTTTATTGACGAAGCCATTCAGCCAGAAATGAGCCTCACCGCTCAAGATGATTTTTCGATTAAAATCCGAATCATTTTCAAGTTGTTGCTCAGCCCAATTTACGACCATACGACGCTTCTGGTGGTCAAGTTCTTGCATCAGTTTAATCTTGTAAGGATGTAGGCCAAGATCTTTTCGCAAAATTCGCCACAACGACGTCACAGAGATGCCCAACGCTTGAGAACGACGTGTGAGAGACACCTTTGGGCTTTCTGCAACTGAAGCCTCAGCGGCAGCAATATTCTCGACACTACGGGCACTTCTTTGTCTCACTGGCGCGGGAGCATTTTGTACTGTGCCTGTGGATCCAATTTTGTTCCACTAGACGCTCAATTGTTATTCTGCTAGGACCATTATGACGACTATAAATTGGACGTGGCGCTCTTAACGTTGAGGCCACTGACTCCGAATTTCGGTAGTAAAATTTAATAATTTCGACTCGTTGTTGGCTCGTATATCTTTCCATCATGAAATGACAAACCTTAGTGAACAGAAATGTCAAAAGAGCGGCAAGAAATATGGCGTCGTTTGCTGTCCCTGTCGCTCTACTTTTGTAGCGTCCCATTTCAAAAACCGTTTAATTAAAAACAAAAACTAATACTCTGACTTATTCCTAGCTTTAAACTCCTCAATCTTGACGTGATTTTTAGATACCACCATCATGTAAATACTATAAAATGTATGCCAAGTTGTCAAGTTTTTCCTATAAGAAATCTAGTAGAAGGAAAACTTGTAAAAGACTCGTGAGGCCCTAGTATGAAGTTGTTATTTTAGTTTTGATAACCCATTGAAAATACACTCTTGCTAGGCCCTTGGTAGCATTACTGTAAAACTTTCGTTAAAACTAAGTTACTTTTTCGTACGGGCATGTTTTTTTTTCGTAAAAAAATATCAGAAAAGATATGGTTTGGCCAAAAGCTAGGTATGTCTCGGATGCTTTTAAGATTTAGGAAAAAATAGTAGAGCATCATTTGATTTTAATTTGTGTGGTTAAATTCCTGAAAAAATAATTGTAAAAATCGATATTTTTAACTTGTTTACTTAGAATTATTAATAGTTGACAAAAGATGAAACACCTTCATTTTTTCTAGTCTCTTAACGCTATCTTAGAATTTTGTCATCAAATAACTTTTGACTTCCATTGCTCGTGTTGAACTTTGTCTACTTTCAATTATTTATTTAAATATGTATGTATAGTGGTGGTTCAATTTTAATATCAATTCATTATAATGCATGCATGTTTGTATAAATGCTTTAATTGCAAAAACAAATCAAAAGATAAAAACAACGCATGGCAATGGCATGCTTAATTAGGTATTTGTATCAGAATAAATTTAGATAGGTACCTATTCGTACATTAAATAAGAACATGATTCGAGAAGCTATCGCAATTTTATACATTTATGTAGTTACATTTCTATTTGGCTTGCAGTCGATTGACACTCGAACGCGAATTGTTTTCTTTCCCTTCAGGATGATCTGTATTCTACTCATTCATTAAATTGATTAAACAAATAAATTTAAACTAATTTTTCTTATCTTATCATCACTTTATATTGTGACTGAATAGATGAGATTTATATATTTATAACTAAATTACTGTGTACTACATTCTCAAGGCAAAGCGCGCGCGCGCGTTCATTCAATTTTACATACCTACAACCTACAAGCTACTTAAATATGTGATTTTTTAAAAATTATAAAATATTTATAACACTACATTTTATATGAGTTTAGTTGAATTTGATAAGAATATTGCTAACGTATAATTGTACCTACATATACACTTACCAGAAGTGCCATTGTTGTTTAATACTCGAAAAGTGATAAGCTATAACTCACATTCCAGTTTAGTGTTCTCAATCATAAAGTGAAACTTATTCATCATAAAGAGCTGTTGGTATTTAATATTGATAAAATATGAAATTCTATTGTTATTGTATTTTAAAAGCAACGAGGGATTAGAAATATTACTATGACTATTTCTACCACTGCATGCGTGTGCATATTACGAGTAGTTCTATTTTTCAGGGTACGGTCTACGGAAGCGTTCACAAAATAGTCCATATCAGTGGTGAACGCTTGAAGTTTGCTGAAAAATTTTTAGTTTTTAGAAAAAGAAATAAAATTTTACTTAGGTTAGGTTAGGTAGAAGGGCTGATCTTGTTACCGTCACACTTAGATCTGTGTAGATCCGCTGTGATACCCTAGGAAGTTGTATTCAACTTTGGATCCCCCAAACCAACGCGAATGGGGAGCGACGACGAATTTTTGTTTTTGTTTAGCGTTGTGTATTTGTCATATTTTGTACTATTGTGAATGATTCACTGCGAATCGCTCCGCATTCGCGTTGGTTTTGTTTGGCTTGACTTGTATCAAGTGACGAACCCGTTCTCGACAGCTCATCAGCTCTCTCGTTTCCCTGTACATCACTTTGACCAGGAACCCAGCAGAGTCTAATGTTATGCTGTATGTCAAGAACTCTAAGCTCTTCGCGACAGCAAGTTACAAGCTTGGAATGTATATCGGTGGGAGAAATTGCTTCTATTGCTGCTTGGCTATCAATAAAGAGGGTGATATCAGCACGCCATCATTGATATTTGCGTAGCTTCTTTTGTCACTGCCAAGACCTCAGCTTGGAAGACGCTGCAAAAGTCCGGAAATCTGAAGGAGCTAGCTAGTCCCATAGTTTTCGAGAAAATTCCTGCACCAACTCCAGTGTCCATCTTAGAACCATCAATGAAGATATTTATTGTAGATTCATTAATGAAAGGTTGGTTGTTTTTTCACTCCTCTCTAATAGGAAAAGAGGCAGTGAAGGGTCTGTTGAAGTTTAAATGGGGTGTTGTGTTGTCTGTGCAGACATTATTTCCAACATATGTATCTCTGCAAAATCTGAATATGGCTCGTTTTGCTTTGTTGCCAGCATTTAGCCTAGCCCAGCCACAAGGCACTGTATGCTGCAGATTCTTGCACGAATAGATCTAGGAGTCTCAAGTTGAGTATCGCTCCCAGTCCCGCTGTGGGGGTGGTTTTCAACGCCCCAGTAATATGTACGCATGCTAATCTTTGAAATTTTGTCAAGGTTTTGAGGTTTGTTGCTTTGTTGCTTTCTCAGTCGCGTTCCACCAAACTTAATTACCATAGGTTAGTATCGGTCTAACCATTGCCGTGTATATCCACCTGATAATTTTTGGGGCTGAGTCCCCAAGACTTTCCGAAAATCCTATTGCTGGAATAGAACGCAACCATAGCTTTCTTTTCTCTTTTCTTTAGTATAGAGACTAAAATTCAGTTTCTTATCAAGGATCACACCTAGGTATCCGGCCTGATCCGAGATTTTGAGTGGCGTCCCTTCAGTTGATGGTTCTCTAAACATTGGTATTTTTCCCTGTTTTTAATGGGTTGACCATTAGACGACAATCATTTGTCCAGGTGTTGACCTTTGACGTTGCATACTCCATTTGTTAACTAATAGTGGATGGGAATTTACCTGCCGCAAGTAATGCTAGGTCATCGGCATTTGCTATTACTTTGACTCCACTATATTTTAATTTTACAAGAATTTCGTTTATACAATCGGGGAAAGCACCCCACCCTGGGGTGTTCCTTTGGATGTGGATACTATTTAACGTGATTCTCCAAGCTCTGTATTTATATTCCTGTTTTGTAACATGCACATAGACCAATATATAATTGAGTTTTTTATATTCAGCTCTACAAAGGCTCTCTTAACTGCATCCTTTTCAACATTATTCAATGCTCCTTCAATGTCTAGAAAGGTAGCAAGAGTGTATGCCTTGTCTTTGAGAGTTTCTTTAATTGCATTAAGAACACAGTGAAGTGCAGTTTCTACGCTTTTGCCTTTCGTATAGGCATGCTGCATTAGAAAAATTACCTCCGGGTTCAGTGCGCTGCGAATATAGATATCCAACAATGTCTCGAATGTTTGAAGAGAAAATGACGTGAGTCGTCTTTAGCTTCCGTATGTCTAGGTTTACCAGCCCTTCGTGATAAATACACCCTTGACTTCCCGTCATGCTTGAGGTACTTATAGGTACATTTTGAACCTCTGGGCTCTTCTGAGACATTATTAAATAGCCTCTGGGTACATCAAACCATTCTTTTTTTTTTCTAATAATTTACTGCGCAAAAACAATCCAGTTTGAAAAATAACGCCTTACTTTCGCTATGAAACTCTTAAATACACTTAAAAGAACCGTCCCGCAGTTCGAGAAAACCCCCTGTGGACGGTCTCAAAAACCATAATGGGTAGTGACGTCGATGCAGATATAATAACAATTTCAATTCCTTTCCTACGGAATGAGAAATTTTGTTCCAAAAGGGTTAAATCTATCAAAACGAAAGAGAACTCATGGTTCAATGTGAACTATAAAGAGGTTATCTGGGCTAGAGAATTCAGTTCCTAAAGATACAAAGCAAACCCAACAAACAAGCTAGAAAGAACTGCAACGTTCATAAATTCACAATTCACAAATACCACAATATTTTAAAGGGTGGTAAAAATGTTTGAATTTTATTTGTTTTAAAGTGTTAAATACTATTTTGTCTACGATTCTAATGCACGTGTTCAATGATAATCCTGCTGTCATCTCATAGAGTTTGGCATCAGGCTCTCTTATCGAAAAAGCTTGCAATTGGTTTTGATGAACCTCTTCTTCGTTGGATAAGAAGTTACCTTTAAGAAGTTGTATTGGCTGATTACTTGTCTTATATTCATAAAATAAATGCTGGTGTGCCCAGAGGCTTCTTTTTTTCACCGACTCTCTTTCATATTTTCATTAATGATTTCTTGTTCTATACTTCTAATCCATTAAGTTGTTTTACTGATGACAGCGCTCTCAACATTTCATATTCGTTTCTAGATTCACGTTTCTTGCCTTCTTAGTTTTTGTTTTCTGTTGGAAGGGAAGGGAAGAAATGCTTTATGCACCATAAGTAAGTAGGACTTTCCGTTTTTTTTTTAAGGTATACGTATACTTAAGCAAAATCACTCCCAACCTTTCGACTTCTGACCCAGCTCCCGGGAATACTATTCGCATTACTTATCTAAAGTGTTGGAATCACTATTACACACTTTCTTAGGCTCACTTCGTCTCACGGGACTGGTCCTCCTCTCTTGTCTTTCATCAGAAAATATGTTGGGCGTAATTTCTAATTTGGTTCCAATTGTGCTGACTGGCCATAATCTTTTCGGTTATGGTGCTCTCCTCTTTGGGCTATCAATCTGCTGCAGGCAAAAGAAAGTTTGGTGCACGTCGCGGAAGCGTCCATACTGACAGGCTGGACTGTTCGTTTTTGCCTATTTTGTGGAGAAATTCGTTGAAGTATTCGTGTCCAATGATTAAATGAGTGACGTAGTAGCTTAACTCACAGTGTTTCCAGTCCGTCAACTCAGCTACGTTCCTGATTAGTCTCGCTGTCCATTGCCCTCTACTTTCAGAGCTCACACGCTCTTCCCACTTCTGTGTACCAAGCTCTTTAGCCTCCTCTGTTGCCTAATCCAGTCCAATTAATGTCGTTTTGTCATAAACGAACTTCCTTTCTGCTGTTTGAAGGTTTATTAGAGTCATATCTGTGACTACAAGGGCAGCTGGTTCTGACACCATTTGATAGGAGCTTGCCACGCAACGAGCTCCGTGTTTCTGCACAGCTGCTATCTTATTTCTGTACTTTTCCTATCGAAGCTCGTCTGCCCAAATCACACATCCGTAAAGGAAAAAAAACATGCGTTGTCGATATCAATCGCCTACGTTTGCCATCAGCCTACGGTTATTTTCGACGCTAGATCTGATATGTTCTTTATTGGGTGCCTGAGTTTGGTGTTGATGGTCATACCCAAAAAATACTTCACGGTGTCGTTGCTCCTTATCACTTCCATGCTGATTTGAGTAGGGATATTTTTCTGTCAGAAGAACTCTCTTGTCTAGGCTGGCGAACGTGTTCATTCATCCAGAAGTTAACTCGTCGCAGAATCTGGCTTAGCTTCCTTTGCTTTTCCTTTCCTTCAGAAGTTGAACTTCAAGGGCCCTGTATGGCAATCTCATCAAATTCTGATCTTAACAGCATTGTCTAGTGAGGAATTAAAAAAAATTGTGTTTAAATCAAGGATTGGTTATGAAAACCCTTATGGACAAAATCCCGATTGCCAGAATCCCAAATGCCAGAACCCCGAACGCCAGAATCCCGAATGACAGAACACCGAATGCCAAAAACCTCCCTCCAATTATCAAATTATCTAGAATATTAGCAATTATTTCCTAACGTGCAACTAACTGCAGCAGAAAATGTGCGAAAATAATTTTGTCTTGGTGAACTTAATAGAAGATAGGGTCACTATTATTTAGTAATATTTAATTTGGCATAGTCCATATATGGTTACTAATTTCATCCACCGATGACACACAAGCCGAATAAGGCTGGTATTAAATCTGTCAAAAAACATTCTTCAATAGAATCCACTTTAAAAATAAAAAGTGTCAACACCCACAAAGTGAACACGTCTCGTTCTTATAACAAATATGCAGTTCTTTCTTTTTCTTTTAATTTTTTGTATTTTTGACAAGATGGGTGGGCTTATCATTAAAATAGTTTATTGGTCTATTCTTAAGCTCGTTAATTATATTTATTTATTTTTGTGTACTTTTATAAGTTTGTTTTGAAACTTTTAGGTCAAGGGTATTAAGTTGTATCTTCTAACTACAACAAATTGGATGGCAGCCAATTTTCAACTATATTTGGGGGGATCGACTAAGGTGGTTTGTGTTAGGTATTAATCACAAAAATTAAATTCGGTCTGCGTAAGTTGGTGTCACATGTGATAGCTTGAAAACAAAGTACGTAAGCATATCTACGGCAAAAGAAAACAAACAGAAACTATGGTCATTTTCATAGTAAAACAAAATTTTATTTTCATTTTTGCCACTGGCACTATGTGTTTACTTATGGTGGAAAGAGAAGATATTTTATTCAATTATGAATGATTGTTTGAGAATGGTTCCAAGTTTTTGTTTACATTACGTACTCAAACAATTTTAAAATGTTTTATATTGTAAGAAAAGAACTTGTGGAACATCCGCCCACTTTGTACTTAGCCATAGGAGATACCCAAATTTAATTTAAAATAAAACTTGAAGTCCAACTTACTCGAAAACAAATGAATTAGTATTATTATTGAGGTAATCTTGCAAAACAAATAAGTAGTTATAGCATCACAAATACTAAAGTAACATACATATCATAAAAATGACTGTTGTTTGATCGTGGGACTCAATTCGGGTTGCTCATCTGCCCAAATTCGGCAATTTTGTTTATGGAAATACTCATATATTACGTCAGAAATGTGTCTCATTGCTTAACAATTTTTTGTGGAAAACAGTGGATTTTCCTTAATCTTTTACAGTCTTATTTTCGAAATACAGCTGAATTATCTGGTAGTATTTTTGCAGGTAGGGTTTAATTATTGGTAAAAAAAAAATATACCAAAAACTGTTACCTGCCTTATAAATTTGTTTTGATTTTGGTTTTTTTTTTTCAAAACGGCTAGATTGATTTTAAACAAATTTGTTACACAAGAGCTCCTTTAAAATCATTTCATAAAACGGCAAATACGAATTTTGTGGTACAATTTACGCGGCCTACAAAAACTGAAGGTATATAAATTATATATAGCTGGAAAAGTTTTTTTTTGCACAGAAGTGCAGAATACAAACATTTATTTAATAATTTCACCGCAAAGACTAGAGTGAAATCGAGTATTGATTTGTTTTTTAATCTGTCGTAACCTAAATTTGACGTTTCGATTTTTTCCACCCACTTACCAACCAATTTTCTAGCACTGACTGGAAGGATAATTGAAATGTCCGATGACAGCGTTCAGTGCGGCAGAAAAATAAGTAGATCATATATTAGTTGGGTTTTTTTGCCAGTCAAAATATTATGGTCTGAAAAAAAAACGACAACAAAACAAATCAATTTACATGTCAAACACAATAGCAACTATGTCCATATATAGTTAGCTATGTCCAGATAATTAAGTGGATTTAAGTTTTGTCGCGATAAAAATGGTATTGCCAGACTTCCATTGTCGTTGTCTTATTGGTAATTTATATAAAAATGTCAAATGTTTGTTGGAAAGATAGTTCAATACAAATTGGTAGACCAAGGCAAAAGGTAAATAAATGTTGAAATGTCCCGATGTCATTCTTTTCGCCAAAGTCCATATGAACATGCAAAAAACGCAGCTAAAAATAAGAAGTTCAGTTTATCTCCACGCTAAAAAATGCAATAATAAGTAGCTCAGTTTATCTCTACGCTAAAGACTGCTTTTAAACGATGGATTTACTCTAGCGATCTTTTGATTAATGTTGGAGCACATGGGTGGGGGGTAGTGCGCTTGCATCTTCAATAAATATTAGTTTCTTAAATTTTTTGATGAGCAAATACGCATTTGTATAGTAAGGCTTTCCCAAGCCAAAGAGATTTCACATTCTAGTAAATTTACATCTCGTCCGTGTAGTTAACGCCATGTTAACTAATTCTGACAGGTAAAATTGAGTTTTCTTTCTGAATGTTTTGCATTGGTTTGGGAGAGCTTTTACAAAAACGATTATAACGATAGTTGCCCTAAAACTATTAAGAAAAAGCTTATTTATCTCAAAATCGGCTCCAATGATTTTGATTAAAAAAATCAATCTATTTTCGTAGCTATGATGTACACTTTTTAGTTAAAAAGGTAAACACGAATTTTGTGGTCCAATTTACGCGGTCTACAAAAGCCGAAGCCATATAAATTATAATCTTTGGAACGTTTGTTTTTGCACAGAAGTGCAGAATGAAAAAAATTATTAAATAACTACACCATACAAAAATTAAAAAACAATTAAATAAAATTGCGTAATAAGAGCGGGACCGAGCAATTATTTGTCGTAACCTAAATGTGACGTTTCGATTATTTCCACCCACCAATCAACCAATTGCCAGCACTGACTGGAAAGATAACTGGAATGTCTGATGGCAGCCTTCAGTGCTGCAGATAATTATAGTAAGTAGCTCATACCACGTTTTCGTGAGCGGATCGAGCGATCGGATTCAATCTGGATTGAAATTTCGACCCAGTTTTATGACAATTCCAGGTCGAAAGATTGAATTAAAATCAAATTGAAGTGACAGTTTTGCTTTATTGTGTGGGTGCAACGTTGTTGGTAAAAATTAATTTCGACCACAAATAACAAACAACCAAAATAAGCCAACAATCTGGAAACAAAATACACAAGTACGCACGCACACCAACAAGCATCTGAAATCTCGATTCTTTAATCCTTTATAAACAAAATGTATATAAATTCTATTTTCGATTCGATCCAGCTCGCCGAGCTACAGGTCTACATGGACTCGAGTTACGAGGGCTGGACGTTCTCTTTTTAATAAACACTCAAAAGAAGAATTTCAAAAGTTTTTTCTAAAAAATTTTATGAAAATTTTAAATATAAAAGTTATTGTTTTTACAAATGTTCATATTTTTCAAGTTATCAAATGGAATACTTGTTTTTTAGTTCTAAGCTATTTTACGAGTTGTTTATAAAATTTAAAGAACGATTTAAATATTTTTGTTTTAAATATGTATGTGTTTAAAAGCAACTTGAACATAAGAGTAAGTACATGCGACCCAGTCGTGCATTTGTTTTTTGCATAAAATCATTTCTTTCTCAAGAATTGTGATGGTATTCTATGATGTTTTAAATTTCTCTCTGAAAATTCCAAGTTTTCAAAATGAATAGTTTTCCGAACTTACTTATCTCAAATAGGTCAATTTTTATGTCACTCGAGTTAAAATGTTACATACATCACGAGGCCCTAGTGAGTTTCGATATTATTCCATCGAGAATTAACGCGGCATTTTCATTTCTTCTGACTAGAGAAAATTATCAAAGTTTTATTTAAATAATTTTCGAACCTTTGCACTTGGTCTAGTTGGTCAACATGCTTCGTTTGTTCTTGTGAGCATTAATACAAAAAACTTTCTAGGCCCTCGTTGGAAATAAGTTAAATAATTAACTTATCGGAATTATTGCCACGTAAATTTAACCATTCAATGATCCTAGTGATCTAATAAATAGACATAGGCAGTGTGTTACGCTTCATACGCTTGAAATGGTTTACCGAGTAACGAACAGAGTTTCCTAGATTCATGTGGTGTCACAATGGACCAACTCATGGTCTAGCATAGGCCTGTATTCCGATTGCTCACGGTCTTGGGGTCTGGGGGGGAACATTATACAGAAGCAACCGATTTTGTCTTAGATCCATTTCGTCGCGTTAAGAAAGGAAGTCATGTTTCTGATTTTCATTTCAGAAAGTTCGTTGAGGTCGTCAAAAAATGCCATTCCAAACGAATTTGCTCTCATTCTAGCCAGAAAAGGACATTTACAAAGAAAGTGAAGGACTGTTTCCTTTTCTTGCTGATTATTGCAGCTACGGCAGTAAGTATTGTAAGGAATACCCAGTCTTGCTGCATGTTCCCCTACTGGCCAGTGTCCAGTACAGGTTGCAACGACCCTAGCTATATCTCGCCTGGGTCTACATAACAGATCAATTGTTCGGGGTTTATTATAGGCGGGCCAGATCTTTCTGGATATTTTGCATTCGGTCAAGCTATTCCACCTACGATTAGATTCAATGAGAAAGATTGACAGTAAATTGCCCTTCACAACTCCCAGGGGAATGTTGAATCTTTCCGCAAATGAGTTGTGAAGGGCTGATCCTTGCCTGGCCAGTTCATCTGCCCGTTCATTTCCCTTAATGCCCCTATGGCCAGGAACCAAGATAAGGGTGACCTTAAGGCTAATATTAAGAGTTGCGAGCTCCTCCCGGCATTGCTGGACTAGTTTAGAAGATGATGTAGCCGAATCAATGGCTTTGACTCATATCCAAAATTAAATATCGGAACCACTTTTGTCAAAATGACGTTTTTTTTTAAATTTTAGTAAGGTTAACAGAATGACTGGAATCATCGAAGTCCAAGGACGTACGCAGGGTTTCGGTTAAAAGGGGTGGCCAACTAGTTCATAAATTCAAGTAGGGGGGGGGGGGTGTGGTATTGCAAACTCTTTCAAAAAATTGTCTTGGTACAAAAATCTTGCTTTTAAAAGAAGATGAATGATATTGATAAATAAAGATCAAAATGTATGAAATATGTTGAAGCTATCGTGAATAAAATTTATTATTGGTATCGAAAATGAATATTGCATTGCCACTGGGCTACCATTTTGATCGACCAAATTTGGATCTGCAGGAAAAAGTGAAAAAAATTGTTGGCACTTCCAATTAAAGAAGATGGGAGAAATTACATGGGAAATATTATTCACGATAGCACTCATTGTGATTAGAGGGGCAAGTGCCCCTACCTGTCCCTCCCCCTTTCGTACGCCCTTTTCGAAGCCATTTTCCCATTTGTGTTTGAACATGTGTTTTAGATTTGGTTTCACACATATCTTAACTTATTAAATAATAAAAATATTTATTGTTATAGATAGGCACCTACTTAATGATACAATTACTTGATTTTTCATTAAAATCTCTTAAAAGATCTCTTATCAAAAATACAATTATCACACGTGCGTCGACCTCTTAAAACGGTTATTTCAAGGCCTCGATTACGTACATACAAAGTTCGCCAAAGATTAAAAATGTTTGCGAAATGTTTGTTTCTTACTTATAATTTATAACACCCAGTAAAAAAATTTAGTCGCCAGATTAGTAAGCAAACATACTTCATTCAAAAAGTTAGAAAACTTGCCAACCCTAAATACCTATTTCTTCAAAAAAAAGTCTTCAAATATTCAACTGATTGTGAGTGAGTTGATATTTATTTATTTATAAACACAGATGGAAAATCCAGTGACAACCACACGTGTCATCTCAGCCGATTCTCAAACAACAACACAGAAAAAAAAACAACAAATCGCGAATAGTGTTAGAAGAGAAACAAGCAAAACAAAAAACAACTTTCTATGGTATTTCAAATTTTTGCAAGTAATTGCAAATCGATTTATTCATAGGAAGTGCGACAATGTGGCGCCACGCGATTATTCTTAGTTCGCGTCTACATTTTTATTTTGCTTGCTTATACACATTGAAATATTTTTAAGAATACCTACATAAAAATATTCTCTTACTACTACTACAAATTGTGCGGCATTATACCTAGATAGGTTGATCTGAAATTGACGGTAAAACTTTTAATTATTTACTGGGTTTTTTGTTTCCTTCAAAGTCTCTCGTATCTCAAATCTCTACAACTCTACAAGTTGCTATTTTTATTAAAAGTTAAATCTATTTTAAGAATTTGTTTATAATAGTGTACATTAAAAGTACCTACCTACCACATGATGATTAGGTAATGATGTTGGTGTTTTGTTTTGCTTTTGTTTATTCTTCTAAAAAAAAAAAAAACTAAACACTCTATTTATGTTTGTTTTTTGCAATTGAAAAAAAAAAAAATAGAACAAATAATGCATAATGTGACGACATGAAATTATAATGCAAAATAAGTGCAATGTCACTTGTGTTATGTTTGTGCTCGCAATTGTGTAGGAGCAGACACGACTACGTCTGGGTTGATTTTGGGGTGAAACACAGGAGTAAAAAATGTTAAAACTAGACAGCTTTATGAACTATATGTGTGAATTTATATCAGATAGAATTATCTGTCAATACTTAAGAACTTGAGTACTTATTCTAATAAAAATGAGTACCTACATATGTTCAAACATTATTTATTAGTATGTACTATACACCTACTTAGAACTTTTCGGTTCGCTAAAGTTGCTATAAAAGAGCAGAGCAGAAAAGAAATGTTTGATAACAGTTATTATAGGAACCTACCTTATACAGAAAAAAAAAAAATAATAACACTAAGGTCGACTTCCACGAACGTTTTTTGACCGCAGTAATCACTAAATAATATCCACATTTTTCAGTGCAAAAATTAATAGCGAAAAAAAAACTTTCGTATACCATTCGGCCTAACAATCCCACATGGAAAAAATAATCTAGTTTTTAACGAGGCTCTAAAAAGTTTAACATTGATGCCAGTAAGGCTCTAGCAAGGGTAACTATCGATTTTATCTAGGGCCTTGCCCGTTAGGTAACATTTTGCCTAGAGGGGCAACAAAAACAAATGAAAAGTTGTCTGGAATGGGATTCGTTTCTGCAATCTTCTGACTGTCAGTCCAACCCGCTTGCTACTAAGCTATTTTGCAATACAGTTGTGTAATGTTGAAAATGAAAAACTATATACCTTTTTCAATTTTTCTTACGATTATATAATGGGTATAAAATATTTTTTTTTTGTTATATTTGGATGGGATAAAAAAACACATCCAACAAGTTTTTTCTAGCGAGGGCCTCACTGGAATTTGATTAGTTTTCCTTGTCTAGATTGCCATTACCGAAGCATTTTCAAAGCCTTGGCAAAACTTGAAAAAGTTGCTATTTTTCCAGGCGGGTTGTAAAGAAACTGATTGATTCTAAATAAACTCATTGGCGCAAAATTTTAAACAATTAAAACCAATCACTCTTAAAATGGAAGTCTGCTCTAAATAAAATTTTTAGAACGACATTCAGCTTTCTTGCAATTTTAAACGACCTAAGGTATACTTTAACGCTAAAGCATTCGTCTAACTTTAAAAGCATCAAAACCAATCAAAACGAAATGTCAAAATGGCTCTGTGCAGTAGCCCCTAACGTAATTGATTTTTCTTAAACGGCTGTAACGATTTGGATGACATTTTTATATTTTTTTTTTCTCTTTAACAGGGACAAGGCTTAGGCAAAGATTTTAATAAGAATCGCCAAATGCCACATTATTGAAATTATTAAGAAACCAATTTAAAGAAAGAAGAGAATTGAGAAAAAAATTTGTTTAAGTAAATAAAAAATATTATAATGTAGGTAACTCATTAGATTCAGGGTTCGGAAACGCACGTTCATGAGCAGCTCGCGATAGTGCCCATGAGTCATCAGGTGTGAGCACTTTTAGTTTAGCTCGCGCTCGCGAGCATTCGATTTATAAACTTTTATGCCAAGAGCGGTCTCATTATGTGGGATATCAAAACGCTCTTGTTAAGAGCGCTGTCATTTCGTGCGATAGCCAAACGCTCTCGTGAAAAGCGCTCTTATTACTTGCGATAACAAAACCGCATGCCGATGAGCGTGAGACGAGAAAAAGCCAATTTGGCAATTTTAAGTTTTAATTTTTATGCTAGTCAATTAAAATAAATAGATTCATTTTATGAAAGAGTCTTAGGCTAGTCGCGCACATGCAACTGCTACCACACAAATTAAATTAGTCACAAGCTGAACGCGCACACGAGCAACTCCACAAGCAATTGCAACGAACCTTTCCAACACACCAACAATGTTTATTCAGTTTTTGTATTAGCCCAGGAAAATTAGACAAAAAAATGGCACAACTACGAAAAAATTCCGACTAGGCTGAATTTCGGTAGAGAGCTTGGTTTTGACTTCTTAAGCTGTTCCTGAAAAGTTCTGTAAATTTGGGCCGGCGTTTTATTTTTTTGGAGGGGGGGGGGGGGTTAAAAAGGGGTAAAATTCAGTTTTTATTAATTTCTCAAAAACTACAATTTTTGAAAAAATGTTAAGAATCAAATTGTAGCTTATGTCATTCTACACAAAAAAGATTAACTTTTTTTTTCATAAAAGCAATAGATTCTGAGAAAATCATGCAAGAACTTCACGGTGGAGTAAATTTTGTCAAAAAATGTATACAAATTCCATTAATCGATGGGTTAAAATTTTTGTACGATTTGAGTTTGATTTTGATTTGGTTATTGTTCAGCAACTCGATGAAGTTTCCTTTTACAACAAAATCGTAAAGAAATTACATTTAGACAATAAAATTATCTAAAAAATGAGCTATGAAGAAAAAAAGTATTTTAATCTTCTTTGTGTGGAATGACATAAACTACAATTTGAACCTTCACATTTTTTCATTTACCCCCTTTAACCCCCCAAAGCCCCGGTCCAAATTAACAGAACTTTTCAGGAAATGCTTAAGACGTCAAAACAAAGCTCTCTACAAAAATTCAACTTTGTCGGAATTTTTTTCGAAGTGAAAGTCAAATTTTCCTGGGCTTTATCTAATACATACGAAGAAAAATACTATCGCCCTTGTCCTATTCTTTTGCTCATCAAATAAAAGTAAAGATACATTTGATCTCTTTCACACAGAGAAACACATATGAAACAAACTGTCAAAACACAAACTGAAAAGTTGTTGGTATCGACGACCGAATAGTTTCTGCATGTGCGTGGAGTCTCAATAGAGTTGTACATAGGACTCATTTTTGCAATCAAACTGTTTCAAAACTGAAAGTTGAATGTGTGCGACTAGTTTTACATTCATCACATTCATTGAGTTCAGTGCTTAATAAGATCAAACTGTATTTGAAAAACCCTTTTTTTTGTGCTTCAGCGTCAGTATTTCACTTAAATGAGGTTTACTTAAGGTTTTCCATTTTCACTAAAGTTCACTTAAGTGAGATGCACTCGAGAGTCCTTATAACTTCTTGAGCAAAAGGAAATTCAACTAGACTAAAAGTGAGAAACCGTATTTTTGGGTGAACAAATTCACTTAAGTGAATTTAATAATCTTTCATTTATGTACTCAATTTCACTTGAGTGAGGTTTACTTAAGATTTTTTATTTTCACCTAAATTCACTTGAGTGAGGTGGACTCGAGCCTTCGTGTAGCGTATAGTATCTGAAGCAAAAGTTAATTCAACTAGTCCAAAATTAACAAGCAAAAAACAATGCCGTTTATTTTTGGTTTCAAACAGTATGCTTCGATCAAATTTTTTCCAGTCTATTGCTTACAGTTCCAGTGCGCAAAAATAAATCTATTAAAATATTTTCGCGTGTCAAAAATAATTGAGGTGAAATGCAAAATTAATTGCTTGCATGATTGGTTTACAGTTTCATGAAAAAAAACACTGCTGTCATGAAATGTCATGCAGAACAATGGACCGGCAATTGTTTTGCATGCGAAAAAAAGTGTGGTGAATGATTTTTTTTTTTTTGATGGTTGGTTTACATTTCCCAAAAAATATATTTTCACCTCAATTAATTATTTGCATGCAAAAATAATTATTTTCCATTTTTAGGCCTATATAGTTCATTAATTTAATAAAAATAATAAAACAAAAATAAGTGGAGAACCAGGGCCTAGTGACTTACATCTCCCAACCATTCCTGTGTGCGTGTTATTGACGGGAAGAGAGGGGACCTACAATTTTTGCCGAGTCCGAACGGCTAGATGAGAAGCACTTATTCATGACAAAGTATACTCTTGGAAGATTTGTCAGTTCCTCGCAAGAAGCACTACCACGGGAATAAAAGCCAACGCACTAACCATCATGCCACGAGGTACTACAGTTTAATAGTTTAGGGTAAATTAAAGACTCAATGGGTGGTTTAGGCCAAGGCAAACATTTGTTGTCTTGAATATTATACAATTTGGTGCACAGAATGGTGGACAACTGTTTTGAACATTTTGATTTTTTTTCGCATACTTTTGTTAAACAGATGTGAAGAAAGCTAATTCATAAACGCATCTTCTACCTATATTGTATTGAAAAATAAAATGAAAATTTATTATGTTCATACATTGCCTATAAAGGCTCATGAGCGCTCACAACCGCTAGCACTTGCCCTCGAGCCATTACCATGCCATACTGCCTAAACAGAATGCAGACGGAGCTGCAACTGGAATAGCTGTCAAAATGTTGAATAATCACAAATCCAATGATACGAACAGAACACGACGCAGCTAGACAAGTTGGCCAACATTTAACTTTTGAATGCAGCTTTTACGTACGATATTTTTTGACAGCTATTCCAGTTGCAGCTCCACTTGCAGCACTCTATTCTGATCAGGCAGATATTCTGTTTTCGCTCTTTCCCATGAGCATGTGTTTCGGTATTTCGGTATTGACTTTTACGCTCTTTTTGACAATCCTTTGTTAAACCTGCGTACGCTCGTGGACAAAATATGAGCTGAGAGCGTTTTATGAGCGATCATGTGCGAGCGTTTCCGTACCCTGATTAGATTCGTTAATCTTAGAATAATGAAGTAAAGGTACTACTCTATTTAAAACTACGGTTGGCAGAATCTCAAAAAATGTTACTCTCAAATGGATATTCGTCAGAGATTAACTCTCAAGATCTAACTAGCAAAAGTACCTACCTACTCTCAAATGAAAACGCACCTTTAATTGAACCAAAGCCTATTTTTTCATGGACCCTTCATGTATTTAATGATTTAGTAACAGACTTTCGAAAAAGGAAGTTTCGAAAGGCAAAGTTTCGAAGGGTAAAGTTTCGAAAAATAAAATAATTCGAAAAAAGAAAGTTTCGAAAGGAGAAAGTTTCGAAATGTCAAAGTTTCAAAAAAGAAAGTTTCGAAGGACAAAGTGGGCAATTTCATGGTAATTTCACGTTACATTTGTGAGAGTTTTAAAAGCTTTTTGGTTAAAAGTTGCATACTTATTAAATCATAAATGAAACAAAATATAGACTGTATATACATAGTACTGTTTTTAACTACTAGGAACTAATAAAAATGTTGGTGAACAGAAATTCATTCTCAGTAAAAGATTCGAAAGCATGTTGGTAACTCTCGTTACTCGTTTCGGACACGGGTTTTGTGGCAGAAACTTGCACATTTTTTTTTTAATTCAACGAACCAATAAAGCTTAGCTAAATTGTTCAATTCGATACAAGAATATATCAGCCTGTTGATAACTGCACACAAACTATAAATTACTAAAAATATTTTAAAGAAATTTAATAAAATACATGGTAACTCACGTTACGAAAAGTCGGTAACTCACGTTATTTCACGTTTTTAATTTGAAAATTATGGGTTAAACATTTTACAATTTTATTTTCAACCGTAAATTTGTTACGTGTAGAATATTTTGCAATTCTAATTTTAAAAATAGCGAACAATAATAATAAATAATAGCGAGATAAATTTTCCTTTTCATGTCATGTCCATTTTTTCATGGAATTACCCAAGTTTCGAAAAAAAAGTTCCGAAATCCGCGGAACTTTGTTGTTCCTTGAGCGATTTCGACTAAATTGACACGGGTAATAGCTGATAAAGAATTAAAAATGAAAACAATATTTACAATAGGTAGGGTGTTCAACTTCGTTGTTCCTCGAGCGTTTTCATTGAAATTGACATAGATACCTGATACAGAATATTTTCAAAACACGGTGTTCCAAAAATAGGTTAACATATTAAAACTTCACTAAAAACGGTCAAGGAACAACGAAGTTGAAATTGTTTTTTGGAATAGCCTATTGGAAATATTTTTAATTCTTTATCAGCTATTACCTGTGTCAAAACATTTTAGGAACAAAAAAGTTTTAATATGTTTACCTATTTTTGGAACACCCTGTTAATTAATTTCATTAAAATGTGTCAATTTCATTAAAATCGGTCAAGGAACAACGAAGTTAACATTTTTTTTAAACACCCTGAAATTTTATTGTATTTTTATTTTAATTCCGTATCAGGTATCACCTGTCAATTTCATTGAAATCGGTGAAGGGGCAATGAAGTTGACATTTTTTTCAAAAACACCCTATTGGAAACATTTTTTTCATTTTTCATTCTGTATCAATTATTAACTGTTTCAAATTCATTGAAATCGGTCAATGAACAACGAAGTTCCTTTGACATTCCGAAACTTTCTCCTTTCGAGGCATCGTTTTTCGAAACTTCGTGTTTTCGAAACTTCGTCATTTCGAAACTTTGGTTTCTTGAAACTTTATCTTTTGAAACTTTACCTTTTTAAACTTTGCCTTTTGAAAATCTGGCAGATTCCCATATTTCATAAGTGATGCCAAACAGTTCTTTATTTGATTTGAAAGGCTAAATATTAACGACTAATGTAGAACATTCTAGATATTTACAATAATTTCAACAGTCACAAGAATGGCATCTTTATCACGCTATTAAAAAAAATAAATGGCCTATACAATCAGCTAAACAAGATATTACCACGCCTCCCTTTTTCAAGCAAAAGTAAGTAGGTAGACAGAAATAATATAATCGGTTACAAATATTTTTTTTTCATTGACGTCACATAATAGAAGGTCATATAACGAACGTATGCAGGAAGTCCTCATCGAATTCATTCATTAGAAGCTGATAAGATCAAAATTTTAGTACCCAGTTAGGTAGCTTGCTTTTAATACCTACTTCTAGCAAAACAATCAAAAATCACATTAGATATTTGATTATGTACAATATTGAGACTTTCATTTCAAGACACTGTTTTTGTTTTGTTTTCTTTTAAAAATAATTTGTAACTTCCAACTATCAAAGTATCAAAATATTGTGGAGGTAGATATCAAGTCTTTTCTCACCCCTTTGGAAGTTGTTTGGTAAGGTTGTTATTATTTTTTTTTATTAATATTTGTTTTTTAATGTTCTCTTCGTACTCTACGGCATTTAATATTAGCACACACAAACGTGGGAAAAACAAAGAACCATTCCATAATTTTGTTACACTTTTGTGTGCACACACATACATATTCATGCATATGTTGATTTAATATGAAAATAAAAATAATAACAAATAGAAAAAAAAACAACAAAAAAAATAAACAAAAATAACAAAGAGAAACAGAGATAGGGTGATACACGTACAAAGTGTAAAGTCCGTAAGTCGAAAAAAAGAGCTTTTTTGTGTTTCTTTCGATGTGTGTATGCATAAGATGCAAGTGATGGTGGTGATGTTAGTATAAAGTTTGAGAGTAACTTTTTTGAATTTTGTTGGTTTTACTTCGTGTTTGGTTGAAGACGAAGAGGGTGGTTTATTAGTGGTGGTTTGTTATTTTATTTGTGTGGTGCGGTGTGGTGGGCAGGCAGCTGTTCTGTATCACTGTGTTTGTTAGATCAAGGTCAGTCGTGTTTATATTTCAAATTTTGTTTTGATGCCAGTGTTTATCTGCGATTATTCTTTGAGTATATATTTCTCTTTTTTATTGCCATTTATTTATTTTGTTATCTTTTATATTTGAGTTTTAGTCTTTGTTGTTTTTGTTGTTAGTTTAAAATATAAGGTTGGTGTGGATGAGTTTTGCACTTTGTGCGCAAGTTTTGTTTATTCGCATTTTAACAATTTCCAATAAAAAAAAAAATTAAATTTGCGATATACATATGTAGGTATACCTGTATACACTTTGTAAATTATATTATAAGTAGGTAGGTACCTATATGTGTGTGTTTTTTTTTATTTGTAAGAATAGAAAGTAAAGGGAAAGGAATGATTATTCACATACAATTACAATTTGGTTTTATACCTACCTATTTATAGATATAAATGTAGGTAGGTGGGTACCTACATATCTATAGATGGTTTATTAAAAACTATCATAGATTAATTGTTGATGAGGAAGTTATTGTTTTTATTATTGTTTTGATTTAAGATTTGAGAAAACGTCATTAAATTCATATGACACAGCAATTTCTGTTGTGAAATTCAGATACATTTTGTAAAAAAAGATGGATGATAAAGTTGGTGCATTGGCATAATGTAGGTAAATAACTAAATTTATGTAGATGTGGGTACTTACATACACACAAAATCTTTATTGAAATGATTGAAAATTGAAGACTTCAATTTAATCAGAATTGTTTCGGTAGAAGTCTATACCTAGCTACCTCCATAGGTAGATCTTTCGGAAAGCTTAAATAAACAAACAATCAAAACACGTGGCATGTCAACCTGTTATGTGTGTAGGTTCCTACTTACCTACCCATATTATGTAAAAAAAAGTTGACCGCAAAAAAGCGTCAGGCTTGGAAGCCAAAGAATATTATAGAAGAAACAGTCAAACCTACCAGAGTTGTTAAAATGGAAAAGTTTTTACATGGACCTACCTAATATGATGTTTTTTTTTTTATCGAGATTAGGATAAGCTCGTCGTAGTTCAGAGTACCTAGGTAGGTATTCCCGAAAAAAACAAGTAAAACTAAGTTTAAGAAGAAGAAGTACCTATACCTATAAAAAAAACTCGAACCAAACACCAGTTCTATAATATTTTTACTCTTTGTTCTCAACAGTGGATCAATAATGAGATTTGCCACTCCGCTAACCTGAATTAATTCGGATCACTTCCAAGTAACACTGACTACACAATCCTACTATTGAACTTCGACAAAAACTTTGAATTTACCATACCTTCCAGATCCACCTGGGAGTATGTGGGATTATTTAAAGATCAATCGATTCACTTCTACACCGACGGATCGAAGACCAAAGATGGGGTTGGCGGAGGTGTGTACTCTGACAGGCTAAATTTAATTCTCTAATGTAATCTAATGTAGCGTATTTCAGGCGGAACTTCTAGCGATAAAAGAAGTACTAAGTACTATCTTGGCTCAAAGAAAACGTGATATTAACAAAGGATATCCGCATCTTCTCTGATAGTCAAGCCGCTATTTAGTCTCAGGACTCTGTCTCTATAAACTCTAGAACTGCCCTTAATTGTCGAGCATCTCTGGTGGAGTTGGTGAAACAGTTTTATATTCACCTTTGTTGGGTGCCAGGCCATAGTGACATTGGAGGTAATTGTAAAGCTGATGAAATCGCTAGAAGTAGAACATTACTACCCATTTTATCTGAAAGGACAAATATTAGTACCCATAGCTACGTGTAAAGTTTTGCTGAGGCAGAATGCTTTGGAGAGAACAATCATTAGGTGGAATACCATCATTGTTGGGCGTCAAAACTAGTAAGCCAAACCATGATTTAAAGCGCTGCATGTCTTAGATATCCCTAAACAGACTGCACATCAGCTCTGTTGTAAGTGTCTCCACTTAGGAGACTACTTTTATAACGATCCTAGTGATCTGGCAAAAATCAACATAAATAGTCTCGTTCGTTTCATCAGAAGCTCTAAGTGCCCTATTACACGATGACATTTGAGTCATGACTTCTTTCGAAATTCAATGAGTGCGAACGAGAAAAAATATTTGATCTCACCTTCGCACTCATTTAATTTCGAAAAAAGGCATGACTCATAAGTCGTCGTGTAATAGGGCACTAAGTGGTTTAACGAGTAAGGAAGGAGTCTTTCAGATTCATGTGGTATCACAATGAACCAACTTTGGTCTAAGAGTGTCAGTATTAATTTACTGACAGCCACTTCTACCTACATAACCTTACTTACTCCTTATTTTTAATAATAGATAAAATCGTTTGCCAATGTAGTAGCCTTGGGTTCTCCAACTGCGTTCGTCTGGTCCTACGGCTGTCCTATGTCTGACTGACACTAACACGTCCGTTCAGCAAAAAAAAAGTGGAAGTTCCACTCTTTGGCGTAAAAAAAGGTACTTATGTTCCAAAAAGTGGCCACACTCACATTTTACTTAATGGTGCGTCTACTCAAAACCTTTTTTTTTTTAAATATCAATCGTTATTTTTCCACCACACGTTTGACGTCTGCAGGCCTTTCTTTAATTTTGTTCACGTTAAAAGCTACAAAAAAAGGAGGAAGTTCCACATTTTTATATAAAACATGTAGTTATATCTCTAAAAAGTGGCAACATTGTTATTTAAACTGAAAGTGCGTCCACTCAACATCTATTTTTTAAATACTTAGTTTTATTTACCAACACGCGTTTGGCATTTATAGGTGTTTCCGCAACTTTTTTCATGTTCCGACATCACCAAAATTTTACTCGAGGGTGCGAAGGTCTTTTAAAACATCAATTCCTATTTTTATCATGGAAATTACCAAGAAATTTACTACTTTTTTTAATTTACCATTTTCTATAGGTTGGGCGCCATTTTTGAAAATGGCGTCCACGCGACAGGATTTCAAAAATGACTTCAGTGCTAAATTTCATTCTTAACGAAAACAGAAAATGACAACAAAATCTATAAACGAAAAATTTCGTAGTGATTTGTTTTGTGTAGTACGGAGTTCGATGGTGAAATTTCAATTAAAAAGAAAACGGTAGTAGATTCCTATAACCAAGTCTCCACTTGTTTTCACATACAATTATTGCCCGACAGAATATTCTTGACGAAAATTTGACAGTTTCACTTATCTTGCAGTGGAATTTTATTTTTAAATGGGAAATGAACGAAGAAACAAATTAAGAACAAAGACCACACTATTTTTTGGAACCTTTAAAACCACAACGGACGATACAAAAACTAAAAAAAATATTAGAACGAGAAAAAAATACTGACTTATACGATTTTGAACTGTTTTTTTTTTTTTAATTTACTTTGGCATCTTTCTGATAAAACTCTACACCTTTTTTTCCGTAATCATTTCGTTTCTGATTTCATTCGCAAGTTTGGAGATCATAGAAAATTTTCGTTTCACCTCAGGTAGGAATCCGATTCAAGCTCAAGGCTAATCCGAGTGAGAACCAACTCAGAAGAAGCTGAGAGGGAAAATAACGGTAGGAGTCTCTTTCCAGCCTAGAGACCCGATTCCGCTTTGTGTGCAGAATCGATCAAATTTATTCACACTTGTTTTGGGCGTGAATTGTGTACACGGGAAATCATTAACGCTTGCGAAATTGGGCTAATCTTAGGGCGTGGGGGAACAACTTTATGAACGGTGGCGGCTTTAAATGGCACTCGAATGCACCATGAAAAGTTATTTAACCTGAGCTTATCGAAGTTGGTACAGTCAAAGAAAAGATCAGCTGGAACTTAAGTCCATTTAAAAATTGGAAACTATCAGATAATTGGGTTTTGACACAAGCTCACAAGGGTCCGATTTCGTTTCATATTTCTCTTGTTTGTTTTACTGCTGATACTGGATGTGAACTTAGAGAAGTACGAATGAAATTTATTCCTGTATTGAGTATTGTAATTATGAAATATTAGTGACGTAGTGTGGTGCATTATTGTTGTTGCTGATTCGGTGTATGGTGTCAGGGCGATATGGACGAAATAATTTGGAGCTTTAATAAACACGTTATTAAAAAAAATTATGCTACAAATTCGAAGAAAATCGATTCGCCTGTTAAATCTTTTTTTTTTCGATGCACGTGTACAATGCAAATTAATTTTTAGAGTTATCCTGCTTTTTACCAAAGACCACCTATTTTGGCCCATTGATGTATTCCCTTAGATTTTGAAATCATAACGAAATCTCAGCTCCTCGTTTCCCTCTCAAATGGTAATGAAGTTTAAAATACTACAGAAAAAACGACTCGTATCCATATTAAAAAAAACACTGCCAAATAAATAAGAACTAGATTTCTGAACCGAACTTCCTCTGAAAATATAATACAATATATCATCAGAACTCCATACTACAAAAATCTAAGAGAAGAATGCACACAAGCACTCGGAAAAAACGAGGCGGGCAGAGAGGTTATTTCGTAGTTTTTGACCTCCTAAACTATGTAAGGAGCAATTAGGGAAAGTACGAGTTTGATGCTTCTTAAATTTAATCTCTAATTAAATCGCCTCTTGAAGATACCAAGCACGTATGAATTTTATTCATTATTTATGATATGATTTTCAAAAATTGTTTGTTTTCGACTTTGAAACGATTTTTTTAATTGATCTACTTAACAGTGCTAGTTGTTTTCTGTTATTATTGCTTGCGTTTATCAAAAAACTAAAGTAAACAACACCACAGCTTGTGCCACTATTTGCCCCGTCATTTACAAAACCCTTAACACTTGAAGTGTAATAACAAAACAAATTTTAATACATACAAACATAATATTCAAGTTGAATTAAAAATGCAAAACAACTGCATTTTTCATATTGTAAATATTCACAGTGGAGTAGTTTTAAGATATCTTGCAGGAGATAGCTACAAAAAAATACGTGGCTTAGATGTTTACTTTTTTTGTGTCATAGTTCAAATCTTGAAGTATTAAACGAAGATGTTTTTCGTTGTGCTTTTTAAACACATTTTGCAAATTTTAGATTTTTTTAAGAAAACAACGCAATAAATATGTTAAAACAACATTGGTATATACACCGTTCGGAATGCTGGATAGAGTGATTCAAAATTGGACCTTCCAAATAGACTATAATAGTCGTTGCCAATATTTGAATGAAATTTTCTTCAAAAAGTAAATGCCGGGAATTTCCTTTGGTTCATAATTTCAGTTTTTGGTTTATAATTCCTTTTTATGTTTTTATTTTAAATTGGGAAAAAAGATAATCCTAAGTGAACTACCTTTGTGGAAAAAAAATATGTATTATTATCGTCTAGTGTTGAGCGCATTAACTCTCTTCACCCCAAACTTAAGATACGCCACTGAATGTGAAGCAATATTGTCGTGTTATAGTTAATAATTTGTGCAAGCGCAAAATAGGGCATACATTCAGCAAACGCAGCACCACGTTTCTTTTATTTATGTTATTTATATGGAAACTAAGGTGATGACCGAGGGTACTCCTCGTTTAGCATTTTGTTTTTTGTTTTTTTTACAAAATGTGTCAACAGCGAAAAACAATAACTATTATTGTTATTGTTATTTGGGGATTTTTTAAATAAATGATGTGTGAATATGTGATTTAATGGATATTATGTACATAATGTTAATTTTTCTTATCAAAGTCTGCTACTATAACGGTTCAAAATACAACATACAAACTATTGAAAAAAAAGATAGTTGCCTAAGTTTCGATACAAAAGGACATAGAATTCCTTTTGTATCGAAACTTAATTTACTATTTAATTTTAGTCTGGAAAAACAAAAATCAATATTTTTCAACAATGTTATTTCTTTACTGAAAAGAGTATAATTTTTGAAATTGTTGGGTTGCCAAGCCCTATGGCCACAGCAATATCACAAATTCGATTTCAACTAAAAATTTTTCAACTCATACTGACTACCGCACGCCTACAATGAAACTCAGTAAAGATTTTAAAGTCTTATTCCCATCCAAAAAGGGACTGGGATGATGACGTCGTGACGAGAGACTTCGACACAACTATCTATGCTGATGGCTCAAAGATGGAGTGTGGTGTTGGTTCAGGAATCTTTTCTGAGTCTCTTAATATCTCAAGGTCCTTTCGTCGTAATACAGCTATCCTCACAGACAGTCAGGCAGCTGTCAAAGCCATTGATTCGGCTATATCATCCTCTTAACAGGTCCAATAATGCTGGGAGGAGCTCGCAACCCTTAATATTGACCTCAAGGTCACTCTTATCTGGGTTCCTGGCCATAGAAGCATTAAGGCAAATGAACGGGCAGCCCTTTACAACTCACTTGCGGAAGGAGTCAACATACCCCTGGGAGTTGTGAAGGGCAATTTACTGTCTTTCTTTCTTTGTGAATCCAATCGTAGGTAAAATAGCTTGACCGAATGCAAAATATCCAGAAAGATCTGGCGCACCTATAATAAATCCCGAACAATTGATCTGTTATGTAGACCCAGGTGAGATATAGCTAGGGTCGTTGCAACCTGTACTGGACATTGCCCAGTAGGGGAACATGCAGCGAGACTGGGTATTCCCTACAATACTCGCTGCCGTAGCTGCAATGTTCAGGAAGAAAAGGAAACAGTCCTTCACTTTCTTTGTAAATGTCCTGCTCTGGCTAGAATGAGAGCACATTCGTTTGGAGTGGCAATTTTTGACGACCTCAACGAACTTTCTGAAATGAAAATCAAAAACATGATTTCCTTTCTTAACGCGACGAAATGGATCTAAGACAAAATCGGTTGCTTCTGTACCATGTTCCCCCCCAGACCCCAAGACCGTGAGCAATCGGAATACAGGCCTCTGCTGGGTTTCATGATGCTCAATGACAGCGATCATCGGTTGGATCCTTCGCGCCCCAGTCGTTCTGCTATCTGCTGAGCTCGGCATATCGCAGCTGGCTTTGGGTGAGATGCGATTCAATCGACTGAGTGTCTTAAGTCCCGCCTCTTGACATTGGTGCTAGCCCAAAATATACTAAAACCATATTCCAAATCCGTTCTAATTCAAATCAATGAACTCTGGGCTCATGATGGATGATTATCTCCACTGGAAACCTCCGGTCATGCCGAGTGGGCATAAGGAGACCCAGGTGGAGATCTCGCATTCAATCATGTATCTAGAAAACCCCCGAAGGAATGAAGTCAAACGAGTTATGGTATCAAAACGGCGCATTTCAGCCCTAATTGGGTACTGGGCGAGTGTTACGCCCATGCCACAATTTCTACCCACCTACATACCTATAATTTTTGAATTACTATGCAGTATTAGATCTGTTTCTTTACTTTCCAAAACTGCCAATTTCTTACAATCGACTGTTGTGATCTTTGGCACATTAAGGTTCGCGAGCTTAGACCACTTTTTCGACAACAGTTGCAATATTTGATATCGGTTGAGTGCACAGGAAAAACCCGGCATATATGTGGTTATCAATCAGCAAACCAGGTTCACAAACTTTTTGTCACAAACTTGCGTATACATAGCAGCTGCAGTTGGTGCAATACTTTGATTGAAACTCCGCCCACTGTTTCAATGCATAACATCCACTTTGGAAGTAACTTTTCAATATTTCCCAACGTTCTATAAGTGAAAATCCATTTATTTCGTAAAGCAGATATATACTAATGAGATTCTGTCCATTAGAGCTATCAGCTATCAACAAAACATAATCTTAAATGCTCAAAAAGAAATTGTAAACGTTAAGTTCAAAAAGTAGTTGAAAATAAAGGGTTTTACTTGGTCCAGAAAAAGTCTTTCCGTGGTGTACAGAATGCAACTTCAACTTTTTACAAAACTAATACCTACTTATCTTTTTTCTTATACTTTTTTTCTTACAAATTACCAAATTCCAACCACAATTTTTCCTAAATTATTTTATTATTATTTTATTGTATATTTTGTCTTAGTACCCATAAAAAGCATACAAGTATTTATATTTTTTTTTATCTATTTTTTTCCAGATAAGTGAGCAAAACTTGCTTTTCTCCTTCATCGGATTTTGTTAGTTCATCCCAAAAAATTTTCTTCAGATTTAACACACAAAAAATAAAACTATATAAGTGTGAAGGGTGAGGCAAAACTATAATAGTAAACCCTCCAACCTTCACCAATGAATTAATATGACTGAGAGTCAATTATTCTCGATGTCGGCTGATTTCTTTGATACTTCATCGAACAGCAGCAACACGCTGAAGTTCGATTTGTATTCACTGGGTAGTGGCTTCAGTTCAAGCAGTAATAGTCTTCTTTATAGTGGCGGTGGTGGTGGTAGTAATAGTCATCTGACTTTTAGCCAACCGACAATATCAATAGCTCAGAGCAATAGCAACAACTCCTTTAATAACAGTACAAACGGTTCACCGAGTACAACTGTCACCAGCAGTAACAGCACATCACTAGATAGTGTCCGTGAAAGTTTAATGCTGACTAACGCCATATCTATACCACGAAGCAGCAGCAGTATACACAACAACCAATTGCACCACCATCCTCTCCATCATCATCATATGCATCAACCCAGAATAATGACCGATCTATCAGATATATGTTTGGATTCGCTAGAAGCCAGCTCGTTGTCACCAACTCTTCTGCAGGATGTTAGTTTGAGTGCATCGGCTATTAACACACATAATGCTAGCTCAAATGGGAATATGCTGTTCCCCAGTGAGCTTTCACCGCTAAGTAATAGCAGTAGCAATGGAGGTGGTGCTGGCAGTACGAATAGCAATTCTGGAAATGGAACTAATTCGCTTGGCTTTGATCCTCATCAGCCAACACCGAACTCGAATACAATGTGGAGTGACATTGGCAATGCCATTATTGCAACCAAAAATGAACCATTTCAAACAGAAGACGACTATATATTTCCGATCGATAAAGCAGAGATACAAAATGCTAGTTTTCCAAATTTTTACGATGAATTGGAAGATCTTAATATCGAAGACTTAATACCAACGAATGAAGGAAGTTACATACTCTCGCCAAATGTTACGGGTTTTCATCAGTTGCAAAATTCAACCCAGTTACATAGTCCACAATTATCGCCAGCAGGACCACCACAGCAATTGTTGGAACAACAACACCAGCAACAGCAACAGCAGCAACAAAATCAACAAAATCAACACAATCATCAACAACAACAAGTTCATCATCACCAACGGATACAACAGCATCAGAACTCCTTGGGAGTTCAACTTCACCACAATAGTTTTGACGAACGTCGGCACAGCTCAGCAAGGCATCATGGTTCCTCTAGTCCATACGAAATTTATCATAGCACTCCAAATAAACAAATCAATTCAAATACAGCATTCTCGCCAGGAAGTCAGGTTAGTGGATGTCTTTCTAATTTTTTTTTAAATATCTAATAACTTATTTTATTTTGCAGGCGAGTCCGAATTCACCGCTCCTACTAAACTCAGTCACACCCCCACCGCCACATGCCAATCGTTCTCAATATCAACAAAATATGGTCAAATCTCGTAATGTTCAATTGCTCAAAAAAGAATTCTCTATGTCGCCCGATCGTAATAACAGCAGTAGTCTTTTGGGCCAATCAGTCCCTGCGCCCTCACCATCGCACATTCTTCTTTCGGGTACAGCATTGAGTCCTGGCAGCAGTGGTTTCGGTTCTGGTGGTCGAAGAACTTTAACAAGTGATACCTCATCACGTTTGTCATCTTCGGCACCGACACACGTGTCGCATTTAGCCATGGAGCAAATTTGGGGTAGACGTGAGCCACGGCAGCATTTATTATCCACTGGTTCGCTGGTCGAAGCAGATTCATACTCCTCTCTTAGTACCGGAAGTGTGCTAAGTCCGGAGGGCAATGATTTCTCCCAGGATGAAGATGGTTACACTGATGATGACAGTGACCATTATGAAGATTTGTCAAGCGATGGTAAGCGAGTAAGCGAGATTCTACAAAACTCCAAAATTTAACAATGTTGCTTTCATAGGTTCCGATAACGAAGAAGACCGTACCTCAACACCAAATCAATTATCTAGTAGTAAAGGAAAAGAACGATTTTTTTGGCAGTATAATGTTCAAGCAAAAGGTCCCAAAGGCAAACGTTTGGTATTTCAATCAAAACTTGAAGATCCTCATGTGTTAAATGAAGTTACAGATCCCGTGTTCAGCCCGAACTGTTCAGTTCGGGGCATCAAGGTATTTAAAGTAAATACAACCCAAAATCTGGCAACAATGGAAAATTATATCTTTTGAAGCTGAATTATGATGTATATGATTTACTAATATTTATGTTATTTAACCTTTAGCATAGTGGCAAAGCTCGTAAAGGTGATGGCAATGATTTAACTCCAAATCCAAGAAAGTTACACAGTATCGGAAGAGAATTAGATAAGCTGAGCAGAACTATTAATGAAATGACACCAGTCAGTGAATTGCCGTTCAATGTAAGACCCAAATCGAGAAAAGAAAAAAATAAACTAGCGTCGAGGGCATGTCGACTAAAGAAAAAAGCCCAACATGAAGCTAACAAAATCAAATTGCATGGACTTGAAATTGAGCACAGTAAGTTTAGGATTTATATTTTAAAAAATTATTTTTGAAGGCCGAACTTTGAATGTCATAGCAGTTTTTTACAGTTTTCCACGTATCAGAATTTGAATTTGTTTTCAGTTTTTAGATTCAATATTCTTTTCAAGCTATTTAGGATAAAAGTGTTCAGGTGACTCATTAGCTTAAGAACGTTAAACAACTTGCCTGTTATTTCGATGCTTTCGTCACACAAACTAAAATTCTTTCAATAGAAAATTTAAGGCACTAAAAAACAAGACCATATTTATTTTTTACCTGTCGATAACAATAATTTAACCAAATAGTAAGCAAATTTTAGGAGTGGAGGTATAACCAAAATTCATAGGGCTATATGTGTAGGTATACCCATTACTATACCAAATCCAACCGTCTGTCAGGTTTTTTTTTCAGCGGGGGGTGGGGGTGGTGGTTCAAAAATGGTATTTTTTCCGATTTTTGTGTTGGAGGTATAACCACTTTAATTTATATACAAAAAATAGAGGATTGTGGACTGATTTAAAATATATAGGTGTCAGACGATTCCGTTTCAGCCTTCGCCCCGTCAGACGGCTGTTAAGTTTGCAAGAAAATCAACTTTTTGCGTTCGAGGTATAATCAAATAAATGATACCCAACAAATTCAGAATAATTCTTCTGATTCCCAAAATGTCGGTCTCAGACGTTTTTTTGCAGCCTTAAGCCTCTCAGACGTCATTTAAGTATTTTCAAATGCATTTTCAACTAAAAACCTTAAAACTATTTTCTTTTCAAATATAACCATATTATGCTGGTCACATGGAAATACTCGTACTTTGCACATATTCCCAATCACGAATATGTTTGTCTCAGACAAATTTGTTTCATCCAAACTCCCACCAGACGTCATTAAATTATCATCAAACGCATTTTTCAACTTAAAACCCGAAAAACTTGTTTCTTTTGTTATATAACCAAATGAATGATATACCAAAAATTCAGAATAATTCTCCTGATTATCAATACGTCGGTCTTAGACGTTTTGTTTTCAGCCTTAGCCCTCTCAGACGCCATTTAAGAATTTTCAAATACACATATTAAAATTAAAGGTCATTCAAAACTATGCAGAAATGAGTTTTAATCTTTGGAGAATATCTCCCTTTGCAGTCTACAGACTTGTTCCTAATGTTGAAGTTGCCGAAAATTACCAGAAGCCTTACACCTTTTGAAGTAAATTTATTCAAAACTCAGATGAACGATCAAGTTTCAGAAAGCTTAGTGCTATAAAACCAGGGACTTTTTTCATAAAACTACAATACAAGCCTAATAATTATTTCTGAATTATAGTTTGATAGGCGTTTTTAAGATTTCCTTTCCCATTGAAAATAAATAAATTAGGTGGCACAACAGCTCGTGGAGAATCAAGGCCTAGTGACTTACAACTCTCAACCATTCCTGTGTGCGTATTTTTTGGCAGGAATGGAGGGGCCTACAATTTTTTGACGAGTCCGAACGGCTAGATGAGAAGCACTTGGAGGATTTGTCAGTTCCTCGCAAGAGGCGAAAAACACATGTCTGATTTTAGGTGGCAGCGGCTGGGAATCGAACCCAGACCTTTAGCATGACAGTCCTACGCACTAACCATCATGAAAGAGGTACTCGTTTCCCATTGGGGCTTTTGAAAAATAGAATAACAGACAAAACTATTGGGTCAGATACGATTTCAAGTTTGTTGCTGCGAAACAGGCTACAAATCCAACAAATTTCTTACAAGGCTTCGAAGTTAAAGGAATCGTACATCTGCACAAGAATATAATAACGAAATATGTAGTATGTATTTACTTGTTTTAAGAAGAAATGTAGGAGCACTGAACCATTTGTAAATTTCATATTTTTGACCCATCTAAGTTGGTCATTATAAGAATAGGCGAAACGTCCACAGCAGATTGTTCTAAGTTCAAAATTAATATGCGAGGTAAGAGTCCAATTTATACTTTTGACATGTGAACTTTTGAATATGTGCCTTAATTTTTTGTCATTCAAATATATTTCCTCAATGGCTAATCCGAAATTCTTAGGAGTTAAAATAATTCTTATACAAAAATTTAGTTTTTTTTGTTAATAGACAAAATTCATGATGTACTCGTACAATTTTTGTACTTTTTTCAACGATTTGAGAAATTTCTCAACTGCCAATTTTTGGAAGTTGTGTGAAGTCAGACCTCAAATTTTATGGAATTTTTTTAAATCAAATTCAACTGTTCTTTTATTATAGCAAACCTCGAAAAACAAACAAAAATTCCTAAAAGATCCCCAAATTAAATCGAAGGGGGTTAAGGCCGATTGAGTTTGTTCACCCACCAGGTCAATATGAAAATCCATTAAAAAATTGTCTGTCCACCCACACCAAACAAAAATATTCAACTTTTCTTTTTTGCACGTAAAAACAAAAAGCGCTTCAACGTTGGTTTGTCTAAGGTTGAGGTCGGAGTTCTGACTTCTCACAACTTTACAAAAACCAACTAAATAAAATAGTGATGTGGTCTATGATAATTTCTTTCTTATTTTCAAGTTAATACAAAAACATATTTTCGTGTTATGAATTTTAGGCAGCAAGCAAGTTGTCTATTTTTATAACAATCGCTTTAGACCTAACCGGAACGAAATATGATCAAAATAGTTACTTAAAATTTGCTTAACAAATTTAATAATGGTAGCTGTCACTGTTACACCTTAAAGTAAAGATAAACAAGAAATTAAATGCTCGCTTTAGTCTGACATGTTTTTGGGTTCCATTAAACCCTTGAACTTTATTTCTTCATAGTGCAAGTGAAAAAATAGAACTTTTAAGCCCCCTTATTTTTTAATGATCTAAAACAATTTTTTTTTAAGACTTAAGACATTTATTTACTTTTGTTTTAAATTATTATACCTTTTAAATTGATCTTTACAGAGAGGCTTTTAAGTGGCATAAACGATATCAAACAAGCACTTTGTATAAAATATCAAAATCAAGGTGATCCAACTGATGAATTGGATGAACAAATTGAACAAATCTATAAAGCTGCCATAAGTAAGTGATACTCAATTTGAATAAATTCTCATTTTTGTTTACGAGTAAAATAATTTAATTTTAACTATGTATAAATTTATGTTACTGCGATTCTAATTGAATTTTACCTTTCCACGCGCTGATTGCAATGTCCTTCCAGCTGGTCTAAGGATTGCAGGTGGTACAACAGACTTTGTGAATAATGTATTGGATAATGTCAAAAAAGGTATTTCAAATGGTGGTCTGGAGGATTTACGTAATTCCTAGAAATGATTGAAATCGATCGGAGAGAATGGTGACAAATATGAAGATAATAAGGCTCTGATTAAAATGATGGAAGTTAAAAAACAGAGAGGCAAGCGGAATCAAAAATTATAAAACAAAAACAAAAATAATTAATACCATCTAAGAGCTGTGTGAACAAAACAAAAACATACATAGTTCAATAAGAGTGTTTCAGTTGTTGTTTCTTCAGTGCTGTGTAAACCGAGATTTTTTTTTTTTCAAAAAGAAATAATAATGGTGAATTCTATTAAAGATTTATATATATTTTATATGAAACATACATTACATACAAAAACTATTCTATATTTATATAGATTTTCTTATTTTTTGGCTTTAATAGTTTTAAGATTTTGTAAATTAAATATGAGTTGGGAAAGTAAGAAAAAACAAAATAATATAAATAACTATGTATATATAAAAAAAAATATAGTACATACACGTTCGTATTTAAATAAGATGAAACAAAAAAAAATCACGCAAACATTTTACAAAACTTTTTAAGCTACCAGTTTTACCTGTTAATTTTTAAGGTATTCATTCAATAAGATTTTTATTTATTATTTAATAGTCTCTTTTTTTTTGTTCAGACTATATACATAAATGTTAAAGTGGATTTAATTTTTAATTTTATTTGTTTTACTCTAATAATTAAATTTATTGTTAGTTTTAAATATGTTTTATTATTCTTTTTGTTTACGAAATGTGTGTTTTTTTTGTTTTTTAGAACCGGTTTATTGGTGTGAATTTTATTTTTTGTATTTTCATTTTATACATTATTGCATAAAAAAAGTGGTGTAATGTAAAAACAAAAATGTGTTAAATTACTCAAAATTACATACATATACGTATATTATAGTAATTTTAAGTGCACTCTTGCTGATGAACTCGTTGTGACATAAGTCTATTCCCGACAATAAATTTTGCACCCAAATTTTCCGCTTGGTAATTTTTTAAGAGCGGAATGGAAATCGTTCAGAGAAAAGTGGAAGGTTGGAAAGTTTTTTTTTTTAAAGAAAAAATAGAACGTTAACAATTTTTAATTATTTGAATAATCAAAAAATCAATCAAATCAAAAATCTTTTAGTAACCCTAGGGGTAATGGCTAGTTTGTAAGACAATCACGGTGAATATCTGGTTCGAAATCCAGCGTGTTCCACCTATTGTTTTTTTCTTTTTTTTTTTTACTACCTTTTGAAAGTAAGGGACAAATCCTTCTAGAGCATCTCCTGTTGTAATTAAATGGTTTTCTCTGAAGATAATCTGACAATTAAGCGTTCAACATTATACATACATATGTTTGTATTTAATGTGTTGGCATTTTTTTTATAAAATTTTATGTATCAGTACCTACGATAAGTATATACATACCCACATATATATGTAATACGTTCATTTGGGTGGTTCATACAAATGCCATTGTTTTATTTTAAACAATTTTAGGTAAATCCTATTTTTTTCCTTCTAACTTTTATTACTATTTTATCATTTTGCTCAGACAAATGAGCTGTAAAAAGTTTTAAGTGCACGTGTTAAAAAAGCGGTGAAGTTCATTTCGGTATGCTTTTGTCTTTAGTCACAAAGGGTCAAAGTGTAGCGACATAAGGATAAACTTTCGATGTGGGAAATAACACGTCGGGTTGGTACCGATGGGTGGTGTGTGTGCAATGTACCAGTCCGATTATTCGATTTTTCAATAAATTATGAAACATGTTAAGTGTTTTTTTTTAGTTTTTGAAATATGACTATTTTTAGTTTTTTTTTTTAACTACCTATTTTAAATTACACTAAAAAAAAAGTTACTGGAATACATATACCTCAGAAATACTTAAAATTTACCATATTTTACAGAGCAGATCTACTGCGAGTACATTTTTTGTCGCTGAGTGTATGTATGAGACTACATGTTAAGTAGCGTTTATTTTTGAAATTTTTTAATTTCTTTCGCGCCCCGCCCCCTAAAAGTGATCAAGGTAATTGAAAAATATTTTGTGTAAATTTTTTGAAGCCGCTCAACGTTTGCACGTGCCGGCAAGTACCTACTTTTGGTAAATGTGTAAAAGTGGATGGAAAATCTTAAAAATACCATAATAGTTTAAGAGCCAGGGACATAGAAAGTCAAGTCATTTGCGTAACATTGTAAGTCATATCAATAATTGCCTTTGAGGTGTTGAAGCAATAACCCTTTGTCTGCCTTCCTAAACAAGTGTCGAACAGGTGTAAAATGTTATTTATTTCAATGTCTATTGGTCGGAGGGAATAAGTGTCCATACAAGAAATATTTAGCTTGAAATTTTGAACAATTGTTGTCTTAGGTCCAACTCTCTGTAGTTAGTCCCTAAAAAGATACAAACAGGCAAATTTTCCAAAAACGACTCACAAGTGTAAACAAGTAATGTTTGCAAACTATGCTGCTCTCTATCTTGCTAGGGAGTAACTACAGAAATTTTGACCTATGACAACAATTGTTCAAAATTGCAAGACGAAAGTTTCTTGTATGGACACTTTTTCTGTCCGACCAATAGGCATTAAAATAAATTGATGTACTAATTTCAGGCAGACAAACGGTTATTGGTTCAACACCTCAAAGGCTTTTATTGATATGACTTACAATGTTACGCAAATGACTTGACTTTTTTTGTTGTTGGCTCTCGGTCTATATGGAGTGTATACAAAAATGATTGTCTTTTTTTAAATGATATTCAGCTTGTTTAAAATATCAGTAAATATCCTTGTTTTTTGTGTATTTGTTGTTTTTTTAAACGGGGTGAATATTGTTTAAAAAAATTTTAAATAATTTTTGTATATATGTTTGTATTTATTTTTTATTTTCGAAAATAAGCAGAATTTTAACAAATATTTTATTCAAAACAAAGTTTTGACTGCCCTTAATTTTATTTTCCCTTTTATTTAACCTAAAATAAATAATAAAAGCTCTTTAAGCTTAAAGAAAACATTTCAAGCTAAAATAGAAGAGATAGTTTACTTTTACAATGAACGACACAATTGTAACTGCGTTAGACCCTGTTCAGATTGGGAAGATTGAGACCGGTCTCAAGGCAGTTTATGGACAAGAGAGGTGAGGAAGTCAGGAACCCCTCACTTTTCTAGTGCAAAAACTGCCGTGAGACCGGTCTCAATCTTCCCAATCTAAACAGGACCATATTTCTTTTCCTTGTATTTGTTTATTTTTAAAATATTAGCAGTTTTTTTCTTTAAGCAGGAAATACACGAAAAAATTGATAGTTTTATTAAAAAAAAATGTTTTTCAAGACTATTCGATTTTAGTGTTAGTAAAACCAAATATCTATTCCTACCCATTTTTTCAAAATGTCATTTATTTCAAAAATGCAATTGCAAGATGTCCTTAAACACAAATTGTAAAATTCAAATTTTTGACAACTCAAAAAGAGTTTTGTATGCAAAATATTTTTTACGATAGCGGAGTTTGTAGTCATGTTTGATAGCATCTTTTGCGTAGCAACTTTGTAGTAAATTCAATCAGCGTGTTTGTAAAACGTAAAAGTCAAATGCGTTTTGCAAGAAAACTGACTGACGTTGATCAAACAGATTTTGTGCAAGCATTTTTGGGGTGTATTTTTGTTTTCCGTTTTTGATCCGTACGGATTCAATTCGACCGAATGTCCGAACAGTCATGTATTTGGCGATAGTATCTGCGTGAAACATAACCAAAAATATGTATAATTGGTTGGTATTTTGACAAACCTTTTTTATACGAGTGACAAACTGGCATTTTTCTTGCAGTTATCTGTAGTGAAAGTAAAAAATGAAAGTTTCCCGGAATTATTTGTAATTTCAATGAAAAAACTGGAATTATATATTTGGAGCTCTAATGACTAATGGATCATTTTCATTCATTTTCGCTTTATCAATAATGCATTTTTTGAATCGGAGCTAGCTCGGAAAACGCTCCATTAGCTCAGAATAGGCGTTTTTCTTTTTTAGTTCAGATAAAATCAGATAAAAATTAAAAGTCGGTACTGAATTATGGTGTGTTGCGTTGATCGCATCGCAATCGTATGACAGCTCAGTGCTCAGATGTGTTTTAAAATTATATCGGAGAGCTCTGATCATACTTTGCTCAGAGCTAACTCCAAAAGCTCGTGCTCTACTCTATGCTCTGCTCAGAAATAAAAAAAACAATAAATTTGAAAATGTTTGTTCGTTATAGTTTACCCAAGTTTGACCTATGTTTTCTTGACAACCCCAAGAATTGTCAAAAAACCTGATTTTTCGGTTCTCAAAAAACACCAAACTGCTCTCAATTGTGTTGTTGAGATAAGCAAGAAACAAAATTTGATTTAAAAATGAAAAAAGAAACCACAGTTTCCATTTTCTATTTCTATTTATTATTATTTAAGTAAATTTTTGTATTCCTTGAATTTCCATTTCAAAAACAAAAGAATTTAGCCAATTTATATTTCTGAGATCTCAGAGGACTCAGAGCGCTCAGAAATATAAACAGGATTCCTCTAAAAAATTCCTCATTTTTCCGCTTAAAAACTGAAATTGAAATTATTTGGATTCGCTTGCTCAATTATTTTTGTCGCAGTAAATTGCATAAGAAGAAAAGAAAAAGGGAGTTGTTTTGACTTCTATGTGAGGAATATTGTTTATATTTTACTTTCCTGCTCTGTCAAAAAATTGAGGAAAAATACTGAGCGCTCAAGAAATATAAACTGGCCAATTACCTGAAGCACGTGAATCCACAACAAAAGAATGCTTCACAGCTCCTGCCACTTTGACATTTTATTCTTTACCTCAACTCGCCCCAACAAAAAACCTAGTTCTACTTCAGGGCGAGTCCAGTTCATCAGGGTTAGGTCAGGTTTTTCAAAAAATGCTTTGAGGCGACCCCATGGTGTCTTTAGAGCTCAACGAACAAACCTAAAGACAAGTTGATATAGCTCAATTGGCAAACATGTCACTTTGTCTTTAACCAACAAACAAAATTTTTTGGCAACGTGTTTTAATTCTTTGTCAACGACACTAATTTGACAGCTGATCCAGTGCAATTTGAAAGTTGTTGAGAAGAAGAAAAAAGACAAAAAATATTGACAGAGTGTCAGTTCATAAAAGACGAAAAAAATTGGAAACAGCTGTCAGTGAACTGACAAAGGCATTTGTCAAAATTTCTTTGTCTTTGACCAACGATTTTTGTCAATTAATGACTCAAGTAGAAATAAACTGTCTATTTTGTCGTTCAAAGACCGAATCATGATCTGTCAAACTGTGTCAATTTGAAGACAAGTGGAAACCTATAGACCAAGAGCCGGCAACAGATTTTGAGAGTGGATGTTTAACCAAAATATGAATATGAGGGGTTATAGGTGTATGCATTGTGATATCAAATACCAAAGGCTGGTAGGTTTTTTTGTACAGCCTTTGGTGGGGGTGGGGGGGTGCCTGAAATATGAATTCGTTTTTCGGGTGAAACTAACAATAGGCGAAAAGTGAAATGTCAATAAGGCTGAATAAAAGATTCATTTATTTGCCTTGTTTAAGAAATTTTAGAAATCGAATTTTGTTTACTTGGTGCGTTGTGATTTTGTTCATATTTTGAACAGGCGTTTCCCTACGCATGCACAATGTGGTTCATCAGTGAGCACTATATTACACAAGTTTACGTTTTCAAAAACTCAGAAGTATATAATTATTTGCACATTATTTTACTGCAATCCAAAAAAAATTCTTTTTACATATTAGGTTTACCATGTTCGATTATTTTGTTCTTTTTGTCTTATTGAAAAAATTTGTTAATTCTAAATTTTATGTTTGCAGCCAAACGTTTCTTTGCTTTTTGAACTGTAAATAAAAATACATAATGTATATCCTGTTAAAAAAAGTTAATTTTTACTAAAAATCGCATAAAACTTATTTATACATATATTTACAAAAATAAACTATCTATAAAACACACATTATAAAAATAAAATTTATTTAAACAGCATAAGAAATCGCGAAATTTATTGCTTAAATATTGTTTTGCAAAAAAAAAATATAAAAATAAAATTAGATGTATAATGAATAAATTTTATTCTTTTTATAAAGTGATAATGTTTAATATATTTTGGACATAATTTATTCATGTACCTATGTAATTTCTATATTATATATAATATTTAATTGATGTAAAAGTATTAATTTATAAGTGATTGAAAAATTATAAATAATATAATACCTAATAATTAAAACAAATAACAATTACATACATATATATAAAATGCATAATAATATATTTTGTACCTTATATTTAAGAAAATGTACAACTTCGTGTTTTCTAATTATGAAAATTCTTGTACACAAGCAAAAATACAAACTACTATTAATGTTGTTTTTGGAGCTCTACTATATTGTAAATATATTTTATAGATTATAATATATACATTACTTATATATATTTATAATTGAAATTTTTTTTAATAATAATTCTGCATATAATACCCGTGCATAAAAGAAAATGCTTTGAAAAACTAAGGGTTTCAGAGATACAAACAAACTTGATTAGTTTTTTTTTTTATTGTGTTTTGTTTGGTTTTTTTTTTTTTAGATGGACGTAAAAAAGTTTTACATATTTTCTTTGTTGGATTCTGTTTGGTATATTTTTTTTTCTCGCCCTAAATGTTCATTAAATTAAATTTTTGTATGTAATGCATCTTTGTTTATGATTTGATAGGATCTTAAAATTATAACCAGAAATGGTATAATTAAACAAAAAATTTAAAATCGTGATATTCTTTGATAAAAAAAAATAATATATCTTTTTTCTTGTTAAGTATTGGTTAGTTTAAAAAAAATCCCTTCTTGCCTTTTTCTATAAATTAAAGTGTGTTCTTCTTTATTCGATGAGAATGGAATTAAATAAACTTTTTACGTGAATTTGCAAAACATCATAAAATCAATACCAAGCTCAAAATATTTGTTGTGTTAGGTATTCATTTTTTTATAAAAGAAAGTTAATAATGCAATCAGTAATTTTCTTAAAATTCACAACTAATTCAACTAAATATTTAAGAAAACGAATAAAGTAGTTTTTTCCGTGCCTTAATGTGCAAATTTAATGTACTTTTTCAAAACAACCATAATTCTTATCATATTTTTTTTTTAGATTAGAAACTAGATTTTAAACCTAGTGTACATCAGATTGGATCGTATTATCTATAGTATAAGTATACCATTGATTGTACGAACGTTTTTTGTTGAATTTTCCGCTAAAAACATGATTTTTTTGGGATGTGATATTAATTGTACAAATTAATGCCTTCATTTCACCATTTGGGTTTGCCAGCCTCATGCCTAAATCAAAATGAATACAATAAGGTATCATTTGAAGTACTTTTTGAAAAAAACTATTACTACGTACGTTCTAAGCAACTGGTTAATATATATTTAGTTCATAGCTTTAAAGTAATTTCATATTATGTAAGGAATGAAATAATATAAACAAATATTTTCCGGTGTCATTTTTGCTTATTTGTTCAATTGAATAAGAATTTATATTTTTTGAGAGATTGTCTCATACAGAAATATGTTGCTTCAATTAGTTGAACCTTTATATTAATTACACTATCAGCAGATTGTCATGGCTTCAGTGGTTTATGAGTCTCTGTCAACAACAATCTTAATGAGAGAAATAATTTTTAGTTTCCATTTGGACTTTTTCTCGATGTCGGCTTCAAACTCACAGTAGGTTTTTCTCACAATAGTTGTAGTATAAATTAAACTTTAAAAAAATCTTAAATACACTCTAAATATTGTCAAATTACCAAAAAAAAAAAAAAATTAGGAAACAATGAATCCCTCGATTTCGAAAAAGAGGATTACTATTTAGACGTCAGAAACAGAATATGCTTTGTTAACTCAGTCTTAAACCCACTAATCAGTTCTTTTTAAATTGAAATTAAAAAAAAAAACGTCGAAGATCTTTACTTGGGTTACCATCGTGGTACAAGATTCTAAAGTATAGTTTGGTTTTTTCTTCGATTGGGAAGGGTTAAGGAGTCAAAACTATTTATAGGTTCGACGTCCCCCAAAGTGAAGGAATGATAATTACATGCTTATTTTCAGAAAATTCCTTGGTTCCAGACTTTTACTTTGAGTCATCACATCACCCTAACGCCCTTTGAAAGAAGGCTAACATTTAACTTCAGTTAATTAAACTAGTTTGCCTTCTTCCTTCCGTGGAGGATTTTATTTTCAGTAATCCAAAACATGCGTTAGTAAAAATACCATTATAGTAAAACAAATTTTGGTTTTCAGCTAGGCGGAGTTGACTGTATTTAAGTCCCAGGCAAATAGCTCTCTGTGTCCAAGAAACCACCTTGAAATGCATTTTGCTAAATGCATCCATCAATCAAATCATACAATATTAATAATTGTAATAATTGAATCACCTGTTGGAAGAAGAAAATTAATCCCAAAATTTCCAAAAATGACTTTTTGATGCAAAAGACATTTCATTGCGTAGACGCATTTGTTGGTCTAAGAAAGTAGAAAAATGTTTACAGATTACAGATGTATTGTCTTTTTTTAGATACGACATTTCATCCCTAAAAAATACATTTTATCGCAGCAGAATACAATCTTATTTAGGGAATAACTTTTTTCACACAGGAATTTGAAATGAGTCCTAGTAACTATAGTACATAAAAATGCCTTTCCAACGATATACTTGTCGAAATTTACATAAATCCAAGCTTTTTAATACTGTATATCTAGCTACTAGGCAGCGTTAGAAAAACAAAATGTATTTTATTACTTACTTATTATTTATTATTAACCGTTATTCATTTTTTGCGTTTTACAAAATAATGTCAGATGGATTTTTTCCCTTCTTCTAAGTGGTGATTCAATTATAATATTTGAAATTTTTTATAGTGACAAAGTTTAGGGCCCAAAATGTTACACTTTTGACTTTTTTTATCTGGTAAGCATTCCAGAAAAAAAATTACTATTGAAAAACTGGCCTTGACCTTGCCCATTTTTGTTTAGCATTTGAGCCTGTTGGGCTGGAAAAATTTAGAAACCAATATCAGTACTTTACATAAATCCAAGCTTTTTAATACTGTATATCTAGCTACTAGGCAGCGTTAGAAAAACAAAATGTATTTTATTACTTACTTATTATTTATTATTAACCGTTATTCATTTTTTGCGTTTTACAAAATAATGTCAGATGGATTTTTTCCCTTCTTCTAAGTGGTGATTCAATTATAATATTTGAAATTTTTTATAGTGACAAAGTTTAGGGCCCAAAATGTTACACTTTTGACTTTTTTTATCTGGTAAGCATTCCAGAAAAAAAATTACTATTGAAAAACTGGCCTTGACCTTGCCCATTTTTGTTTAGCATTTGAGCCTGTTGGGCTGGAAAAATTTAGAAACCAATATCAGTACTTGAGCTTTATATTAAAAAACAACCAATCTGCTTGTAAAAAGATTGTGGAGTAGTTTTTGTGCTGAAAGCTGTAGGCCTATTTTAGAAAGCACTGCGGATTGGTTTTAATGCTTGATTTGTATTTTGTTATGCTCAAAAATTAACCTAGAAGTGAAATTAAAATATCTTGGCGGTACTTGACATTACAAGAGTAATGTACCAATTTTTACTTTCGAAAATAATACAAGTTGGAGCCTTTCCAATTAGAGAGATCAGTCTCACTCAATACGATCAGTTGAAATTTATGGAATAGGCCTGAGGAAGTTTTTTGGGCAGAAAAAGAATTACAAAATTTACTGATTTGCGAAGGAAAACCATAAATCATGAAAGTATTCTCAGTTTGGAATTTGTATGTGTAGTAAGAAAAATGATATGACTGTTAATGTATTTGAGTTTGAAATATTTACTTAATTCTTGTTATTGATTGTAATTTGAGGTATGTATATGTATAACCGAATTTTTGAAACAACTTTGGTTTTTTAATTGTGTTCTTAGAATTTCGGTACCAGTTTCTTTATGGAAAACAACTATAGGATACCTCTATTATCTTTTTCTTTATAGACCTAATTTGTTGCTTGAATCTAGCAACATATGCTTACTACTGAAATTTCCCAGAAGGAAATCCGAGTTAATAAATATAGCTTTCAAATCCTTTATCCCCTATGTATTCTACGAGTATTTTATATTCAAAATCAAAATACTAGAGCGTGTATTAAGGTGCATAAGAAGGGGGAGCTTTTTCCCCCATTTTTACGGATATTGTCAATTTTTTAAAACAAACTTGAAGACTAGAAACTGCAACAATTTTTTAACAACAAAACAGTTCACATTTTATATTCTTTAATTTCATTTCTATACATATCAAAAAAATAAACAATTCTTCGAAAAAAAATCAATAAGAAGTTCAAATAGGCAAAACGCATTGTGGAGTTAGTTCAGCCGGTGTCAATGTACCTCCTAGCTGCGTTAAATGAATCTGTTGAGCAAAGTTAAGATATAATGAAGAAAAGATGTATATATCTACATATGTACATATGTGTTCCATAAAAATATTTCCTGAAAGTAAACGTTAACCTCAACGCTTAAATGAAAGAGCAAATTTATTAAGTAAGAATTCATTATTAAGGTCGTAATTAAATGAGCCTTTCTTAAATTAATAACTTTAGTCATAATGATAGAATTTGAAAAGTCATATCCATACCTCTATTATTAGTCATATTAACGTTCAAATTATGTACTCAGCTAAGTATTCTCTATCGATTGCCGTTACATCAGAAGGAGGTTTTCCATTAAAAAAAAGGTGAGTCATCGTCAAGGCCGAAGTCAAGGTCACCATGGAATTCCTCATTGAAATACAGGCTGGCAACCCTGCATAACTTAAAACAATTGAGTTGAGTTGATCGCTCGAGCATAGGCGGTTATTTATTTGGTTCACAGGAATAAAAAACTATCGGTATAAAGAACCACCTATGCTCGATTGTATTAAATTACGTGTCTGTTTCGATGTCTGTATTTTCATTTAAACAAGTAAAATATTGAATATATTCAAATGTTTAATTAGTAGAAAAAGAAACAAAATAGAAAAACTTCTGGTAGTGGGCTATAACAAGCGAACTGAAATATTTTCCTCACACATTTTTCTCTTAAAAAGTCAACAGAATTTTTAATTTTTATATTTAAAAGTTAATTTTACTTTATCAATCGCAAAAATCAATTCCCAATACATATTATTAAAATATAGATTTTATAAAATTCTGACGGTAAGACGGTTTCTAGGAAATTAAGTAAGGTTAATAGTCCTGTGGATTAATTTTTACCAAAGCTTTTTGAATACATTTTCATTATCTTCAAGCATTGCTAGGATTTGGTTCCAATCTTTATTAAAGGTAAAATATAGGCACCGTTCTTATTGTCTACCAGCGCATACATGACAAATTTTGTACAGTTCCACAACTAGAGGGTAAGTCAAAAATGATTTCTGTAGTTTTGTATATTCCTCTAATGTTGTGTAGGTAACACTAACGGTAACGTTTTTTCGTGTAGGTAAACGATTATAAAGGTCCTCAAAGTGGGTGCAAAGGGCGGTTTGTGTATCCCCAGTCCATGGCCCACATGCCCCTAGGGTAAAAACGAAACTGCAGCTATCCAAACATTCTTACATTCCTGATTCACGACAATAATCTTACTTTGTTTGTAAATATTTAAGTCAAAAAATATCAATTGTATGAAAACTCTTGTTATGACCGAAGTTTTTTAAAACTTGTAATAGGTTTTGTTTTCTTTCTTAGGAAAGATTTGTCTGTCGGTGTCGGCGCTAAAAAGCTGCATCAGTAGTGAGGTCCTAAAGAATCGAACTAAAGTTTCCCTTGCGTTGCTAAGGTCTCCTTATAAATATAAACTATGTGGAATAAAGTTTTTTTCTGGTGGGATACCTTACGCGGGTATATTTGCTTACGAAGAAATAAGTTATGAACTATTTAGTAAACATTTTGACTTTAAATTTTGTTTCGATTGGCGTTATGTAAAAGGTACCTATTTTCTATAATTTCTATTGACTCAGTTAGAATTATTCTGCTAAAATTCTACTTTTAAAAATAATTTTTTTTCCCGTGGGTAAGTGCAAAACCTGCATCAGGCTCTTTGAGGATCGAAAAACGCGTGCTCATAGGTGTGTGAGATTCTTACTACCCTAACCACTACCACCTCCACTTCCTGATTGCAACTAAGTTGAAACTTATCTAGCAATTTATTTTTAACGGAGTTAAGTAACGTGTTGCAGATACTTTCCGGTGAAAGTTCCTGCTTGTTTCCCGATTTCTGTTCACCGCACGAAGTCGGAAGGTTTTGTTCTTCACAGACGGCGGCGTATTAAATTTGACTTGTCAAGAATGTTAATAATCGTTGAATTAGCGTGTTTTTATTTCGTACCGAACCGTAGGAATCCCGAGATCCCTGTGAAGATATTCTTTTCTTATATACGGAGCATTTACAAATGACCGGAGCAATTTATTTTCAAACGTTTGTAAGTTATTTAAGTTTGTATCGCAGGTACTTAAACCTATTTAAAAGTTATTTCTGGTCAAATTTCAGCTTTTCAAAACTCTATATTATAAAAAAAAGCCTGCAAATAATAAAGACAGCATTCCAAAAATGTAAAAAACGATGTACTTTTTTTCTTTTACTTTTTTTTTTTCTTCTTTTTAAATTTGTTTGAAACGGAATGAAAACCCTATTTTTGAAAAACTAAATTTTGAAAACTAAAATTATATCTACTCAAGAAATTTGAATTCAAAGAGAAACAATTTTACAAAACGTTGAACTTCGACCAACTCTTTTTCCCTTAAAATATTTTCTAATCCATGTACAATGTACAATATGGTGGTCCTTAAATTGAACGTAGTCTTGGATGGCCTTCATTCGATTCAAAACATTGAAAAACAATTTTCCTAATGTTTTCAGATTTTTATTTCACCCCCCTGGTCTCCCTATTTTCACTTTAAGGTACTACTTATGGGTAAATCATTATTATTATAAAACGGGAAAATAAATCAGAATGTATAGATTAGATTCAGACGAGAAAAAAATTGTACAGGAGGGGTCTATTTCCCCCCGTTCTGGCAGGAGGGGTCATTTTCTAGAAATTTTCCCAAAAACAGAAACAAATTATTAAAAAAATGGGAACACTTACAATGCCACGCCCTAGCTTTTTTTAAAGCCACAACTCCATTCTATAATATGTTTCCTAAATTAAGTTTTTATTTTAAATAATTTTTGAAAAAATAATTTTTATCGAAGAAAATTATAATTTTTAAGTTTGAAAATAATTTTTTCAAAAACTATTTGAAATAAAAACTTTATTTAGAAAGTAAAGTCTAGAATGGAATCGTGGCTTAACAAAAAGTTAAAGCGTGGCATTGTAAGTGTTCCCGTTTTTTTCTGTTTTGATTCAAATTTTGTGAAAATCACCTCTCCCGTCTAAAGGGGGTAAAATAGACCCCCCTCCGATACTATTTTTTTTTCACGTCTAAATCTAATCTATACCCTTTGATTGTTTTTGTTGCGTTTCAAAAGAATCACCATAACTCCATAGTCAGTACCTTAAAGTGAAAATAGGGTGACCAGGGTGTGAAATAAAAATCTGAAAAAAATAGGAACATTTTTTTTCTGTGTAGAACCATTTGATGCCTTTCCATCTCAGAATTTCAAAAAAAAATCCAATATAAGGACCACCCTAATGTACATAGGTAAAATTAATTAAAATTAAATTGCAACCAGGAACCAGGATTGAAAAAAACAATCTAGTTTTTGACAGGGCAATTTTAAATTAAAATCGAAAGTTTTGCATAGTTACCAAGGCTAAAATTCCTCATTTTAGCAGGGTTTTAAGTTCCGAGATTTCGTAATTTGAGTCTTCAAAAATGCTAGATTTTCATTTACAAGATTTTGTAATTCGCACTTAATCCAAAAGGCAGCTAGATCATAATTAAAAGTCAAAGTGTTTAGATACTTGGTCATAGATATGTTTAAATGAGCTTTTAAATTTTGTGTTTAAAGTCAAATTTTGGTGGGTACCTATGTACCTCACTTTTTAGTAATCTTAAGAAACAATTATACTATTTGAAAGGTCACTAAGTGCTCATTAAAAGCCATCTAGTTTCATTAATTGAGTTTTTTTTTCATAGTCTCAGAATAAATTGTCGTTGAAATTCATACTTTGACCTTTGAAAAAACTTTATAAATTCCTGAAAGAAATCCATGCCGTCAGTTAGTCCCTAAGAAGATAGAGAGCAATGAAGTTTCCAAAAATCGCTGAGGTAAACACAAAACGTAGGTGGTTTTTGGAAAAAGTGTGTGAATATGGGTACAAGGTCAACGCTTACAATAGTATCCAATAGCTACATTTAAAGCCAGTATTCCATTCTTATTTTCTTTTGTTTCGTTTTCAAATTGAGCTTATATGTATAGTTTCGTCAAAACCAGTTTTTTACACTGAAAATTAAAAAAAAAAAGAAGTATCTTTTACAAAATAATCTGTTCTTTAGTACTGATTTGGCTTTTAGTTCTAAATGCTCCTACTAATTTGTATTCAAAAATAATATAATTTTATGTGTCATAGCTTTAAAAAAATTGAAAATTTTTTGTTGAATTAAACAATTTTTGTTAAAGATTTTGCGTTTGCAACCTGATTTTGTCAAAACTATTTAATTAGAAAACAAAATATAAGAACGGACTTCATGTTTCAAAGGAGCTATTAAATAATGTTTTAAGTGTTGCCGTTCTTTTTTTAAGGTAATTTTTTCCATATGAAGAGACCCCCGGACGAAATGTGGAAAATGTGTAAAATTGACAAAATGGATTCCCAATAATTTCAGCAACGGAACCAATTTCTGCCAAAATTTAAATTTCATAGTGTAAAAATTACATTTTAGTTTCAAAATTTTCAAGATATATTTTTTGCTTTGGATTTAATTTAATTTTTATTTTCAAAAATCCAGCGACAGATTTTGTAAGAATTACTTAAAACTGCCAGATGGATCCCCAACTTCTGAAAAACAGAGGAGAGGAGTACATCATTTTAAAGGAAATGATTAGGGCTTCAATAAATTTGATGACAATTTTTGAATTTGTCCTTGTTTTTGAAATACATGCTTTTGGAATTTGTCAAATGTTCCACTTTCGAATTGTGTTTTTAAATAACAGGAAATGAACAAAATAACCCGATACCCAACTACCAAGTGGAATTAAAAAAAAAGAAGAAAAATATAAGGACCACCCTAATGTAGGTACAAAGCTTTGCAATTTTTTGAATTGGATAGGAATGTAACTAATATTTTATTTACTCATGTAATTTAACGATGGATATAACGTACAAGGCATTTTATATATGGGGTACTTCTGCTTCAATAGTAAACTTTTCCCAACAAGTTTTAGTTAGCAAGGGCCTCACAAGCACGAGCATTTGACATGTTTTCCTCAAATGAATTTCTCAGACAAATTTTCCTGGGTCTTCTATCATTGCTATTAAGTTTAAATTATCAAACTCGTTTAATATTCGAAAAACTTCAAAAATATTGACAGGTCATCATAGTGTGACCATCCTCTCAAAAAACCCAAGGGCTATTTACTCGTAGCATTTTTATAGCTCCTTCATCAATATATCAAATATTAAAAGTCTGAAACAAAATTCGTCCTTTCTTACTTTTATTTTCCGGTGAATTCCATACCATGGATTCAATTCAAATTTTGGTTTGCGTCCCCTAAATCCTAAAACATCTACTAGGCAGTATTGAAAAAAAAAAATAAAGTCAACAAAACAAAGCACGAAGCTATGACGACAAAAACAATAAAGTTTTGAGACAACTTTTGGTTTTGTTTTTTTTTGTCTTTTAAACAAAATAATTGAATATAGCTATCGCAATTACATTTTCATCGAAGTCTAAGAGGAGCACGTGAAGGTACCTCGTCGTGAAACATGGTGTGTTCAAAAGATATCAAAATAAAGTTTAAGATTCGTTTAAATTATTTTTTTTATTTTTGTTTTATCGTGGTAAACATGTTAACATTTTTTCTACTTTTAAATTATAACCTCTGTAAATTTCTTTGTTTTTTTACCTTTAAGGAATTATTACAAAAATAATAAATTATTTAAAATAAGTTGTGAATTTTTGTTTTTGCATTAAAAGCGCATATATAATTACTAAGTATTTAAGCAAATACAAAAAAAAAAAACAAATATGAAAAGTGATTAAAGTTAAACTTAAACCACAACAGAGAACAAACTGATATTTATTTTATACATGCAACAAAAATGTTGTTTATTCTCATTTAATTTTATACATGCATATACTAACTTAAGATAAAAATTAATTACTATATTTTTAGATATTTAAATATAAAAAATATTTTATAGAAATACATTAAACACATAGTTGTTTTATATGAAAGTTTTTTTTTATTAAAATGAAAGGAAATAATAATTATTTAAAAAAAATTTAAAATTTATTCATTAAAAAAAAAATCATAATAAAAAAGACAACAAATATACATTTTATACATACGTACATATTTGAAAATTCATATTTTTTGTAAAGCACATCAATTTTTTTATCAGAAAAGTTCTGTGGCAGTGCATAAATATTTAATATATTTTTAAGATTGCAAATCATCACATATAATTAAAATTAAAAGTCATTTTAAAAGTACAACGCTTTAAAAATACAACAGAAGTGGAATTTAAACAAAAAAGAGAGAACTTTTTTGAGTCAACAATAGATACGAGTACAACGTTTTTGTTTAAGAATCGGAAATCTTTTATAAAGTATGTTTTTTGTTTATTTTTATGAACGACCAAGTTTTTTTGCTAATCCCAATAATATTTTTGATAGCCTGTTATTATTTGTACATGTAGACAGTTTGGATTGTATCACATAGAAAGCGTGGGGAATTTTTCTAGTCGAAAAATTTGATTTTTTTTTATATTTTCTAGCGAACCAGCTTTATTTTTCATTTTTCTTACAATAATCCTCAAGTTAGACAGAATTTCAAAAATCAAGCTTGGTGAATTTTTGTTGAATAACATTTCACGTAATGGTTCTGAAAGCAACCTTTGGTTGGAGAAGTTTTTTGGTTAATTTTTTTTTTGACAGTTTATTTATTATTATTTAAATTCAGTAAATACTAAAAGTTTTTACCCAATTCATTTGCTTAATATTTAATGATCTGGCGTTTCGAATTCTATCGACTTTTTAACTAAATAATTACACCTATAGTCTGACAAGATAGTATGCTTAGTGCATTGGACTGTCATTGTGAAGGTCTGGGTTCGATTCCCAGCCGCTGCCACCTAAAAACAAAAATATTTTTCCCGATGCCTCCTGCGAAAAATTGACATCCTCCAAGAGTATACTTATCATAAACAAGTGCTTCTCATCTAGCTGTTCAGACTCGGCAAAAAATTGTAGGTCCCTTCTATTCCTGCCAACAACACGCACACAGGAATGGTTGAGAGTTGTAAGTCACTAGGCCCTGGTTCTCCACCAGCTGTTGGGCCTCCAAATTTATTTATTTATATGTAGTCTGACAAGATTACAACAATGACTCTCAAGCTGAATTCCTTAGGATGTCAAACATAGATTACAAATTAATATAAAATTAAGCTCCCCCTCCATAAAAAGCACAAAGGTTTCGGTTTCCTGCTGGCTTATAATATACATATTGTGTGCCATTTTTCAAAATAGCGTCCAACCGACAAGGGTTACAAAGATGACTCCCAAGCTAAATGTGTAAGTAATGAATTCGAATCATAAAAGGAATACTCCAAATTTTCTTTATTCGATAGGAATGGAACAATTCCAAAATCCAATCGAAAACGACAAAATAGTTACCCTTGCTAGCCTCATGTAAATATCTATGTCGTAAAGCAGAACTCTCTACTGTCCCGTTTTGTCTAGGAGGTGCATTTATAGCTTCTTGTTGAGACAACAAACAAAACTGTCAAAGTGACCTTTATTTTCCTGCTGTTTTCAAGCATTTTTATTGTACTCTTGGGTGCTTCTGTGTTTATTTTTTTAAAGAACAAATATTATTTTGAAATTTAAGTGTTCAGCGTCATCTACCGGATTTGTTTGCAGTTCTTTTTGACGTTTCTGAATTTACTCTTCTGAAATCGCATGCATCTCGCCTTTCACATGAAGGAACAAAATCTCCAGAATTTTTTTTTAAGTTTCCTTTCAAAGTCAGTTAGGTCAGTTAGTCAGTAGTGACTGAAAACTACACCTACATTTTTAGGGTCGAGTACGAACGAGTAGATGAGAAGCAGTTATTCGTGACAACAGGTATTCTTCGAGTATTTTTCAGTTCCTTGCAAGAAGCAGTGCCTCAGAAAAAAACATTCAATGTATGAAGTGTGAGAAATAATGTGACTAATCTCTTCAAATTGTTAACCGGGGAGATTTTGCGCACTCCCCTTACTTTGTGCATTGTGCACTTCTCGCCTACAAACTAAAAGTCTAGAACTTAGTTTCTTGTTGAGTCGCAGAAAGCTAAAGTGCTTTTCCCATAAGCTGCGAGCTACGAATACGTAAAAAATTGACTAGTCTAGTGAATTCCAAGACCAAATATCAACAAATTATTTATTTTACTTTTCCACAAACCGAATAAAAAATCCAACGACAGTTTAAAAAAGAAAACACAGCCTAAGATAAGTTTAAATTGTCAAAATTTTGCCTTTTTTGTATCTCCTACACGATGAAGGGCATATATATTTTTTTGCGAACTGTCAAACACTTATTCGAAATCCATAACATTAGGACGCATTCCACAAGTCTGCGAATTAAAAATTTACTCGAATATAGGTACAATTTGTATGAAAATTCACGTTTGTCGGCGACCACTCATGCGAAAGAAATGCGTCAAAATTTGCGACCATTCGCGATTCGCAGCTCATGTTCAAGGAACTTAAGTTTCAGCTTAACCTGATGGAAATGCTGGACTTACATTGAAAAACCGGCAGTATAATGACCAAACGTCAAGTGGATAGGGAGTTTCATTCTTTAGTTTCTAAGCGCCTATCCGAACAGCATTTACATTTTGGTATTTAGTGCTATCTATCGGAAAATTTGAAAACTTGATCTAAATAAACATCTCTCTTTTATAACAAACTTTGTAATAATGCGTTTTCATTTGACCAAATGAGGTAATTTCGTTAAAAATTTCCACATTTAATACGAAATCATCTCATTTCCCGTACAAATCCACATTTCGAAATGAGATAATTTCAACCAAATTTGCTCGGAATTAGGTTGCGAATTAAGTCAAAACCTAACACACTCAATTGAACACAGTTTGAAAGGCTCTGACAAGGTTTTGTATGAAAATAAGTGCGTTCCATACCGAGTTTTAAACAGTTTAATACCGGCAAGACCGTAATTTTTAGTGCGAACCCGTTCCACAAGTGAAAAATTGTACTGTTTCGTACCAAAGAGAGCGGTCATGAGAGAGTTAAAAATTTCCCCTCTTTATTTGATTTGGTCCGAGAAATTTCTTGTGGCTATTTCGTACTGTATGTCAAATGCCAGGTATTCGTATGTCAGATTTGAAAAAAATGTCAGTTTGCATTCAAATAACAAAACAACATACAAAAAGCTAGGGTTACCCAAGTGTTACTTTTTTTCGTAGATGTAGGTATATAACTTATCAATTCCTTCTGATTTTTTCAAAACGCATGTGTCGCTAATCAAATCTCCGATTCCGAAGAAGAAAATTAAGTAGTGAACATTTGTATACTTCTTGTTTATTGTAGTTTTTTTTTAACGAATTCAAGTTTCATGATTTCAAAAATTTATCTCCCATATAAAATTTTTCCCAGGTCCAAATATTATCTCTTATTTTTTTCCAATCAATACGCAGCTCCAGTGCAAAATTTGACGTTCGTAGCCGCTGTACATGAAAATTCAAAAGCAAGTCTCCACTACATTTTGCGCGGAAAAAGAATGTTCGAAGCAACGAAAAACGTACACTTACGTTTCTTTTTTCTTAACATTCAATTTCTTGTACAGTGATTTTCTAAAAAAAAATTAGTGACTGCTGCCCTACGGCAGCTCTAGTCAAATATTTCTCTTGACGTGGTGCCAATTAGTGCAAGTAAGTACCCAAAAGCGTTCCCGACATTTTGGCAGTTTTTCTTCTCCCTGAGAGGATTGAATGCCCACCCGTCACAATTTGACATTAAGTCCGATATAGTGCGAAGAAATTCAAAATTGAAATAAGCTGTCAAACGAAGTACCAAATAACAAATGAAAACACTTTTTCTGTGATTTGCGAAATTTCATAATTCAGGCCATAATGAAAACGTAGTATTATTTAAAAATTGTTTTTCCGGAAACCGGAACAAATCTTCCATTTCGAGGGTATATGATTGGTAGGTAATACAAACGATCACAACTTGATGAATTTTGAAGTTTTTTGTAACTGCTTTGTTTTTAGAAAAAGTAAAAAAGTTTTAGTAAAAAAGAGCTTAAATTGTCAGTTATTATTTTTTTTTTAATTTCGGCTTATTCTGCGTTTGGGGCTTTAATTTTTAAGAAAAAGTTTTAAGGGTAAAATTGTCTAAATTGTACATATTGAAAATTGGCTAGTGTAACCAATCGTGACGCAATTGTGAATTTATCAGAATTTTCGGTTTTAAGCATGATTTTTTCTCATGTCAAAAGATCTATTCGCATCATCCTTATTTACTTACGGTTGATTGAACTTTCTTATCAAAGTACATAGAGTTTAAATCCTTTGATAACTGTACTACATACGTTCTAAATATCTTGATTAAAATAGTTAACAACAATACTTGGAACAGTAAAGTTCTTTATTTAAATAAATTTTATATACCTTATTTAAAAGTTATCTCACTCTCTAAATTTTTAGTGAACATTCCAACATGTATTCAAAATTACATATGTTACGGAAACAGTTTTTCAGTTTTTTTTAATAATGTTAATACATTTTTTTAAATTTTGCTTCAATCATTATTTTATAAAAAATATAATGACAAATTATATGAACCAATAAGGCTACCTCAATTACATTTAAAATGTAAAATGTATATCTTTTTTAGTAAACAAAACAAAAACACAGTTAAAATTAAAACTAAAATTTGATAAATAAAAATAAAAAACAAAAAATTGAACTTAAGTGTTTAAACTATATTTGCCTTTAATAAAAAACAAAATGAAAAAATTATTTTTTTTAATTATATGAAAAAATAAAACAAAACGATGTAATATATTTATTTAAAGCGCATATTTAAAATATTTATAAGAATAGATTCTATAATTATAACATAAACTTAATTAATGTCCAAAAAATATAATGGTGTCCTATATATTTGAATATTTAATAAAAGTATCAACAATATTATTTATTTGTAAAGCTAAAATATAAATAGTCATAGGAATCTTAAACTAGATTTTGTCATATGAGAGCCAACAAAAATTGTAAACAAACTGTGTTAACTAATTAAATTACAAAGAACACAGAAATAAATTATAATAAATTAAACAAAAAATTAAATTAAGCGATGTATACATGTAAAATATTTTAATCTTATACCTACCTAAATAAAGAATTGAAAAGTAAGGGAAAAAAAAAACAAAGAAGAATGTCGTATTATTTTTTTTCGTCGTCTGTGCATATTCGTAAACTTTTGCTCAGACTTTAGAAGTGAGAAAAAATTTCAAAAGAGTGTTCAAAACGGTACGAGGAAGGGAAATAAATTTTGGTGGCGTAACAGCTCTTGGAGAACCAAAAAGTTAAAGTGACTTACAAGTTACAAGTCTCAACCATTCCTGTGATGATAGCAGGAATGGAGGGGACCGACAATTTTTTGCCGAGTTCCAACGGCTACATCAGAAGCATGACAAGGATTTGTCAGTTCCTCGCAAGAAAAACCTTGGGAAAAACATTTCTGTTTTTAGGAGAGAAATAATTGAACGGAAGTTTGTTCATTTCGTCGGCTTTGAGTAAAAACGCGGCTAACTTCACTTTTGTTCGACTATTATAGACCACTTCAAAAATTGCTATAAAATAGAAAAATCTATCAAATCTTTTCGATTTCACTGAATCTAACAAAAAGTGTATAGAAAAATACTTACAGTAATTTTGGTTGAATTCAAGTTATAGACTGAAAGCCAAGAATATAAAAAGTTAATTCATTTGCGTAACATTGGGGGCTATTGTGAATAAAATTTCCCACGGAATTTTTCCCATCCTCGAAAACTGGGAACGTGAATTGTGGTCGCAGTTTCTCTCGGAATTTATTGGCATCGAAAAATAAATATTCCATGGCCACTGGGCTGCAACTTTGACTGACCAAATTTTAACTTGCAAGGAACAGTAGAAAATTGTGGATATTTAAAATTTTAGAAGATGGGAGAAATTCCGTGGGAAATTTTATCCACGATAGCCCCCATTATAAGTCTTATCAATAATAGCCTTTGAGGTTTTGAACAAATAACCGTTTGTCTGCCTATCTAAGCACGTGTCAAAAAGGTGTAAAATTTGACGCTTAAGCAGATACAGAGCAGCAAAGCTTCCAAACATTATAGGCTATTTATTATGTTATTTTTTTATTACCAAAATTTAAAAAAAATGTGAATAATCACATTTTTGTTATTATTTTACTTATTTGTCTATAACTTTCTTTCCTGCGGAGAAAGGTATAGCCATTGCCTTACATAAAAGAAAGATGATTTAATTTTCATTAAAATAATTCAGAAAAATTTTTGGATAAAATCCACGGGAAACGGTCGCTCAAACTAAGCTGATTTTCAGATTTAAAAGTAAAATATATGATTTGTTGTATAATCTATTTTTGACCATTTAAGTACAAAATAAAACGAAAATAAAATTTTTTCGCAGTTTGAGGGCTGCCATCTATTTTTTTTTTTTTTCAATTGCCTAAAACAACTAAACTTGCTCCTAAGAACCTGGTTTTTGAACTTATGTTAGCTAATTATACCTTCTTGGACCTGCAAAAAATCGTCAGATGAGTTTGGTTATAGAAACTGAAATTTCGTATAATACTTTCCTTAAAAACTTTGAGCTCGAAAAGCAAAAACTCATCTGGGACTACTTTTTTTTTTCATGACGAAGAAGGTATAATTAGCTAACAAATGTTCAAAAACTGAGGTTTTAGGAGCAATTTTGTTGTTATTGACAATTATTTTAATAATTTCAATATTATTTTTAACTTTAATGGTTAAGAATGAATCATGCACCAAGTTTGAGCATATCAACTTATAAGTTTCTCAAAATATCCATAAATAGGGGAGAGTGTGTGTGTATTGGACACTTTTCAGTAATTTTTCATTTAATCGCAACTTATAACTCATATTTGAACAGAACAATTTTCTTAACAAGACAATATTGTGGCAAGATATCCAAAGCACAATAGCAACAAAAAGTTTTACAGAATAAAAGTTTAAATTCATCTCATGCACTACCTCACTTTGTCCCATTCCTCCTGCTATCAGGAGGATTGGGACAGCTATGTGGTTGAATGGGACAGCAAACTCAATACAAATGGGCATTTCATAACAAAAAACGACGAAATAACATATATTTTATTCAACAGAACAAGAAATATGTTGATTTATCTGCATTCAAACTCATATTTTTTATTTTGGGACTGAGTTATCGCTCGACCAAAAATCGCAAGTGTGTTTCTAGACTTGCGCTTGCTGAATTGGGCCAACGATCTTTTTTGTTCTTCACAGAAAAAAGTTCACATTTGGCGCAAGATTTAATAGATTTTTTGGAAAGCCTTTTTATATCCTTAAGCCTAGTTCGCAGATCGAGCAAAGACAAATTTCATCTCTACACTTTTTTCTCAAAAAAAATTCTGAAGGTGTAGAGATAAGAACTAAAGCCAAATGAGAACAGTGACGGGTGTGGCTAGAAATTTAAAACAAATTAAAATTCCTTCGATTCACCTAAAATGAAAATTTTTAATACAGAAATAAAATTTTTTCAAAGCATTTGCAGAGTAAGAAAAATTGATATTGCTTGCGATTATTTGCGCTTGATTTCGAACAATATAATGAGGATAGATGAAAACACCTCTGAAAAGTCAGAGTCAGTTTATACTTCTTTGGAAAAGGCGATTTTAGGGCAATTCAGTAATAATTGAATCAAAATAAACTTTTTCTTCAAAATATAGTTTGTTCCCCATCTGTCAAGCCGTCAACTGTCAAATTATTCAAAAATTTATATTAAAAAACCTCTTATAATTCCAAAATTTCTCAAGTTTTCTTACTTCTCCGGGAAAAAGTGATTCTAGGGCAATTGGCTGACATTTGGATAAAATAAACTTTTTCCGTCAAAATAACTCTGTTTGCTGACTCCAACTCGGTCCAACCCAGTTTGGAAATCAGTTTAAGTTTTTTATTGAAAAAAAATATTTTCCTTATCTGTATGTGGCTTTTTTGTACCCTTTCAAATTAGCTACGCCACTGACTGATTTAAAACAGCTGTTCTATTTATTCTATTCTTATTCTTATGCCATCCTTTACCTTACGCATTTTATATTTTATTTAAGTCGTGCGTTTTCTCAACGTCTTAATAATGGAATAAATGATACAGGCATACAGGGAGATCATTTTAGTTTATAAAAAGCGAATAATATATAAAACGTCACAATCTGTCCGAACAAAATAATAATGAGCATTATTTTTCCGCGCAAAATTAAGTGGAGACTTTCTTTTATCTTTTCACGTACAGCGGTTACAACCGTCAAATTTTGTGCTGGAGCTGCGTACTGCCTGGGAAAAAATCCCAGGTAAAATTTGTCCTGGGAAAAATTTATATGGGAGATAAATTTTGTCTCGATCTGCGTACTAAGCTTTAGTATGGGAAAATTTAGTCCGGACTTAGTTCGAAATTAAATGCGTTCGAAAGTTATTTACCATTTTTTCTCCTTTGCATTCACTTAATTTCGATATTTTAAACGGGTCTAGTGCTTAAAAATGTAAAATTTTCACTAAAAAATGAAAACAAATTAAATTATCAAACTTTCATTAACCAAAGAGTAAAGAAGGATGGGACATAGTCCCATTCCTCCTGTATAAGGAGATGCCTGTAGGGCACCTCAAAAAAATAAAACATAATATCACTTAAAAAATGGTACATCACTTAGGTAACTAAAAATTTTAAAAAAAATTTGAATGATCAATTTCGATGGTAAATTTTATTGCCCACAAAAAAGGTTTACAGCATTATCTCGAAATTTTGCTTCGTGTCGGCTTGGAGGAGGAGTACTTATTGCTGTTTCTTCAAAATTATTATGTCAGCTGTTTGAGCTTCGAATAAATGATGACAACATTGAACAGCTGTGTGCTATTGTAAGATTCGGTAAGGGCTTTGGCTTGCATGATGAAATTATTTCTGTTGTAAGTTATATACCGCCAAAAAGTCCTATATATTTATGAAATGCATGTAAATAATATTGAATATTTAATAGAAAATCTTTCCTATTGTCAAATTCCATGTATTCTTGGTGATTTTAACTTATGTGATATTTATTCGAATTACTCAGAAGATGAAAAGTATATGATTCCATTTAACGTTAAGAAAGATAATGAAATATTATTTGTTGATTCATTGCTATCGCAAAATTTTATTCAGATAAATACTGTTTGTAATTCTATGCAAAGATAACTTGATTTAGTTTGTACATATAATAATTTAGCTTATGAAGTTAGTGAGGCCTTTTTACCGGTGGTAAGAAATACTGTTTATCATAAAGCAATTTGTATAATGTTAAAAGTTTATAAATATCCTGTGTGCAATACAAGTAGTACTTTTAAGAATGAATTCAATTTTACGAAAAAGGGAAATATCTTGAATTATATAACTATTTTGTAACTTTAAACTGGTCATTAATTCTTTCTAGAACTCAAATTGAACTTATATTTGAAAAATTTTTAAAATACTTATATGAGGGTTGGTTAAAATTTGTCCCTCAAATAAGTAAGAAATCTGATTTTAAATTACCTTGGGATAAACGTAGACTCAAAAATCTTAAAAACGTTAAAAACAAAGCTTTTAAAACATTTAAAACATCAAAGTTAGAAATCGACAGACATCGTTGCGTTCAATTACGACGTGAATATGTTTTTCTAAATCGTTTTTTATATAAACAATATATGATGAATACTCAATCACAAATTGTAAGAAATCCAAAAGCCTTTTGGGCTTTTATAAACGGGAATTTCTACGAATATGCAATATAATAATCAAACCTCTTCTGAGTTAGCTTCTACATGCGATTTAATTCAATCCTTTTTTGAGACTGTGTATAGGGATCATTCTACTGCAGTTATTCCAGAAATTGATGTTGCACCGATCTCATTTTCAAATATGAATCTGGGACATCTTTTTTGACTGTTGATGACATAATAGAAAGATTCTTAAAACTGAACCCTAGTTTAAGCCCTGGTCCAGATGGTATTCCCTCTTTTGTAATAAAAAAAAATGTTTATCGTTAGCTAAGCATTTTTAAATAATTTTCAATTTATCCCTTTCTCAGGGAATTTTTCTTGATTGTTGGAAATTTTCATACATAACTCCCATTTTTTAAGCCGCACAAAAGCATTATCGTGCTATTTCAAAACTTTCAGCTATACCAAAGCTCTTCGAGTCCATTGTAAAACAAAAAATTTACTTTTATATAAAAGAACTTATATCTCCGTATCAACATGGATTTGTAACTAGTAAGTGGTAGGTCAACAACTACAAATCTAACTTTGTTTACAAAATGTTTCTGATGTCCCTGAACCGGGCTTTCAAGTGGATGTTATTTTTACTGACTTTCAGAAGGCATTTGATTTTGCAGCTTTTAAAAAAACTCGACCATTTTGGATTTCACTCAACCCTTCTTAAGTGGATCTCTAATTATTTGGTCAAAAGAAGACAACTAGTAAAAATTTTGAACTTTAAGTCAAAGGTAATAAATGTTTCATCTGGTGTTCCGCAAGGAGGCCATCTTGGACCTTTGTTATTTTTAATTTGTATAAATGACCACTGGTATGTTATTTGCAGATGATTTTAAATTTTTTCAATCATAAAAAGTACGAATGATTGTCTTAATATACAAAATGACATAATTAAAAAAGTTGATAGGTGCAAACTTAATTTGCTGTCACTAAACATTAAAAAATGTAATACTTTCTCGTTTTATAGATCAAGAACAGTAGTTTTATATGATTTTAGTATTTCAAACAGGGTTTTGGGTAGACTATCGGAAGTGAAAGATCTTGGGGTAGTTTTCGATGAAAAATTAAATTTCTCGTTGCATATGGATTTTATTGTTGCAAAGGCAAACTCAGTACTAGGTTTCCTAAAATGAAATTGCTCCGAATTTTCTAATCCATATGCAATTAAAGCAGTTTATACTTTACTTGTGCTCTCATTTGGAATATGCTTTCATTGTTTGGGATCCATTTTACACAGTTCCAAAAACTCGTACTGAAAAAGTTCAAAAATCTTTTACGAGGTTCCTGGTTCGACAGTTAAAATGGAATTTGCCAGAAATGCCAAGTTACTCCACCAGATGTGCTCTGGTGGTATAAAAATCGAATCGAGAAAATTGTCGCCTTGTAAATTTTATTATGTTCGTTTATGATATATTGTCCCTATTTATTTATTAAACTTGATTTTATCTGTCCCTATTTATAAAACTTTTTAAATATCCATGTTCCAGGAAGAAATATTCGATCCAGAAAATTATTTCATATTCCCTCGCATAGATATAATTATTGCTTTAATTAACCTTTCATAAGATATATGAGATTATTTAATGAACTACATTTTAATTTAGATTTAAGTCTTGAAAGAAATGTATTTAAACTACAATTAATTAACAATTTAAATACAAATGTAAATAAGTCGAAGCAATCTGTAAGAGGAAACTCGAAAAAACAGAATTTTAACCGAGCAGAATTTTGAAATACAGAATTTTGCACATACAGAATTTCGTAATACAGAATTTCGGCCACATAGAATTTTGACCAGACATAATTTACAAGAAAAAGCAGAATTTCGACCAAACAGAATATCAAAAGCATATCAAAAATATAATCCAGATCAAAAATGGGCTTCGGACGTTCTAAGTTTCAAAAATGTTCAAAATTTGTGTAAATTTAAAATTACCTTCTCAATGGTTTTTCTCTTGATAATAATTGAAACATAAAAATAATTCTGAAAAACCGGTACCAACCAATGCATGTATTTATGTTTTTTTGAATCATTGATTGATTACACATTTTAGAAATCTGCATACAAAAAAATTGATAACATTTTTGGGACCCGTAAAAATTTATTCCAAGATGAGTCCAAAATCCTTTACTAAGTTCAGATTTGAATCTAAAATTTTTGTATGGTGTATGGAATACGATATACACTTTAATTTTGTTTTTTATTATAATATTCGTATAATATCGTCTGTTACATATTTTTATAAATTCATTCATTTTTTCTTTTATAATTTGAACGAAATTCTCACAACCGAAATAAGTGAAGCCGATCAAAAACTATATTGAAAATTGTTTTGACATTAAACGCATTCAATGGGACGAGCGAGTGGGGCTGCTATTTTGGCTAGAAAAAAAATCGGAACACCTCCCAATTATATTATGCTTTCAACTAGAGTCTTCCGTGAGAGAGGACGAACGATTAATGACACTGCTGCCCAAAATAGTTATGTCTGAGTCAAAAGCTGATATGTACCGAAGACAACTTGATAACCTCTTGCAAAACCAGCAGATAGTAAACCTTGAGCAACTGGAAAAAACGATTAAAGCAGCCTACCCAATTTCGAACCAAAGCAGAACAATTTCTAAACGTTTTGTGGAACCGTGGTTTCATCAAAATGCTAGGAAGCACTCCTTTTCTTGGTTACGTATGTTCAGGATGACTAGTAATAATTATCATAAAAAGCAGAACCTACACTGAAGCTAACACAATATTTAAAGAGAGAAGAAACCGTACTTCGAAGAGGATGCGCACAGATTAGCTAGTTGCCGAAACTCTGCTGAGTTTTGGAAACTAGCATGGAAACTCAACGGTTAACAATTTACAATCAATAGACGTCTTAGCTCGGGCATTCTATTTGATCGCGTTAAGGGGGTACTCAATCCAGAAGTCCAACAAATTTGTTTCCACTACTCTGCACAGTGAGTCAAAAACCAAAGCCTGGATCAGGAAATAACTAAAGATGAGATAATACTGGCTTTTGAGGCTCTTAAAGATGGAAAAGCACCTGCATCGGAATGAATACCTGCTGAGCTCTATAAATTTGCGAATAACCGTGTGTATGAAAGTTTAGCCAGCGTGTTCCGTAGTATATTTGAGTCTGGCATTATACTTCAGCCGTTTAAGGAAGCATTGATATTTCCCATATATTTATAAGAAAGGATGTGCATCAGATCCTGCAAATTATAGAGGATTTTCCTTCCTCAATGCATCATACAAAATCAGAAAAAATGAGCTGTAAAAAGAAAGTGTGGCTGGCTTTAGACAAGGGTACTCAACGGTTGACCACATAACTGAGGAGTATTGCAGATTCCTTTTTAAGTCAAGGCAAGACACTACGTGTTTTCGTCGATATTAAAGCAGCGTTCGATACGGTGGACCGCAAATCATTGATTTATAAGCTGTTTAATGTAGGAATGTCACTAAAGTTCGCCAGAATAAATGAAATGCTTTACGAAGATACGCAAGCTGCAGTTTAAGATGGTGAGGAAAAATCAAATTGATTTTAATCAGCATCAGGAGTGAGGCAAGGATGCTCACTACGCCCACTTTTCTTTGCGCACTTCATAGAGAATCTTATTGAATGGTTGACTGGAGGTATTAGGTATGCGGGAACGCACTGTTGTTTGCAGACGATATTGTGTTATTTGCATATTCTCCAGTCACTTCAGTTAATGATAAATTGGCTTCAAGAATACTGCATACTTTGGGGTTGAAAAGTAACTTCGATTCTTTAACAAGAGGTCATTCCACTTACCAGCAAATGCACCGAACTATTTGATAATGCTTGAAATTGGAGTTTCGACTCGTTTTTATTTAAACACTAAAACAGCACATGGATTACATCATCAGGGTTTTGAATTTGGAGGATAATCGTTTACTAAAAAAGGCGACTTTGAAAGCTATCCATACAAAAGTGGGTGGTACGGAGAATGGCTCGATTTGGCACTAAATTGTGGAATGGTCCTGAACTGCACCATACAAAATATTAGGAAACTGAAAGCGGATATGTACCAGCTGATTGCTAAAGTTGATGAAGTATCAAGAAATAAATACATACATGGCTTCAAATTCCTTGTATCGAACGATCTACTGCCAGCTAAATCACAATTTGGGACAGATGAGCTACTTCCGTGATGAATTAAGCGTTGAAGAAATATCCATGATGGTTCGTCCTCGTGGTGAGATGTTTAACCTTACTTATATACCCCACCGAGGAGACCTTTCGGTAATCTGTTATTTATGCAACTTGATGGAGAGGGAAGAAATAGTACAATTCTCAGGAAAGTGTCTTACTTTAAGAGAAACTAGAAGATGTATCTTTGGGAAAGACTTTAAAGTTGCTGAAGAGGTCATAAATCAATTAAATCAGATGAATGTTTTCAAGCTGCTCCGGTTTTACAAAATTGCTTTAAGTTATCGCAAAAGAATAATCCAAGGGCTTTTTTGGTGCTGACTTGAACTATTAGTTTAAAAAAAATTAAAGTAAGATGTAGTTTCTAATTTATCCACTTTTTAAAAATTTGTCAATCTGGCAGACGGTATAAGCAATGTCGTAATTAAACTGTTGTCATATTTTTATTTCTAAGTTTGAATAAAAATCAATTCTAATTCTAAAACTCTAATTCTAATTGGTACCCCCCCCCCCCTCTATATAAGTCGTTAATTAGTTTCATTTCCAATCAATAAATATATTTAAAACCTTCAAACCAAATTAAAAACAATCTTCATTTTATTACAAAGAAAAATTGAGATTTATTTATTAATTAATATTTTTCCATTTTCTTATGGAAAAAAAGCTCATGAATTTACGCTATTTTTTGTAGCAAATTTACAACCTGCATACATAAATACAATTAAGCTTTAAGAAAAATATTTTTTAAATTTGAGTTTCTATATAAGCTCATAATAATATAATCTTCACTTGCTAAAATTATGCTTTTATCATTTAAAGGCACTATAATTAGAAAAAAAAATGCATAACAATTAAAAAAAAACGCTAACAAGTATGTATTTTAAATAAAAATAATTAATCATGAATAATATATAAATTTTTTGAGTTAGTGGAATAATTCATAACATAAAATCTTAGTCTTACATTTGAAAAAAAAATTAAAAAAGTTGGTCAAAAGTCCTGAGATTACTATTATTAACTTATGTGTATTTGTGTAGGTAGGTAATATCAAAAATATAGATAAGAAGAAGAGGTATACAAAAATTATTTGGTTGTGAAGTATTGCCTTGTAAAATCCCGTGTTTCATAATTTAGAGTTCTTTAATTTCATTCCCACACTTTCAGCAAAATGTTCAGAGATTTTGATAGTTTCACCATTTTGAAGAAACTAGAATTTGAAACACGAAGTTTTAGAATGCAAAAGGAGTTTAAATACAAAGATTTTTATCTAAGAAAAGAATTGGTTTTGAGACTCAGATAAAACTTTTTGCATTTTGACCGTTTCACAAAAAATTTAAAAACACTTTAATATAGATACTCGTACATATAAAATATAAAATTTAAATTCAATCATGTTTTGTTTCTGGTTGCAAATCAAACCAAGATGAAAGTCCTTGTGCAGATATATCCGGCTCAGCCAGCGATATTTTCAACTGAAAAACATATTTTTGATTAATATACAAAGTTAAAGCTGTGTTGAAACAAATTTGATTAACTAACCATTCCAATAACTGGGCTTCCACCATACAAGAAGCCTTTTTGTGTGCAAACAGTCACCTCAAGGTCGGTCTGCATAATTTCAGCCGATGAGATTACATATTCAAAAGTCGCATCATAAACAGGATTGCAATTGTCCTTAATTGTGTTGGTCTTCCTCTTGGACTCCTTTGCACGTCCAGGCAGTAAATATAACTTAACATATGGATCAGGGATGTTCGAAGGATCAGTTAATGGAATATGCATGATCTTATGAATTGTGACGGATAATTTCTGACGGGTTATACTGTAATGAATGGAAAGTTGAATACGTCCAAGATTGTGCTCTCCAGCTGAAGTTGTAGTATCAGGTAAACGATGAGTGAGAATAGAATCTGAATTGATTCGGGGACTTCTAGGAGGAGTTATAGCTGGAATTGAAGAAGTGACTGATTTAGCCAGATTATCTTCTTCAACAATTGAGCTTTCTATTGATGACGAAACAATGTCCTGTAGAAGATTGAAAGGATTTGTTTAAAAAAAAAAAACACTTCACGTGAATAATGTTCCTCAAACCTTTGCCTTGCAGGATATAGTAGCTCCCTCAAGTTGACTAGCAGTTCTTACAGAACTTGTACGAGACAATGAAGGAATACCCTCGGACATTGAAAATGCATCAATTGAAACGTTATCTTCTGTACAATCAGCTCGTTTCAGAACTTTAAGAGCCAATGTCATTATAATCTTTGATTCAGGACCGGATTTTTGCAGCTGGAATGGTTGTGAGACAATTTGCATATCCTGCATTGTAACCAAAGTACTAAGAATATATGAGAATCGTCCAATTTCATTTCCTGTTTTCTGATCGAAGATTTTCAACTGCAACGTATCATTATCAGGATTACCAACCAAAAAGGTAAACCCTTGCTCCCAAACTGGGGAATCATTACGCAACTGGACTGGAGTTTGTTCGGTTTGTTTTCCAACACTAACAACAAGATATGGATCTGGATTTGATGCTGTTCTTGCATGCTAGAAGGGAGAGAAATAAATTTCCTTTGTAGGAAGAAAAAAAATATTTCAACTTCCAAGGACCTTACCGGCAAATTCTTTGCAGAATCTACAAAAACAATGAGCAGAGCTGTACTCATTGATGTCACACGAAGAAGTTGTGTTTCCAATAGGGCAGCTTGAAGATCTTGCGGATCGGATGTAAGTTTATACCACGACAAACGGACATGAAGCAGGCCATGTTTAGCTTCTTCAAGAGTGAGCCACTGTCGAAAAAAGAATATTCAATCAATGAAAATAGAGTATAGAAAAAGATATTTAGAGACTTACCGTATCAAGTAGACCTTTCTTAACAACTTGAGAGATTTCAATAGATGCTCTAAAAATGTGGAGAGATTAAGATTAAATTAGTTTTTTTTTTTAAATATAATATAAAAATAAAAACAAAATTAAAACAAAAAAAATAAAAAATAAAAAAAATGTCTCTTTTGTAAACTTGCTGAAGCAAAATATTATACATTTCAAATAACATATCGCAACAATTATTCTTCACATAAGGGGTTTACTTAACATCGAAATTTTAAATAAGGATATCGATATACGAAAAAAAAAACAAACAGAGTTACAGAAATACACATTTTAAAATAAGCTATTTTTATGTTCCTAGAAAATTTAAACACGTTCAAAATAAAAATCTCGAGATCGCAGAATACCGAGTATCAAAAATTTTAAAACAAAAACCCGCCATAATATGTATATTCTCCTCACTGCTATCGCCTAGATTTAATGTATGTAGCTCGTAGCACGGTCAAAGTTGAAAGTAAATTTAGCTACAATATGAAGTTGTAGCTATAGCAAAAAATGTGTGGTGTACTCGTAGCAGAAGTTTATTAAATTTTTACTTCTCCTTCAGCTACAGCTTTTCAATGAAAATATTCGTTCTTGTTGATTCTCATTATTTTACTTCTCTGATTTTATACTTATTTTTTGTTATTACTCCGGAAAAAGCGGTTTGCTGCCTTAGGGTTTGAGAGATGTGTCTTTTGTGTCGTCAGGTTAACTTCCCTGCCACGTACATTTTTAGAGTCACATGGAGCCTCAGATCATGATAGCCTTCGAATAGCAGCCTGCCTAGAAAAATGGCAATTTTTTTTGTCATGTTTAGTCAAGGCCCTGAAAAGGCTTCTTAAGCGGTAATGAAGATAAGGAAAACTAGTCAACTACTAGTGAGACCCTTGCTAAGAACAAAATTGTTGGAAAAGTTTTTTTAACCCATCGCAAAAACCCCGGTGAAGCCTGACACAAAATTTAGATTTACCCTTGCTAGACAAATGTTAGGGCAATGTAAAACTTTCTAATGCCCCGTTTAAAGCTAGATTTTTTTCTAAGTTAGGACAAGACCCGAGACGTTTACCAGAAGGTTAACAATTTATACCCCTGAGGCTGCTTAAAGCTTGAATCTGCTCTCGCGCGATAAAAAGCAGTTATTAAAGTGATCAAAAGATTAGGTATAATGAAGGTAAAAGAAAAAAACATTTATTGAAGCTGCTATAAAATATTGTAGATGCTAAAATGGGGACCTGGCTAAGAAGCAAAATTATTACTTGAGTCAATAAATGATCCACTGTCTGTGGTTAATTCAAAACAAACTTTCCTATTACATAAATCCACTAGGGGAACTGACATAAAAATTATGAGTTCTATGACCTCCTGGGGAGAGCCTATGGAACCTGCTTGGAATACGATGGCACTGTGGCAAAGTGATGTGCTAAAACCGAAAGGAAAATATCTTTAATGGTTTATTAGGTATAAGTTCAGCCTCAACGATATCACAAAATATAACGGCTTCCATTTACCTACTTGATACAGTATAGCAGCTCGTAAAACGATGATAAGTTTCATTAAGTTTCTAAGGCTATAGCTAATGATCTACCAAGCAAACTCTGCATGCATATCGAAAGGCAATCGTTAACCCTAAAAATTTTTTTGTTCAGGAAAAATTGAAAGCTCGAATGTCAACTGCAAATAAATTGCGAACTTATACCAAATGAAATAATTTTACATTGGCCGCCTTGCATGGTTTACAAAAAGCTCCTGAACGAAAAGCTCCTCACTGCACTCTGCGCATTCAACTTCCACAGAAGCTGACTACATCACTAGTTCCAGTATTGTGATATCATCAGAAGGGTAGCCATAAACCTCTTGAAGGCTACTAATTAAAGTGAAGGATAAAATATTGTGTAGAAAGAAGAGACCACACGAAGAATTTCACTTCAAAGGTTTAATAATGATCAAATTGTCTCGCGTGACACGGTCGCAGTTGCCGAATAGCTATTCAGAACCTTTTCAGCTATTTACTGGGTTTTGGCAAAAGATATACCCTACCTTGAACTCCTTCAATTTTATTTTAGAGCAAAAATCTCCTAGAGCAAGCGTTAACAATAAATGCACTTTCTTCAACAGATGTCTTTCTGAGTATTTTTGGTCCTGTATGCGAGGAGGGAAATTAAAAGAGAAGATACAACCACGAACTCTATGAGCTGTACCAAGATGTGAATTCACTGAAGAAAGTCAAAACGCGTTTTCCATAATGTATTGGCTTAAAAGAGCGTATGAACTACCAGGAGCTTCAGTTTTAAAACCAATTCATTGTGGGATGCCTGAGTGCTTAATCAGAGCGAGTGAAACTGTGCCAAATCCTCAGGCATTTTCAAGAACAAAATATTGAAATGCCATGAGTTCCCATGACCCCTATTATAGTACGTTTTCATTAGGCCAAATGATGTAATTTCGATGAATATTTCCAAATTCGATACGAATCATCTCATTTCCCATACAAAATCAGATTTCGAAATGAGATATTTTCAACCAAATTTGCACGAAACAAGGTTGAAAATTAAGTCAAAACCTATTGAACACATCCAATTGACCACAGTTTAAAGAGCTCTGAAAAGGTTTTGTATGAAAATGTCAAAGCTCAAATGCAGTAGAAAAAAAAACAAAGAGCGATCAACACCCAATTGAAATTCAAAAACAAAATGAACTGTCAAACGAAATTACCAAATTACAAATGAAAACACTTTTTCTATGATTTGCGAAATTACCTCATTTCGGGTCTAATGAAAACGTAGTATTATACGATTATTCTGACTCATTTTGAATTTTCATAATTGCGAAGGAAAAAAAATATTTGATTTCACCTTCGCACTCATTGAATTTTGAAAAGAGTCAGACGTCAAACATTGACCAAAACTGCAAATTGTTACTCGTTGTCAGACATTTTTGTCCACACATCAAATGTGTGTACCTTACCTACCTACATAGTTTAAGGCAGAAGAGAGAGTTAACGAGAGAGTAAAACATTCCTTTCCTTCCTGAAAAATTCTGTCCATGACGTTTCTTTTTGAAGAAATTCACATGTCAGATGTATTCTTCAGTTTCAACGCAGTTTCTCCCAATAACGTCTTTAAATATTTTCATTTTTAAATTTCTTAGAATTGTTTCTGAGAAAAAATAGTGCACTAAAGTGTGTCTATTTTCCAACTATAAAGCCTAGTATTTACATACCACTTCCCAAAGTGAATAATATTTTTCCCAACTATGTAGCCTAGTATTTACATACCACTGCAAAGTGAACAATCGCCATTAGAGAAAGTGATTTTTTGGCAATATCTTGCTTACAACCTTGCGAATGTGTTGTGAACATTTGACGTGTAAGACCACAATTGGCTCAAATGATTAGTAAAAATAAAAATAGTATAGAAATCCAAGACCACTGAATTCATTAGCTAAAGAATTGTATACACACAGCTTCATGAGCACATTCACGGGTGTACAAAAATGCAAATTTTGTATGGATTCTCGACATGATTCGTCGGGAATCAATAAAATATTTGCAATTTTTTCACCCGTGAGAGTGCTTGTGATTAAACAAAAATGGAGGGCTTTCGTTCACGAGCAAAATGTACGGGAACTCTCGGTGAATAGTTGAAAGTTGGATTACAAACGTAACTTTGAACATTCACAACCCATTTGCAAGTCTTTACCAATGGGAAATGTCAAAAAATCACTTTCTCCACTGGCGATTCAGTTCAATCCACTGTAATTTGTGATAGTTGACAGTCAACTACCACAAATCACCTTAGCTGAATTCAGATAGCAAGTCTATTGTGTTGTGACAACTATCAACTATCACAAATCATTTTAGCCGATTCCACCCCAGCTTCCGGGGACTTACATCTGCACCTAGAATTTTAATTAAAAAAAGGATATTTTCTTCTTGTTGGCCAATTAATACCAAAGATTACAAGAGATTTTTCCCCAAATTAGTCATTAAATTCAAAGCCACCATTAAAAGCGGTTAATTCAGCAAATTCGATGAAATCTTTAGAAAATTTCCCATTTTAAATGGAGACTTTAAATTTAATGGAGAGCTAATAGATTCAGGCCAAATTTGTTCATGAAAGTGTCTTTTCCCCCTGATCCCCTTATTTTATTCTTGCGTATGCAAAGACAATCAAATTTACGTTCTCTTAAAGAAAAAAACATTACAACATTTATACAACATTAAGATTTCAAATTAACAAATTAAAACACAATTCTATTTAATCAATGATACACTATGTTTAAATTATTTAAGATAAATGTTACTAATGTCAACTACCAAATAAAACACAAACTAAATAAATTAATCTTCAACAACTAAAAGCCAACCTGCCGAGTGATTCGTCATCCCCGGTGCGATCCCAATCGTAGAGTTTTAAGACAAGGATACTATGTTGAGTAACTTCCACAACGGCCTTTTATATAAGCAACAATTTTATTTTGTTAAAACGCAGCGTTATTGTTATGAAAATAAAGCAAAATTTATATACAATTCAATTTTGTTTTCCTTTTTTTTTATGGGAACACTGATTTTTATATTTTTATTTATAAATATTGCAAAGCCTTACAAAAAATATAAAGCTAAAAGCTTATGACACATTTATATATACAGAGAGGATTGATCCTTAAAATGTCATGCTGTGCTTTGTAGTGAACAATTTAAGGGTAAAAATAAAAGCTAAACAAAAAAAGTTTCAAAGCAAATCAAAACACTACATTAAAGATTACAACCTGCCCAAAATGTCATCGCCTTTACAACCAGGTAATCCTGTATCACAGTCCCATAAGTTGAAAAATACATATTGGAATACATGAGAACTAACGACAGCCTAAATAAAAATAAAAAAATTGTGCAAAAAAAATTTAAATTACAATTTAAGCAGTGCTGTTAATTTTTTGTTTTAATATGTTTAAGACAACATGCTGACGCAATATTTGAAAAATAAAGCATTTCACACATTCAACTGCATTTACCTACCATTTTTTTTTTTCTTTAACTACTAATTCTAGTGGAAGTGCTGGGACTCAAGTTATATTATGAAGGTTTTATTAAATTTTTACAATTAGAGACATTTTTCATTTGGAGTAAAATAAAAAAAATAAAATTGAAAAAAAAAAAATAAAACTGAAAAAATTAACAAAGATAGTAAGTAGATAGAGAGCGTTTTTTTGTTTTTAGGCTCATGTCAGAACTTACCTTCCTAATTTCTCATCATTACTCGTATCATCAAAATCAAAAAGTGTGATGTCTAAAAATTGTCCAGATTCGGAAAACACTTTCGCCTATGTTTGGATGGATTAATTTGAAGTTTATGAAGGGCAAGAAAATAAAATAAATAGGTATATACAAAACACAAAAACAAAAATAAATGGGAAAAGTTTTGGTGAACGTATGTGAGATTGAACAGTACCCAGTTTAAGAAACTATACGATTAACTAAGTTGCTTAACTTTTTTTAAGTTAGTTAACTTAACAATAATATTGAATTCAAGTTGATACTAAGTGTGCTTTTTTGCAGGCCCAACAGATTTGGACGAAAAAAATGACGTTGAAAGTTAGTGACGAAAAAAAATGGAGATTCTATACAAACTGCCGATAACAAGTTTGCAATTTGTGCCGGTAACACAATTTTCTCTGGAATTAGGTAAAGTCCCGAAAATGATTAGTGCGTAAAAACTGTTTAGCCCGAAATAGTTCTTTTTCGATGAATTGCGTCCGAGTTTGACAAAAAAACACGTTGTTCGGTAATTTTACTTATAAATAAGCAGTCAGCAGTGGTACTAATATTCTGTCTGACTCTTAACTGACTACAAAATTAACACCAGTCACAAAATACTGCAGTTAAGCTTTTAGACAGTTGACTGAAGTTAGCAAAACTTCACAGTCAGAATTTTAGATTTTAGTACTACCTACTAATAACTAATGGGCCAAATTATCACGCCAGTGAAAGAGCCTGATTACACGATTCGTTTTTTCGGACGTTTCGTGTTTCATCTTTTTCACACATTCGGTGAGGGGTGTAGAAATGTAGGGGGAGTGAAAAAACGAAAGATTTTTTCTGCTTGAACTTTGACGCTTATGATTTGACAAATGAGTAGAAGCGGGGGATACCTGTTTACTTTAAATAAAGAGCTTTAAGATGGTTTTGCATGATTAAAAAATAAAAAAATAAATTTGGTGGCGCAACAGCTCGTGGAGAACCAGGGCCTAGTGACTTACAGCTCTCAACCATTCCTGTGTGCGTGGCAGGAATGGAGGGGTCCTACTATTTTTTGCCGAGTCTGAATGATGGCTAGATGAGAAGCACTTATTCATGACAAGTATACTCTTGGAGGGTTTGTCAGTTCCTCGCAAGAGGCAGTACCTCGGGAAAAACATTTCTGTTTTGGGGTGGCAGCGGCTGTGAATCGAACCCAGACCTTCGGCATGACAGTCCAACGCACAAACCATCATGCCACGAGGTACTTCAGTTTCATGATTAAATAGATATAAATTTGAACAAAAAGAGATTTAAAAATATTTTTAACTAAAATTACTGGATATTTTCGAATGAATGTACCTCATATTTTTTGAACGTCAGAAAAACGAGTGGACGAGTGTAATTTCGAAGGTATGTACCTGTCAAAAAGACAAAAAACGAAATGAACGAAAACACGAGTCGTGTAATCAAGCTGAAGTCACCGAGTGAGTGAGTGCTATCAGTGATTGAATGAATAAATAACCACTTCACACTTTGGTATACTTGATTTCTCGAAACGTTAGTGGTAATGCCAAATTCATATTATTCAGTCACGTATTACTCCATAATTGCCGCGGTAATTCGTCTGCTGGGTTTCAGTCTTAGTGTGACTTGGTGAAATTTGTTTTTTTTATTCAATTAACTGCAGTACGGAAAAGAGTGCACTCCTTACAACTCTGATGACAACCCACCTCAGTTTAACCTTAGTTTAGTAGTCTAGTCTCTACGTCTACGACAACCGAGTTTTTGTGACTGAACTATGTGAGTTTGGTATTACCGCTCACGTTTCAGCAATTTGAAGTGGTAACTCGTTAATTCGATCACTGATGGCATCACTCTTTCGCTTGGTCACTAAAGCGGTAATACAGTCCTTGGTACGCTGCTGATGCTAAACGAAATACAAAAATAACACATCAAAATCAAAAAAATAATTTCTATTTTTGTATTTTGCGGTAGATGCTTTGTTCCACGAACCACGAGTGAAATTGGAACAGCAGCTAATTATTTGGAGAAATCTACACTCTTTTTTCGCACCTTAGCCTAGTATGCTGCTGATACGAAACGAAATATATAGTGGGTCTCCAACAAGACATCGAAATGCTTACGAAATCATTGACATTTACACCAATTCAAGAAATTTAAAACAAATGAAAATGAAAAAAACAAGCAGCCACGCTGTTATGAAAGAAACAAAAATAAACACACAAAAACACTAATGTCATTTTTCACACACAATAAATGGCCAGGGTTGTTAATTGTGTGCGAAAATGGAGTGTAGACTTCCACTTCAGACTCCAAAAAATTCGCAAAAATTATCAATTTCATTCATTGAACAGCGTACTGCAGAACGAAAAGTAAGACCATATTTTTCGTTTATGATTTGCCCAGACCATTAACTATGCGCGGAAGAATGATATTTGTGTTTTTTGTTGTGTTTATTTTTGTTTTTTCTTTTACTACGCAATGTCTGCCTGTTTTTGCACTCTTGCGAACTATCTGTTCAAGGACTAGGTTGAAGAAATCACATGATAGAAATCACATCTCTTTGTCTGAACCCTATACTTGGAATAGCTCGGATGAGCTGTTGTTACCCATTTGCACGTTGCACCGCGTATTTTGTAACGTCATGCGGCATAGCTGGACCAGTTTTTTCGGGATCGCAAGTTCCGACATCGCCAATAGAAGCTCTTTTAAACTAATGCTATCATGTGCTGCTTTGAAGCCATGAAAAGATGGTGAGTCTCCAGACTTGAAATTCGTTGGTCTTTTCCAGAATTTGCCTCAATGTGAAAATTTGGTCTATCGTTGATTTGCCTGGCCTGAAGCCACATTGGAACGTGGCAATCATAGTGTTGCAAAACGGTTTCCATTCAAATGTATTTCAGAAAAAAACAAATGACTGAATCAATGTTTCGTAACTATGTCATGGTTTCTTTTGGTTATATCTAAAAGTTTTAAAACCTTTTATAATCTAAGAACTTCGTTGTATTACTTATTCAATTTATTTTTCTGTCTTCTTAGCAATTTTTCAAAACATATCTATGTCTTTACAACGTTTTGACAGAAAACCGACGATATGCTGAACAGAATCATTCAATTTTTTAATTTGTTCGTCGTTTTCAGTTCATTTTGTGATCAATGTTTTTTTTCTTAAAAATACCTCTTTGTTTATTTACCTATTTGTTTATTTTTGTTAAATTAATTTTTGTTAGAAATACAGTTTTCAAATCTGCTCGGGGAATTTTTAAACAACAATTACAAAGACAACTGCAGTGGTTCATTTTCCAACTTCATGCAAATGAATAAACATTGCGACACTTGTTCGAGTATCTTGCTGAAGCAATGACTGAACCCCAAAACTTTACTGGCCCAAAAGGAAAAGATTAAAAAAACTGATTCTGCCCCTAGTAATCTTTAACAGCAGTAACACTGTTAACTGGCTTACGGATAGATAACTGTCAGTTTGATAACTTTTCTCATTAAAAAAAAACATTTTTCTTTCTAGTATTTATCATTTCCCCAAATTCACCACTTCATCAAATTGTGATGTTTTTCTGATGCATGTGTCACATTCAAGCACTGCCTTACGTAGTGTATACTAGTAGTAGTAAACAATCTTATCACACGTGTTCGTGTATGTGTTAAGAAGTTATCTGTTCATTATACGCGGAATTTGGCGAGTTAAAGTTATCCGTACGTTATCACATGTCACATTTGTTAATAAGAATCTAAAGTTAACAAATGTATAAACGCTAGCACATTGTTATTCGCCGTAATTTTTGGGGGCAAATCCATAAGCTGTGCTCTGCTAGATATATAAAATGCAAAAGATCTAAGCACTGATCAATTGTACCAATTCCAGATTTGTGCCGCGTTTAACTCTGGTCATTGCATCGAAAGTCTTTCTAAAACAACCCTAGGAAATTGTTCATTCATGATTGCTTACTACGGCAAACTCCCCGACTGAAAATCTGCTACATCTTGTTAATTTCACTTTGAATTGAATTGATAACGTTTTAGAAGGGTAACAACAACGACAGCATCTAACTGATGAGCCCAACTGTCTTGCCTGGGTGAAACGCAATTAGACTAAAGGTCATTCAAATCTTTAAACATGAATTTAATTTCAACAAATTCCACTTAAACAAAAACAAAAACTGATAATTCTCTTATTGTTTGTGTTTTTCTTCTTTGAGCAAATTAATAGTCTAAGAGCCTATGACATAAATAGTCAAGTCATTTGTGTTCTTTTGTAATTCATATCAATAATTGGCTTTGAGGGGTTACCACAATAACCGTTTGTCTGCCTATTTTAACACGTGTCGAACGTGTTAAGGTAGGTTGATGTACATTTCTTGCATCGATTTATTTTAATACCTATTGGTCGGAGGGAAAAAAGTGCATGCTGCATACTGCATACAACAAATATTAAGCTTGCAATTTTGAACAATTGTTATCATAGATCTGAAGTAAGATTTGAAGATTTTCCAAAACCACTTTGGATTATATGCGTTAACCTGAGTGGTTTTTGGTAACTTCTTTGCTCTCTTTCTTCTTAGGGACTAACTAAAGAGAGTTTGAACTATGACAACAATTGTTCAAAATTGAAAGCTGAATATTTGTTGTTTTTTCCCTCCGACCAATAGGTATTGAAATAAATCGATGTAAAAATTTTACGTTAAATTTTACACCTGTTCGACACGTGTTAAGGTTGGCAGACCAACGGTTATTGGTTCCTTAACCTTAACGTAAACTTTCTAGTCCTAGACGAGCACATTAGATGCACAGCAACCAAAAGCGCACTCCGACTCAAAGAACTGGGCTGAAGCTCTTAATATCACAAACTTCAGATGAATGTAGTGTCTGTTCAGACTGAGATTTACGCTATTGAAAAAGTGGCAGAAACGGTACACAAGAAAAAACTGAGCTCCTCGGAGATCACATTTTTCGTGGATAGCCAAGCTGCTATCAAAGCAATAGCCAGTGAGATTATAAGATCTCAGGTAGTAGCAAAATGCCGAGACATTTTGAACAATATTTGCAACACTAATCTAGTCAAGCTCTGCTGGGTTCCTGGACATAGCAATATAGATGGGAATGATATAGCAGATAAACTGGCAAGGAGAGGGTCAGTATCAAATGGAAACAGTAGTAGTCAGTTAGATAAAGGACCAGACATCCCCATCAGCGTGATTAAAGGAAAGTAGACCTAATAACGGAATCAATAATTCCTAGACGACCAGGAACGACTGCGTAATCACTAGAAGTTTATGGTCTAGTATTAATGAAAAGAAAATTTGTTACATTTTATCGCTGAGTATCTTGATAGGTGTACTAACGGGTCACTGCACCATTGGCATAATGGCCACTAGAATGGGTGTATTAGCACCAGATTTCTGTAGGAGCTGTCAGGATTTCCAAGAAATAGAAACCATTAAACATCTGCTCTATGATTGCCCAAACCTCAAAACAAATTGCCTCCATTGTTTTGGAAACGGGTTTGTTTGAGAAGTGGATGATCTTGCGCAGATCTCAATGGAAAACATGAGGAAATTCATAGAAAGTACGAGCTAGTTCGCAAACGAACCTGTCCATCTGAACCAGTACCTTAGGGCATCTCTGCTTTTATTTCGTAAGGGTATCACAATGGACCAATAGGCCCCCATGTATGCAACGGCCTCCGTGCTGTACACACCCCTAACCTAACCTAATTCTGAGCAAAACAAGAGTAGAGACTTCTTCAAACTGGCAATAGTTATCAATTTCATTCATTGTAACTCAATCTAGGTACGAGTATTAGCATTACAATAATTTTAAATGGCCTGGATTTTGTATTTTGCAGTGGAGTTAGTTTGTTTATTTAATTTATTCTATGAGGATTCCACCAGTTCTATCCATAGGTTATATCTTCAAGGTTCTTTTGGACAAGGTTTTCTGAGAGCGTCCGGAACAGATCTTCCCTAGATAACATGGTAGTAGCAAGGATTTCTTAGGTGTATTCTATTTCGGCAGTAGAATGGGTAAATGGAACTAGGTAATATTTCCAAGGCTCCATTTGACAATTTTTCCCAAGAAAAATTTGACCAGGCATATCCTCAGATTGTGTGATGGGACGAGGACTTTCCCCAATATTTTCATCATTTGACTCAGTCAAGGTTTCTCCATTTTGGCATTTTTACAATATAAACCACTATAAACCAGAAGCTTTTTTTTACAAAATCACCATAATTTTAATTTATTATTTTTCAAGTATTTTTTATTACAAGTTCCTTATCTTATGGTCAATTGGATACGAAATTAAAATAAATACCTAGTTGTAGTGTTACAGTGGTAATTTTTTTATCATAATATTCGTAAATGATTAGAAAACCACACGCTGTTATTCGAGTTAAGTTGAGTTGATAAAAAAAATATCTAGAAAAAGTCCAATCTCACATACGCACCATTTAGAAACATTCAGAAATATTGCAAGCAAGAGGTATATATAATTAGTAAATTGGTTTTTCTTGAAATTGTTTTATGGGTTCCTCCGGGTATGAATTTATTTTATGTATGTTTTTGAATATGTTTGGTTCTTTTAACATGTGTGTGTTTTGTGGTTTTTCTTTTTAATATGGCACTAATATTTTTTTCGTGGTTTTTGTAAGTGTCATACATTTATTATCAAAATAGTTCACTTCTAAAGTTTCTTCTAATAGACGCATGCATTGAATTAAAAAAAAAAAAATATAAAAAACTCAACTTGCGCAAGAAAGTAGAAGGTACCGTCTTTTATTTTCAAATTGATAGTATTAATGTAAAATATGTGTTTTTGGTAAAAAAAAATCTATTAACTTGCAAAAATTCAAACTTAATTTGCACCTGAAACTTTTGCATCAGCTCTCTAAATTTGTGTAGTTATTTTTTTATATAATAAAATAAAACGTTCCCAAAAAAAAGCTTACCTCACACCAAAAGTCCCATTTGGGATTGACAGTGTTGTCAATTGTTTGAGTCTTGAATTCCTGAGCTCCAACATTAATAATAGCATATGGGTCTGATTTACCTTTACCCAAGACGCTTATGTCCTTCTTCATTAAATCCTTGGCTTCAACAACATGAATTCGTAAAATTCCCTAAAAAATAAGATAGATAAAGATTTTGAGTTCAAGGATATAAAGGGTGTTTTATTAGATGTGTGGTTTTCAATCTGGCAATATGATTTTTAGAGTTGGTCTTTTTGACAGCTGTCACTTGATTTATATTCTAAGTTTAGTTTGCCATTTCATCTAACCCAGCAAATTCTGACGTAAAAATGACGTCACACTCACAAGTATTTGCGACTTTTGCAAACCGTCTGCTTATAGCTTTACTCCTGAACAACGTTTGCAAATCGTGCAAATTTATTACCAAAATAATGGCTCGGTGAAGAAAACTTTAAGTGAGCGCATTATCTCGCGTCGTGGGCCTGTCAATGGCGTGGCGTCCAAGATCGTGCGATTTAACACCACTGGACTATTTTTTGAGGGGTTATGTGAATTCACTTGTCTACGCAGATAAGTTCGAAACGATTGACGGCTTGGAAGACAATATTCAGTGCGTTATTGCTGACATACGGCCCCAAATGCTGCAAAAAGTAATCGAGAATTGGGCCTCTCGGCTGAAATTTATTGGAGCCTGCCGCGACGGCGACTTGTCCGAAATCATTTTAAAAACATAATCGCAAGCCCTTATCTTTATAATAAGTCTAAACTCTTGGCCATAACATTAAATAATATGCGTTTTATTTCTTTTTGAAAACCACACGTCTAAAAAAACACCAAAGAAACAATTCAGATAAAATTGCCTAAAAAGCACTTCGGATATGTTTTCTACATTTTCTATACTTTTATAGTTTATTTCTCTCACGGAAAATTCACTTTAAAATGCTTCTTAAACATTTTCATAGATTTTGTTTATATTTACCTCAGGTTCGGGCATTTTCAAACTAACAGCCGGAACATCATTACTCAATGTAATTGGCAACTTATTTGGCAACACCATTATCGCTCCGATTTGTTCAACAATTATCTTTCGCAACAAATCACTTAATCCAGGCATATCCAGAAAATCAATAGCACCAACCAAATTAAAATCAACATTGGGATTATTAAGGAAGAATATCTGTAGGCCTCCAACCAATGGCATTGAACGAATCAAAGGCTTCATTACCACACGAATCCATCCATGAATTTGAAAATCCTTGATGCCTCCCTTCACACCACCCAAATAGAAATTGATATCACAATCACTGGCATAGAAAATATCCATATCCATGATGATCTCATTACGATCTACATTTTTGTCGTAAATTTTAACACCTCCAATGCGGGGGGGAATTGTTCCGAGGATAATTCTGTCAAAGCGGAATCCATGAAGCTTGTAATTGGACAAGGCTAGAGCAACATTTGGCTCAATTGTTTCTTTGACTAGAGTACGAGCAAAGTAATTAGCATTGGGCCATATTTGTTTGAGGATCTAAAACAGAGAAAGTTAGAATATTTTGTTTGAATAAATTAATAGAAACCAATACCTTATTCACCCATTCACAACGTTCTACATCGGGAAAGTAGACCTGAAAATAAATAAGGAAAATTATTTATGATAAAAACTTTTAGACTTTCAATCATACTATCGGATTTTAATAAAACAATAATTACTTATAAAAGTGGTAATCTAGAAATTCTTGTGAATATATTATTATCTGAAATTCGGTTTGAATGAGGAAATTCACGATTGAAAGTAGGTTAAGCACATTTGTTTATAGATTAAACATATAAAGGAAAGTAAAGATACAAACATATTCGTATAATTTTTAATCTTTTTTGGTAATGATGTTGTTGCAGAAATTTGAGCATTATGTTATCGCTTGAAATATGGCTCATGACCTTACCAAATTAAATTTTGTTTAGTCATTTTTAAATGTCTCATTAAACAAACAATATTAATTTGTCATATTATGATTAAAAATCAACACCGCAGCGCATCTTAAGACGATGACTGATAAAGAAGGTATTTGTATCTAAACGACAAAAGTTATTTCATGCTAAAAAAAATGTTTGTTTGTTTATTTAATCTGATAGTTTTATTATAACATGTAGAAGTAGCAGTAGATAAATTTGAGTTTATGGCATTTTAAAATTCCTTAATATTTTAAAAATAATTTTACGAGTGTACACAAATATGTTATTGAATATACCGGAAATAGAGGGGTATAAAAGGATAAATTACTGTTTTTATTATCAAATATATAATAGAGTGGTCGGCCTGTGATCAGTTGTGTGTTTGACCATACAACGAGCAGGAGCCTATAACACAATACATAAAGTGCTTGTTGAACAAGTGAAACTCAACAACTTTTTAAAATTTGTGTAACACGGAACAACAAGTCTAGGAGACTTTAAACAATTGTTTTGGCTTCATTCAAAAAGTGGTAAATTTCATAAATCCATCGTTTGTGTAACTAGAAACAACAAGAGTTCAAAAAACAGAGAATAAACTTGTTGAATAGTTGATATATTTCAACCCAGTACTTGTTTGAAGTCAACAAGGTAGAAATTAACACTTGCAGTAGTGTTTATCCAGTGATGGAACTAGCAAGTGTGTTAAGAATTTATTTAGTGGCAATGAATTTGGTTTACAAAATGTTAAAATTTTTATTCTGAATCGAATAGTGATAATGGTCTGCCTTTTGAATTTGAGCTTGTTTGTTATTAGTCGTATCTTCGAAAACACCATCGTGGATGGATATATGCTAATACATGAACAACTTTTACAGCAACTGATAATAAGTCCCAAAGATTTAACCATTTTATGGAGAACTCAAATGCTACTTTGGCTGCAGTAAACCGCGCACAGGATTTGGGGGCACGGAATCTTTTATTCCCAAATACTTTGTCTCATTTGCAAATGGAATCCGAGCGGTGGACGTGGACTTACTTTTATTCATTGAGCGCTATTCGCCATGTTTTTGTCCACTCATTGACATTATTAAGAGCATTTTCTAATTTAATTGTATTACCCTAGGGCTATAAGGTCCATGGCCCGGGCGGCAACCTGTGTGGGGTGGCACTCAGGTTTGAGTGAAAAAATTCCCTTACAAATTTGATTGATTGATTGAAAATTAACAATTCGATTACTAGTCATTTCACTGATTGCTAGTATTGCAGTATCACCAGCAAACGTGGCAACGATAGTGTCTTCTGTTTGAGGTATATATCTTGTGAATAAAATGTTCAGAACAGGACCTCATACACTTTCTTGTGGTACCCCAGCCACTATTTCTTTGAAATTAGAATAATCATTTTCGTGTCTTACACGAAAAAGTCTGTTTTCTATATATTCGTTTGAAATTTTATAAAGTCCTTCAGGCAGAACTTGTCTTAATTTGAATTTGAGGCTTTCATGCTTGACTTTTTCGAATGCTTGTGACACATACAAAAGTTTAAAAGTTCTTTTGATTAAATCAGTTTCTTTGTGTACTTGATGAATTGTTGAATGCTTGCCCTCAATTCCGAACTTATGTTCAGGTACGGTGACCATATTTCTGAGAGCAAAACCCGGGTCAAAAAGTTAACAATTTTTAAAGTGAACAAATTATACTTTTCAGTAATTTTATGAAGTAAAATATCGAAAATTAAATAAAAAAAATAAAATAATAAAAACAAACGAAAATGTATTCTTTAAAGGAAATGAACAATTAAATAAATTATAATGTCTTCACAACACAACAAACTAAAAACTAAAAAAAGAAAAATTAAAACTTGAGATTTTTAATTTCGTCTTAGTTCAGTCTTGAGTTAACAAAGTAATTAAGGGCCGGTCAGTTTTTTTAGTGCCGGAGTTAACTCTAAGTTAATTCAGAGTTGGCAGTCTTGAAAATAAGTTAACCAACCTGAGTTATTTCAGAAGTAGTTTTTTATTTGAGTATTAATTTATCCTTTCAGTTGTCAAAAATTTATTGAAATCGTTGGATTAAAGTGTGACACCATGGATATCACCTTTTTACGCCTTTCACAGTCGAAATCAACATGGCACCACAACGGAGAGTTTATTCCCTGAGTAAACTCGGCAAACTCTAGATACCTACTTGAGGAAAAGAAATAAAATATCCTGTCGAAATAAAGTAGCTGATCTTGGAGAAAAAAAGAGCTCAAAGAAAATGGCAAGCTATGAGATTTCTAGGTGATAAGGCAGTTTTTAACCGTCTTGACAACGAACTAGAGAAAAGAATCTGTGAGATTAAAAGTGATTCACTTAGTAGATTCCTAAATAGTCTGACGGTGGATGCTTCTACGAAAAACTCCTTATAGACAGCAGCTAAGCGCCTAAAAAGACCACACACACAAAATCCGCCAATAAAATCTCAAGATGGTAAATGGATCGGAAACCCAAAACAAAAGGCTGATCTCTCGCCAATGTTTTGAAGCCATTCCCAGCAAGCACAGCTACAGATCCCCTTCAGTTTGTTGATTGAAATGACGAATGTGAAATTTCTTTTGTCACGCTCAAAGAAGTAAGAAGCATGTGTCAATATAAGTTGTTAAATAATTAAATAAGTTAACTACTCAGACTTTGAAAGAAATGCGTTCAAAAGACTTCAAAAATTCCAATTTATAATAAATGCATGCCTTAAACTAAGATATGTGCCACACCATTGGAAAATTGCAGAAGTCATTGTTATACCTAAATAAGGTAAGCCACCAACAGAAGTAACAGACCTTTATCGCTTATACCAATCATGGCAAAAGTTTTCGAAAAACTGCTCCTGAAAAGACTTAGCAAAATAATAGAAGAAAAAAGACTTATTCCGAGCCATCAGTTTGGATTAAGAAATAAACATTTCACGATACAGGTGTTGTGGAAAAGGCACTTGAAGAAAAACAAGTATGCTCCGCTATATTCTTAGATGTTGCTCAAGCTGTTGATAAGGTTTGGCACTTGGGACTTCAGTACAAACTGCATAGGGATCCTCCCAGGTAGTATTACGAAATACTGAAATCCTACGTTACGAACCGACTCTATAGAGTAGAACGGAAATTACTCAGAACTAAAGAAAATTGAAGCCGGTGTACCACAAGGAAGAGTCCTAGGACCAACCCTGTATCTGTTACATACAAGAAATATTACAGTGGACATCAACGCTATCATGGCTACCTTTGCTGATGATATTGCAACATTGGTGCCAGATAATTCCGTTACAAAGGCTTCACAAAAACTGCAAAATGCAGTCGATAAAGTTAGTGATCGGACGCAAAAATGGGGAATCGACTAAATGAAACAAAGTTGACGCATATAAACGTTACAAACAAAAAATATACAATGTTCCAATTCTTATAAATAGTACAGCAGTACCTTACTCCGATACTGCCAAATACCTTGGAATGACTTTGGATGCAAAGCTTAAATTGAAAGAGCACATCAAAAAGAAAAGAGAAGAACTAAACTTGAAGTACAGAACAATTTACTGGTTACTAGGAAAGAACATTGACCTATCTATCCAGAACCAACTAATGTTATATAAGCAAGTATTGAAACCCGTTTGGACGTATGGCATCTAACTATGGGGCTGTACAAAGAAAACAAATGCTGAACCCATCCAAAAATTCAAAAGCAAAGTCCTTCGTGGAATAATAAATGCCCCTTGGCATATAAGAAATAGTGATCTACATTGTGACCTTCAAATTGAAAGGTTATAGAAGTGGTTAAAAAACAAGCTGTGTCACACAATAAGCGACTGCAAAGTCACGTTTTTCATTAATTTTTGTTAGCAAATTATACGCTTACAAGTGAACAATTAGTAAAAATACTGAAAGAGGTGAAAAAAATGGTCCTATTAATGGTGTTTTTTTTTAGAGGTATAGAACTTTGAAATGGATTAAACAGGTGATTTTTTTTAAATTGACATGAAAATCGATAGTTAACCTTGGTAGACCCTTGCTAGCATCAATGTTAAACTTTCTAGGGCCTCGTTAAAAATAGAATATTTTTCCAGGTGAGTAAGTATGTACTGTACATTAATAAACTTTTCCAGTAAATAAAATTGATTTGGAATATTGCTTGCAGCTTGGTTTTAATCTTTTGAATAATTATATTCTTTAAATTTGTATCAACACCATAAAACCCCATGTAATCATTGAAATAAAAATAATAATAATAATAAATGTGTATGCTGTATGTATGTATTGCATTAAAATTTACCCAAGCTGGCAGTTCATCGATCCTTGCTAGAATAACGTCCTTTTCTGAAGCCATTGCAGACGATTTAGCTATATTCCTCTTCTTTGCATTGTCCTTACTGAATTTATCTCGAATACCTGAATAGATAACAGGAGCTATAAGCCATGCCACTGACCAGCCCATATAACCGACCAAATATATAGCACCAACTACAGCTAGCTTTTTAGCTATTGAATAAATAAGAGAAAAGATTCCTTCTTCAGCGGTGCTGGCAGCTTTTTTAATTGCCTCCTTTTCAGGATTGAGCTCTTTACTAGCGGCTGCCATATTGTTGTCGGTATCCGCTTCGCTTGGTTCAGTAGCAATTGGCTGATTCAACTTTTCCCTGGAAGAAGATACGTTTTCCTCCAATGAACTGTAAAGAAAATGAAAGGGATCATGTTAATATTAAATAAAAGAACTTTAAAAATAATTGCTGTGAAGCTCAAAATAAAAAGATATGACAAACATAGAAGTATACTGGTTATACCTTTCGCTAAACTACTTTTGCTGAACATAATTTTCATTATTATGGAATGTATGCACGACTGGATCGCACGTACTTGCTCTTATATTCCAGTTGCTTTGAACTTAAGAACTTTTGAAATATGCAAGTAAATACAGAAAAAATAGAAAAATAGAAAAAAGCATTGAAATCGTCCTTTATAAACAACCCACAAGATACTTAGAGCTCGAGCCATTTGATTACTTGAAGAAATATGAATATTCATATGCAAAAAAAAATAAAATCCCTCGAGCGGTTTTTTTAAAAATTAATTTTGTATATGTACGAGTATATTAAATTTCTGTAACATTTTCAAAAAAAAATTTGGTACGCCAATTTTGAGATATTTTTTATTATACATTTATGAAGCTTGTTTCAAAAAAAATCACTAAACCGTTTTCGAAATATTGAATTTTCAAAAAAAAATAATTTTTTTAAATTCAAAGTTATTTTTTTTTTTCAAAATTCTTTAACGCAAATTTATTGTGACTTAAAAGGACCTTTTGTATAACAAAATTCGATCTAGTATCGGTTGATCCGTTAGTGAAAAAATCTTAAATAAAAAACCGTTGTATGGCAGGTGCCATTAATAATGGTTTTTGGCAAAAAAATGTACCAAAAAGTTCACCATACGTACAAACATACACTGATTTCTTATTAAAATCGTTGGAGCCGTTTTTGAGATAAATAACATTTTTCTTAACGGTTATATGGCAAGTACCATTCATTTTATAAACTAAAAACATAAATTATATATACATATTACAAATCTAGGTTGTATATCCTTAAATTGGTTTGCAAAATAGATTTATCAAAACTGAAACTGTAACATCCACTTTGAAGCAAGCTACATTTTTTAACCTTATTCTGAAAGGCGTTTTTCAAAAATGCCAACTGTCTTTTTTTGGAGTCGTGTCTTTTTTTATTAGTATTCTATTACTGAAACGCCAGCGTTTCTATCGCTCTTACATTCCACAAAACGATCCACCAAAACAGCTGACATTTGACATACATATGAAAATTGTTTGCAAACTCAATAACTTGGTTGTTGGTAATTTTATTTGTGTAAATTTGTTTCAAATATAAAATAAATATCAACAAAAATTATAGGTAAGATCAAAAAGTCAAAATCCAAGATTTAGTAGGTACAGTTTCGACAGCTTCATATCAAATCCATGAATATTTTAATTTGTCAAGGAATTCTTATTTTTGTCGAACGTGTGTTTCCATATTTCTTCTCTGAAGAGCATTCTTTTTTGCTTTTCCTTTTCGTCCTTCCTTCTCAGTTTATGGTAGGAATCCAAACAATGTGGATGTAGTGTGTTTTACTTTTTGCTTGTTTCCAAAAAGTTTTCTTCAATTTTTTTCAAAATTAAAATTCAACTAAACAAAATTAAACGTCAAATTTTCATATACAAAATGCTTCGAACAATTAACTGTGTGCGAAAAACTTTGTTTGCTTATTTTAGTGACATTTTTCTTTCGAACTCCGTACTTTTAAACGAAAACACTACGAAATTTGTAGTTTATGATTCCGTTGTTTTAGTTTTTGTATGGAAATTTTCGTTCCGCTTCAGCTGCGTACTATGCGTAAAACACATTTTCACAAATATTATTTCCAAAAACCAAGTTACTCAATTTGTAAACAATTTTGATATGTATATACATGTACATAGATTATGTCAAATGTCAGCTGTTTTGGTGGATCGTATTGTGGAATGTATAAGAGCGTTAGAAACCAATAAAAAACGACACGTTTGCGTTTTAGAATAACGCGTATCTGAATAAGGGTGCATGTAACAAATTCTCAAATAGGAACTAAATGATTTCAAAGAATAAAAATTAATTTTGAAGGGAAAAATTAGCGCTTTGAAAAAATACTTCGCTCAATAGCATAACCTCAATTATAGCGAAAAATGATATTTAACACTTGGCTCTGGACCTTTGGCACCACATATATGGGAAATTTTATATTTGAGAATGCCATCTAATTGGTAAGTAATTGTCAGAAAAGGTCATCTAGTCCTTGAAATTAGTAAGCCCTAGAAAACTTGTAATAAAGGCTTAAAGATTCTTTACAAAATAGAGTATACCATCCGAAAGATATCTAGATCGAGATAAAAGGTCAACTATTTACAGTTATTGGTCAGCAATAGTTTTTTTTCTATGAATTTTCAAAATTGGTTTCAAGGTCACTAAAAAAACTTTTTTTACCTCATTTGGGACATTTCAAAAAAATTAAGTATGCCACTTGAAAGGCCACTTCATGGTCATAAAAGGTCAGCTATTTTCAGTAATTGGTCAGCCATTGAGTCTCTTTCAAGCTTATTCGATTTTTGGCACCTTATTTATGGGAAATTTGCAGAAAATTGTATACCATCTGAAGGATCTCTCTCTCTATCTATAGATCTATATAAAAGGTCAGCTAATTTCAGTAATTGGGAAGGTATAGATTCTTTTTTATAATATTTCAAAGTTTTTTTTTCAAGTTCACGTTTTTGGCATAATGATAAAAGTTCATAACAACAAATCTATGGCTGACCAATTACTGAAACTAACTGACCTTTTATAATGAATGAATAAAATTTTTTGTTTCAAATTACCCAAATGAGGTGCCAAAAATCGTTGGTGATCTTGAAAAAAAAAACTTTAAAAAATTGCAACAAGGAATCTATAGCTGACCAATTACTGAAACTAGCTGAACTTTAATATAGATCTGAAGGCCTTTCAGGTGCTATTAATTGTTTGCAAATTTTTACATAAATAAGGAGCCAAAAATTGCAATGATATTGATTTTTTTTAATTCATTAAAAATTCATTTATAAATATGTATGGTTGACCAATTACTGAAAATAGCTGACCTTTTAAGACCACGAAGTGGCCTTTCAAGTGGCATGCTTAATTTTTTGGAATGGCCAAAATGAGGTGCCAATTGTTTTTTTAGTGACCTTGAAACAAATTTTGAAAATTCATAGAAAAAAACTATGGTTGACCAATTACTGTAAATAGTTGAACTTTTATATCGATTAAGATATCTTTCGGATGGTATACTTTTTTTTAAAATTTCTCTTAAACGAGGTGCCAGAAATCGCGCGCGACCTTAAGTGACCTTGAGAAACTTTAAGCCTTAATTTCAAGTTATCTAAGGCTGACCAATTTCAAGGACTAGTTGACCTTTTCTGACAATTACCGACCAATAAGATGGCATTCCCAAATATCAAATTTCCCATATATGAGGTGCCAAAGGTCCTGAGCCTTAACACTTTAAGATTAAAATATTTCGTAGGTAGGTACCTGACGTGCTGATGGAATGATTCTGATGTCAGATGTAAATTTGTAAAATCAAAGACTTGCGGTAAAATAGGTCAGTTTCTAGATATAGAAAAAATTTTATATTTTATCGAATGGTGTAAAGTCAAATTATTAATTGAACTCCAACAGATAACTGATTGTAAACATACTAACTAAAACTAAAAACACTCTTAGGGCCAATTTTTCAGTACGAGATCATCCTATCTCGGTTTAACTTGAGTTACCTCCATGAACTTATTTTTCAGTCAACTTAAATCCTAAATTAAGAGCTCACTTATAATTTGGTGATTTGGTGACTCAGGGACTAAATTGACGGCCTTTTCCGTAGTGATGCCATTTCGATTTCGATAGTGAAAGTTGTTCTTATCAGTGTAATTCCATTGTGGTGTAATCTCTATTTCAATGCGTGAAAGGTGTGGAAGGGTGATATCGATAGCGTCGCACATCGATTTCAGTAGATTTTTAACAACTGGAAGATGACGTTAATTCTCAAATGTTCCTGTTTTAACTCGAGATTAATTTATTTTCCGGATAAGCTAAATCTGATTTAAATCAGAGTTAATCCTGACCTGAAAAACTGGCCCTTAATCACCATTTTATCCAATAAAGCATGATTGGGAACATGCTCACAGAATTATCATCAGAGTTTATCAATATTTGTTCGCATTAAAAAATATGTATAACTTCTGTTTAAAATCCCAAACCATCTTACATGTGTATGTTTCCAGAAACATAAATTACAAAACTGTAGAATTAAAAATAGCCCATTATATATGCCTGGTCTTGTACATACATACCTATATGTAGGTATCTTATTGTACAATTAACATTTGAACTCACATCTGAGCTCCCATTTGACTGGCTAACCTGCCTAAATACCAAAATAATGCGAACAAATTATTAACAGAGAAATAACTTAGTAGATAATTACGTCAGGAAAACCCATGGGAAATTACTTACGACTTAATATAACGTATAAATACCACGAGACAAATAAATCTGGCAACATAACGTAAGCACCACGAGACAAATAAATCTGGCAGTTTATTTTTCTACCCTAAACAATTTGCATACGACATGCAAAACAATTTAGCTAATTCCTTAAATCTAGGCTTGTCACAATTCTGAAAATATTTCATCCAGGACTTTGAGAGCTTTAAAAGGTATTTAATTCAATGTAATTTAAGCTCTCAGCTTTTCACTAACATTTTACGGTTGCTTGGTTACCTCAGCACTTTATAACGTTGAAATAACTTTTATTAACAAAGGATTAATGTTTCTTTCATGAATAACTTGATGGGTGTTTGTTTTTTTTTTATCATCAAAATTAAAATTTTCTAAGAAAGAAAAATTATTTTCTCTTCCGGAAATTTCAAATATTTTTATAGAAAATTTCATGAATAATTGAAAAAGAAATTAAAAACATCGTGAAACATATATGTATGTATATATGTATGTATATGTTATATGAAAAAAATAAACGAACAAACATCTTTAGACGAAAAAATATAAAAAGTGAAACCAGCTGGATAACGAATGTTCTATAAATAAAGTATAAGCACATGTTTCTTCATCATAGGGAACGGTTTTGGCTATGCTTCGTCAATTCTTGTTAAAAGTTTCAACTTAATTTGTAGAAATAACAACGAAATATGTGCCGTCGTGTATACATAAAAAGAATAAACCCAAAAAAAGAGAAAATTTTAATAAAAAAAACGTGAGTATTCTTTTTCTGTTAGACCTGGCGACCACTAGATAATATTAAGTTGCTGGCTCAAGCAGCTTTAAGTTGTTCCCTATTCAAAACCATTATAGTCTAAGAAGACAATAACTTTAAAAGTACTCGTACATTTACACGACATTCTTTTTACAGGAACAAACTCAGGCGATTTTCAACCCTTCTTTAACTTCGGTACCAATAAAGTCAGAAACTTCATATTCGCAATATTTGCTGAACTGATCAAACACAGGTGACTCAACAAATTTCATTTCTTTGGCATTAGTTATTCTTGAGATTTACTTCAAAAATCGGAACAACCGTAACTGACTAACTTAATGATAGATCATCAAAACTGTGGAGCACTTCCCGACCGTAGAAATTTGAAATTTCGCACAACGGTAGGCCTTGTGATGCATACAAGGGAAAAAGTCGAAAATCTGTTATTTTCTATTCAGGGGGCGTGACATCCACCCACTTTCTTAAAAATTCTTATTTATTATCGGCAGCACTTCCGATTGTTGTAGAAAGATAAATATTGGTAGAGCGATAGGATTTGATATGCATACAAAGATAAAAGTCAGTAATTTATAATTTTTATCTCAAGGGGCGTGGCATCTACCCACTTTTTTAAAAATTATTATCAATAATATAATGCATTTCCGATTGTTGTAGAACGATGAAAATGGGTAGAACAGTATGACTTGAATAGCATACCATGGAAAAAAAATAAAAAAATTGAGATTTCCCCTCAAGGGCGTGGCATCCACCCACTTTGTCAGAATTGCCATAACTTATATGGAGCACTTTCGATTGTCTTAGAGTTATGATATTATTTAGAGCAGTATAAGGTTTAATTTTCACCTGGCAGCATAAAATCTTTGCAAGGAGTGAGATTACAACAAAAACACAAACAGATGTAAAAAAAAAACAAGTTTTTATCTAAACAAGAAACCTGTGCGTAAAAAGTCAGCAAAAAAAGGAATGAGGTCTAAAATATAAGCGAAGTTTAAAGTTCATGAAGTTTAATATTAATTATCTTAAGTGGAGTAATATCCAACAAAAAAAAACTCCTAATTATGACAAACATTTGGGAATCAAATGATTACTGATTAAAATTTGGTAAATTCACTTAGCAAGTTTTACTTAATTAATCACAAAAATTTTAAATGTATGAAAACTTGACCAGTTAGCATACTTATCCTGTGCTCACGGTCGACGGAAGTTTCCTTCTTCATTGACTTGTTGGGATGCACCTAGCTACTTATTACCAGATTTATCAATAGTATGTCAAGTATATTCAATTCATACCTTCTTTGGCACGAAGACCACGGTTTTGATAGATGGATATGGCTGGGCAACCCACAAGGATGCAAAACATGCTAGAAGGACTATTGAGGAGGCAGCTGAAGTGGTGATCGAAGGCATTTTCTTTTATGTACAACGAGAAGACCATTGCTACAAGAGAGAGTTCATCGTTCTCTTATGAAATCTCCTTACAGCTGCAGATGATCCATCTAAAATTAATGGAGTCAGTTCTGTGATTGTGGGTGAAGATACAGATCTGCTTGTTCTTATGGCTTCTATGTCTGTCGCGGGGATATTCTTATGTTAATGCCAGGAAAAAAAATTCAATTTGTATCCTTGATTTTGGCAGTCAAAACGAGCAATTTTAACCTTAAATGAACTCTCTGTGTCAGTAAGTCAAGATAATACAGCCAAAATCCAAAAAATTCAAGATGGCGGTTTTTTTCAAGATGATGGTCAAACCCCACTTCGAGATATTTGGGAAGTTTCAGATATAATAAAGGAAGTTGTTCTTAACAATATACAACAAAAATCAGCTGGTTCAAAATTTTGGCGGGGTCAATGTCTAATTGCACTGGACTATATTGATGTTTTGTAGGAGGACAAGCGCCAAATAAGACATTTCATCATTGATCTTTTCGATATTTTGAGGCCGAACATCTCATGAATCCCATGATTTAAAGCGTAACGGCTATGTACTGAAATATCAGCTCTGTTTGTTATCGTGACATTTCCTGCAATTTTTACAAACTGTCACAAATTCCGGTTGTTAACTCAAAAAAGTTGCATCGAGACCGAGAGATGGAAAACCTGCGAATTTCTGCTACACAAATTTCTATGAACACAAAAGGTATTTTCCTTAAATTCTTCGGACTGAATGTCAAATTGTGACAGGTGGGAATGAAATCCTCTCAGAGAGAAAAAAAACTGTCAAAATGACGGGAACGGTTTGGGCACTTATTTACACCATGTCAAAAGAAATATCTGATTAGAGGTGCCGTAGAGTAATCACAAGTCAATACATTTTTGTAGAAAATCACTGTACAAGAAATTGAATAGTAAGACAAAAAAAATGTTATGCGCGTAAAAATAATTAAACTATAGCAAGGAAATATTCTTTAATAACATATTAAAACATGTAACTTAAATTTGTTTCAAAAAGAAAAAAAACTACGATTAACAAAAAGTACACAAAATTTCATAACAAAATTTTATTATACGTGCATTTTAAGAAAATCCTTTGATTTATAAAAAGATTTAAAAAAATTAATACAACTACCAAAAACAAAACAAAAAAAGTAATACTTGGGTAACCCTAGCTATTTTTATTCTATTTTGTTATTCGAATTTAGACAGACATTTTTTTCAAATCTGACATACGAACACCTGGCATTTGACATCCAGTACGAAACAGACACCAGAAATTGCTCGGACCATATCTGGCAAGGAGGGGAAATTTTGTACTCTCTCGTGAGCCCTCTCTTTGGTCCGAAAATACAAACTTTCACTTATGGAACAACTTCCACTAAAAATGACTAAATCTGGCGGTTTCAAAGTCTGAGGAAACTGAGTTGCTAGCAACTTTTAGTTCCTAGATAAGAAGGGCAGGAGGAAAGAGGGGTGAACAAAATCTCCTCGGTCAAGGTCAAGGAAGGAGACTTTTTTGACATTTCCTTTCACATTTAAGGTTAAGGTGCGTTCAACCAATAGAATTGCAGGAAATCTCAAAATTGCCTAGATTTTGTTTCCTCGTGTGAAAGGTACAAGAGATTTTGAAGGAGATTAAAAAAAAACGTTAAAAAAAATTCCAGCAACTTGTTTCTCCATGTGAAAGGGGACAAACTTTTTGAGACTCGTTCTGGAACACACCTTACAACTACTGTCAAAAGTTGTGGTGGTCATTTGGTATCACAGCGTTGCCACTAATAGGAAAATTTTTCCAGGTAGGTTTTCAAAAAAAAAAGTGAAGCATATTTAATTTTCTTACAGAAGATCTGCATATTCCAATTTTTACTAAAAATAATAATAATAATTTTCTTCTTCAAAAAATAAAAGCGTAGTAGACTCGATTTAAAAGCAATAGATTTGTTTTACAAAAAAGTGCATTAGAGCTATTGAAATCATGGCAAAGTGGCAAAGCCGTTTATACACAAAAATAAAATTTCTAACAAAAAGTGGATCAGTTAATGGTTCAATGCGTTTATTAATTTTTTTTTAATTTCCACAACTCTGATCGAATTTTACCCTCTTTTCAAAATCTTACAGCTTTTACACATTTTTTTGAAAAAGATACCAAACAAACCTAACCTACTTGCAATAACCTTTTCAACTATGACACATTCATGATGGCTGAACAGAATGAAGACGGAGCTGCAACTGGAGCTACAACTGGAACAGCTGTCAAAATGTTGAATACACACAAATTCAATGATACGAACAGAACAATACGCAACTGCAGACGAAGCTGTAGACGCAGCTGAACATGTTTCCTAACTTTTAACTTTTACATGCAGCTCGTTTGACGTTTTAAAATTGTGAGCACAAACAAGTGTTTACATGAGGGTTGAAGAGAGTTTCAAACTCTTTTTAGTCTCTGATATAGACGTAAAGTAATTTTAGCTTTCATTTTACCACTATCCATGTTTATTTTCGTTTTTGTGTTGAATTAAATTCGCACAGCTGATTTGAAATGCCAAAATCACATGCAGCATTTTTTGACACCTATTCCAGTTGCAGCTGCAGCACTCTATTCTGGTCAGGCAGTTACTTCAACACCAACAGTGTTTAAAGGCAACTTCCTTTTCGTACAGTTTAGTAAGCAAAACTAAATTTTGATAAATATTTAGAAATTATACAAAATATCTGAGCTATTCTTAAAAATATGGGTTCCAAAATGGGTGCCATTCGTCAATTATTAGTTATGTGAGATTTTGTATCGTCTTAAAAATTGAGCAAGGTAAAATTACTTCAGAAATTGCGAATCTTGCAATAACATCGGTCGCCTATAATGAAGTAATGACGACAGAGCATTAAATTTTAACACTTTTTTCATCTCAATTGGAACTGCGGTCGCTTCCACTCACGTCTTTTAAATATGTCAATGACAGAGTTATTCTATCTATAGAACTATTGTTGCTTTGGTCAATGCAGCATTTCTACGTGATCTGAATTCAGAGATGAAATAAATTAATTACATTAGGTACTTATTGATTGATATCCATATATAATATGTACATACCTATGTGCAAAGCTATTACTGTTATATGTATTTAAATACTGATATATACATATGCCAATGTATATCTAAAATAAATTAAAAGAATTCAGAAAATTAAGAAAAAGAACCAACAAATCAACATAGGCTGGAATGATATCACACTTGTTTACAAAGAAACATCAAATGACGTATCTAATTAGAAATTCAACAATAAATTTATTTATGGAGTTTCATTATGTGTACCTACCTCTAATGTGAGAATGACTAATCACACAATTTACTCATGGAAGAATTATTTACTTGATAAAATCTTAATCAAACTTAAGTTTAAGCTTTGCTTTGAATATTGCAAAATTCAAGCGCTTATACCTATACGAAAAATTCCTATATTTAGTTTTATAAGAACTTCATCTTTATAGTCTGGAAGGTAGTGTTTCATGTGGTTGGCCATGTTGCATTTTCTTTTTCCCAAAAGAATTGAATTGAATACCTATACGAGGAACGCCCATACAAAAGCCGCGTAGGTACCATAAGTCTTTAGAGCTTTTGATTGAATTTGAGGTCAAGTGATTGATTTAATTGTAAGCAAAGTGTCAAATCACATAGACAAAAAAAAAATGTTCAATCAAAGTATGTTCTTCGATCGAAGAACAAGTAGTCAAAAAGAACTTTTGAGCAACTTTAATTATATACAAAGTTTTTTTGATGAATCTGAAAAGAAAATCGATTCTTGATTTGAAACCACAATTGACTCAAGAAGTGGTTATATATTTTTTGTATCAATTTTAAAATGAAGATTGTACATATAGCGCCATAATTTTTCAAAAAACACCCATATCAACACAATTGGTGTAGCGGTTGGCGGATTTGCATAATGATTTAAGCCAATAGAGCAGCCGACTTTTCAGAGTTCTTACTTGAATTATGTATACATAAGTGCTCTTTAATGGAAATTTGTAACTAATAAGTGGATACAAAAATATAAAAATATAAAAGAAAAAAATATTGACCACACAGACAAAAATGTATGCAAAAATTAAAGTTGATTTAGTCGCATACATTTTTTCAGCTTAAGCCTAGTTTACATATCGAATTCGAAAAAAAAACAACAATTTCAAAACAATATTCCATCTTTTTTGTGCACCAAATTGTATAACATTCAATGCAAAAAATGTTTTCCTTGGCCTAAGCCATCCATTAATTCATTAATTTATCCTAAGATAATAAACTATAGGTCTGGAAATGGTTAATAATTATTTATGGATGCAAAAACCATTTGCATTCAAATAATGTCTTGATGTGAATATATTTTTTTGAAGTATAAACCAACCATCCAAACAAATATTTTATTCACCACCCTTTTTTTCGCATGCAAAATAATTTCCGGTTCATTATTTTGCATGACATTACATGAAAGCAATGATTTTTTTCTGCATGAAACTGTAAACACGATTGGTTACACGATTATTGGTTGGCAAACAATTAATTTTGCATTTCACCTCAATTATTTTTGACATGCTAGAATTTTTGCATAGATTATGTTTGTGCACAAAAAACTGTAAATTTGGCTTTAATCTTAGTTCCCGTGCGAAAAAAAAACAAATGATAATATTTTCGCATGTCAAAAACTATTGATGTGAAATGCAAAACAATTTTTTGCATGATTCGTTTACAGTTTCATTCAAAAAAAACATTGCTGTCATGGAATGTGATGCAAAACAATGGATTGGCAATTGTTTTGCGTGCAAAAGCAAGTGTGGTGAATAAAATATATTTTTTCTTGATGGTCAGTTTACACTTAAAAAAAAAACTATTTTCACATCAAGGCATTATTTACATGCATATGTTTTTTTGAATCCAAAAAATATTGTTTTCCATTTTTCGGCCTAAAAAGTTATTTAATTAAGGGTTAATTAGTGACTCTATGGGTGGCCTAGGCCAAGGTAAACATCTATCGGTTGCCTTGGCTAATATAAAATTTGGCGTACAAAATAGGTGGAAAAGAGCTTTAAAAATATTAATTCTTTTTTCGCATGGGAACTGTAGTGTGTAAACTATGCTTTAAGCCATAGTTTTGAATATATTATTAAAAGCCAGGGGGAGATATGTATAAAACATAGCACGTACTTAAAGCAGGTGCTCCAGAGAAGCTTCTCCTCTTTCGAATGGATTAGCCCAGGAAAATTGGAGTTGCACTTCGAAAAATTCCGACAGCGCTGTTTTTTGGTGGTGAGCTTTGTTTTGAGGTCTTAAGCATTTTCTAGAAATCCTTTTTTCCTTATTCCTCAAAAACCATCAGTATTTTCCCTGAAAAACTGAGATAAAAAATTAACATACTTTTTCATAGAATTTATTGAGAGAAAATCGTGCCAGAACTTCATGGTGTAGTAAATTTAGTCAAATAAAATTGTCAGAAAAGGCCAACTTTTCCTAGAAAATGGTCAGCCCTAGATAACTTGTAATAAAGGTTTAAAATTTTTCAAGGTCACTCAAGGTCACGTACGATTTCTGGCACCTCATTTAAGGGAAATTTACAAAAAAAAAAAATATACAATCCGAAAGATCTCTAGAGATCGTGATAAGATGTCAACTATTTACGGTAATTGGTTAGCCATAGTTTTTTTGCAATGAATTTACAAAATTAGTTTCAAGGTCACAAAATAAACTTTTGGCACCTCATTTGGGTCATTCCAAAAAATTAAGTTTGTGATTTGAAAGGCCACTGCATGGTCATTAAAGGTCAGCTATTTTTAGTAATTACCAATTAGTGAATCGAGGTGGCCTTTTATATAGATCTAGAGATCTTTCAGATGATAAACAATTTTTGCAAATTTCCCATAAATGAGATGCCAAAAATCACAATGACCTAGAATTTTTTTTAATGTATTCAAAATACATAAGAAAATATGTACGGTTGACCAATTACTGAAAATAGCTGACCTTTTACGACCATGAAGTGATGCCAAAAGTATTTTTTGAGACCTTGAAACTAGTTTTGAAAATTCATAGAAAAAAAAACTATGGCTGACCAATTACTGTAAAAAGTTTACCTTTAAACACGATCAGAGATCTTTCGGATGGTGTACTTTTTTTGTAAATTTCCCTTAAATGAGGAATTGTAATAAAAGCCTTTATTGCAAGTTATCTAGGGCTGACCAATTTCTAGGACTAGTTGACCTTTTCTAACCTATTAGATGGCATTCTCAAATATTAAATTTCCCATATATTAGGTGCCAAAGGTCCAGAGCCCTTCAAATATGCAAGTTATTATAAAACAAAATATAGAAAAAGCGTTTAAATCATTTTTGTATTGAATCAACTAGTAAAATAGTTTAGAGCTCAAAATTGGATATGCCATTTGATTACTTAAAAAATAGTATGAATGCATATGTACATATATGAAAACAAAATTTTTTTAAAACGTTGTAGCGGTTTTCATAAAACAATATTTTTATACATAACATTTTGGTAACGATTTAAAAAAAAAATATGTATACATTTATAAACCTAGTTTCAAAAAAAAAAATCATCAACTTATTCTTGAAATATCAAAATATCGATAGAAATATATTTTTCTAAAATTGCAAAATTTATTATTTTCAAAAGAGTCGGTTGAACTGTTAATGAGAAAATCGAAAATCAAAACAGCTGTTATATGGCAGGTACCGTTTATAACAATTTTTGGTAATTTTTTTTTTGAAAATACACCATGCCTACAATATTACACTGATTCCTTTTATCAAAATCGTTGGAGCTATTTTTGAGATAAATAAGCTTTTCCTTATTGGTTGATGGCATGGCAAGTATACCGTTAATTTTAGAGGACAAAAAATTTCAATTAATTTAAAAAAATGGCTTTAGTAGTTTAGGCTGTAGTTCAAGGTATAATTGTGTCACCCACTTTTTTCGTGTTCTCTATCATCGTAATCAGCCCAGTCAAAAAATTAGATAGGAGTATTTTTTGATCTTATTCGTAGGGGCCTAAAAAAGTTTTCAACCTCATTACGTTGACCGCCATCTTGGATTTTAGAAAAATCAGTCTCTGTTAAATAACTCGCCTATTTTCAATTTTTGAATAAAAACGCACTTAATAATGGTTGTTCAAAATTCAATTATTCACTTTAGTCATTATACTCGTAGTTTTTTTTCTCTACAATCGACCAATGTTACTATTTGTCACCAATTTTTTACCAATTCCTATTACCGAAATAGGGTTGTTTAGGAAAGAAGAGAGTACTAACTGGAGAGTAAAACCTTTTTTTCTTCCCTTCTGACAAAATATGCCCAAGAAAATTCCTTGTGCAGAAAATTTTTGGTCTGTCAGATACTAAGTTAACGTAGGTCAGACACATACAAATACAATTCTGGCCAAAAGTTGCTATCAACACGTTCCACTCTTCTTCGGTAATATGCTTCTCATTTCATGAAAATTTGACAGACTTCCAATTTGTTTCCAAAAATCTCTGAAGAAAAGTCGAAAGAAAAGAATATGAAATGGATAAGTGTTCTCACAACCAAAATTTGGTTAATGATTTTGGTTTTAAATACAAATAATGGGACCTTAAACTGTTGAACAAACACATAAAGGATGTAATGAATGGTGAACTCATTAAAGTGAATGGATGTATTGTGTTTTAAATGTGGTTAGGTTGTTTCTGCTCAAGTAGAAAGGTCCTTGTTTTTTAGCGTCTTTCCGAGGTTCTTTTAAGAGACAATCGTAGAAAGCTGTTACCTGAGAACTAAAAAAAGCTGTTGGTAGTTAACTTATGTCAATATTATCTTTATTTAATAAATACCTTTTTTGCATTTTTAAGGATTCTTTTGCCTTTCTTTAGCAAAATCTTTTCCTGATTACATTTATAACACATGTTTCTTACACCTTGGAAAAGAGTGCCTTCTCCCACCAAAGCATTCCGCCTTCTGAACTTGCTCAGACCTCAGAGGGCTCAACTGGTGTTTCTTTTTCGATCAGAGCTTATAAATAAAAAGACCGAGCGAATGGAGCAAAGGGCTGAGCGTGACCAACTTCACACTTTTTTTTCTTTTTTCACTCTTTTAAATCAGCGCGTTCAACACATCAAATTTCAGTTCAGATTTTTAAAATTTTGGAGTTTTGATTGGCCAGATGTCAAATGAAAATTAAAATTCAGTACTTCATTTTGGTGCATTGAACGCACCAACAATTTATATCAGAGATCTCTTATCAGAATCTGCTCAGAGCCTGATCGCTCTAGCTCTAGGTATAGGTAAAATTCCGTTGGTCTTAGCTACCACGAATACGAAATATGCAACATTACCTCTCGAGCTATATTTTGTTGGAGAATTTTCACAACTTATTCGAATAAGGTTAACAAAATTAACAAAACATTATTTAAAAAAAGTTCTCCAACATTTTTATCTATGTTGGTATGTACATATGTACATATAAGCTGGCAATTTAATGTATATAGCTTATTCTTCATCATAATATGTACATACATATTGTTAAATGTTTTGCATTTAAATTTAAGATTCATATATTACTTCTTACCTCATCTTCACACTTTTTAGCAGATCTCAGTTCTGTTTACGATCAAAAAATTATACTCAGATCACTTTTCTATTTATAATTTGGATAATTAATTTCGTTCAGCACTCTTGCTTTTACTTTTCACACGATTTTAAAAAAAATTCCACGAGTGCATTGAAAACACACAATTTATCAAAATATTTATATGAAAAATCTTAACACATTGTCCTATAAACTTAAAATAAAAATAAAAAAAAAAGCAAATAAAATTAATGAGCTACTATAAGCTTCTTTGCCATATATAGCGGGATGTTAAGGTTACTTAGCTACGTTGTAAATATACCGGCTTTGAAAAACAAAACAAACCACAAAACGTTAAGAAGAGAAAACTCGGACTGACATCGATGCGAGTTGAAAGCTTACTGAAGCACTCATTTATTTGAATTTTTGAGTTGAATCATTGAATTCAAAATCAGCATAGGATGTAGGATTGATGTTGTAAAGAGTACTAAAGTAGTAATAGTGATAGCCCCCCACAGTCCCCAAACCAGCGCCAGAAACCAGACCAGATATATGAGAGCCTCCTAGAACCTAGAGTAAACTAACTTTGCCGTTGGTTAATATTCTTGGGACAAATCAATGCTGTTGAGAAGAAGATACATAGAACGGTGAATATGATATTAGCTTTATAATTGGGACAAGATCTTGTGTTTGCGTCAGTGGTGTCATGGATATACATATGGCTGCCGGTTTTGTGTAAATATTTATCAGCCTACAACTGTCACTTGAGTGGAATGTGAATCAGCTTCTTCAGAGTGATTCATTTTTGTTTTTCTTCCCAACTTAATTTTTTTTTCACTCAAAAAGCTTTATTAATGGAAATATGCAAAAAGCTCAATTGAAAATTTTATAGTTAAGATTATTGTTTCTTGCATGGGACACATGGTACTGGTAGTTGTACATGGCAATTAAATTCGACAGATGCGAGATTTACTAGTTTTCAATTCCAAGCACTCGCAATGGTCCCGTTCAAGTGGCTTTTTAATTCAGATAGGCTATTTTTTCAGATTTGTTGAGTAACTGTTGCATCAAGTGCTATCAACTGTGTTTTCTTCAATTTGGCTATAGGAAACCAAAAATATGCCCGAGACTTTTTGCTGCCTTCTATTTCCAGATTCTTTACTATCTACAAATAATATAAGGGTCAGTAATTGGTCATAAAAGGTCAACAAAGGGAATTGCTCGTTTTTGTATGGACCTCTGGCCAAGAGTGAACACTTATGAATTTGATATCAAATGAAAGTTTATGTTGAGCTTATTAAATGGGTGAAATCAGTTTAAAATCTGTCGTGAGAGATCTGAGATATTTGAGCTTAAAGTGGGAATTTGCAAAAAGAGTTCTTTCAGCTTTTTTTCGATATAACTGTTTATATCTTACAAACGATCTAGAGCATGTGAGAAAATGTCTTCTCCTTTTTAATATTAATAAAAAGATTTTCCTACATTACATATATTTTGAGATATTTAGATTTTACATGTTGAAAAACAATTTATTTTTATTTTTCTTTATTCCCTGCCTTTGGAACAATGGTATCTTTAAAAATTCAGTAATGATATACACTTGTTTTACCACCATTAAAAAGCTTTGTTCCCAACCTTTAATTTAATATATAATTAAGCTTTCATTTGATACCAAACTCATTAGTGTTCATTTTAGGCCGAAAATGAGCAATACTCTTCTGGTAGATACTTAATCATAACTATAGAATTGTTAAATCAGTGGTTAAATTATTCAAGGTTTTTATAAGTTCTTATTATTATTTTTGAGATATTCGGCAGTAAATGATACCATTAAAAAGGCCACTTAATGATCTTAAATTATCTCAACATCCATACTAAAAAATAATTAGAATACAAAGTTTTTAAACAATTCTTTTGTATGAAGGGTAGGTTTTGAAAAAGTGATGTTAATGAGTTATAAGCACTAGGATTCATCAAAAGATGGTCTACAGAATTCTCCAATCCCTACGTTACCCAGTCCTTATACATATCATTCGTTCGTCCACTCCTAGAATACGCGTCTCAAGTTTGGTCCCCTTACCAACTTACACATATTTCCAGAATCGAGAGCATCCAGCGTCGTTTCCTACGCTTTGCTCTTCGGGGTCTATCATGGAATAATCCTTCTATTCTGCCTCCCTATTTAGACCGCCTTAAACTAATCAACCTGAACTCGTTGGAGGAACGAAGAGATATATCAGACATTCTCTTCATTCATCGACTACTCTCTGGTTCCGTTGACTGCATGTCGCTCTACAACTCTGTCTCTTTTAATACTAACCCTCGTAATACACGTACCACTCGTCTCTCTCTCTCTCTCTCGAACCTGTTATGGCTCCAACGAACCTATCTCTCGCATGCTGCGGGGTGTTAACTCGAATTTGTCCTCTTTCGACTTTAACCTCAGTACTCCTTCCTTAAAACTCCGGCTTCTGAAACGCCCTCCCCCTCACTAACGTTAGCTTAAGTTCTTAGTTTTTAAGTTAGATTAAGAATTAGCTTGTATTAAGCCGAATAGATGGGGGTTTTTGCCCCCACCAAAATTAAAATTATTAAAAAAGTAAAAATCACTAAATTTTGAAATGTACACCATTGTTCAGCGACAAAAAAGTGACAGTTTTTGATACAATCTCGAAACAATTTTGTGTCGATTTTACCTTATTTGAATGTCTAGTAAGTATAACCAGGTTTTATTTATTTTAAAACAAGTGCGACATTTGTTTCTTTCACGATGCATTTACGACAAATCACCGAATACTTGATACTCCCTTTTGAGGAAATGCTAATTTTACTGCCAAATAAGCATTACCAAGAGTTAATTTCTAAAAACTTGTTGCTTGTTTAAAAAAAAATTCTTACACTACGAATTTTAAATAATCAATCCAATTATTGGATCCTAAGAAATTTTGTGCAGAAGATTTGTTTTGAAAATGTTTAACCGACAGCAGCTTAAGATATAACGGTCTCATTTAGGTTTTCAACGGTTTTTCAAGATACAACTTATTTTTTCAATGATTTTTTACTATTAGAAGGTTTTTTTTATGATACAAATTCTATATACTACTGAAATTAATCAGCCAAGTAGAAGACTTAGCATTAAGGATTGGACTTGTTGAATTATTGATTCAAAATAGCTTTTTGTGGCCTTTAGTCCTACAAATTGGCATTTCGTCCGGCTTACTCACTTGGACTCATGAGTAACATAGTGAGGGCTTTGTCATACGCATTTGTATTAAGTTCACTTCAACTCACATGAATACCTTTACAAAAATCCACTGTAAACTATATCCAACAAGATTAGAATTCCTTATCATTTTTTACTTTGTAGGTAACTATTTCTCAAATCAACTAAAAAATAAGCAAAACAATTAAATTGAAATAAAATTGAATTACGTACTTTTCACTTAAGGCGATAGCTAAGTCGTATTTTTGGAAAAATTACTTTGTCTCACTTTAAACAAAAATCCAACTCCAAAAACTTATAAATTGATTAAGAAGTATTTACTTTTAAACAAAGAAACCTTGATTAAGGTGACATTTTGTTTGATTAAATAAAACACATTTCCAACTTTTTAGACAACTTTTTAGATATTAAGACAGTTTCTAAATAGTCAACCATATCTAAAAAAAACTCATATGTATGTACATTTGCTAAAGTTTAAGTGACTAACTTGGGAGCTGTTTAAATCTTAAGTGCCGAATATATGACTTCTTTCCTTCCGATCTGGCCATAATCTATATTCATAGTCTATAAATTTTCGTTTTCCATGGAAATCACCAAAATTCAACTTGAAAAGAGTTTTTAGAACAGAAGGTAAAATCTTATCCAAGCAAGTCTATATTTTTTATAAATTTTGAGAAAAAAATTAATAAAAAGATAAAGTTTAAAATTAAAACCTTCAGTTTTAATAGGTTCTCCATTTTGAAGATGCATTTATAATTTAAATTTATTGCCCCCAACCACATTTGTTTCGGGGGTGACGTGAATTGGCCAATAAGATCGTGTGATTTGACCCCATTAGAATTTTTCGTGTTTGAAGTTACAGGTCTATGCCAATAAGCTACTTCACCTCTGGGATTGTTGCCATAGTGCGAAGCTTCAGTAGACTTTCAGGGGATGTCATTTCCATACAAAATGAAATACATAGAAATTAAAAAAAAAAAAAAGAATTTCACACAGAGCTTTTTTTATTCTAATTCAACATCGACCCCGCTTTTATAGGAAACCCCTTTAAAAACTGACAAAAATATTACATCAAAGCTAAGCCATCCTGCTCTTTAGTTTTTTTCCTTGTACAGAAAAATATATACGTAGGTATGTAAGTACCCTTTATTAAGAAGAATTCATCGCTTCCAATAGTTGTTTTTGCGAAATCGTTTAAACTTTAAAGGGATCGAAGTTGTCTTAATTACCTTCCTTTTGGTATTCTAGCTTATTTGCATTGGGCATTAGTTTCCTTAAATAATTTGTTAATTTTCAAGTTTAGACTTAAAGTGCTTTGGTATCACAAAATTGTTTTGAAACTCAACGTCTTCGAGTTCCTGTTTTTTCCAATATCTCAAAATGGAGTGACAATTTAGTCGATTTCATTGAAATTTATCGCGCGTGTCCGTGTTTGTGGAAGAATAGTAATTAGTTAAACTGAGATTTAAACTGATACTCGTAGCTTAACTGAAACTGAAATCTAAAATGAAAGTCTAAATGGGGCTTAAGCGTCAGTTTAACTGAAAGCTTAACTGGAAAGCTTAACTGAAGATTAAATTGAACTGATCGTCTAAATGGAGCTTGATAAAGAAGTTTGCTCTCATTTTGTTTTTCAAAGTTAGTTTTAAATACCAATTTATACTACGTTTTCGTTGAAAAGTTCCAAATTCGATACGAAATCATGACATTCACATCTCAAAATGAGATAAAAGGTGTGTTCCAGAATGAGTTTCAAACAGTTTGAAACCGCTAGATTTAGTCATGTTCAGTGCGAAGTCGTTCCACAAGTGAAAGCTTGTACTTTTTCGGACCAAAGAGAGCGCTCACGAGAGAATAAAAAAATTCCCCTCCTTGCCAGATTTGGTCCGAGAAATTTCTAGTGACTGTTTCGTACTGGATGTCAAATACCAGGTGTTCGTATGTTAAATTTGAAAAAAAAACGTCAGTTTGAATTCAAATAACAAAACAGAATACAAATAGCTAGGGTTACCCAAGTTTTTCTTGTTTTGTTTTTTTTTTTTGGTAGATGTATTATTTTCTTTTTTCTCTTTTATAAATCAAAGGATTTTCCTAAAATCCATGTGTCGCTAGGCAAATTTTTCGCAGAATACATTTTTTTTTATGAAAATTAGTAATTATTAGTTAATTATAAGTTTATTCGAAATAGTGCGAAGAATTTAAGGAACACACCTAATTTCAACCAAATTTGCACGAAATAAGTTGTAAATTGAGTCAAAACCTATTGAGCACACTCAATTAGCCACAGTTTGAAGTGCTCTGAAAAGGTTTTGTTTATGAAAATGTCAAGTGAAAGACAAATAGAAGTAGAAAGACAAAAACAAGAAAAAGCGATTAACCAATTGATATTCAAAAATGAAATGAGCTGTCAAACGAAATTACCAAAATACAAATAAATAAATTTTTTCCGTGATTTGCTAAATTACTTCATTTTGGCTCTCATGAAAACGCTGGCTTTTTTATTAACTCAATAAAACTCAAAATGGCGCCAAACGCAAATGGTTTTGTAAATTTTTAAAGTTTTAGAAACTTTAGGCATTTTTCTATTTTAGCTCCGAGTATAGCACTGAGCTGTCAAAAAAAGATATCTATTTATTTTTTTTTAAGTAGTATCTCGTGGTATAATGGTTAGTACGGTAGACTGTCATGCTGAAGGTCTGGGTTCGATTTCCATCTGCTAACACCTCAAAACAGAAGTGTTTTTTTTTAGAGGTACTCTTGTGAGGAACTAAAAATTCTCCAAGAGTATACTTGTTATGAATAAGTGTTTCTCATACAGCCGTTCGGACTTGGCGTAAAATTGAAGGTCCCTCTATTCCTGCAATCCTGCCGTCAACAGCACGCACTCAGGATTGGCTGAGAGTTGTAATTCACTAGTCTCTGGTTCTCCACGAGCTTTTGCGCCACCAAATAACGGGTAATTTTTTAAGAGGTTTAGAACTTTAAAAAAAAAAAAACACAAAAAATGAATGAAATATTTATTTGAATCGATAGTTTGAACCTTACAATTTAATGTTTAAAGATAATTTCATGCAAATGTTGACCGCGGCTGCGTCTCAGGTAGCCCATCCGCTGAGTCCAATTTTGGCATACTCTTTCACACATATCGGCCGGTATCTCACGAATGAATGCATGGATGTTGGCTTCCAGTGCGTCAATCGAAACGGGCTTGTCCCTATAGACATTAGCCTTGACATACTCCCACAAAAAATAATCTAATGGTGTCAAATCGCACGATCTAGGCGGCCAATTGACCGGCCCGAAACATGAAATTAACTGTTCACCAAACTCGCCTCGCAATTGCGCCATTGTTTCGCGTGCTGTGTGGCATGTGGCACCGTCTTGTTGAAACCACATATCATGCAAGTCAAGAACTTCCATTTCGGGCAAAAAAAAGTTTGTTATCATCGCTCGGTAGCGTTCACCATTGACAGTAACGCTGCGATTCGCATCATCTTTGAAGAAATATGGCCCAATAATGCCGCCGGCCCATAAACCGCACCAAACAGTGGCTTTTTCGGGATGCATTGGTAGCTGTTGCAATGCTTCTGGCTGATCTTCACTCCAAATGCGGCAATTATGCTTATTTACGTACCCATTCAACCAAAAATGAGCCTCATCGCTGAACACAATTTTTCGATAAAAAAGCGGATCCTCGGCCAGCTTTCCAAGAGCCCATTCACCAAAAATTCGGCGTTGTGGTAGGTCGGCTGGCTTTAGTTCTTGCACCAGCTGTATCTTAAAAGGCTTTACGCCCAAATCCTTCCGCAAAATTTTCCACGTAGTGCTGTAACAAAGGCCTAACTGCTGGGAACGGCGCCGAATCGACATTTCGCGGTCTTCTGTCACACTAGCTGATACGGCCGCAATATTTTCTTCACTACGCACAGTACGTAAACGTGTTGGTGGTTTAATGTCCAACAAAGTAAATTTGGTGCGAAATTTGGTCACAATCTTCCGAATAGACTGCTCAGAAGGTCGTTAATGCCGACCATAAAATGGAAGCAGCGCGCGATGAACATTTCGAACCGAGCACGAATTTTGATAGTAAAATTCAATAATTTGCAAGCGTCGTTCATTTGTAAGACGATCCATGGTTAAATTGCAAACCAAACCGAAGCTGTTTGACAGTGACACAAGGTACTAAACACACGTCAGCTGTCAAAACCAGTGTTGCCAAAACCAAACCAGCTAAAAAATCACCCGTTAAAATGTAAGTAGTATATGTTTCTTTTTCACCTCAGAGTACCTACTTAGAGTGCCCAACTTGCATTTCTTTTTCTCAGAATGAAAAGACCAAACGAAAGGAGTAAATAGCTATTTTGTTATTCATTTCAAATGGGCGCGTTCAACACATCTATTTCAGTTCATATTTTTGAGTTTTTCTAGTTTTTTATTGGTCAGCTGCCAGTTGAAAATCAGAAGTCAGTACGCACCGCAACCATATAACAATTCAGTGTTCAGACTTCAGATGCGTTTAAATTATATCGGAGAGCTTTGATCATATTTTTCTCACGCTCAGAGCTAAGTCCGATAGCTCGAGCTCTACTCCATGCTTATTGAAAAAAAAACTTGAAGAGTTAAATTGCCAAATTTGGATTCGCTTCCGAGTTATACTTGAAATATAGAAAAGTGACTTGTGTGACCATTCTCTCAGAAATGCATTAATAAAAAACTATTTCACTTGATTGTTCCTTTTAAAACTCATTTTCCGGTCTGCTCAAAAGCTTACTACTCTTACTCTACTTAATAAGATAACAAACAAAAATTTTCTTCCGCGACTATTCTAAATAATTTTTAAAAAGTATTTAATAAATAATTAAATCTCTCACTTTGCTATAGACCATCAGTTATTGAAAAATATTTATTGCTGATGAATAAATTATGAATGATTGTTCATGTCATACCTATCTTAATCTGCAACAAATGCACCAATTTTTAAAAGATATCATAATATTTTTTTAAAATTAAGTTTCTTATCAATAAAAACTTACCTTTTTAAACTTTATTGGATTAACACTTATATCGTCACAATTAAACAAATACTTTAGATCTTAAGATAAAATAAACATGCAGATTTTCTAAGGCAACCACCTTAAAAGCTCACTTCAAAACTTTTTTTTTGGCGCACTAAATCAACACGAACTCACGACTCACAGAACGACCTTGGGGATGAGACAAAATTCAAGGTAGAAACGACATAATTAATTCCAAGATTGATATAGTGTGTTGGTGGTGGGTGATACAAAACAATAAAGAAGAAGAAAGCTTTTATTGCTTACGATATATTTTTATTAGGTTTTCGATTTATTTTTTCTGTAGCTGAGTTATGAATGCTAGACATGGGGATAAGCTAGACATTTTTATTGTCCTGGAATTTCACTTTTGTTTGTGTAAAATATGTAGAAAAGATTTGATGTATGTATCATACCCGCTTTCTCCATACACTTTTATAAAAGAGTTAACATATACAAATATTTGCAGAATCAAAAAATGTATACTCGTTTCTATATATGTATACTCACTTTAAAAGCAATCTTTTTAATAAATGTGTACTTTCTTGAAAAAAAATTCTTAAGAATTCAAAAAGAAAATATACTCAAACATAAGAAAATATTCAATTATTTAATTGATTTATTTGGGTGACGCGACGAACGTGTTCCAGTACAACCTCGACCGTAAGTAAAAATGAAACTGTTTAAGTTGACCTAGTATTCGTATCTGTAGAGCAAATTCAAGTACGAGACACCAGCTGTCGAAACCCATTACTCAAAAAAAGCTGGAAAAGTTGTGTGTAGTTTCCTTGATATAAATAGAACAGGGGATGATATATGTACATTTGGCTCAATTTATAACTCAAAGTGATTCCAGGGTTGCCATATGATTTCTAGAGACTTTTTATGAAATTCAATATATGAAGATGCTTTTGAACCAAAACTACATACAAATGTTTTTCAGTTGATATTCATTCATTCATTCCTCTGAGGAGGCCAACTATCGTTAGTTTCGTTTTCAATTTAGTAGTAACTAATAACTAAGTCGTGCTCCATTGGAAAAAGAAGTTGTTTTCAAATGGTTTCTCACACAATGAGCATAAAAGTTGAGTTTTGACTTTTGAGTTATATTAAATTTTCCGATTCTACCACTTGCACTGAAAGCTCTTAAGAGCAATGTCAAGTTTATTGTTTGAAGAATGACGGCTTGCTGAGCTAGAGTGTGCATATCCTCAATGTTGAGTAAGACTACATTCATATTCAGTGCGCAAGTGAAGGAAAAAGCTTTAGATGAATAGTATTACACCTAAACAATTAACTTGTTGATTGCTTAAAATATGTATACATACATATATCAGACCTTGTAGATACTTTGCTCTTGTCAATTTGTATGCTTGGTAAGAGATGGCCATGAATTGGATAAATGTTAAACAGTTCTTAGTTTAATTGGTTATTTATTTATTTTATGTTTCTCCTTTAGTTTCTTTTTTTCTTCGGAAAGATAAATATTGTATACTTATTTAAATTAACCGTTTTTATTATTATACGAAAAAAATACGTATACGCCACAGTATACCACTAGTTGGAGTTTTGTTCATTCTGAAATAATGTTAATGATTTCGATATACACTGTGATATATTTGCAAGCAGGTCTTTACATTTTAATTAATTACTTAATTTGGTGGCGCAACAGCTCGTGGAGAACCAGGACCTAGTGACTTACAACTCTCAACTATGCCTGTGTGCGTGTAGTTGGCAGGAATGGAGGGAGCTAAAATGTTTTGCCGAGTCCGAACGCACTTATTCATGACAAGTATACTCTTGGAGGATTTGTTAGTTCCTCGCAAGAGGCAGTACCTCGGAAGACACATTTCTGTTTTTAGGTGGTAGCGGCTGGGAATGGAGCCCAGACCCAGGTCTTTACATTTTAAAAATCATTAATAAGTGAAACGTGATATACATGTGTGGTTGCATTTAAATTAAAACAATAACTTACTGCAACATATTACTTTCTAAGGGTTTTTTTAAGTACGAGCTGTGATAAACGATTCGACTCAATGCGCACCATGAGTCCAAGTGACGTTTTGCGTCTCAAAAATCTATAACTTTCTTGTCTTTAAAGATAATTCGCTGAAATTTTCCACAAATCCTCTTGAATATACTACCAACAAAAGGTTGAATATATGCTACTTGTTTTTAAAAATTATTTAAAAATATTCGTACACAGAAATTACAAAATCAATACATCATACCGCTATTTGTTATGACCCTGAACTTTGCAGACGAATTGAATATAATAATTTAAACTGTCGCCAGTGGAGTAAAAATGGTTTAATTTTTAATAATGAAATGGCATTCGATTTGTCATAACAAAATCACGATACGTCTTGACTTTTTTTATTTACTGTAATGAAAAAGTTATGACGAAAAAAGTAAGAAGTTCCGAAAAAAAAACGTTGAAAACTTTTGGACTTTCAGCAGCGCCGTAAAAATTAATCGATTTAAAAAAATACAACAGCAATCGATTTGACATGACAAAACCTCAATACGTCATCTTTATTTTTTTATCTACCGCAGTAAAAAAGTTATGACGAAAAAAGTTAATAGTGCCGATAAATTCTTTTACAAAATGTTTGTATTGTCACCAGCGACGTAAAACGTAAAAATGAATGGATTTTAAAATAAAATCTCGATACGCCATTTACATTTTTTTATTTACCGTAATAAACAAAGTAAGAAGTGCTGAGAATTTTTTTTTTCAAAGTATGTGGACCAGTGCCGTAAAAATGTATCGATTTTAAAAATTTAAACGACAATCAATTTGATACGATAAAATCTCAATAAACCGTTTTTTATTTACCGTAGTAAAAAAGTAAATAGTGTTGAGAAAATTTTTAAGCTGTCACCAGCGCCCCTAAAATGTATTGATTTTAAAAATTCAAATAGCTATCGATTTGTAACGCCAAAATCTCGGTACGCCATTTTTATTTTTTTATTTACCGTGATAGAAGACTAATAAAATAAAAAACATTGAAATGTTGTTGCTTTATAGACGGTATAGTCATTACAAATAAATGGAAGAATAAAAAGTCAAATAAGGAAAATAGAAAAAAACATTTTTAATGAAATGTAAATCAATTAAAAACTGTCAGCCACCTGGAACATAAGTCACAATTGTAAACAAAGTACTCATTTTATATTTTTACTTTGCTTTTTTAAGTGTGACAAGCAAGTGAAATGTATCCATTTTTTTCACGTGGAGTAGTGTACCCATTATATGCTTCTACTTATCTCTTTATGGCCACATACTAAACATCTGCCATGCACATTTAAAGATTTTTCAATACAGTTAACTGTGTTTTTCTTTAGAACATGGGTATGGAATTTTGATGTTTTCTAACCTTTCGTTTAAAATCTCTTGCATGTAGTGCAGAACAAAAATTCCACAATTATAGCCATCTTTTTTCAATAATTTTTTAAGCTTCATTTTGGTCAATAATCCCGGGAAAACTTTGGAATAAAATATTGAACAAATTTTGAGTAGGTACATTGACAAGCTGAATCGAAAATATAAAAACTTTACTCTTTAAAACTACGTTACACAGAATCTAATGATTATTGTCAATATTAACTGGAAGAAAAATTCCAGTTTTATCTACCCATTTTTTTCAATTTAGGTACCAAATCTTCCCCTACGTCTTCGCAACCTTTTAATTCAAATTATTTGGCTTAGTTCACATGCCACGTATGCTACTTTCTTATCTTTTTTAAAAAGAGGACTCCAGGGGCCCAATTCCGCAAGAGTGAGTTTTTTCTGTGTACACGGAAAATCGTGTACACGTCAATTTTTGCGATTCCGCAAGTGTAAGTTTTAAGTTTCTGACAATTATCGTATGCACCAATCAGTCAAATTTATTCAAACTTGTTTTGGGCGTGAATGGAATGTGTCTACGAAAAATCATTCACACTTGCGGAATCGGGCTTCAGTATATATAAATGTGAGCAATAGTCAATAACAAAATTGCAAAGCCATTCATTGTTAAAAAGTGATAAGTAATCTTCGCCATATACCTATATATATGACTTTCACCTTCATTAGTATTGATAGTATATCCGACAAAATACTGTCTTTGTGAACGGGAAGTTTTGTAATAATTGTCATTGCTAGTAGTTTAATTTTCATAAAAGTTCAACTCAGTAATAAATAGGTTTTTTCCCAACTTGTAAAATTTTAATTTTTTTAACATATTGAGTGCTTTCAAACTATATATTACTGCGGTGCCCAATACTCTTCAGACGTATTGTTATTCAGTTCATTTATTTTTCTTTTTCTTTTAATCTTATTAAGATTGACATGGGTAGACCCCAAAGGTCAAATTCTTTAAAAGACGACTCTAATCTTTCATAATAAATGTCAATAAAACGTCTAACTTTAAGATTTGTATCTTTTTCTAGTTTTAAATAATTGTCCACGGAGTTATTCGAGTGATCCATAATGAAAGGAAAGGAATAAGATTTTCCATTAAATACTGAGCAAAAAATGAAGATCTACAGTTGTTTCCAAGTTTTTTTTCTTTGTTTTCTGATTCAGCTTCTGTTTTTTTTTTTTGAACATAACACTAAATTCCTTGTTAAACTTCTTAATAACTTCTCTGTTATCTTAAATAAAAAAAATTAAAATTTGTATATCGATGTTTTGTTGCGACAAATCGATTGCCATTTCGATTTTTGAAATCGGTACATTTTTACGGCACTGGTGACAGTCCAAATATTAAAAAAAAAAACATTCTCAGCACTTCTTACTTTTTTCGTCATAACTTTTTAACTACGGTAAATAAACAAAAATAAAAATGGCATATCGTATTTAAAATGTAATTTTTCTTAGATTTTTTATAATTAATACAAATTAAATCAGAAAAATAGTACAAAATAAAGGAGACGGTAATAGTTATTTAAGTTTTTGCTTTACACTTTTGTTTTTCCAGGATCCAACTAAGGCTATTATTGACTCCAGTTTCAATGAAGTAAGATTCTTCAAATTTGCAATATTTAATAAACCAATCAGGTCCAAAATTTTTTTTTTTTTATTTTCCCGTGGGTAGGTGCAAAACCTGCATAAGGCTCTATGAGGACCGAAAAACGCGTGCTCATAGAAGTGTGAGATTCTTACTACACTAAAACCACCTCCACTTCCCGATTGCAACTAAGTTGAAACTAATCTAGCAATTTATTTTTAACGAAGTTAAGTAACGTGTTGCAGGTTACTTTTCGGTGAAAGTTCCTGCTTAATCCGCGATTTTAAAGCGGTTTTCTGTTCACGGCACCAAGTCGGAAGGTTTTGTTCTTCGCAGACAGCGTACTAAATTCGACTCGTCAAGAATGTCAATAATCGTTGAATTAGCGTGTTCTAATAGTCGATTTCTATGTTTTCGCGCGAAACTTTGTATTTCCTCCCGCACCGTAGGAATCCCGAGATCCCTATGAAGATCTTCGTTTCTTATATACCACGGAGCACTTACAAATGACAAAATGATGGAATAATAAGGACTTTGTAACGCTTGCAAAAGAAAATTTAGATTTTGCATTCAGGAGGCGTGGCATTCACCCACTTTTTCAGAATTTTTATTATCTATCTATTCAGCTGTAAAATTTGTAAAGCATACGAAGCCAACAATTGAAAACTTAAGATTTTAAATTTTGGGGGCGTGGCATAAACCAACTTTCTTAAATCTATCAACCTTATTGCGATTTTGTCATATAATGATAAAATTTGGTAGAGTATTCGGGGTACAGTGCATTGAAAAATTGAAAAATTGATATTTTGTATTTAAGGAGCGTGGCATCCACCCATTTCCTCAAAATTGAAATCTTCGCCAAAAGAATTAAAATCAAAAAAAAACTTGATCAGGTTAATAAAATAAGGTGCGTTTTATTGGTATTTATAGATTGTGCAACAATGCAAGCACCAATGAAACGCTATACTCACTTTTCTTTTAACCCTATTCCATCAGCGCCATATAAGTTTAAACTTAACAAATTTTATCTCAACTTTTACGAGTATATCTACTTTTTAACTGACTTATTTATCGACACTTTTGGGTTTGTTGTTGTTTGCAAGGGAAAGAAAAGCAATTAAAGCATACAGATTTTTGATTTGTTTGAGTTAATAAATTATAATAGTACATTTCCACCTAAAACTAATTTGAGATTTAATAAGATTTACCTCAAATCTTCTTTAAATCTCGAAAATTTATCATACAAATTCATGAACATTAAAAATCATCAATCTTATTAAATTTTACAAAGGCAAATACTTTTTCAATTCGAACTAACCTATTCTTAATGGCGCTGAAGGATTCATTAGTGACTGCATTCAGTTCTTCACAAATGAAGCATTCTACCTCACTTCCACTTCATAAAAAGTATGAAATACCATTTGCATTTTCAAAGCTGCTGTCAAAATAAATCTTTTTTTTAATTTTTTTTTTTTTTTGGTGAAAACACCAAATAGATTTATTAAATCTGAACTGAGATAAACCTTTGTTGGAAATATGGCATACAAATTATTTGCACCCCAGAACTAAATGTAGATGATGGTGAAAGTATTTAAAACTCCATTCAAAATTTGGCAAAAGCTAAAAGAAAAATATTAAAAAAACTACATTTATATCAAATTTCATATTTTTCAAAATACATACATTTTCAACAATTCAACAGTGATAACAATAGCTTTCCAAAAGAATATAACACGTATACTTATAATTTACCATGGTGTATAATTTTAAACTTGTCACGCAAACCATTTATTCTCTAGTGAGCACTTAAGGAAAAGTTAAACAATAGAAAGATTGGAAGGAAACATTATTTTTTTATTGAAATCTCTACTTTGAGTATTGCTTAGTTAATTTCTGTCAAGAAATTGATCTTATGGATAATTTTGAAAAAAATCATTTTTGAGACGCTAACAGTGTTCTGTTGGATAAATTCATTTCGTGTACGGTGGCTAAATGTTCATGCTGGAGAAGTTGATAAACGATTTGAGCTGCAATCCTAGCAGCTAGGCGTCCGCAAGGTATCCGCTTGGTATTTCTTCTAGACGTCAGCTAGGTATACACTGGGTATCCGCCAGACATTCGCTAGGTGTCCGCCAGGTTCCGCCAGGTATTCACTAGGCGTCCGCTAGATATCCCCTAAGGTACATTATTTGTCATACAGTAGGCAATTTTAACTTCTATTTTCTGTATGAGGTTTCCCTCCCCCTAACCAAAATCTTGAATGACTTTGATCCCCCCCCCTTACTAAAATCCCAAAAAAAATTAAAATTTCACCCCCCAGAAATAATTTACATCCCGATAAATGAGAGCAACCAGACTGTCGCGATGTGAAGTAACTAGAATATTCACTCAATACTTATAGCCTTTTCGATTGGCAATCCAGAAACGTTCGGAATGCGTGTAAATCCTTCTGAAAGTGTTCTATTGGCATTCTAAATGACGGTTCTGCTGCTGAAAAGAACAGAAAACGATTCGGGATTTTATATCAGAATCCAAACCGAAACAACTCACACGTTCGAACACATAGCTGTCAAAGTATTGTCAAATATTGCAAAAAGTAAACTTTTAACTAAAAAATAAGTAAAGTTCACGCATTTTACTGCTTTTAAGAACAATTATTTTTAGTTTAGAATATTATTTTCGCATTTTCTTTATTGCAAATTATCATACTCGCCCATATTTGTGTCCGACAAGTTTACAAATCTATTTTTGCATTTGAATGCGTGAAGTTGCACAAATACAAGGATACGAAAACTTCAGAATCAAACAGCATGTGCCTGTTTGTTTTATTGATGTTCCGGATCGGAGAGTTCTTCCGAATCGCCAATCGTAAATGCAATTAATCAATTCACTTACCATTTTTTGGTTCTCTTTTTAAATGGAAGTAAGACCCTTAAACACACCGGTTATTCATCTTTAAAAGTTTGTTAGATCGTTTACCCTTAAGACCGGTTATACAAACGTGGTTCAAATTTTGATACGTGGTTCTAAATTTTTTACTGGCTGAACTAGACGAAATTCCTTATGTTCAACGATGTAAGAGTAGCCAACTTAATGCCTGAGACATCGTTGAACCTCAGTTAATTCGCCGAAGTCGAACCACGAGTTAAATATTTGGTTGTACAAACGTGGTTTCAATTTTTACTGGCTGATTTCAGCGGAATTACTCAGGTTCAACGATGGTTCAAGGTTTAAAGTATGTCATAGGAGCCAATTTAATGAATGAACTATCTTTGAACCTCAGTAAGTTTCTTGAAGCCAGTGAGTTAAAACTGCTGAACCACGAGTTATATATTTGTACAACTGGCTCTTACACATAACGGGTGATTTTTTAGCTGGTTTGGTTTTGGCAACACTGGTTTTGACAGCTGACGTGTGTTTAGTACCTTGTGTTACTGTCAAACAGCTTCAGTTTGGTTTGCAATTTAACCATGGATCGTCTTACAAATGAACAACGCTTGCAAATTATTGAATTTTACTATCAAAATTCATGCTCGGTTCGAAATGTTCATCGCGCGCTGCTTCCATTTTATGGTCGGCATTCTCGACCTTCTGAGTAGTCTTTTCGGAAGATTGTGACCAAATTTCGCACCAAATTCACTTTGTTGGACATTAAACCACCAACACGTTTACGTACTGTGCGTAGTGAAGAAAATATTGCGGCCGTATCAGCTAGTGTGACAGAAGACCGCGAAATGTCGATTCGGCGCCGTTCCCAGCAGTTAGGCCTTTGTTACAGCACTACGTGGAAAATTTTGCGGAAGGATTTGGGCGTAAAGCCTTTTAAGATACAGCTGGTGCAAGAACTAAAGCCAGCCGACCTACCACAACGCCGAATTTTTGGTGAATGGGCTCTTGGAAAGCTGGCCGAGGATCCGCTTTTTTATCGAAAAATTGTGTTCAGCAATGAGGCTCATTTTTGGTTGAATGGGTACGTAAATAAGCATAATTGCCGCATTTGGAGTGAAGATCAGCCAGAAGCATTGCAACAGCTACCAATGCATCCCGAAAAAGCCACTGTTTGGTGCGGTTTATGGGCCGGCGGCATTATTGGGCCATATTTCTTCAAAGATGATGCGAATCGCAGCGTTACTGTCAATGGTGAACGCTACCGAGCGATGATAACAAACTTTTTTTGCCCGAAATGGAAGTTCTTGACTTGCATGATATGTGGTTTCAACAAGACGGTGCCACATGCCACACAGCACGCGAAACAATGGCGCAATTGCGAGGCGAGTTTGGTGAACAGTTAATTTCACGTTTCGGGCCGGTCAATTGGCCGCCTAGATCGTGCGATTTGACACCATTATATTATTTTTTGTGGGGGTATGTCAAGGCTAATGTCTATAGGGACAAGCCCGCTTCGATTGACGCACTGGAAGCCAACATCCATGCATTCATTCGTGAGATACCGGCCGATATGTGTGAAAGAGTATGCCAAAATTGGACTCAGCGGATGGACTACCTGAGACGCAGCCGCGGTCAACATTTGCATGAAATTATCTTTAAACATTAAATTGCAAGGTTCAAACTATCGATTCAAATAAATATTTCATTCATTTTTTCGAATTTTTTGTGTTTTTTTTTTTTTTTTAAAGTTCTAAACCCCTTAAAAAATCACCCGTTATAAACCCAATAAACTTGCTCATCAACTGACATGATGGATTTTTTGAAGCCAGTAGTGATCCAAATTGCAAGACTAGTTGGGTGTGTATTTAGTTGGGAGTGTTTGTAGCCAACTTGCTTACCAGTACTTGCCTCCTTGTGCGGAATGGACTCCCCGATTCTTATTTTATTAATGTTTTGTGGTAGAAAATGTGAGTAGACTTCTGTTTTAGTCTTATTCTTTCCAAGAAAGATATGTGTATGATGACGACTAGTGGTACTCTTAGGCCTGGTGCCCACTAGAATCTAGTTCTACTGAAAGTTTTCACTCGAATAACCAGAACCATATACATCGGCAGCCGAAACAAGAGAAAAACTGAAAATATGTCTCAAAAATACCTGCATACCTAAATATCAATACTTTTAATCAATAAATTCATTTTATGATATTTCAAACGACTCATTTATAAAAACAAAAAATATAAATTTTTAAAACACAGAGTTCGACACGAGTGGTATGTGCAATATTCTAAAATGTCAAAGTTGTCATTGCTGTTGAAAACTCCACTTGAAAAGTTCCTCATACGGATGTATGATTTTGGCGTTCATTCTCCAATTCCCTTTTTTCTTCTAGGCGCTCTGCTTCTCAAAAAAAGTTTTCTGTTTTTTTTTTGATTACGGAAGCAAACATTCGAAGAGCAGATTCACAACCTATGTACGTCGTTTTCCTACTCTCCGGTTCTTCGCCTTTTCAGAAGGTCGCATTCAACAACAACATCTTCAACATTTGCTGAAAATATTTACTTTAACAATTAATGTTTTAAATGCTTTTCAAATCTTTATCTTTCTATTTTCCCCATCAAATCTTTGAAGGTTTCAAAATATTTGAACTTTGAGGTTGAAGCAGACTGGGCCCTGGGCTTAAAAAAAACACGTCTTTTGTAACAATTTTCATGGCACCAAACAGACCTATTTAATTAAAAAAAAGCGATTCGTTGTTGAACGTGCCCTGCCCTGGTTGCTTTCATCTGTCAATTATTTGTACAAAAAAACGTCAAAAAAGCCGGGAGAGTTGATTCCAATTCTAATTGTTGATTCAACATTTTTCATTTATAAATAATTTACTTAAAAATCACATTATAGCTGTTAAAATTCTTGTAAAAAATGCAAGCATTTTTGAAAACAGGTAAAACCACTCTTGAAAAACCAACTCCCGAATCAAATTTCCCAAGTACATCTAATGGGCCAGGTCAATCGACAGAAAAACGCAAAGCACCCGCGCCATGGGTTGAAAAATAGTAAGTTCACATAGTCCTTACGCCTTAAAATACTCAACAATCCCATTGGTTTTTGTTTTCAAACAGCCGTCCTAAACGTGTCGATGAAGTCGTCGAACAAGGTGAAGTAGTTGCCGTTCTCCAAAAGTGTGTCGAAGGAGCCGATCTGCCTAGCATGTTGCTCTACGGACCTCCTGGCACTGGTAAAACCAGTACCATACTTGCAGCGGCTCGCCAAATATTCGGCGACATGTTCAAAGAACGAATCCTAGAACTAAATGCTTCCGATGAACGCGGCATTAATGTTGTCCGTACCAAAATTAAGAATTTTGCCCAATTGACTGCCAGTTCTGTGCGACCAGATGGAAAGCCATGTCCGCCGTTTAAGATCATCATATTGGACGAGGCCGATTCTATGACACATGCTGCGCAAGCAGCGCTACGTCGTACAATGGAAAAAGAAAGCCGTACTACGCGGTTTTGTTTGGTTTGCAATTACGTGTCTAGAATCATTGATCCCATTACATCACGTTGTACGAAATTTCGCTTTAAACCCCTAGGCAGAGCCAAGGTAAGACACGAATTTATATTGTGTGAATGACTTCATTGATTTGGAATCATAATTTCAGATTATCGAACGTCTTCGGCACATTTGCTCGTTAGAAGGTGTTAAGATCGAAGAAAGTGCCTTTGGATCAATCGTGGATATATCTGGAGGCGATATGCGTCGTGCTATCACAACTCTTCAATCCTGCTACCATCTGAAAGGAACAACTGCAGAAATCACCACAGAAGATCTACTGGAAATCTCAGGAATTATTCCAGAAAAGTACTTGGCTTCGTTTTTAGAAGTTTGTCGCTCTGGCAACTACGCCAAACTTGAAGACTTCGTTAGAAGTTTGACATATGAGGCGTACAGCGTTGGTCAGATGATGGAACAACTGAATGACCACATCATTCGATCTAACGACTTATCCAACAAACAGAAAGCCATCATCTGCGATAAGCTGGGTGAGACTTCCTACCGCCTTCAGGATGGAGGCTCGGAGTACCTCCAAATTATGGATCTTGGGTGTTCTGCCATAATTGCACTTCAAAAGTAAAATAAAATTCTATTTAGAAATAAAAACTTTATTTTCCATACTAATTAAATTTTCATGTCACAACTTCGAAGTCATCTTCTTCGCGTTCTCGTTTTACAGCTCCTCCAATACTCCCGATTGCACTCGCGTTGGTTGCTTCATTGTCGACTTCCATCTTCACATCGGCATTTGCTTGCGAATCTGTTGTCCCCGGTTGGGATTTGTCCAAGGTGATAGTCTTGGCGGTGGTTGTAAACTTGAAAACTGGCTTGGGAATCGTGACCACTTGAGATTTTGGTGTCAGGGCGGATTGCCGCTTGCTACCGCCTCCAGCACTCGATTTAATTTGAGTCTTGATGGTGGGACGTGATTCCAGGGCGGACTTTGTCATTTTTCGGGGCTGACTTGCAGCTCGTAGTTTGTAGTTGCAGGCGGAAAGGCAATAACGATCGGGAGGTAACCGCAGACCGCAATGTGGTTTGATGGGAGGCAATGGCATCGAGTTGCGAACCTCAGCTAGTTTGGCAAGAACCTGAGCACATAAAGAGATTGTATTTGTTTGACTTAATTTGGGTTGAATTGTTTGAACTTACATGCCGTGGTGGTGGGCAGGTAAATGCTTTGTCAAGCACAACCTCAGATGCTAATTTCACGTCATCTAAATCAATGGTTTTTTTGCGAGCGTGATTTGCAAACACTTTTGCATCATCTAATATACAAGTTACATAGCCTGGGGATAGCAAAATGCGACAAAAATATCATCAAGTAAGTTAAGTAAAAATGGTTGTTGGTTAATTCCTCGGCTATATACTTACGATAAGTGAATTCCAGCAACTGGTTGATTACTCTTGGCTCGTAGTCTGTTACATTCAGTTCTCTTAAAATCGACATTACAACTTGGGCATCTTTAGGGACATGTTTTACTTGATTATTTACTTTAGTTTTTTCAGTTTTCTCCTTTTCCGACGCCATTATTTTTTAGAATAAATAAAATTAAAAAAAAATGGATTGTCAAAGTTTGACGTTTGGTTAGATGAATAAAGTACTAGAATAGTGCAGGTTTTTGTAGTAAACAAGGCACTGCCATTCCGATTGATTAAATACTTAAACACAAGGCAGCGCAACGGCACGCCACATAACTGGTTTCATGTAGTTATCAAGGTTTGGCGGATATGATTTATGATTATGTAGCATTTTTTCAACTATGTGTTTGTGAATTTAACAGTCCTGCTTGGTAAGAAACTTGTCACCAATTAAGGCCTAAGTACAATTATTTCACTTTTGTACAAAAGTGAGAAAAATACAAATATAAGCTGAAGACAATACTTTTTTTGTACAAAAGTGAAATGAATGTTGTTAGGCCCTTATACTATATTAAGTAAAATCCGAGATTTCAGCTGAAAACTTTCGAGATTTTAAAATGTTATTCATACTGCCTAAAACCAAGATTTCCATAAACACAAACACCTACCGTTGTGTGCTTATGTGTTTGTGTTTCTCTCCGTTCAAATGTCAAATACAATATCATACTCTCTGCACTGAATATTTTCAAATATTTTAAAATATTTCATCACCTCTTTCTTTGGCAAGTTACCCCGCTCACCATCACAAATCGAAGAAAATGATTGCATTCGCACTTATTTAAATTTTTGAATTGCATATGAGGTGCGAATAGCAAAATGTGAATTGAAGTGGTCGTGAATTTTCGCATTTCATTTACATAAAAATATGACTACTAAGGAAATGAGGTATGTAATTCGGGCGAATTTTTCATTCGCTGCTTTGTGGAATGCGTTCTGATATTGTGGATTGTGAATTGTGTTTGACAGTTTACAGAAAATATCTAGTTGACAGTGTTTTCTTTTGTAAATTGTAGAAAGGATTGTTTATTTACTTTAAAGCTTAAACAAGAATTTAGTTGAAACATTTGATAGGAATTTGCTTGAAGAAATAGTAACTTCATCAATGGAACTTATGTAAATAGGCCTATTTTTTAAGAGCATTTTTATCTTCGATTAGAAAAAAGTAGCATATGTTAAATACAACAACAATACGGAACTATACACAGTTTGTTGTTGTAATTGACATGCTACTTTTTTCCAAGCGAAGATAAAAATTCACTAAAAAACAGGGCTATTATCGTTTTCTGAACTTCCTACCATTACCCCAACTACATTATCACTGCTGTTACTATTTTTTGATATTTGAAAGAGCAAATTTTACTTTTGCCAAATTTTGGAGATTTCGCCATAGTACTAGACCTTGGCAAATGTCATGTACCATGATGGCAAGTGCGTTGGACTGTCATGCCAAAGGTCTGGGTTCGATTCCCAGCCACTGTCATTTAAAAACAGAAATGTTTTTCCGGAGGTACTGCCTCTTGCGAGGAACTGACAAAACCTCCAACAGTATACTTGTCATGAATAAGTGCTTCTCATTAAGCCGTTCGAAATGGGCAAAAAATTGTTGGTCCCCTCCATTCCTGACAACAACATGCACACAGGAATAGTTGAGAGTTGTAAGTCACTAGGCCCTGGTTCTCCACGAATTGTTGTGCCACAAAATATACTAGACCTAAAATATGATGATTTTGGGTGAAAGTAAACTGCAGATTGGCGACATATATTGGGAACTTATAGCCTTTTCACACCGAATGAAAATCTAGATTTCGAGCCAAAAACCCAAAATCTCATCAAAATCAACCAGATTTCCCATATATTTTTAAATTTCGTAATTTAGTAGATTTCCACCAAATCTTCTTAGAAAGTAATTGGCCTATTCACAATCACACTTCATTACTCATAGAATAATTAGGGAGGTGCAATCTGGTACCTACGCTAGCAAAAACAAAAATGAATAAATGGCACGACTGGGTACCACGTGCATGCTCAAAAAGTTCAAATTGCATCGAAATTAAGAGCATTTTTCAAATTTTTCAAATTTTGAATCGAAATCATTTTAGCTGTTTTGAGATAAATATGCTTTTTCTTAACTGTTGTGTAGTAATTTCTGATATAAATTGATTTACAAGTGTGGGGAATATTTTTCAAAACACAAAAAATAGAAAAGTTATTACGTTTATACGCAGAATCGAATTGGATTTAAGAGGGAGGTAGCAAGATTATGACTCAATTCTACTAAGCGTGTGCGATCGATATAAACCAAACCTATTTCAACTTAATATTGTGTTTACCTTATAAAAAGAAAATTGGGAAGTTTTGTTTTCTCCAAAAAAATAAGACCTTAATCTTGTCCAATTAATTTTGTAGATATGGGGTCAGAAAAGTCACACAGTTCTTTAAAAAGGGTAAAAAGAGCCAGTTTTTAAGAAAGTCGTCTCATGGTCGCATGAGGTAAAAATAGGGGTCAAAATACGACGAAAGTCACACAGCGGCAAACGTGCTGGGGCCTAATTTCGTAATCATGAATAGTTTTTCATGTACACATCCTATTCTCCAAAGCACGTTAGCAAATAAATTTGACTGATAGTATATACGAGTATACACGATATCTGTCAAAAATTTTAAACTTACTTTTGTGGAATCGATAAAACTGATGTGCACACGTATTGCTGTATGTACACATAGGTACTCTATGATGCACACAAAGAAAGCTCACGCTTGCATAATTGGGTTCTTGAAACAGATATAAAATAAAACAAATTTTTCAATACCTGCTATGCCTCTGAGGTATAGTTTTGAAACTGCTTCATTTCTAATTTTACACATTTGGTTTATTTACAAAAAATGAAGTTCATGCTTAGTTAACAGTAGGTATTCTCTTTTTTCCAAATTAAATTATCTTAAATTGCGATTAATTTTATTATGAGCATGACCCAGATACATTTTTTGAATAAAACCAATATGGAAGTATTTTGTAATGTTTTTAATGTAAAAAGGGCGGGTTAGGAGTGATTAAATGAAAACGAAATATTACATGACACACAAACTTACATCAATAATTTTTATAAGTAGCTGAACTTCATTTTGTGTCCCTAAACGCCTCAATACATATACAACTATAAGCTTTTGTTCATGAAATACGGATTTAAGTTTTATTTAAACATGAACAAGTAAACTTCTATTGAATTGAACTTGGGAAAATTTTATTTTTATAATATTCTAACTAAAAATCAGAACGTTCACAATATTAACCTTGCAAACTAAAGCTTATGTTATTAAATTTACTTCCGGTTTCCTGTTCCGATTTTGTAATTGAATATTTGTAAGATGCACTTGAAAAAAATGTAATGTAAGTGAATTTCTACAAAATCTCTTGGGTCTCGATGAGGGACATTAACCTACGCATATAGATACATGAATGACACACTTGGAAATACATACATAAGTTAGCGTCTGGTGGATATGTGGATTGGGGAATAGAGCTCAGGGAATAAATACAGAAGTTTCCATTCATAATTTAGAAAATAGTAAAACAGAAAAAGTACTCATTTATCACATCTAAAAAACACCTGCTGCCTGATGTAACTTAATCTCATTGAGAGTGTTGTGATGCACTTGAAAGTAGACAATACAATAAAGAACATTGAACCTAATGCAACAGATGCTATACAGTAGTTGAAAGAATTTCAACTGCAACTGCACCTATAAATAGTTCCACATAAACATTTAATTTTGAGATATTTCACATGCCCTTATGATCGAAGGAATAAGTGCGGAGATGAAAACTCTGAAGGTCGAAAAATGAACATGTATTTGGTGTTTGGGTTAAGTAAATCGTCTCCTCATAAATTCATTTTTATTGAAAAAAAAGTCAAACCTTAAATACATGATTATTATGTTCTATAATCTGATCTTCCTTTATTTTAAAAAAAAATCAACAGGTAGCCAGAAAATTGAACAAGAAATTTCAGATTGAATCCAATTGACGACAAACGACGCTAATACTCGTACTTAGGTTCTTTCAATTCATGTATAGATTTTACCTACCTAATATGTAGACTGCATCCCATATACGCACTCCCTGCTTTGCATGAGTGGAATATAAATTTTAATTTATTTATTTAATAATCTCTGATACACAAAGCAAAAGAAATAATTTATTTTTTAAATAGATGAAAATTATGGAGAAACATTGAGGATGTTTATAAATTACTAGTTAAAAATAAGCTTTTGGGCGCGTAAGAGGGATTTTCGTTTAGAGCATTCAAAAGTATCATTGAAATAATTCGCAACTGATATGCAATCGATGGAAAACAATAATATTCAAGTACGTATAGTTATATGAATTGTATATGTTAGGTATAACTATTTGAATACAAGCAGCACTTTAAAGATGCGAAATTTATGACATTTTAATGATGAATATTTAAGATACTCTGACTCTGTTGGCTGTCCCAAACTAATGACTTTAAATTAGTCAACTTTTGGACTTATGGAATACGTTTTTTTTTTTAATATTTGGCTACTTTAATGTATTTACCTACTCATCACATAAATGTGTACACACTACAGCCGCGTCCAGGGTCCAGATTAGTAAAAATTCACGTTGGGCGCCTTGAATTTTGTATTCACAACAAATATTTTCCCCAAATTTCCAAATTTATTTCGAAATAAATTTATGCGTACTATGCCGGGCGTGAGTGCTCAGTTTCCATTCAAATATTTTATTTCGCACACATCAACACACCTGTGCACCGTAAATTTGTTCGTGTGCGCCAGAAATCCATCGGAATCGGATAGTCTCCTTTCACACGAGGAAACTGAGTTGTTAGGAACTTTCAGTTCCTGGGTGAGAAGGGTACGAGGAAAAAGGGTTGAACGAAATCTCCCCGGGTCGAGGATTTGAAGAGATTTTTTTGACATTTCATTTCATATGCAGAGTTAAGGTGCGTTCACTCAGGCTTGCCAGATTTTTCGGCAATTGGGTTATCTTTTTCCAAAATTACCGACAAGAATTTCAGTATGACAGCCCAATCATAGTTGGGCTTGTCCAAATCTAATCTTGAGCGATATCTTTTTTCAATCAAATAAATCATAAATAAAACACTTTTCCTCTTAAACATACCCTTCAAGCATTCCACAATTTGGCACAACTTTTAATGTACTGAATAGTCCGTCCCCTTTTACAAGATGATTCCTTGCGTCAACTCTTTTCAATGGGTTCGAGGTAAAATCAGATGAAAATTATAAAAGAGTCAGGCACAAAGAATCTTCGTGTAATTTAGGACATTACATTACTCATCGGTTTTGACATTTCAAATCAACACCAACTAACTTCACTTCAAAGTCAATCAGTTTCTCTGTTGTTTCAAAAATTTTCATTTCAATTCTAAATAAAATAAAAATAAAATGTGATTGAAGTTATGAGAACAATTTTTTTTATAATTATTGGGCTACTTTCTCGGCTCCGATATTGGGCTACAATTAAATTAAATTGGAAATTAAATTGGGGTTTTGAACTTGTTCGAGACATGACAACCATGTGTTAAACCAGAAAAATTTCAAGAAATCTCAAAATTGCCTAGATTTAGTTTCCTCGTGTGAAAGGTACAAGAGATTTTTAAGGACATAAAAAAAAAAACGTCGACAAAAATCTTCAGAAACTTGTTTCCTCGTGTGAAAGGGGACTTAGCGTACATTGAATATGACACACAAATTTCTGTGAGCCCGAAAGTCCAAATTGACGTATTTAGTTGCATTAACACAAATAATTGCGTCGAACACGGCGCAAAACGCAAATTTTTATTGATCTTGACGCAGCTTAAGATTTTGTATATATTTTTACATGATGAAATATAAGGGGTGTTTTTTTAGGAGGTATAGAACTAATGTTAGAAATATTTATGTTGAAACTCATTATTTGGATGGCTGATAAGTTTCAAATATTTATGTTTTGAGCACCTATATTGTGTGTATTGAATAAGTGTCAATAGAAACTCAGCACTGTAGCTCTGTGGACAATGTACATGTTTAGGTTGAGTTTATATCATCTGTATAGAATAAACGTCGATATAATTAACATAGGTACTATATAAGGCAAATTTTGGATTCGTACTAAAAACAAATTCGAGATAACAATCAAACATGACATTACGATGGTAGAAAACACGAAAAAAGTGGGGGGAACAATTCTGTCTATTTGTGTCTCGAGCTTCAGCAATGTTTCCCCACAGTACACATATTTAATGTAATATCTATAGGTCTGTTCGTGTACTTCCCATAACTACGAATTCCTACTAATTTAATTTTTTTTTATATGTACTTTGACAGAACTTTGGGAGGTACGCGAACAGACAGTATATCTCGCATGTTGTCAAAAACCGGTTGTCAGATAATGAACAAAAAAAAATTAATTTTCAGAGGCCTTGTCAAAATGGAAGTTGGCGCATTAAATGCCTTCATTTCGTTAATGAATGTTCAGATTTCTGAATTCTGGCCAATCAGAAGTTTAGAAAATCCTAAATTTTAAATCTTAAAATTAAAATTTAAAATTTGAAATGTGTTGAACATGGCACTGAACACATTCAATGAACTGACAGGGGTCTCTGAGATTTTTTTGACACATGTGCTAACTTGAACGAAAATGAAAACTCGGAAGATATTACCTTTAATATGTGTACTGTGGTGTTTCCCAACTTTTTCGTGCTATGCCCCACCAAATAATGAATAAAAATTAAGAAGAAATCAGATTTTTTTTTTAATTTTCCAAGTGATCAACAATCAACAAACAAAAAAGTAGCGAAAAAAAAGCAACTTCGCATTTAGTTTTTCGAAATTTAACAACTAATACTAAATACGTCACAAATGCCATATCATCGACAGTTTACAAATTCTCACTTCCGGTTTGTCTCTTAAGAATATCAAAAAGTTCCACAACTCTTTTCAAACATTTTTCTCATTAGCACTCAATTAATTTTGAAATCTATGTTTATATGTATGTTTTATTATGGTTTTGTCTAGTAAGAAGGATGGATGGAGTCATGCTTCAGTGAAGTCTTTTTAGAAGCTTTGGAAATTTTTGAGAAAGTAATCTACCCTAAATGGATCATAAGGACTGAAGCAGGCATAAAAAGAGAAATAGCGTTGTCGTTTTTCGAAAAACACCTAATACCATTATTTCCACTACTGAATATATTTGTAGCTTATGTATTTGAATTTAATAAAAAAAATAAAAATAAACAATCAAAATTGGAAATAAAAGGGAGGATATAAAACTTAGGGCCACTTACATAAATATGTAATCCGTGGCTTAGCAATTTTAGCTCACCGACTACGGCGAATAATTAAGCTGAGATTCAACGTTCAACGACGTGACATTCAGAAATTAAATTGGCTACTTTAATATACTTGAACCTTGAACTATCGTTGAACCTCAATGATTCCCCCAAAATCAGCCAGTATAATTGTTGAATCATGGATTAAAATTTGAACCACGTTTGTAAAACTAGACCTAATGTTATATATTTTCAAAATCTTCCAGCTAAATTAAAGTGATTTTTTCCAGAGAAATATTAATTTTCCTTCTGAAAAAAGTGGAGATATGTACATAATTTTTTTTTTGTAATTTTTGTCCTCTTTTTTTTGAAAATTTTGTATGATTGCAGAGTATCACATGGGGAAACGAACCGGAGGGAAATTTATTTGCGATAAGCCAGATCAATACATCTTAAATTGACCAAAACTCAAAAATACTGGGGCCGAGTTACCGCATCACTTGTCGAGTAATAAGTGACTGAATCATGTGAGTATGGCATTACCGGTCACATTTTGAGCAACCTAGAATACCAAAATTTGAAGTGGTTACTCGTTCGTCGTTCATTCGATCGTGATGGCACTCACTCACTCGGTCACTGAAGTGGTAATTCTCTTGCCCTCTACTCCTTGTTTAGACAAAATTTATGTTTATTGTAAAAGTAGTAATAATATTCTCTTAATAAATTTTACTAAAACTTTTTCCCATACGAGTTCTCAATTCCAAGATATTGTGACTTTAAAAATAGTAAAATTTCGAAAATGCTGGTTTTTCGGGGACATATTAAGACACTTCTTTTTCCTAAAATGTCGGGGCTAATATTAAGATTAATCGCAATCGATGTTCACCATGTATGACCAACAATGAGCAATAGAACGAAATAGATTCAGACCAAAAGAACGACATCGGGGCTTAGTGACGCTATCGCACATAAAAATGGATTTTTCATACAAACTATCGATAACAGGTATGAAATTTGTGCCGGTTACAGTTTTATCTAGGCTAAAGGAAGAACTAGAATAGGCGGAAGCTTCGAACGAAACTGGGCGAAAACAATAAATTGCGAAGTGGTACTCTTCGTTTAGTTTTCGTTAACTTCTGCGGTCGGACCGGAGAGCACTCACCAGCCACTATTTCGTAAGTGGACGTATGCAAAATAAAAATGGTGAAAGCAAACTCAAAAGTATTTGGTTGGAGCTTGGTGCAAAGTAAAATGAATGATGTAAAATCTTAAATTTTCTTTTAAACAATTTAAAATACATGGAGTTTTTGTGGTTTCGCAAAATAAATAATTGAAAGCCAATCACTCTATGCTGTGAATACAGGTAATAAGTATAAGAAAAATTAATTTAAAAAAAAAAACAATTATTTACATTTTATTCGCTTTCAACCACTTAAGAATCTTATGGGTGACTTCTGAAACTGACGTTTTGGAAAGTTTCTTTTCGGCTGGCTTTGACATACGCTTCTGACAGCTTCCACCTATTTTAGTTCTACCTTAAAAAACTTAGCCCCGAAAATATTCTCCTGGCATGCAACATGTAAATTGCTTAGCCCCGATGTCATTTTTTCATCCAGGCCCATTCGGGCAAGGAAAAAGACACACCTACCTAATGCAAACAGAAAATAGGCGTTTTTCTTTGGACGTGTCGAAGTACTTGCAAGTACTTTCTAGCTTTTTTTAATGGAACACATCAAACTGCTTTTCCATGTAAGTATATACTTTGCCACCTCCAAAGAAAAACGGCTAATAAAACTGAAAGTCTAAAGCTAGAACTATTATTCTCGGAAGGGCACTTCAGTGGTCGGAAGAAAACTGCGAAACACGGAAGGTATTTGGAGTCTTTATAATTGCGGAGTGGGGCGATTCGTCATTTTTCGTTCAACTTACGTTACGAAAGTGAGATGCGCTCCGGAGTTCTTCCTTAAATGCACCTATTTTAATTAGGTTTGTACTTGAACCAAAAGAGCAAGAACTTGTTACCAGACCGTGCATTTCATTTACCTTGAAAACTGAGCGAAGCAGTAACAAAATAGAATAACAATTAACTTACTTCATCGAGTCTGATTATAACAATCAGACTATCGGTTACGGAGTTGGTACTGTGCCGTCGATAAAATGTGTTGTTAAAAATTGAACAATAGATAATGATGCTTACGTCACACATCACGAAAGCCATATGATGTCATACAACTCAATATGATTCAATAATTTTATTTTTTTAATAATTTTGTATGTAGTGCCTAAACAGAAAACATACTTATTCTTTAAGTCAGTTAATACTCAAAAATTCTTTTTTGATTCCTTCAAAATTTTCCATTTACCTACGTTAGTAGGTAATTATCTCAAAGCTTTTGAATTATAGGACAATGCTTGAATTTTCTACATTATTACGAGTATTTATTTAAATCACAAAAACAATAAAAATACATTTAAATTTCTTATCGAATAAGATAAAACTATACAAACTCCAATCAACAGTAACCATACAAATTATGTATCTTTATAATAGCTATCTAATGATATCATTAGTAGCTCTCAGTAGATAAATAATAGCCTACGTACGATTTTTCCTGATTTTCTCAAAACTAACTCGCAATGAGTGCACAATTTCCCTCCTAACAAAACAAGAGCATGGAAAAATATACATAAATATTCGACACACAAAAGGCAAGAAGTCTTTATTTTTAAGAAGGCTGGAAAGTAAAAAAAAAAATCATAAAAGATATCTATCTTGTTTTTTAATTTATCTAATCAACAAGTAGCACGAAGCACTAGCTCTAACAGCTCAAGTGACACCATGTTTTTGTCTTTTGTGTGATAATATGTGAAACAGAAAGCAATGTCAATATATTTCACTCAAATCATCGCTTGAGTAGAATTTTTGTAAATCCACCCGCCCATGAGTTTGTCTCAAAAATCAGTATTGGAATAGAATCATACAAAACTATGGCTTCCAGAAATTTTGAAGATACTATTAATTTTTTCGAAAATGTACATAAATGTAGATGTATTTTAATCAGACTTATTTTAGATAAGATAAGTTTTAATTAGGTACCTTAAGTATGTCTGATTCCCTCCACAAGATAAAATGCTTATCATTGACATTGACGTTTTTGTCAAAATTGTATTAGTTTTGCAAGGAGATCGGACCCATGAAAATCTAGACGAAAGTCCCCACAAAACATTAACTTTCCGGGAATGCATTTGGCGCTGATGTATCTCCTGTTGATGTGAATCTATCTTCATAAATCCAAAAATTTGGCTTGTTAAAAAATTAGCCTTATCGTCAAAGATGATTTTTTTTTGTAAAATGGATGTACATATGTACTCGTACATAAGTCAATTGCCAACTTGTCCAGAGCCCAATAAATTATTATTTTGAAAATATAATTTGATGATTTCCACAAGTTTTTCATAGCTTTCATCGTCCATGGTGATTTCCCATACTAGAACAACAATTCACAATAAATTTTACAGACATGATGTTCTGTTAACAAAATGGCCGCTAAAATCTTAATTGTACTTAGACTGCAAGCATAAAGGTAGAAAAATAATTGTAGGAAGAGCACTAAAGCGAATGTCAAAAACCTATGAAAAGTAGCCATCCGTAACGTCAAAAGGTGAACACACCCATACTGATTGAATGTCTTTCTCTTTTTGGCTTTCCTATTTCACCAAATGTCAGTTTTATGTAATTGAGGTTCTGCAGCGCACCTCACTTTCGTAAGGAAAGTTGAACGAAACTTGACGAAACATTCCGATTCGCAATTATAGACACGCCATATGCCTTATGTGTATTCGCTTGTTTTCTTCCGACCACTGTAGTGCCCCTCCGAACACTATATTTCGAGCTTAAACTTAAAATAAAATGTCAAAACAAATCTACTCCGCCACACACGCACAAAATTCAGCGACAAATAAATGTCAGAATTCGGTGCAGAAACTAGCCTAAAAGCATACCGCACCTCACTTCCACTTCAGAAAAAACAATGAAACACCACTTGATTTTGAAGTGTGCTATCATCTGTCAAGATGAATATTTTGTTTGTGCTTTGGAAACAGCGCTTAGGTTTATTCAATCAAATCGGAGAACGGGGATAAACCTTGTTAGAAACATACTAACATAATTGGCCAGTTTATATTTCTTGAGCGCTCAGTACTTTTCCTCAATTTTTTGACAGAGCAGGAGAGTAAAATATAAACAACATTCCTCACATAGAAGTGAAAACAACTGCCTTTTTCTTTCCTTCCTATGTAATTTACTGCGACAAAAAATAATTGAGCAAGTGAATCCAAAAAATTTCAGTCTCAGTTTTTAAGGAGAAAAATGAGGAATAATTTGAGAGGAATCCTGTTTATATTTCTGAGCGCTCTGAGTCTTCTGAGATCTCAGAAATATAAACTGGCTAAATATTGTTTATTTCCTTTTACTTTTCAACATAATCATCAAACATATTCCATCGCTGGTGGAGTTATAAATCAGGCAATTTTAAATGGATAGTTTCTCACTCAGTGTCAGTGTTCAATCTGACTCCAAGTCTGAGTATCTATCGAGTCGTTCAATCGATCGGTTGTGTTTCACGTGTGTTGGTTGTGGGTCGTTTATCAGAGGAAAAACATTTGGGTCCAAAAAAAACCTTTTTTGTTGATTTTGAATGAATACCTAACTCAATATACTTAAATATTTGTACACAATCAAGGTGGTTTAACTCGTTTTCGGAGTTTATTACGTAAATTATTGTTTTTTTCGTCTTCGCGAAATTGATCATAGTGCCAACACCCTATCGCGCTTTGTTAAACTTTTAATTCGATAATCATAATTATAAAAAATAAAAATAATTAAATAAAGAGTTTAGTTACAAAGGTTAGTTAATTGTTGTAGATATAAAACATTGACGCGCTGAAGCAATAATAAATTTATTATTGGTATTGTTCACTCTACGTGATCGTGTATAGATATTTAATGTGATCGCGCAATTGCAAGGCAAGGTGTTCAACTTGTTTTGTTCTTGAACTCCTAGATACTTTTATCACTTCAATGAAGATGAATAGCTTGAATAACAGTTACAATTATTCTATATAGAATAAATTTTGTTTAAATCTAAATACATATATTCATATCTACCTAGTTGATATTCGTATTCAACTGTCGCAACCACATTTTTTTTAAAATCTAAAGACAAGTGGATCAAATATAGCTTTCTAGTAAGCACGAATTCAAAGAAATAAATTTATAATTTATATTGTCGTTAAATTTACAAAAGAAGAGGAAGTGGTTATCTACAGTAAATGCTGCACCCTAACTTACAAAAAAAAAGTTTTTTGAGTGATAAGTTTTGTTCTTGTTTAAAAATAATTGTTGGCGATTGTGGATATTTTATGTTGCTGAATCATTAAAGAGGAAGACGCCATCAGATACAAAAACCTAAAACTGTAACGGATTATAAGGAAAAGAGTTGATGTAAGTTATAAAAAAAAACCTTTTTTTAATTGTGGTTGAATCTCTCAATTTTGATTTCAATCACGATTTACACACATTTGCATGCGAAATTTTCTCATAGATACACCTACTAAAATAAAGTGGCATTTATCTTAACGTTTACCTAAGTTTAAGTTATGTAGTCATTTCGCAACGTTGTTGACTTTTGATAAGAAATTGGTGTTGAGTTGGACAAATTCTTCAAAAAAAAAAAATGGCATTCACATGATTACAAACAAAAATTATATTTCATTTTGTGTTTTATTTGCTACTAAAGATTTGAAATCTGTCACAGAATCTAAAGTGGTTAAATAGCAAACAGCATTAGAAAGATAAATAGGCATATATTCAGGGCCGGCGAAAGGCATACATATTGGGGGTATAAGAAACTCAAGACCCTAAATTTCACCGGGTAGTTTATCCAATATCTAGCCAAAAATTCAAAACCAAAGTTTCATCTTTATCCGGTCCTCAACAATTCTTTCCGCAATTTGATCAATTTTTTTTCAATTAAAAAAAAACTGACGCCATAGTAAATCATGTGCAGGGTGTTTTGAATTTCATCAAATTAACCAAAAATATTCCGGTTTCGAAGGATTACACGATTGGTTTTTTTTGACGTTTCGTATTTCGTCTTTTTGACACATTGGGTGAGGGGTGTAGAAATGTAGGGGGAGTGAAAAAACGAAAGCACGTATGAAAATTTAAAGATTTTTTCTGGTTGAACTTTGGGCGTTTATGGTTTGACAAACAAGTATCTAGAGGCGGGGGATGCTTATAAACTTTTAATGATGAGCTTTAAAATTGTTTTTCGTGATTAAATAGATATAAGATTGAAAAGGAAGTGATTTAAAAATATTTTTAATTATTATTACTGTCTATTTTCCAATATTTTTCAATAAATGAGCCTCATATTTTTCGACCGTCAGAAAAACGAATGGACTTTTTAGGTTGTGTGTAATCACGAATGTACGAGTACGTACCTGTCAAAAAAGACGAAAAACGAAATGAACGAAAACACGAATCGTGTAATCAAGCTCAAGCTCAAGGACAGTTAAAAGTTATTGACAGTTAGTGGAATTGAAAAACTAGGAGCTGTTGCATGTATTTTTAAATGGGTTTGTCGGTTTTATTAATTGAGAACTGTGAAATCTAGCTAGAGTTTAATAAAAGCACCGGGATTCTTAGTACAAAAAAATTTGTTTCCTTTTCTTCAAAACCATGGTAGTTGAACTTTTTGACAGGATAGTGATATTGGATATTTTATACTTTAGTATTCATCAAAATACTTTAAATTGTTAGTGTTATTGATGACTATTTCTGGCTCTTTATGTTTAAACAAAAGATCTTTCTTGATTCTTCGGCGGTTGAGAAATTATATTCATTAGTTTGGTGTTCAATTATTTTAAAATGGATTGTTAAATAATGGATTTAAATAGAAATAATTACTTTTGCAACCAAAAATTTTCTATTCAAGGGCCACTACTTGAAATGTGTCTCTTTCGCCGGCCCTGGGCGTTATATAAACATTGTTTAAGTTAGTACTAGGCAGAAATTGTGTTTACCTGATGATAAGATACTCTCTATAGCTTTGCTTAGCAACGGCTTAAACAACATGGTTCAAAGACTTAAACAAGAATTAAACTTCGAGCTTCGAATCTTTTATTTGATCATAGAGAAATGTGGTTTTCATCAAATACCATCCCTCGGCCAATTTCCAAAACTACGAATTTCTATGAATTTAGCACAAAGTAAAATTATATTTAAATTCGCAGTTTTGGAAGTACAGGCGTAAATATTAGGTCTATATCGACTTTAAGCTCAAACTATTAAAAATGTGCAACAATTTGCTTCAAATTTAGTAGGTACACTAATCAAAGAGAGTACCATAATTAGTAAAGCTTAAAACTCATATTTCCAACTGAAAATGGGTAAAAATTACAAACGCAAATTTCATTGCAAGTTTCAAGCTAGTTCCTTACCCCATAGCCACACGGGCAAGTAATGGCAAGCAGGTTGCAATACAAACACATTTGTTCACTAGCACATGCAAACCCAAGCAACTTGATCATCAACTGGCACGGAATTTTTGAACCCAGTAGTTAAGCAAGTTGGGAGATAAGCAAGTGGAATGCAAGTTGGAAGCAAGTGAAAAGCAAACTACTTATTTGACAGGCGGTGTATGTAGCCATGTCAGTACTTGCCCGTGTGGCCTCGGGGTTAGATACCTATACTAAGCTTAAAAGTCGCATGTTCAATTTCTAAGTCATCTCCAAAATTACTATAAAAAATAATATCTTAAAAATTTTCAAATTAATTTAATATGAAGGCGAGAAAAGTAAAATCATTAAAAGACAAATCTACTACTATTTACTACTACAATGGAGATACGCCGACTTTCTATATGACGGCAGTATAGTTTAAGCACTGCTAATTATAACTACCTATTTGTCACCAATTACTGCCCAAATCTTATTCCACACTTCAAAAACTTCATGAGACAAATTTTGTCCAATATATTTTTTTTGTCCGTTATTGTTCGGCCTACTATCAGATGCCAAGTTGACGTTAATAAGAAAACATCAGATCAACGACGGTGCTAAATCTCTCACAATGGACTTAAGAACTGTGTTTTTGTTTTTGCTTTTCAGTATTCACTTGATCCTACTCCTTCACTGAGGTGAGATGTGAATACCGAAATGTACAAAAAAACCACCGCCAAAAACCGCGGTCTGATAAAGAAGAAAAACCTGCTCAATTTTAATTTTTTTCTACTTAATAATTTATTTCCGCATAATTTTGTAAATCATACAAAATAAAAGAAAGAAAAACAAATAGCTGTTATTTAAATGTTACTGCCCCAAAGTCCCGAGTTTGACGTTTAGAGACAGAGTTGTCATAGGTTCATTTGTTAGTGTGAAGTTTCTTACAAATTTTCAAAATTTGCCGTCAGATAGAATACCATATAGGAGAAAAAACACAACTGATCGAAAAATTTTAAATTAAATTTGACAAGTAGCGTATATAAAATGGTTTAATTTAATGAAATTAAATGAAAATGATACAACGAAGACAAATTTAAATTAAAATATTTCTTCTGGTCTCTTTTAATAGAGCCCAAAATGATAAGTGCAAATGTTAATAGAATTGAAATTTGTTGCAAATATGAGTTAATCGGAGCACAAGAAATAAAACAGCCGAACTTACTGAGTGTAAAAGGAAAAAAGTAAAAGTTTTAATTCAATACTTTGATAAGTACAAGTTGGAGCAGTGTTGCCAAATTCACAGAAAGTAATTTTAAGTTATATTCACAATAAAATTGCATACTTTTGTATGCATTGCATGCAAGCAATGAAGTCGAATGGGTAATTTACACCGCAATAAACCAGAAACATCCCAAATATGTACGTTTCTTTACTTTTCATTTCTGGTTAAATGTTACAACAACTACATCAAAAAGCTTATCCCCAAACTTTTTCCCAAACTTTATCCTAAAAGGAAAGAAACAGACCTAATGTTGAATTTGTGCCTTTGAAGCTGTAGCGATCAAAACTTGTCCAACTGATAGCCGTCAATTGTTCGGGTACATAATAATGCAATTAAAAAGAGGTAAATCTCCCCAAAAATCTAGATCTGCAAAATTGATTTCTGGCCAAAAATTGATTTTGCTGTCCATTTGGAGGCTATAGTAGTCAAAATTTGGTTACCAACTGAAAAGCCCATTATTCAAATCTCTATTTTCATCTGAAAGTATACGTGCTTGCACACACGCCAAAGTAATCTGACATTTGTCTGAACCGATTAGTTTGTATTTGACATTTTAGATCATTGTTTACCTTCTTTAAGAAGGTTGTGTTTGTTTGTTTCAAAAGATTCAACAATAGAAAAACAACCAGTAACATAATCACAAAAACATGAATATGAAAACATATTTTCGTATGTATCTCTGATGATTTGCTTCCCCAAACGATAATTAATTTATAATTTGCTTAAATATATGTTCCAAAAATGGATAATTACAAATGATTCATTCGTGAGTCTTTAACTACACCTTAATCCACATTTAAAGTATCGCCGGAAGTTTGCATTTTGTCAGTTAAAACCTTGCTTATAAATCTAATTAAATTTTCATTAAGATTCTCAAATAAAAATGTGAATCATCATCTTTCATAGAGAAAAAGTGAACACTTTAATACCAGTCACCGGCACCGCACCAACAATCACCATTATCATTCACTCTGCTCTCACTCACAAAAATGTACTCATAAACTTGAGTGATTGTATCTCCAACTGGATTATTCAGAATTTATGTTTATTTTTATATGACAACAAACTGTCAACTACCAGTTTGGTTGTTATTTTTTAAGCTAACTGGCTGGTGGTTGACATTGCTGAGCTTACTCGTTGTGAAATTAGAATTTATTATAAATATAAAGACAGGTTCAGTTCAATATTGTTGAGTGATACCATTTTGGATATAGACATACTTAGATATTTGTATGTACATGCATTAAGATTGACAAGTTGTTTGAAACATCAAATTTTTAATTGAAGTTTCTCTGACTTTACTAAAACATGATTGGTACATGAATTTAACTTTCTCGCTTCAGTAAACAAAGCAGACAACTTTAACTTGTTTTACCACTCCTCGAATGGGATCTGTTGCGTTGCGGTAGCCACTGCTAGTTGTAGCTTTGAGTTCTAAATTAGTGTTCATAGCAAGATGTTTTGGCTTGATAGAACTGACAACAAGTCCAATTCAGAAAAGAAAATTTATTTTTAATTTCCTATCCATATTCCATATCATTTCGATTAGTAAATAGGGTGATCGTGAATTGCATTTGCATCAGATTTTTAGATGGGTACACTTAGCATTAACTATTAGCTATGTAGGTATAATAATAATGATAATGGTATAATACATTTATTCACAGTCAATAATTACAGTACACATAATTAAGGGAAATTAAAAATTAATAAAAATTGTTCATCCATCGTCCTAGTGTTCACGTAGTTTTTGAAATAGTTTCATAATATAGTAATCACTGGAAAAATACATAAACTTTTTTGTCTGGAAAGGTCAAAAGGCCTGCTATAGCCAGTTGCAAGATTATCCATTATCTATAGGACACCCTGTATATGAACTTAGATTAAGACATGCTTTAGTAAGTTTGGGAACCTATCATTGCCGATTGAGAAGGCTGTGAACATTCCGTAAGTTTGAAAACTTATCACTGCCGAATGAGAAAACTGTGAGCATTCCATAGGTTGGAAAAGACGTATTTATATTTATGGTCAAGCAGCGTTTATTCACCCAATCTTGGAGGCCAATTCACGGTATTGCCGATAAACCCATAACGTGAAACTATGCGGTTACTAAACGTTTCCTTCAATAAATATCTGTGGCACGAGCTGTGTGACATGTTGTGCCGTCTTGTTGAAACTCATGCACATCATGGTTGTTCAATGAATGAACGAAAAAGTCAATAATAATGGCTTTATAACGGTCACCACTGATTGTAACATTCAGGCCAGCATCGTTTTTAAAGAAGAACGGACCGCAATTTTTCCACCAACCGATAAAGCACACCAAACAGTCAGTTTTTGGGGATGTAACGGTGTCTCAACATACACTAGAAGATTACCATCACTCCAAATACGGTAGTTTTGTTTAATGACGTATCCTTTCAACCAATAGTGATCTTCATCACTAAACAAAATTTGCGCTATAAGTATTTTGAACAGAGCCATGTTTTCACAATGAATTTGCACAATATGTAAGCGTTGTTCAGGCGTTAGTCATTTCTTGTTGAAAGGCCAAACCATACTTAAAAAAAATCACTTAACAGCTGACAAAAGGCCACCAGTCAAAATAGTGTTAGCAACTTTTGGTTTTATACATCTAAAAAAGAACACCGTCTATTTGTAGGCTTTTCTCTAAACGGACAACGAAAAATTTGTCGGGTCTTGAAATTCGTTCATTTTTGGTTTATTTCTACTTCTTTTGATACTAACATAAGTGCTGAAAACTTTAGAATTTTGATGCCTGGTGCTATAGAGTTATGTGCTTAATAAATGCCTAGAAATAAAGTGCCAGGAAAACTTAAAACATTTCCCATACAAATTCACATTTCGAAATGAGATACATTCAGCCAAATTTGCACGAAATTAAGTTGGAAATTAAGTCAAAACCTATTGAACACACCTAATTTATCACAGTTTGAAGAGCTCTGAAAAGGTTTTGTATGAAAATGTCAACGCTCAATAGAGCTCTTTAACAAACAGCAATACATCTCTGTCTTGTTCATTTGTAAACGTCAAACTCAAGAATTTGGCTCTGATGACATTTATGTGATACCCATTTGTTTTTTTCATTTTGGAGGAAAATACACTCCACTTCAACTGAATGAGCACACAGATTTTTAAAGGTGGCTTGTCCCCTTTTTCAAACTTTTTTGTACATTGTCCTAAAATTATTATAAGAAATGAAAACCATTTAATATTTTTTTTTTTACTTCCTTCCATTAATTTTTATTACCAGTTTCAATATTTGTGCTTATTCAGTTAATACAAAAAACCTTCCTTTTTCTGAATGAAAAGATTTCAAGATATCCGGAGAAAAAATAGAAGTGCTTTGTGAATTAATCTTTCTGTTTTCTTTTCCCAACATCGTAAACAAACCATAGGATAACCAAATGGTACATTAATGCACAAAGTTTAGAAAAAATGGTCGATTTGCCTTTGAAAATTTTAGTCTTTATATAGTTGAAGCGGAGTGTAAATATTTAAAATTTTTGTTTGCCTTGCAATTGCAACTGTCAAAGAAGCCAAATTGTTAGCTGTCATTTTGACACTGACAATTTGGTAGAGATCCCTATGACGGTGTTCACATTGGACTGAAAAACTGGATTTTTTTTGACGTTTCAGTATTTACATCTTCCTTTACTGAAGAAGTGGGAGCGAGATGTGAATACTGAAACGTCAAAAAAAATCCAGTTTTTCAATCCAATGTGAACACCGTCTATGGAGGAAATTTCTTTCGACAGCTCATTTCATTTTTGAATTTTAACTGGCTGTAAAACACCCTGTGGCCAATTGAGTGTGTTCAATAAAACCAAATTTCGTGCAAATTTGGTTGAAATTATCTCCTTTCGAAATGTGAATTTGTATGGGAAATGAGATGATTTCGTATGGAATTTGGAAATTTTCAACGAAATTACCTCATTTGGGGTAATGAAAACGTAGTATAAGGCTTTAAAATATCTAAATAATTCTATATATTTTCAAAAAAGTCTTTTAGAATTTTTGAAGGCAAAAATAAAATAAAACAGTTAAAAACTCAACAAGGGCAAAAGAAATTTTGTTTCGTTTAAATGCTTTGCTATGCTTGTCCTCTTAACTATTAGGCCATGTTTAACGAATGTATTCGCGCAACCCGCAACTGTGAATAGAGCCCTGATAAGCTTTATAGACTTCGTAACTACTTAACCGTTGCGATAAAGATGTTTAAGCGAACACTAATCAATATGTTTGTAATCGTAAGTATAACGCTTCATGGAAGGCACCACTGACTATAAAAATAATTTAATTTCTATCTGACTAAACATTAGGAGTTATATAGAAACTCAAGAAAAGCTCACTATTGCAATAGAAAATTCCCATTAATTTTTTGCTACCGACTTACCTATAATGTAAATATCATATTTCCATCGAAACATTATCATCAACATCATTACCTGCAACATTTATGTAGTTCATTTAAATTGTCACTTAAGAACTGAATGTTAAAATTTTTAGTATTAAATATCACGATGATAAACAGAATAAAACCATTGCAACTCAACTTCAAAGAATTTTTCGAAACTCTAATTGGCAGCGAGTCATAATATAAATATTTACTTGTATAAATGAGTGTTTTATCATTTTTGTTTTGTTTGTTTGTTAAATTTCCAAAAGTCATGCCAAGATTATGGTGTTTGAGAGGGTTTGTCCCATTTTGATCAGACAGCCTTCTAATAATGTTACTTCGTCTCTAGTTCAATTTGCGTAATAATTACGCAAAGGAAAGCACGTAAATTTATATATAAATATGTGCTTAGGTTCCTCTACCGCTCCATGCATGACTCATGAATTCTATCATAATAAAGCGGTCTACCACTCAAGTTTGATGTTTGACTCATGAGATCTTTTTGATCAGCTTTTCTTTATATTTACAACAAAGTTTAAACGGAATTTAAAGAAATCCCCGACGAATGGCGGTGTATTTTTATTTGTAAAATGTTAGAAAACTATTTTCCCACTTTAGAGCCTAATGCATACCAAACAGCCAATATTATGTAGGTATTTGAAAAAAAAATTTGTTTTATATAATAGTTATAAATCTTTCTTACAAAAACACTTTATTAAATTTACGATTAAAGAATGAGTCTACAGATGCCCATATAGGTATGTACATTGTATTTATATGCATATGCAGATGGGTACTGTGGATGATTTGATTGAGACGCAATAATATTTTAGTAATGAGTCATCAACTTTGATTTTATTCAGAGGATTTCCGGGCGTAGCTAAGATTTCGCTTCAAGCACTAACAAACAGTTTTTAATTTTTGTTTAAATATTTAGAGTTTTTCAAATCAAAAAACTAGTATCACGTCCAGATAAACATAAATGTAGGTAGGTATGCAAGTATATGAAAGCAATGCAAACATTGATGTACAAATACAAAAAAAAAACATTTTCAATAAATTTGAATTGAAAAAAGTCATTCGAATGAAAGTTTTTACGGTCTAATCCTAATGCAACCGACCAAAAATGTTCAAACTTATTTTGGCGAAATTTTTAATTAACAAAAAACAGAATGTGCTAGGAAAGTATATTTTCAGTTTATTAGTTGAAAAATGACAAATAAACGGCTGTTCTGATATTCCGTCGAATTGAATCCGTACGAATTGAAAACGAAAAACAAAAAAACTAAGCCAATTAAAAACGTTAAAAAAATGTCGGATTGTGCATCCGTTAGTTTTGCCGAACGCCTATGGATCATAAATGTTAAGCAAAATTAATGGGTTCTCACTTGTCAATCCTCAACCAATTGTTTTGTATTGTTTGTTCAGACAAGGTATATATACCTACTAGCCCAGGAAAATTAGACAAAAAATGGCAAAACTACGAAAAAATTCCTACAAAGCTGAATTTTGATGGAGAGCTTGGTTTGAAGTCTTAATTTTATTTGCTTATTTTTTTAAGGAAATAGGGGATTAAGGGGGATAAAATTCAGTTTTTTCTTAATCTCTCTTTTTTTTGAAAAATGTGAAGATACAAATTGTAGGGTATGTTATTCCACAAAATAATATAATTTTTTGAAAAAAAATTACATTTGTTGAGATATTGACAAAAAACAGTTTTGTCCATTTGCAGTACAAAATAAAAAGTGTTTACCCCCCTAAAAAATGTAGCCCCAGCCCAAATTAACGTAACTTTTCATGAAAAGCTTAATACCTCGTTTTCATTAGAGAAGAAAATGAGGTAATTTTGGAAATCACAGAAAAAGAGTTTTCATTTTTAATTTGGTTAACTACGTTTTCATAAGGACAAATGAGGTAATTTTACTGAAAATTTCCAAATTCGATACGAAATCATATCATTTTCCTTACAAGTTCACATTTCGAAATGAAATAAATTCAACCAAATTGGCACGAAATTAAGTTGGAAATTAAGTCGAAACCTAACGAACACACCCAATTGGACACAGTTTGAAGAGTTTTGAAAAGATTTTGTTGAAATTCAAAAATGAAATGAGCTGTCAAACGAAATTACCAAATTACAGATGAAAACACTTTCTGTAACTAGCCCAACCACCGCATCTTGGAATTTGGAAATTGTCAATGAAATTACCTCATTTGGCTAATGAAAACCTAGTATAAAACATCAAATCAAAGCTTTCCACTAAAATTCAGACTTGTTGGAGTTTTTTTTCGAAGTGAATGTCTAATTTTCCTTGAATCATTGAGGACAGCCATATCTGGATTTTGTAATCAAATCTTTCAGATTTCAATGAGAAATGACAGAAACGAAATACTAACGAACGCACCCGACTGGAAACAGTTTAAAAAGCTCGGGAATGTTTTTTTTTATAGAAGTCCCCTTCACACGAAGAAACAACTTGCTGGAATTTTTTGACGTTTTCTTTTAATTTCCTAAAAAATCTCCTTACCTTTCACACGAGGAAATAAAATTTATGAAATTTTGAGATTTCCTGCAATTCTATAGGTTGATCGCACCATAACCTTAGATGTGAAAGGAAATGTCAAAAAATTTCTTCAAATCCTCGACCGAGGAGATTTTGTTCACCCTTCTTTCCTCCTGTCCAAGGAACTGAAAGTTGCTAGCAACTCAGTTTCCTCGTGTGAAAGGGGACAACATTTCAAAATTCAATTAGCCAGTTTATATTTCGGAGATCTCAGAGGACAGACAAATATAAATAGGATTCTTAAAAAAAATTTCCCACTTTTCCCCCTAAAACTGAGACTAAAATTTTTTGGATTCGCTAGCTCAATTATTTCTTGTTGGAGCAAATTACTTAAGAACGAAAAGAAAAAGGGAGTTATTTTGACTTCTTTGTGAGGAATCCTGTTTATATTTTATACGTGAAGGATGGAGGAATTGAGCGCCCAAGAAATATAAACTGACTTGACTCTACTAGACTAAAAGCCAACTACATAAAAAGTCATGTCATTTGCATAGTTTTGTAATTCACATCCATAATAGCTTTTGACGGGTTGAACTAATAACCGTTTGCCTGCCTACCTTTACACGTGTCGAACAAGTGTAAAACTCAACGTTAAATTCTTTCATCGTTTTTTTTCAATGCTTCTTGGTCGAAAAAGTGTGCATACAACAAATATTTAGCTTGTAGTTTTGAACAACTGTTGTCATAGGTCAAACTCTCTACAATCTGTCCCTAAGAAGATAGAGAGCAATGAAGTTTCCAAAACCACTCATGTAAACTCATAATCCTGAGTGGTTTTGCTCTCTATCTTCTCAGGGACTACAGAAGTTTTGACCTGTGACAACAATTGTTCAAAATTGCAAGCTAAATATTTGTTGCATGCATACTTTTTCCCTACGCCCAATAGGTATTGAAATAAATCGATGGAAACAATTTACGTCAAATTTTACACGTGTTTGACACGTGTTAAAGTAGGCAGACAACGGTAATTGGTTCAACCCCTCAAAGGCAAGATGTAAATTACAAAAGTATGCAAATGACTTGACTTTTATGTCTCTGGCTCTTAGACTATAGGTAAATGTAATACAAAATAGAACAAGAAGAAAAAAATGAGTATATTTAATGAATCTTTTATGCCGCAAAGACAAATTGTTTCACCGGCACGATTCTTATACGACAGTTTGTTTGGAAACTCCATTTTTTTCGGCGATTGTGTTGATAAAAAAACAAGTCTACTGCAATTTTCGTATTCGTGAGTATGTTTTTGAAATATTTGTTCACCACATAAATAAGATAGTTTCGATCGACTTTTCAGCACAGGCCAAAAGGTTAAATGAATAAAATTAAAAGGAAACTGCCTAAATTTGTACCCTGTGGTATTTCATAATTAACTTCAAAATTATCTGATTGGCAATCGGTGAAAAGTATAGCGTAATAACTATGATAGTGCGATAGCGCCTGGAGACTGAAGAACAAGGATTTTCTATCAAGTTCAATCAAATGCCTTAACGGAGAGGATCTTTTTTTGTGACAAGAGATAGATACCTACTCTTGGAGTATGTGTCACGTTTTCGAAAGAAACAGTACCCCGACACAAATTTTTTTTTGGCTGCAGAGGCTGACGCCTGAGAATCGAACGCCAGACTTTCGGCATGACAGTCTAACGCACTAAAAACTATGCCACGTTGGAAGGTTTAGGCTTTAGGGTTGACTACATTAACTTCTTGCTCTAAAGCTTAAGCTGATGAATTATGAATCTTTCATACGACGGAGAGAAGCTATGCAGATAAGTGCAATTGGACGAGCTGGAAAATACAGCTTTCCATCCAATAAGAAAGAGACCTCGTACAGCTTACGCAGTGGTTTTGCACCGTTGAAGAATTAGCTTGAAACTACACGAGCTCAAAAGAGTATTTGTCTTATTAAATTGTTTTTGCTCTCAAGCACAGGTCGGGTGAAGTAACAATTTCGAATTAAAAAAATATGACCCGATAACTCTTTGCGTCTGACTTTTTTAATAATTTAATGTGTAGGATGGTAAAATCAGATTTTTTGACTCCTTCGCACTCATGAAAATTTGAAAAGAGTTAGACGCAAAAAATCATCGTGTATTAGGGAGACTATGCTACAGGAAAATTGAATTATTTTGACAGCACCTTTAAAAATGCAAATGGCGTCTCCTTTTTTCTTATGGAAGTGAGATAGAATGCTTCATTTGTAAAGAACTGAATGCAGGCACGAATGAATCCTTCAGCGCCATAAAAGAATAGGTTAGTTCGATTTGTGAAAGTATTTGCCCTAGGGTTAATTATTGATTAATAATTTTAATTTGCTATTTTGTATGGTAAATCTTCGAATTTTGAGGTAAATCTTATTTAATCTCAGATTAGTGTTAAGTGGAAATGTAGTAGGTATTAGAAAATAATATCAATGTTATTACCAATATTGTGTTTTTTTTTATAAAATTGCCCCTTCTGTCCAAGTGGGGCGATATTATCCCTTCCCGTGGGATTTTTTTCTTGTCTACTTCCAACTTACTACTTACATGCTTTTAATTATTTGTCAGTTTTTACGTGAATCACCAAGATGCAAAAAATATGGAAACTAAATTAAGTCCTACAGCGACTATAGGGGATGAAAATAAAAATCTGATACCAATAAGAGATTTTTTTTTTTTCATTTGGAGCTGAAACCCCTTATGCACATGGAGGGTTACCTTGATAAGTCGCGTATATCACCGAAATTAATTGGAGCTACAGAGATGTTATAAACTTACTTAAATAATAACTGCCCAAAGTCCGGCTTATAAACAAATTTTATCTGAGCAAAATATTTCAAGATTCATGTCTAGACTTTTAATATATATGAAGGAAAATCTTAAATCTTTTTATGAAAAAAAAACACAATTCCAAGCTCTTTAAAAGAGAATAATGCCAACGAACGTTATTATGGTTATAGTCTTTATGAATCTCATCGCATCTCTTGTGGCTATTTAAGTATGCCATTGAGACTCACAGTCTTGGTGACAATTACTTTTAACATCAAGGTATGAATGCGAATTAAACTTGTCTGATGCGGACTTTTCCTTATTTGACGTAGTTTAAAAAAGAAGAACTGGTATAATGGCGCAGATCCCAGAGATGGAAAAAAATCTGCTTGCATCATAAGCAAGTGAAAGTTTTTTTTCAACGATTTTTAAATTGAGTTGAATTTGATTTAAATGGCTTGTAAAATGCATTCAGTTAAATGGTCATTTAATTGGTGTGAGCAATAATTGTAATGTCATTGACGCCCACAGTTTTTTTTAATTCTTTGCGAAGTTTTTCATCTCTGAATATTTTAGAAGAAACTAGCTAAAATGGGGTTATCATTTAATAACGGGTGATTTCTTAAGAGGTTTAGAACTTAAAAAAAAAAAAACACAAAAAATTCGAAAAAATGAATGAAATATTTATTTGAATCGATAGTTTGAACCTTGCAATTTAATGTTTAAAGATAATTTCATGCAAATGTTGACCGCGGCTGCGTCTCAGGTAGCCCATCCGCTGAGTCCAATTTTGGCGTACTCTTTCACACATATCGGCCGGTATCTCACGAATGAATGCATGGATGTTGGCTTCCAGTGCGTCAATCGAAGCGGGCTTGTCCCTATAGACATTAGCCTTGACATACCCCCACAAAAAATAATCTAATGGTGTCAAATCGCACGATCTAGGCGGCCAATTGATCGGCCCGAAACGTGAAATTAACTGTTCACCAAACTCGCCTCGCAATTGCGCCATTGTTTCGCGTGCTGTGTGGCATGTGGCACCGTCTTGTTGAAACCACATATCATGCAAGTCAAGAACTTCCATTTCGGGCAAAAAAAGTTTGTTATCATCGCTCGGTAGCGTTCACCATTGACAGTAACGCTGCGATTCGCATCATCTTTGAAGAAATATGGCCCAATGTGGCTTTTTCGGGATGCATTGGTAGCTGTTGCAATGCTTCTGGCTGATCTTCACTCCAAATGCGGCAATTATGCTTATTTACGTACCCATTCAACCAAAAATGAGCCTCATCGCTGAACATAATTTTTCGATAAAAAAGCGGATCCTCGGCCAGCTTTCCAAGAGCCCATTCACCAAAAATTCGACGTTGTGGTAGGTCGGCTGGCTTTAGTTCTTGCACCAGCTGTATCTTTAAAGGCTTTACGCCCAAATCCTTCCGCAAAATTTTCCACGTAGTGCTGTAACAAAGGCCTAACTGCTAGGAACGGCGCCGAATCGACATTTCGCGGTCTTCTGTCACACTAGCTGATACGGCCGCAATATTTTCTTCACTACGCACAGTACGTAAACGTGTTGGTGGTTTAATGTCCAACAAAGTAAATTTGGTGCGAAATTTGGTCACAATCTTCCGAATAGACTGCTCAGAAGGTCGAGAATGCCGACCATAAAATGGAAGCAGCGCGCGATGAACATTTCGAATCGAGCACGAATTTTGATAGTAAAATTCAATAATTTGCAAGCGTTGTTCATTTGTAAGACGATCCATGGTTAAATTGCAAACCAAATTGAAGCTGTTTGACAGTGACACAAGGTACTAAACACACGTCAGCTGTCAAAACCAGTGTTGCCAAAACCAAACAAGCTAAAAAATCACCCTTTACTTTAAGTATTATTTTCTAATACCTACTACATTTCCACCTAACACTTATCTGAGATTTAATAAGATTTACCTCAAATCTCGAAGATTTACCATACAAAACGCAAATTAAAATTATTAATCAATAATTAATCCTGTAAAATCATCCTAGGGCAAATACAAATACAAATCGAACTAACCTATTCTTATATAGCGCTGAAGTACTCATTCGTGGCTGCATTCAGTTCTTTACATATGAAGCATACCTTCTATCTCACTCCCACTTCATAAGAAAATAGGAAACAGTGTTTGTATTTTTAAAGGTGCTGTCAAAATAAGTCTTTTTTAAATCTTTTTGTGCGGTGAAAACATCAAATAGATTTATGGTCAGCTTAAGGTCACTCGAATTTGCCAATTGATTCACCAATTGAGACAAAGTATGTACGGGTAAATAATCTTGTAAAAGGGAATCCATTCACATAAACGTAAAAGTCTGGTTTCAGAGAGACTTTCTATTCCATTTTGGAAACGCTTCCCTCATTATGGCTTTCATTGACAATTTCAAAGCCGCCATTACAAGGCTTAGTATTTATTGTAGAAAATCAGCCTTTACTGATAAGGCGGATAATAATAATACTATATTTTCACTCATAGTTAGCGTATTAAAGTGCTTTGACCTCAACTGACGTATACAAAGTGATAACTTCGGGTGACTTGGAATATGTTACTATCTATCAATCACTACTTTTCGACTGAGACTTAAATATATTTTGTTCTTTGAGAAAAAAATCCTATCAGAGTGACATTGCAAGTAACGCAATGCGGTGCAATTATAGATAGAATAATTGATGTCCCATCGTTTTTGTTTTTTTTCTGTGTCTCTTTGATGTAATTGAGATGAAGATATTGCAGTTGACCTAAAGTCAGACAAGATTCTTTGACGTTTATAAATTTAAATATAAGGCAATGGAAAATATCATCATAGCGGGTTGGCCACTCACCGCCATGCCGCCGCCACCGCATTAGGCATTAATGATGGCAATAATATAGTTCTTTTATAGATAAGTGAAATTGTTTTTTATTTTTTAATAAATTTACTAAGTATCTGTAACAAGTTGTCATCTAAATTAGATTATCAATTTTATTAGATAATCATTTGTTTTAAACTATATGTTAAAGAGCCGACATATGTAGGTACATTACTTGAGCTTATTATATTATTAACGAGAGCTTGCTCTGAGTTTATACCTACTTGTTTTTTTGTTCTTAAAATAAAATGAATTTTCTCTTTTAGAATCGTGTTAAACCTACGGAAACTAGTAACATTTTATTTGCTCATTAAATTCAACTTATAATTACCTATAATTTAAAAAAAAAAGTCTCAATTAGCAATGGCAAAAGCCATTAGCCAGATTCACAGTTTTAATTATAAAGTTTGTATGAAACTATATTGATGAGACGGTGTTCAGACAAGCTTCACGTGAGGCGACTCATTTTGACATCTCTCATTTTAATCTCACTCTAATTTCTTGGAAAGAAAGAGATGGCGAATCAAAGCAGAAAAGTTTTTTAATTGTTTGATAATTCCTGCCTGGAACGTAGTTACTATTTCCTGTATCCCAGTGACAAGGTTACCTTTGTTATTCTGCGTCTGCGCTCATTCATGTATAAGGCGTTTTTCTTTTTTAGTTCAGAGCAGATCCTAAACTGTCAAACAAAACATTGTGTTTGTTTTTTAGCTCAGAGCGATCAGGACTAACAATTTGTGTTTTTTTTTTTTTGCACTGAGAGTGTTTTGAGTTTTTTTAGAGCGCGCACTATGACCTCAGAATAAAATAACTGAGGAGACAGAGTTAAATGCTGAATACAAGCATTTTGACAGCTAGTGTTCAGAGGTGTTTCAAAAATAGTTCAGAGCGCTCAGAGCACGATTGGCGATTGGTTCAGACGATGTTCAGAATATGCTCGATATGCTTGGACTTCTCTTTAAAATTGAATGACCGCAAAGGTGCTCCTCTCCTCCTTCGCACTAATGAAATTTTGAAAAGAGTGGGGGGCAAAGATGGCAGTTGTTTTGGTGCTGAAACTTTTCAGTCTCATTCAGGTAGAATGCTGCATATACCTTCTCCTTTTTCTAAGCAGTAGAGAGAACGTTTTCCGTCGAAATAGAACCGGTACGGCACCTTTTAGGTCGGTGCGTAAATGAATAATTTTGACATTTTTACTAACCGATCGACTTGACTTGACATGTTCTTGAAACGTCATTAGTTCAATTTTTAACCATGAATCGCTTCACTCTGAAAGACGCACGTGACTCTATATACCTTCAAAAGAAGTTGCATCTTGTCGAAAATATCGTGGCCAACAAGCACCGTCGGACATCACCATAACTGGCTGAACAGAATGGTGAATGAATTAATGGAACTGCAACTAGAGCTGCAGCTGGAATAGCTGTCAAAATGTTGAATATACACACAAATTCAATCATACAAACACAACAAAATGCAGCTGGACAATTTGGCCACTTTCAACTTTTGCTTGCAGCTTTTTTGATGTTTCAAAATTGCGAGCGCAACTAACTGTTTACATGTGATTTCAACTCAGTTTCATCCTCTTTTCAATTTCTCATAAAGATGTTAAGTAATTTTAGCTTCAATTTTATCTTTATCCATTTTTATTTTCAATCACGTCCGACATTTTTTGATAGCTATTCCAGCTGCAGCAACAGTTCCTTTGGCCACGTTCCGCTGGCTATGGGATAAGTTATCTAAGATAACTGAGTAGCCGATACTTTTGTGAACGATCAGAACCAGATAGGTTAGCTGAAAAAGCTGACAAAGAAATTGAATTAAAAATTTTATTTATATGTCAACAAGTTTTCGCTTTTTTAACAAAGTTTTATTCTATTTTTATTTACGTATTGCGTAGAGTCTAAGATGATGCAAAAAACCATTTTTTAGTTGCATCTAAATTAAAAAACCCAACACGACAAAACTCAACATGAACAACTCCAACTTCTTGTCAAATATCAGCTGTTTTGAAATTTCACCTCGGATTGCTGAGTATCCTAGAATTTTTGGGATAACTTCAGATTTGTTTGTTGAGAACAGATGATTTGTCATCGGCTGTTTTTAAACGAAGGATTACAATAACACAAAGTTATCCGGATAACTGAGAATTAATATCGGAACGCGGTCATTTGCAGCACTCTATTCTGTTCAAGCAGTTACTGCCGAAACAGAATTGGAGACGGAACTGGAATAGATGTCAAAAATGCTTCAGTTGCAGCTGCATGAATTTTAACTTTCACTGCACCATTTTTGACATCTACTGCAGCTCCATCTCCCATTTTGCTCAAGCAGCTAATCGTTTAGTGTCGAATTTTGTTGCCGTTCATCAAGGCCAAAAAGTGTTGCTGAGAACCCAATCGTGTCGTATAGCCACCACCCACGGTCAGCATTTTGGCGCTAGTGGAACCACATTGTGGCACTTTAAAGGATAATTCAAAAATAAGAAAATAGTTGCTTTGTTCCAAACATTTACCGAAACTGCGAATTGTTAATATCTTGTCACCAATTTTTGCTGAATGAGCTAACGAGAGAGTAAAACATTTCCCATTCCTGCAGGAAATTTCTGGAAATTGTTTGGTCTACAATACGCTAGGCTGGCGTTCAAATCAGATGTCAGATATGTACTAAACATACGAAACTTGTTACCAAAAATTGCCATTAAACCCTTCCACAATATATTCACGTACTTTCTCAAACTACAAATTTTTACAGATTAAGCTCAAAGATTGTCAAAATTCATATAAAAAAATATAATTGTACTAAAACTTGTAGAAATTCGTAGTTTTGGGAAGTAAGTTCACGAGTAGAAATTTTTTTAGCTATTTGCTTTTTTCTGTGAAAATTTTATCAACATTTGACAGGCTACAAAATTTTTGCCCAAAATCTCTGGAAGAAAGTTTATTATATTATAGAAGTCAGATTTTCAAAACTTCTTCTTCCACTCACCTATTCAGTTTTATTATTGTGAGCGTGAACTGTTAAACGGTGTGGTCGAAAATCGAAATCGAAAAAAAAATCTAAATCAACATATTGATGGGACTTTATTCATATAACAACGCTTTATAAACTGCCAATTTTTAAAATTAAGTTCAGATCTCAGAGACCTTGAAGATCTCCGCAATCTTAAAAATGTCAGTCGTGGAATGTAGACAAAAATTCAATTCAATTATTTTGGCGACAAGAAAGAATTTTTCATATAAATCTAATCTCATTTTAATGTTAATACCTACTTAAAAAAGAATTAAAATCTCCTTAAATAAGTTTTAGTAAGTTGAAGTTGAAGCTATAAATGGAAATTTTATTAGTTGCTAAATACAAAACATTTACATACCTACACAAAATTTCAGTCTACAACTCATGATAGCAAACTGATAAGATAGCAAAATACATGTACATGGCCTAACCTACATAAATATACATACATACATACATAAATATAAACCCACAAATATAATTTCGCAAAAAGATAAAAATCTTTTATTTGTTAATATTTTTTTTTGTCAAATCACACTCAACGAATACACGCATAATATTTCTGACAATATTCAAATAGAAAAAGACTCATAGTCATAATAAAGGTAGTTAAGTAAATAATGCCAATTTAAGTTAACTTTATTATTATATAATATATTAACTAATGATAAGAAGTGCAATAGTATTGAGGAAATATTTAGGGGAAAGGTGTCGGAAGGAATGAGGCTTGTTTTCTTTGGTTTATGTGTACATATATTTTTATCAAATAAAACAAAACTTAAATCTAAGAAATTCCATTTTTAAATTAATGTTGTTAAGGTCCAAAGTTATATTGAGTGTTTTGATATTAAACTAGGTGACAGTGTTTCCGTTGCCTTTGATATTAAAGTGACCTTGGGATAGGGTTTTTGTGAGCATTCCCATTGCAAACTGCGCGGTGGGGTGCGGTGGTATATGCCATTTTTATGAGAAATACCAACTTTTAATTTAGCTCACCTAGAGTGCATCTCACTCAAGTAAAACTAGCGAAGTAGTAATACAAAATGAGAAAGATGATTAAGGCTGTGTGTCAATTGCGTTAAAAACATGATTAAATTTGTGTGATCCCATGGTTAAATTTTTACATAACTGAGGTGAATATGGACGTTTAAATTTAGCCTGCTCAGGAGCTCGTTGAAATTTAAGCCAGTGGTTAATTTTTGATATGGGCTTATGAAGGAGTGAAGGAGATAAATATAGATAAATATTTTATTTTGCTGACTTACCAACATGAAACGATCTTTCCAGCTTGATTTTTGTCTCTGTTCTCCTAATATTTTATTGCAGTCCTTTACATTTTGCATTCAGAGGTAGATGGCACGTTAACACCAGCGTTCCTGTAGTTGCATTTTTTTGGAAAAACAAATCTACCGCCTTTAAATAAAATACTTTTGGGTTTTATGAAAAAAATTATCATTCAGCTTAAAACCACAGCTATTTTTCAATACTTTCTTTGAAATGCAGTCAAAGGCAAGCAATAAAGACAGAAATCGGACTGGAAAGATAGTTTTATGTAAGCATTTCACCCGATTTTGGGAAAAATGTATATACCGACATGAATTTGTATTCTAAATTTTTTTAGGATAGTCGGTATTACATGACCCTATTTTCCAGTGCGATTTTTGTCTTTTGTTGGTGCAGGGAAGTAAAAATAAAGGGAAAACCAATGTAATACAACACCAACAACAAAAAGATCGTCGCTGGAAAAATCGGGTCATGTAAATGCCGACCTAAGTACATAGCTTGGGATCTCTTCTTTGTCAACAGCTGTGTATTAACAAGGGATTACAACACAAACCTATCCAGATACCAGATCGCCTTAGATACAAGTTTTAACGCGGCCAATGACGTTTCGTTAAATTTACCTTACAAATGTGGTTAATTCATTAATTTTCTGCAACAAATTCCTTGATTGTTATAAACAATTTGTGTTAATTATTTCTCATACAAAATTTGACAGTTCGTTTACCAAATGGTAAACTAAAATATTTTGTAAAAAAATGTTGAAGGAATGGAGTCGAAACTAAAAAAAAATATTTTTAAACTGTATTTATGGATTTGTCGAAACATAATACATACATATGTAGGTTCGTTTGTTGAATTTCACCCAGATTTGACCAAGCTTTTCTTGAGAACCCCAAGAATTGTCAAAAAAAATCCTAGGTTTTTCCGTTCTCAAAAAACACCAAAGAGCCCTAAATTATGTTGTTGAGATAAATAAGAAACAAAATTTGTTTTGATAATGAATAAAAACAAACCACAATTTACATTTTGTATTTTTATTTTTTATTATTAAAGTAAATTTGTATATTCCTTGAATTTCTATTCAAAAACAAAAGAATTTAATGCAACATTTTATTCACAGCTAAAAAAATTATTCAGAGCTCATGCCAGTTGAACGGTTTATTCTTTAGACGGTGTTTACATTGGACTGAAAAACTGTATTTTTTGACGTTTCAGTATTTACATCTTCCTTTACTGAAGAAGTGGGAGCGAGATGTGAATACTGAAACGTCAAAAAAAAATCCAGTTTTTCAATCCAATGTGAACACCATCTTACGTAAATCGCCCCAGAAAAAACTTAGATCTACTCCAGGGCTAGTTCAGGGCGAACCTGGTTCTTAAAAAATACATAATTTGTTGATCAGGGTGAGTTCAGAGTTATAAAAAAGGCTTTGGGTTGACCCAAGGGTGACTTCAGGGTTCAACGAACAAACGTAATATCATATTATTATTCAAATTATTCCATTTTCCATATATGAACCTACATAACCTACCCTGGGCTGCTAACTTAAAATCGATTCAAATCTTGATCCAAATCTTTTTGATAAGTTAAATATAACTCAAATTTTTTGATCGAAAAAGTCTCAATTTTTTTGGAGAAAAACTAGTAACTGTCCCGATGATGTGTCAAACATATATTTGAATTGTTAATCTTATTCGAATTAATCTTTAAAACTAAAGTTTAAAATAAATTACTTGTTTTTAACTTTAATTTTGTGATAGAGAAATTGATTTAAGTTCTTAACTTTACTTACATGCGAGTTACTTTTGAGAATTATTTTTATTGTGGTTGTTAGATACAACTCCAAGTTCTTTTTTGGAAAGTTTAAATCACACAGGTTCATAATCCTGACGTAACAATTAAATTAGAAAAAAAATACTAATATATGTACATATTTATTATTGTTGTTTTATTGAATTACGTTGTTTTGCGGTCTATACAGTTTTTTGGTTAGTAAATTATCAAATCATAATCTTGAATTTTGATTTAAAATTTCTTCAAAATGTTTAACATAAAGAGTATAACTACAAAAATATAGTGCTGTTTAAAGGAAGCTCAAATATGTGCTTAATACATATGTTCGTAGTTTTATGTGGTTTACAAAATATGTTTATGGAAAATTTCGACGAAATAATACATATATTTTGGCTAACCCTAAACTGTCAGATATAAAATTGGTTATTTTTTAAGGGTTGCCAACATTTATGGCGGCAGATTCAAGGACGAAAAACTGGATTTTTTTTGACGTCTCAGTATTTACATCTTCCTTTACTGAAAGTGGGAGCGAAATGTGAATACTGAAACGTAAAAAAAAACCAGTTTTTTAATCCAATGTGAACACCGTCAAGTGCTGCATTTATTTTGGGGCATCCTTTAATTAATGTCAATAGAACTTAGATTATAATAATTGTTAGTTTTGGGCAGGTGTAAACGAACAAAAGATATATACATCACCATAAGAATGTAAAACTAGTTACCTAAGTCAATTTTATACTTTCAAAATACCTCCAAGAAAATGTTTTATTAAGTAATAGTAGTTAGTGTTTCCGTCCATCATATTAAAAAATTAAATAACCTACATATAGTTCTGGAAATCAGGTAGCGATATAAATAGCATTTTTATTGGTTTGTAAAGGTTTATTAACATTCATCGAATCAAGCTTATAAATAAATGTACCTATTATAGCAACATTCAGTTCAAGACAATGCTTATAGATTGTTAGCGGTACTCTAAATATGGTTGCTGTGAATTTATTCGCTTATTGACACCTACTCGTACTATACCGATATACCTACACATGAAATTTCCTACAGAAAGACTAAATTAATGCTTGCTTGTTGCTGTTAGAACATTTCCATGTAGTGAGACGAGGTTAAGTCATGTTAGGAATGTTTAAATGAGGCTTTAATCACAGCTACTGGCACAGATAATTGTGACTGATGACTGTGACTGCGATAATAAGTGATATATGTACGTAAGAATAAAACCTCAGTAGTATTAGTAGGTAGCTCCTGGAGAACCAGAAGAAGTGACTTGCAGATACAATTCACAACACAACCATTTTTGTGTGCATGGTCAAGGTTGCCATATTTTGAACTAGTTCAATAGCTAAATTTGAAAAATTTTCTAGCAGAAACCCGAAGAAGTAGCCCAAATTGTAGCCCAATACCAATAAACTTTTTTAATAAAAATGTGAATTCTGGGAACAACAGATAAACATATATATTATTAAAGTGAAGATTATTGCGGTTGGTTTGAAATGTCAAAACCAATGGGTGGGTAGGTATGTTCAGTGATTAAAAAGTGGGGAGAATAGTTGTTTATATGACTAATTTATATGAAACAAATATCGCCCAAGACTAGATTTGGGCTGTTTATAGCCCAATTATGATTGGGCTGTAATACTGAAATTGTTGTCGACAATTTTCTGCAGAGTTCAAATTACTATAGTGCTTTGCTGCGAAAAGCGAATTACGAAACGTCGTTAATTTTCACATGACGCGAATTGTGATACAAAATAAATCAGTGAAATGAGTGATAAAAAATTGAAGTTAATTTCATAAGCAGATTTGTGGAATGCGTTTTTATGCTGTGGATGGCGAATACATGTTTAACAAATTGCAGAAAATAAGTTTTTGGTCACTTTTAAATTATAAAAATGCAAAATTTTGCAAACTAAATTGCTTTTTTTTAAAATTATAAAAAGAATCGTTTATTTATGTCGAAAGGTTAAAACAAGAGTTTGTTAATATTTGCACTTCGAATTGCCTACAAAAATGTATTCGTAGGTCACAGCTCATGTGAAAGACACTGTGTGGCTCTTTTCATGACACGAGACAGTTTTGAGGAATCTCACTTCCTCGCAACTCGCAAGAGTTAATCATTTTGGCTTAAAATATTTATATTTAACGGATTTGAATTGAGGTCTAGAAAAACAGACAGACATTATGCAGATTTTTAGCTATCAACAGAACAGATAAACACTTGGGTTGATTATCTGAGGCATTTTTCTTTTTAAATTCAGAGCAGATCCAGAATTGTGAAATAAATTCTTCGAATTTGATTCTTTTTGTCTTTTTGGGCGTGTCCAGAGTTATAAGCTCAGAATAAAATAACTGAGCAGAAAGAGTTAACGGCTCTGTTTCCTAGTTAGTTTCAAACAGTTTGAGACCTCCAGATTTATTAATTTTTAGTCCGGACCAGTTCCATTTTTCACTTGTTAAACGGGCGGTCTTTAACTATTTGAAATTCACTAGTGAACAGAGCTAATGTTGTTCACAAGCAATCTAAAAGTGAAATGTGAAATAATGACAGATAAGTCTTCAGCGGGTCAATTCTCGATTTGTGAAACTGTGAAGTGATAAAAATAATATAACGCCTTCATGCCAAATACGATTTTCTTGGTGTGAAAAAATGAAAACTAAATATTCACATATGATGATTCTTTCATCACAATCAATTCATTCTGTGAAATAAAAATGATATGCAGAACCAATTTATGCCCAATTCAACATCTTAGTCTTTCTATGACGTTACAATCATCTTTTACTATTTTCATTTTAGTAGTTTTTAGTACTCACTTTGACAACTGTTTTTCATAACGAGTTTGGGAATCAATTTGAGCATGTTTGTGAAGTGAAAACTGAAATGATTGCTTTGTTTTCATTTCACAGTTTCACAGATCGAGAATTGACCCCCAGGTGTGCTTAAAAATAATTCAGAGGGTTAAGAGCACGCTTGGATTTTATCATATTGAGAAAATGGTCGATATGCTAGAACATTTACTATTCTGAATTAAAAAGAAAAATGCCTCAAGTAGATAATCTTGTCATACTCGTATTATGGCAGACACTACTTTTTTATTTCAGTCTTCTCGATATGTTTTGGTAAAAATTTAGACCTTATTTGTTTGTCAATTATCCATTTTGCCTTTCCAAACTGCTTGCCTCAATGCCTCTGTATAGCAATTGAGAAGACCAATTTTCTGTCAAAAAAAAAAAACAAAAAAATCACTCCGCGCTATACAATAGTAATTCTACGACTTCCGGTTGCGTTTAAGAGAAGAAAATAACTTAATATATCGGAAAAGAAATAAACCCATGTTACTTTGATAAACAAAATTCATGGAGTGCTAATAAAAAAAAAAACTCATTTTAACACAACTGCTTAAGATGCACATGTTGCCGGTTTGACGCCCTTTTATTTTCTTATTTTAGATTAGGGTGCATTGCATATGCACTCCTTCGGGAAACACCCAAAATATCATATCACTGTATGAGAAATTTTGGTGATATTTTTTATTTCCCAGTTTATCAAAAGGCGAAACGCTGAATTTTCTGCATTCATTGCGATAAAAACTGCAAATTGCCCACCTAAATGAAATGAATGTTCCTTGGGGAAAAACCTATCAGTTTTTTAAATTTTTATTTTTCATTAAAGAAAAAAAAAACAAACACCACATGGATATGTGAAGACTCTTATGTCATATGTCATACTCATATTAATATAATAAAGCAACCAATTTAATTCATTTTACGAGTGGTTTCATCAAAAGGGCGTTCCATTTTTTGTCGTTGTCATTATGAAATGATCCCTTTTGATACTCTATTAACATCGGTGCTTTTATAATTTGATTTCATGCAGTAATTATGTAATGCATATGCATAATAGGTTAATTTATACGTCAATTGGAATCAATTGAGCAATTGTTCGTTGGGTTAAAGGGCTGTTTTTTGATATCTATTTTCCTTGCAACTTTAACGTTATAGATTGATAGAAGTCAAGTGTGTCAGTTTCTTCTGAATCTGAAGTTTTTGTGAACAACTATAAAACAGGTATTTTTTTTGTCAGAATCTGCTCATGTTCACCTGAGCAGATTCATCGTTCAAATGATGTAAATTGATTATCTAAAGCTTTCATCAAATCTGGTAGTGAAAAATGATTGAACTTATTTTCTAAAAAGTTGTTTATGTTACTACGTGCAATTAAATGCAATTAATGCTGATTAGCAATTCCCAAGATTAGGGCAGAACATTTTTATTCTTCAGATGATGCATTCGCTGTGAACGTAGCCTTAGCCATCGATAGCCACGTTGATTATCTGCAAATCAAGGTCAGAATCATGCGATCCGGCATTATATCTGGATCCAAGGGCGTACGCATGGGGGCAGCTGCAAGCTACTTCGATGTCTATACTCATACTAATTTTTGAATGTGTCTGCCCCCTTCCCCCTTCTGATTGACATGACTCATTCACTTTTGAATGGATCAACACTAGTCAAACAAATAAAGAAGTTTAAGTCAAATAAAGCTCCAGGATATGACTTAATCACAGCAGAAATTCTAAAAACGCTCCCTCGTAAAGGATTTATCAACCTCCTTTACATAATAAATGCCGCTCTTAGATTAGAATATGTTCCGAGCCAATGGAAATTTGCGGAAATCATAATGGTTTTGAAACCTGGCAAACCATCTCACGTAAAGACGTCTTACAGACTGATTTCGCTTCTTCCTATAATATCAAAAGTTTTTGAAAGAATACTACTCCTGCGCCTGCAGCCGATAATAGATGAGAAACAATTAATATCTGAACCTCAGTTCGGATTTAGAAGCAAGCATTCGACAATTGATCAAGTGCATAGAAAGAAAATCTGTTCAACAGTCTATTTGGACGTGTCGCAAGCGGTTGACAAGGTGTGGCACGAAGGCTTCAAATTAAAATTAAGACAAGTTCGGCCTGAAAAACTTTATAGCATTCTAAATAACAGACTTTTTCGTGTAAGACTCAGAAATGATTATTCTAATTTCAAAGAAATAGTGGCTGGGGTACCACAGGGAAGTGTACAAGATCCAGTTCTGTACCTTTTATTTACACGTGATATTCCTCAAACAGAAGACACTATCGTAGCCACGTTTGCTGATGATACTGCAATACTAGCAGCAGACAAAACGATTAGCGAAGCTACAATTAAATTAAAAAATGCTCTTAATATGTCAATGAGTGGAAAAAAACATGGCGAATAGCGCTCAATGTACAAGTCAGCCCACGTGGATTTTACGTATAAAAATAAATTGCCCGTCTTTCTTAATACCGCTCGTGTTCCATTTACAAATAAGGCAAAGTATCAGGGAATGACTAGACGCGAAATTAAAATGGAAGCCGCACGTAAAAAAGAAATAATATACAAAAAATACTCGGTAAATATTCAAAGCTTAGTATTAAAAATAAGTTGATTTTATACGGGCAGGTACTTAAACCAGTTTGGACTTCTGTTTGGAACTCTTGGTTTGTACCTGCGATACAAACTTAAATAACTTACAAACATTTGAAAATAAATTGCGCACAGGTCATTTGTAAATGCTCCGTGGTATATAAGAAACGAAGATCTTCATATGATTCTCGGGATTCCTATGGTTCGGGACGAAACAAAAAGTTTCGCCGGAAAACATAGAATTTTGATATTAGAACACGCTAATTCAACGATTAATGACATTCTTGACGAGCCGAATTTATGACGCCGTCTGCGAAGAACAAAACCTTCCGACTTGGTGCGGTTAACAGAAAACCGCTTTAAAATCGTGGATTAAGCAGGAACTTTCACCGGAAAGTAACCTGCAACACGTTACTTAACTTCGTTAAAAATAAATTGCTAGATAAGATTCAACTTAGTAACAATCGGGATGTGGAGGTTGTTTTAGTTTAGTAAGAATCTCACACACCTATGAGCACGCATTTTTCGGTCCTCATAGAGCCTGATGCAGGTTTTCCACCTTCCCCAGGAACACATTTTTTTTTTAAATTTACGGAACAAGATTTTTTTCAGTTTTGTTAAGTGTTTTTTGAAGAAGTATTGAGTTGATAGAAAAAGCAACTTATTTGATTGTAAATAATTTGTTTACAGTGTCGATCTTCCTCTCAAACAATCTCATTTTTTATGCTGGTTTTGGAAATAGTAAATCATTATGTGATGATCGGCCTGAGAAGTGGCCTATAAAGAAACAACTTTGTCCTTTGGCTGAATCTGTTCTTTGGATGCGTTAGTGGAAATGCGTAGTTGGTTTTTTTCAGAGTAGCTTTAACATGCGGATTAATCTTACCTCAAATTTGACACCTAGATATTTCACCGAGGGTTTTGGTTGTCAGTTTCGATCCGTCATGCAGATTGATGAGAATGCTGTGGCAGCTTTTAGGAGTGTTTTTTAGATTTGGCTGAGTTAACTTTGATGCCCCAACAGAACAACGCCGCTCTAGAATCTCAAGAGCGCTTGTAAAGTAGAGCATTTCTCCAGAAATCCAAAATAAAGGGTGTTTTTTTTTTAAATGTATGGTTCTCAATCTGGTAATACTTTTTTTTTAAAGTTGGTCTTTTTGACAGCTGTCCCTTATTTATTTATGCTCGGTTTAGTTTTCCATTTCATAATGAATAGACTTACTACTGAACAAAAATGAGTGGAAGGTGGTCTAGGAAGCAATAACAATGAGATTTATGTCGTATTTAGCGAATAACTTTGAATTTTGAATAAGCCCCCTGTCCTATTCTCCTTTATTACCAAAAGAATGGTTCGGTTTGCGCATGAAGTCTTATAGCCCTTCCACACTAGCCCACTGAGTATTAATACATGTCAAAAATGTGGGAAAAAAATGTGTATAGTGTGGAAACAAAATATGACAGGTATTAATACAAGATGTGACAGCCCATCTTACACAGCTTGACAGCTCTCCATACATGATTTGACAAGTATTAATACTTTACAATTTTTAGGGTTGGTTCTAATTTTTAATACATTTCATCTGTGTGTCAACACAAGTTTGGCATGTATTAATACAAGCCAGTGTGGAAGTAAAATTTGAAAGTCATATTTCCCACAAATTTGAAAGTCGAAAGAAATTCTTTCCCACTTTCAATTTGACATGTATTAATACTCAGTGGGATAGTGTGGAAGGGCTTTTACCTCAATTACACGCTGAAAAGTTATGGAAATGTGCTCAAAAACAAACATCTATTTTTTTTAACATAATAATTCGATGGAAGATTTTTAAATTGTTTTATTTAAAGATTTAAATAGAAGCTGTACTGTGATTTATTTATTTTTTATTTTTTTTTTTTTCAACATTAAGAATTCAATTTCCTTTTTCTTTTCAGAGTTCCGTATATTAAAATTTCGGAAAAATGGCGTCTTTAAGACCATTGAAAATCACAATTGTCGGTGATGGTATGGTAGGAAAAACTTGCCTCCTAATTACTTACACTCAAAATGAATTTCCCGACGAGTACATTCCAACTGTTTTTGACAACCATGCATGTAATATAGTTGTTGATGGTAAGGACTACAACCTCACACTTTGGGACACAGCTGGACAGGAAGACTATGAAAGACTGAGACCCCTTAGCTATCCAAATGTAAGTTAATTGATTTAAAAAAAAAAAGTTTAAAAGATATAAAGTTTTTGAGTTTTATTTAACTTTTTCCAGACTGACTGTTTTCTATTGTGCTATTCTATAAGTAGTCGTACATCATTTGAAAATATCAAAAGCAAATGGTGGCCCGAAATTCGTCATTTTTCCAATAACGTTCCCGTTGTTCTAGTCGGCACTAAACTAGACTTGAGAATTCCTAATTCGGAGAAATTTGTAACACAAGCCGAAGGTAAAAAACTACGCAAAGAAATTCACGCTCATTGCTTAGTTGAGTGTTCAGCGAAAAAGAAGATAAATCTTGGTGAAGTGTTTGAAGATGCCGTCCGAGCTGTTGAAAAGAAGCCAAGACATCGACCAAGGCAATGTGCTATTTTATAAATTTCCACAAACATATATATTGTATATTAGATAAGATATAAACTTTGTATAATGTACTATAATGTTTTCCTAGTTAAGATCTTTACTTTTTTATGAAATTAAGTTCTTATTGTTATTTATTATTACTATCCGTTCTATTACTTTTTGTTATTAATTTTAGTTGAATTTGAATTTTGTTTGTTTGGCTGCCATTTATATACATATTTATAAATACATATATTTTAATTAAGCCAAGGTTCTATGCAAATTGTAAAAACTTTTTTCTCTTCTAACTGTATACTAAATACTGTATACAAAAATTATTAACAAAATAAATATTAATTAAATAAAGTAATTTATGATTTTCAATTTATATTTAAAATAAATAAAAATATACCAAAGTAAATCGGAGATAATAGTTAACAAATTATTAATTTCGGAAAATAAAGAATTTTATTTAAAATAAATGCTTTTTGTTTGAGAAAAGTACATATTGAAAAAAAAAAGAAAACTTTACTTAGTTTTTACTTATATAATAACTGTGCATACATTTTGAAATAAATTAAAAACTGTTTGTATATTTTAAACTAGTCATTAATAAATTCAAATACATTTCAAAAATATTTTTTAATTTTTATATCCTGCGCCCTTATGAGTCAAAAAATATTCTTAAGCAAAAAGAATATAAAATAATCGAGAGGTGAATCAGTTTTCAAAAATACACACCTCTTGTTTAAATACGTACATAGGTATTTAAGTTTAGAGAAACTTTTTAGAAATAAGCTATACACGATTATATTTCCCAACAATTCTTGAAAATGTTTATAAATGCAGTTATTGGAAAGACCTTTAAACTTTGGATAGCAACGTTTATAGACAAAAATAGAAAGCAATATAAAAGAAATGAATAAATAAATAGCTATGTATAATGTATGTATGTACCAGTACCTATTTAAAATCAAAATTTATTGTTTCTGTTTTGTTTGAACTCACACTTCTAACAGTTCTTACATAAAGATTAGAAATAATCAAGTAAAACCGTAGATAAAACTAAACACTTTTTTTACTTATACGAATGAATAAAATTATTTCAAAATGAAAACGTAATGCTGACGCACATTTAAAAAAAAAAAACAATTCCTAATAGAAACTTATAGCAAAACACTACTTATTTTCTGAACATACATGATGTAGGTACTGCCGTGTTAAGGAAAAACGTTTAATTTTTTGCTATTTTAATTTAGGGCCAGTTTTGACATCTTTGATAATGTTTATTATTTTTTTGTTTAAAAATAAAACACTTTCCTACCTTTGCTACGGTTGAAAACGTTTAAGAAAAATGAAGTTTATACAGAGAACCACGCTATTTTTTAGAAAAATGCCCGTCCCAGCACTTTTTTAAGTAAAAAAAACCTTACCACCAAACTAGCATTTGATAGTTCTGGCAAATAACCTTGTCCGGGAAGAGTGTTGCCGCTGAGGAATTAAAAAAGGTCGCAGAAAAAAGGGTCACGAGGAATAAGAAGTTGCACTAGGAAAATTGTTTTGATTAATACCAAAATCAATTAGAATACGTTTAATTTGCAAAAAAAGGAGAATGAGCATATTGGCCCATATGCTCAACACAATTGTGTCATACATTTTTGAATAGGTTATTGCTAGGACATCAGTTTATTGTATCGGGTTGTTCAATAAGAGCGCTACAAAAGTTTTTTTTAAATAAAACAAAAACGGTTTTAGATATCAACGAAATTCTTTATTCCTGTGAAAGTACGTTCGATGCCATTATGTATGGAACTCGATTTCTTGTGCATGGCCACTACGGGCATGCTTGCAGAAGTCCAGACGCTGAACCCAATTTTCGACGGTTTTCAAGCATATATCGGCCGATACTGCTGCAATTTCACGTTCGATATTCGTACGAAGTTCATCAATCGTCGCTGGCTTGTTGGCATAGACCATAGACTTGACATAAGCCCCCAGGAAATAGTCTAACGGCGTCAAATCGCACGACCGAGGCGGCCAAGCGACTGGACCATTTCGTGAGATAACACGTTCTCCAAACTTGGTTTCCAATAAATTGATTGTGACATTCGCTGTGTGGCTTCTGGCACCGTCCTGTTAGAACCACATGTCCTCCAAGTCCATATCATCCAATTGGGGCCAAAAATATTCGGTTATCATTGAACGGTAGCGATCCCCATTCACAGTAACGTGCCGGTCTTGATCATCACGGAAGAAGTACGGCCCAATGACGCCGCCGGCCCACAAACCACACCAATGCAATGATGACTCAGCCAGAAATGAGCCTCTTCGCTGAAGATGATTTTTCGATGAACATCCGAATCATTTTCAAGTTGTTGCTCAGCCCAATTCACGAACATACGACGCTTCTGGTGGTCAAGCGGCTTCAGTTCTTGGGTCAATTTAATCTTGTTAGGATGTAGGCCAAGATTTTTTCGCAAGATTCACCACAACGACGTCACAGAGATGCCCAACGCTTGGGAACGACGTGTGAGAGACACATTTCGGCTTTCTGCAACTGAAGCCTCAGCGACAGCAATATTCTCGACACTACGGGAACTTCTTTGTCTCACTGGCACGGAAACATTTTGTACTGTGCCTGTGGATTCAAATTTTTCCACTAAACACTCAATTGTTGATCTGCTAGGACGATTATGACGACCATAAATTGGACGTAGCGCTCTTAACGTTGAGGCCACTGACTCCGAATTTTGGTAGTAAATTTTAATAATTTCGACTCGTTGTTGGCTCGTATATCTTTCAATCATGAAATGGTAAACCTTACTGAAGAGAAATGTCAAAAGAGCGGCAAGAAATATGGCGTCGTTTGCTGTCCCTGTCGCTCTACTTTTGTAGCGTCCCGTTTGAAAAACCCTTTATAACCGTTAAGCTCTAAACCATGGGGCTCGTGAGACATTCGGCTTCAAAGCACTGAAAAGAACAAAAATGCAACTCCGTATTTGGACATTGTCTTCCTAGTAGGGTGTCCATAACGCGTTGGATAAAAAGGAGGAGATTTTCTAAAATCCAAATTTATATTGAGAGATAATTGATATTTAAATTCAGAGATTTGTTTTGATCTGTAATACATGAAAATGTTTTTTATGCACTGGCAAGGTTTTGACAGAAAACCGATCATGTACTTCTTTCTTTTCAACAACGATAATTAATTTTTTGAGCCTACCTTTTAATGTTAGATGGGTTAGAAGAGCACCGAGGTGATGTAGCGAGTTTTTTGATATTGATATTGATTTGGTCTGTTCGTGTTCATGTATTTACATTCTTGAAATGCAGGTTTTAACTTCAATGTGTTAATGCTTTATTTTAAGGGACAATACAAAAGTATCTACATTACCTATGTTCCCACCAAAGCAAGATCCGAGATTTTAGCTGAAAACTTTTGAGATTTCAAACTGGTGCTCACACTGCCAAAACCAAGATTTCGTCTCACACAAACACAAACAACTACCATTGTGTGCTTATGTGTTTGTGTTTCTCTCCACTCAAATGTAAAATACAATATCATACTCTCTCTTATTCCCTGCTTGGCGTTGGGGTGAAAGATCGTAATTTTTTCAAAAAGCTTTTCACCTTTCTATGGTGAAAGCTGAAAATGGGTCTGTCCATAAAGAAAAGTTCGCATTTTACAAGATTTAATTGAGATCTTAACGAAATCTCGCATTTCGAAATCTCAAAACTGTATGCGAAAATGTGAACATTTGGACTGAAATCCGAGATTTTGCTTCGGTGGGAACATAGAATAAGATGAATATTTTGCAGATGAATACTAAAATTTTTGGGAAAAGAAAAAAGAGACAAAAAAGGGTATATAATTAAAAAAGAGAACAAAAAAAGAAAAGAATTTCAATCATGAAAAAAAAAGAATTTCATGAAAAAAAAGAATAAGAAAGATCGGAGTCAAAAAAGGGTTCTCTTTAAAAGAGATGTTCTGGAAACCCTAAACTTCCTACTCAACACCAATACGTCGTATATTATTGAAAAGGTTAAAACATATAATTCATTTTGTTTTGCAACCGTTAGGCTTTAGACCATGGGGTTCGAGAAATATTTGGCATATAAAAAAGGTGAAGAAAAGAATAACGCAATTTTGCATTGGGCGCTGGTCTGTCAAAGTGTCAACTCAACAGCAATTCGTTCTAAATCATTGCAAAGGTTGTACTTAATTTTCTTTTATGGATGTTCAGGTGTAGGTAGTGGGGTTCGAGAGATATTTGAAAAAAAAAACGGATTTAAGAAAAATAATACAATTCTGCATTGCAAGCTGGGCTACCAAATCAACAGTAATGTTTCGTACATCGTTGGATAGGTTATTGCATATACTTCTTTATACTACTACTACTACTACTACTACTACTACTACTACTACTTTATTATATGGCCGTCAAATTGTAGACCTAGGGGTTTGGGAGATATTTGGTATACAAAAAGGCGAAGAGAAAAATAATGCAATTCTGAATTGGTCGCTGGTCCTCCGGCTCAACACACATGTGTCATACATTTTAGAAAAGGTTATCGTGAGTACCTTTATCATTTTATTATATAGCCGTCAAGCTACAAACCATGGGGTTCGCGAGATGTTCGACTTCAAAGCACTAAAAAGAACAATAATGCAACTCCACTTGCGGATATTATCTTCCTACATCAATGTGTTATACATAGTTGGGAAGGTTATAACATGCATTTTATTTTTTAATATGACCGTTTAGCTTTAGGCCATGGTGTTTTAGAGATATTTGGTAAAACCGCAAACGTCAAATTGAAGACCATAGGGTTCGAGAGATATTTGGCATCAAAAAAGGTAAACAGAATAAAAATGTAATTCTGCTTTGGGCACTGGCCTACCTTCTCAACACGAATGTGTTTAAAAAAGGTTATTATGGAAACTTCATTTTATTATATGACCGTCAAACTCAAACCATGAGGTTCGAGAGTTATTCAGCTTATAAAACACCAAAAGAACAATAAAAAATACCTTTGTTATTTATTTTTATAAATCAACTATTGAGTTTAAATAAATAAATAATTAAAATATATAGCGCTAATGTTTATTAAATAGACCAGATTCAGCTTTTTGTTGTCCGAAAAACGCGGTCAAAATAAAATCGTTCAATAATAAAGGTAATGGAAAGATACTCGTATCACCTTCCCTCCTTCGCACATTATTCCGGAATGAACTCTGCCATTTTAACATAGTCACTAGCCATTAAGTCACTGCACTCGTGTAGCTTAAACCAATTAAAAATTGCATTATTGTTCTTTTGGGTGCTTATAAGATGAATAACTCTTGAGCTCCATGGTTAAGATTTTAACGGCTATATAATGAAATGTACACACAACAACCTTTCCAACGATGGGTGTATGACACATTCGTGTTGTGAAATGGAGCAGCTCCCATATATTTTTGCTTATTCTCCTTTATGTTCGTGATTTTTAGCCGTTTGCAGTTGGGAATATGAGTTTTAAGCCTTATATAAAAATATTAAATAAGACATTTAACGGTTCCAGTTATTCAATTAACCCAATTTTAGAGTTTTGGCGCTAACATTCTCTTTTCTAAGGAGGGCATCAGGCTGTTAATAGTTCCTTTCTGTAATTTGTTTTATTCCAGGACACAAAATTTATTAAAGTCGTAGGAGTTGGTTATGAGAAAAATTAGATTTTCTTAAAATGTTTTTTTTTAACGTTTGTTTGTAGATACTGTTATTTTTGCATAAAAGTAATTTGAATTCACTTAAAAGTGTTGAAAACCCAATAAGTACCAAGCTTAAACAAATTCGACATGTTCGCTTTAGAAATATTCATAACCCAAAAAAAACTTTATTGAAATGTTTTGTATTTTGGGAGCTTCTACATAAAAAGAATTTTTATATTATAAAGAAATAACGTTAAAACAATTTTTTGAAAAATGGTTTTTCACCTTCGCACTAAAAGTAATTATTAATTTTTTTAACATTAAATTAACAAGTTTTTGAAAAAAAAATTTTTAAATAGAGGAGAAATTTATGGCAGTTACCGTTATTTTTGGTTCTAAAAAGAATGAAAAAATGAGTGGGGAGAATGCAAATATATCACTTTTCCTATACAAAAATCAATTCAACTGGTTAGACTCTAGTCGTGTCGAACAGGCAGACAGACAGACGGACAGACAGAATTGTGAAACCCTCTTTTTCATCTTCGCCTTTATCGTAATAACAAGTCTTACCAATTCCCCGAATTCAATCTTTGTCCACGAATGCATTTCTTGACAAATTGAACCAATCTTTATATAGCAAGTAAAAATAGGTTTAGCCATAGTAGTATGAAACAAAGTTTGGGAAATATTTTTCAAAACACAGAAAATAGGACAGTTACTACGATTAAATGCAAGATTTTAACTCAATTCCTTTGAGCGTGTTGTGCGATCGACATAAACTAAACCTATTTCTACTCGAAATTTGCTTACCTTACATAAATGGAAAGTTGGGAAGTTTTTTTTCTCCAAAAAAATAAGAACTTTATCTTGACCATGTAATTTTCTAGATATAGGGTCAGAAAATTGTTACAATTTTTAAAAAGGGTTAAAAGAGACAGTTTTGAAAAAGTCGTCTCATGGGGCAAAAAAGGGATCAAAATGAGATCAAAAACGCATAGCAGCAACCGTGTCCAGGAGCCCGTGACATATTTTGGTTAGTAATTTTTTAACAAAGCTAATTTTCAGTATTACTGCCTGCACTGCACACTATTTGTTCAAAAAACGAGATTAAAGAAATCACATGATAGCGCATCTCCTTACCAAAACCCTGTGCATGTTTGGAATAGTTCGGAAGAGCTTTTCCCAAGTTGCACATTGCATTGCATGCACATTTTCCAGTGTCACGCTAATGGATCAATTTTCCCGGGATCCCGAAATCAGCCATCACCATTAAGATCTCCTGACAAAGGCTATCAATAGCGGCTTAGAAGTCGATGCATATATGGCTCACCATGAGCCTCAACTTGAAATTCATTGGTCTTTTCTAGGACTTGCCTTAGAGTGAAAATTTGACCTATGATAGATATATCTGGCCGAAAGCTGGTGGTGATAAATAAAATGATTTTGTTGGCACATAAGGGGCCTAACGATTTATAACTTTTTTAAAACTTAATATAAAAGTCGGATTGACTTTGTCGTCCGCGGGATGTTCAGTCTGGGTTGTCAAGTGGCAGTATTGGTTTAGGGTTGGGATAGAATTGGAGTTTAGCCACGATAATGGGCTAACCCTCGATCAGAGTAGTCCTGCTTCATCGTTGATTGTTGTATCGGGTTGTTCAATAAGAGCGCTACAAAATTTTTTTTTTTAAATAAAACAAAAACGGTTTTGAATATCAATAAAATTCATTATTCTTTTGAAAGTACGTTCGATGCCATTATGTATGGAACTCGATTCCTTTTGCATGGCCACCACGGGCACGCTTGCAGAAGTCTAAATCGGCCGATACTGCTGCAATTTCTTGTTCGATATTCGGACGAAGTTCATCAATCGTCGCTGGCTTGTTGGCATAGACCATAGACTTGACGTTGCCCCCAGGAAATAGTCTAACGGCGTCAAATCGCACGACCGAGGCGGCCAAGCGACAGGACCATTTCGTGAGATAACACGTTCTCCAAACTTGGTTTAAAATAAATTGATTGTGACATTCGCTGTGTGGCTTGTGGCGCCGTCCTGTTTCAACCACATGTCCTCCAAGTCCATATCATCCAATTAGGGCCAAAAATATTCGGTTATCATTGAACGGTAGCGATCCCCATTCACAGTAACGTGCCGGTCTTTATCATCGCGGAAGAAGTACGGCCTTATGACGCCGCCGGCCCATAAACAACACCAAACCGTAATTTTTTCGGGATGCAATGATGACTCATGGAGTACGTGTGGATTGCTGCCTGACCAATACCGCATATTTTGTTTATTGACGAAGCCATTCAGCCAGAAATAAGCCTCATCGCTGAAGATGATTTTTCGATGAAAATCCGAATCATTTTCAAGTTGTTGCTCAGCCCAATTCACGAACATACGACGCTTCTGGTGGTTAAGCGGCTTCAGTTCTTGCGTCAATTTAATCTTGTAAGGATGTAGGCCAAGATTTTTTCGCAAAATTTGCCACAGTGACGTCACAGAGATGCCCAACGCTTGAGAACGACGTGTGAGAGACACATTTGGGCTTTCTGCAACTGAAGCCTCAGCGACAGCAATATTTTCGACACTACGGGCACTTCTTTGTCTCACTGGCACGGGAACATTTTGTACTGTGCCTGTGGATTCAAATTTTTCCACTAGACGCTCAATTGTTGATCTGCTAGGACGATTATGACGACCATAAATTGAACGTAGCGCTCTTAACGTTGAGGCCACTGACTCCGAATTTCGGTAGTAAATTTTAATAATTTCGACTCATTGTTGGCTCGTATATCATTCAATCATGAAATGGCAAACCTTACTGAAGAGAAATGTCAAAAGAACGGTAAGAAATATGGCGTCGTTTGCTGTCCCTGTCGCTCTACTTTTGTAGCATCCCTGTTGAAAAACTCTTTATATTTCTGAAATAAAAACAAAAAACAACTAGTCTGGAATGTCAAAATATGTTTAAGATGGCTTTAAGTAACCTTTAAAAGCGGTGAATGGGGTTTAAGTTAAGATGCATTTAAGTAACGTTGCTTAAAAGTGAAAATTGATTATAGATCCCGATTTCGCACTTAAGAGCTATTTAGAGGCATTTTAAAGTTAAGGCTCTCCCAAACCAACGCGAATTCGCGGCGATGGCGAATTTTTGTTGTTGTTTAGCGTTGTGTATTTGTCATATTTTGTACTATTGTGAATGATTAGCTGCAAATGCGAAGCGATTCGCGTTGGTTTGGGAGAGCCTTTACAAAGCCTTTGAATTTTTTTAATAAATATATAGGCTGTATATTTCTTATTATTTATTTTATATTTAATTATTAAATAACAAAATAATCAAAAACTCAAGTGTAAAAAGTTGTTTCTGGCTTTTTTCCTTAATTTGTCACATCTTGTTTACTTTAAAGGCTCTCCCAAACCAACGCGAATTCGCAGCGACGACGAATTTTTGTTGTTGTTTAGCGTTGTGTACCTGTCATATTTTTTTCTATTGCGAATGATTCGCTGCGAGTCGCTCCGCATTCGCGTTGGTTTGGGGGAGCCTTAAAGGTTCTCCCAAACGATTCGCGAATGCGGAGCGATTCGCAGCGAACCATTCACAATAGAAAAAAATATGACAGGTACACAACGCTAAACAACAACAAAAATTCGTCGTCGCTGCGGATTCGCGTTGGTTTGGGAGAGCCTTTATTAAATAATTTCACTATGTTGGTAAGTTTCTGGGAGTGCACAAAAGTAATCAGAAACTTAATATTTCAAGAAAAAGCGAATTATATGAAATTCAGTTTTAATCAGGATTTAAGAACTTAAACTGACCTCCGAAAAGGACATTTTAAACCCAATGGGATCGAGTGAATAATATGGAATTGGATTTAATGTTAAGATTTAAATAATTGCTTCTAATCTGGATTTAAGATTTAATCTGAATTAAACGAAACGCACGGAGAAACAAGTTGCTGGAGATTTTGTTTACGTTTTCTTTTAATTTCCTTAAAAATCTCTTGTATTTATCTTTCACACGAGGAAATAAAATCTAAGCAATTTTGAGATTTCCTGAAATTCAATTGGTTGAACACACCTTAATCTTAGATGTGAAAGGAAATGTCAAAAAAAATCTCTTCAAGAGCCTGATTACACGATTCTTTTTTTTCGGACGTTTCGTGTTTCGTCTTTTTGACGCATTGGGTGCAGAAATGTAGGGGCAATGAAAAAACGAAAGCTCGTATTAAAATTTTAAGGTGTTTTCTGGTGGAACTTTGACGTTTATGATTTGACATACGAGTATGCTTATAAATTTTGAATAATGAGCTTTAAAATTGTTTTTCGTGATTAAATAGATATGAGAGATTGAAAAAAGAAGTAATTTAAAAATATTTTGTAATTATTATTCCTGTCTATTTTCCCATAACTGAACCTCATATTTTTTGCACGAAAGAAAAAACGAATGGACTTTTTTGGTTGTGTATTCACGGAGGTACGCGGACCTGGCAAAATGACGAAAAACGAAACGAACAAAAATGCGAATCGTGTAATCAAGCTCCAAATCCTCAACCGCGGAGATTTTGTTCACCTCTCTTTCCTATTGCCCTTCTCACCTAGGAACTGAAAGTTGCTAGCAACTCAGTTTCCTCGTGTAAAAGAGGACTATCAGTTCGTTAAGTGCCCTATTACACGACGACTTTAGAGTCACGACTTTTTTTGAAATTCAATGAGTGCGAACCAGAAAAAAACATCTGATCTCACCTTCGCACTCATTTAATTTCGAAAAAAGTTATGACTCATAGGTCGACGTGTAGTAGGGCACTAACTGATTTCGTTTTCGAAGTTTCATAACAGAGTTTTATAAAAGTTCGAATATCTGAATGCCAATGCATAAAATTACGGTGGAAATCTTTTATGATTTATAACAGAAAATTCATAGCAGCATGTCCCTGATCACATGTGAAGATATTCAATCATATTCTTCGATTTTTGTTGGTAAGCGGGGTAACTTGCAGAAGGGGGAGGGGGATGAAATATTTTATAACACATGAATATATTCGGTGAAGAAAATTGACGTTCTCTTTTGTGTTCCTTGACGGTTTCAGTATTCACATCTTGCTCCCACTTCTTCAGTAAAGGAAGATGTAAATACTGAAACGTCAAAAAAAATCCAGTTTTTCAGTCCAATGTGAACACCGTAGACTTATAGATGTGGCAGAATAGGCCATGTTATTGTTTTTTTTTTTATTTTTTATATTTGGTCATGGCTGTCAATTTATCCAAATAGTAAAAAACGCTGAAATTACCTACGAGAATTTTATTTAAAGTTTGTGTACACATACGTGCAAAAATCCACTAAACTGAGAAAGTGTGTGCACAATCTTTTAGTATTGTTGTTAGAGATTCCACTGATTAAGAACACTTGAATATCACTTATAAAATTGAAATAGTTAGATTGCTTCTTGCACTACTAGTGCGTTCTAGCGTTCCATTGAAAACGGCTAGTGAACTACTCATGAGTACTTCGCTAGCGCCAAAGAAAGACGGCTAATGCCGGAAATGCCAGAAAAAACAACTAATTTCACCTTTGTACCCATTGAATTTTGATAAGAATCAGGCACAAGAATCATCATTCAATAGGGGACAAATTGACTCGTGTAGCTCTAAATTTTCAAGAATTGAAAGCTGTCAAGCATGTTCTACCATGTGAACACATAAAATAAACTTATCCATCGCATGCCATCGCGGTACATCAACAAATCAAAATACAGAGATGTTCGCAGGCAGTGAAGGTACACATAATATGATTGGCAGCATTCGTTCAAAAACTCTAGCAACCAAAACAAACCGTTTTTCTGCAATTTTCAATGCATTTTTGCATTTTCCATTGCGCAGGAATGTTGCAGAATGTTGTATATTCCTCCAAGGAACAAAAATATTGCTGTCCACGACGGTCTGCAACATTTCGTTGTCATCCTTCTTGCAATCAAATAGGTAATTGGACGCGAACTCGAGTTTTCTCTTGCTATTCAATCAGATTAAATGAAAATCAAAAGCTTTTCAAAGCCGAATTAACTTCAAAGATAATTATTAACTTATGGGTTTATAATAATTTATATTTCAGAGAAAGGCAGCACAACTTAGAGTGTAATTTAACATTTTCTCCATGTCGTTTGTCCTGTGCCTGTGAAAATTCTATCGATTTTTTATTCTCCTTGAAGTGAAAATTCCAGCCTTAATTCGCGAGAATGTAAATTGGTGATTTTTAATGAAAATCTGGAATTTACCAGTCTATTTTTGAGCAAAGAGTGTCTCCATTTATTGATTTTTTTTTGTCTTCGCCTCAATTGAATATTGTAAATTATTGTGTTCTGTAAATAGTCGAATCCTTGTCGGACAAATCGCATTACCACTCTTGGTTTGGTTTAGTTTGGAAAATAACACTGCCTTTGCTTTTTTGCAGAAATTAAAAAAAAAAAAAGTTGTCAGCACTATCAGATAAATGAAAATGTAAAGCAAAACTTCTCCAATAGTTAATTCTAAGTTTATCTTGTCGTGTTCATTTAATTAATTAATAAATAATAGGAATAAACTAAAGTTAAGTGCACGCGTAATACCTTCTATAGGAAAAAACAAAAACCTGTATTAAACTAAAAACACCTAAAATCATGAAAACACGACTAATAACCTTGACATATCGAGGATCTGCTTCGGTGGATCCTCGGTACTCGGCCGCAATGTTACCTTGGACAATAAATGACATTCGATCGATAGAGAGCTACACTCGGGTAAGTTAAAAAAAAACTACATAACTAGCTATGTAAATTGTAAATAAAATCAAATAAGAAGTTTCTTTACAGCTCTCGTAATCTATGAACTCTCTTTTGGCACGTTTTACTGTTTTAGAATAGGAACTCCTTTATCCTTTTTTATAGATAAATTATTTTCTCTTCTCTAAGGCGCAGAAGGCAAAACCAAATGACAGTAAAATGATGTCATGCCGGAAAAACATGGAGTTGTCATTGAATCAAGTTATGAAGATGTCTTCCAAACTGGAGTGTCGCTCAAATGAGTGGGTGGAGTGGAGTTATGTATGATTTAATTTTTGTTAGTAAGGGAATTTTGTTCTTATCTTTTCTTTAAAATGTGTATATGTACATATACGAGTACATACATTATGTACCTCGAAATGCTTTTAAGGGTGTCCTTAAGGAGTTTCTCTTTTTGATAGCTGTGAATTTATATTATTTTACTTTCGAGGCGAGTGTTAATCATTTACCTGGCGGCATCTTTCTAGAATTTAAGCACGTTAAAGTGATAGTGAAAATACGAAGTGATTTTAATTGGTGACACAACAATCAGATAGGACTTCCTGGGCCTTTTTTTTTGTATTTTCATGGGACAAACAGTTTTCACTCATAAGAACTCATAAAAAAGATAATATCGTAATTGAAGAGGTGACAGAATCTTACTCTTTTACTGACCGCTTCCTTGTAAAATGGGAATGACTTGGCTGTATCAGACATTTCTTTGTTTTTTTGGTCACTATTTATACAAAGGTTTTCGGAAAAATTTTAGAACTTCTTGTTGCATTAAAAAAAAAACTAGGAACAAGAAAAATTCGTGAGCAGATTTAAATGTACCTTTCTCATTTGAGTTTTACAAAAATTTGATTTCAAAATTCTTAAATCAGCTTAGTCTGTATATAATTCCTTGATTTGAGTATCTCACTTGAAATCCTTGGGCTTAATATCAATAGGTATGGCAAAAACTAAAAGGCTCTCCCATTGAGATAATTTTGAAAGGGTTTTTGAACTTAGCACACATACCATCCTTATGGAGAGAAGTTAAAGCAGTATTCATATCCAAAGCGGGAAAATGCTCTCATGTCAATCCGAAGGATCTCAGACCTATCATCATTCCTTCTTAAAACTTTTGAACGAGTGATTGATATCCATTTGCGTAGTTCCATAGAACCTAAGCCTAATTTTTTTCTCCGACACAATACGCTTACCGCAAAGGAAAATCGGTAGAAACGGCCTTGCATAGCTTGGTACACACTATTGAATATTCCCTTCATCATAGAGAGTATACTCTGGTTGCATTTTTAGATATCGAAGGTGCTTTCAAAAACGTCAGCAATATTGCAATCATAACCGCGCTTAATAACTTGAATGTTGATAGCGTCATGTTAAAAAGTAGAATAATTAGCTCAACATTAGGTAACTTTTCTGTTAGAAGATTTGTTAGAAAAGGCACACAGCATGGTGGAGTCCTATTCCCACTACTATGGAACATCGTGATTATTGAATTATTAGTTAATCTAGAAGCGGATGGTTTCAAAGCGACTGCATATGCTGATGACGTTGCCATTGCAATATCGGGAAAGTATTTTCAAATCATTATAGAAATGATGCCCTCTCAAAAAACTACTTAGATGGACAGATAAAATGTGGAGTAGGTGTAAATCCCCCAAAACTGAACTTGTCCTCTTTACAAAGAAATATAAAATTCCAAATATTGGCCCTCCATCGATAAATAGTATTCCACTTAATTTCTCAGATGAAGCTAAATATCTTGGGCTTATTTTAAGCAAAAAGTTTAGCTGGAAACCAAATACACAGGAAAGAGTCAGAAAGGCCAAAGTGGTACTTTTCTCCTGTAAAAAAGCTATTGGAACCAAATGGGGCTTGTCCCCAAATATCACCCACTAGCTATACACAGCGGTCATCAGGCCGATACTTACTTATGGGGCAGTATGGTGGACTGCAAAGATCAGCTTGCAGGTGCATCAGCGGAGCTCTCCGTTCGACACCTTCCGCGGCTTTAGACATACTGCTTAACATCACACCCCTCTATCCTCGATATATATACCAAACAAGTGGCAGCGAGCACAGCTATTCGTCTCAGAGCCATCTCTCAATGATCCAATAACTCTTTTAACCATACTTATCATTCTGAACAAATTCGAATCAATCCCTAAACACTCCGACTACACCATCCTCAGCCGGTTTTTGGCAAAAATTTACAAGTCAAAATTCCAACAAGATCCACTTGGGATGATGATGATTTTTTTTAGAGATGAAGCAATTACTTTCTACACGTATGGCTCAAAAACCGAAGAAGGGGTGGGTGGCGGCGTGTACTCAGAACGACTAAACATTAGCCTCTCCCTGATCATTGTAGCGTGTTTCAAGCGAAAATCCTGGCGATAAAAGAAGTTTTATCTTGGCTCAAAGAAAACGTAATAGCTACATTGAATATCCGTATCATCTCAGATAGCCAAGCTGCCCTTAAATAACTAGGCTCTGTTTCTACGAATTCCGTAACTGCCCGAAACTGTCGATCGTCTCTAATGGAGATAGTAGAACAGTTCAACATTCACCTTTTCTGGGTGCCGGGGCACAGAGATATTCCAGGAAACTGTAAGGCCGATGGATAGGAAGTATTACACCAATATTACCAAACAAGGTGAATATTGGCATACCAATCGCTACTTGTAAACTAATGCTTAACCAAGATTCCATGATGATGACAATCAGCAGATGGACAGGTATCACTACTTGTCTGGCAACAAAACAGATCATGCCAAAACTGGATCCGAAGCGATGGAAATGTTTTTTATCTCCGAGTAGATTGCATATTAGCTCCACTATAGATGTCATTACTTGACACTGCCTCATAGGCAAACACCCCAATAGACTCAGCGTTTTCTCAAATGATTTCTGCAGATGCTGCATTCACGAGGAGGAGGAAGAAACTATCCCACACCTTCTTTGCTCATGTCTGCTCTTTCTCAAGGACGCTAAATACACTTAGGAAATGTTTGCTTTGATGATCCCAGTGATTGAAATACAATCAACATTCACAGTCTCCATCGCTATATTAAAAACTCCAATTGGTTTAATTAGCGAGGATTATCTCGCAGTCTTTATAAGGTATCACAATGGGCATATTCTGGCCTAGGTGTGTCAGCAGTTTTTCTGGCAGCCACCATAACTTAACCTAGTTAAATCAGCCGAATCGAAAAAGGAAAGACAGCGTTAGGAATGCTTTTCAAAATATAAAAAAAAGCAACTATATAAGCTTCAAGACCAAGCTGTTCCGCTCCAGGAATCCGTGTTTCTTTTTGGGTGCAGCGTTTAGAAAGTCACACTCGCTTTCACAAAAGCTTCAAACGTTCATGGCTCACCCGTATCTCCAATGATGAACTCCATTCGAGAACAGGCCAGGAACCCATTAATTCTTTCGTTCGAAGACGCAAGTGGCAGTGACTTGCAATAGTCAAGTGATGCAATATAGGTAACCCTCTCACGCAGAGCAGTAGACTAGAGGGACGACCTAGAAGAACTTGGTGAAGAACGGTCGAAGAGGAATCAGCACAACAGCGGCAGAGTTAGACAAAACTGAGATACATCTCTAGATACGTTCACGATGACGCGTAGGAGTTGTAGAGGCCATATATCCCACAAGGGGTACATAACGGACGTAACAGATGCGATAGTTAGTTTGTATGTTTTTACTTTTTATTGGGGTGGATATATACCCAAAATATTAGCATAAAGGGTTTATAGGTAGATAAACCGTGATTTAAATACCAAAGTCTGGCAGGGTTTTTTTCAGCAATTGGTCAGGGCATATGGTTAAAACACAAGCGACAATTCAATTTTAAAAAAGAGCCTGGGTGCGACCCACGCTGGTAACTTCCCATTGGTGCCTTCGGAAGCTAGAGGCCCCATAATATTTTATTTTTAAGAAATCGCCAACTCAAGATCTCCGAAAATGCTTTAAGGCGTTCAATGGACAATCAAGTGAAGATAAGTGACTAGAAAAAAACTTACCCAAAGCCAATATAATTGGTTATTCTCAAGATATTTGAGTTGAAAATATTTTAAAAATAATTTTTGGTAAAGTTTCTTGTAGCTTTTACACAAAAAAACAATATTTGGTGAATTTTTTTACATAGCCAATCAAATATCAATTATGAACAAGTGTATAGAATAAAATTACCCCGAAGCCAATGTCATTGTTTGTTCTTAAGATATTGGAGTAAAAAACTTTTTTCAACAATTTTTAGTTGTTTTTTTTTTTAATTTAAAAAAAAAACTGGAAATTGATCATGTTTACCAATTCTTTATCACGTTAATATGAAATAATAAAACTCATTTTATGTTTTCCTATATTGGTTTCAATCTCCCCATGTTGGGAAAGTCGTGGCTGTACGTATACTTTTGTAGGCAACTGCAGGATTAATTTAACCGGAAGCCAATATCGTTGTCTGTTCTCAAGATATTTGAGGCAAAAAAAAAAAGTTCAACAAAAAAAGTTCTAACCTAGTCGTTAACCTAAGTCGCATGATTTGTTCTTGTGATATTCGAGGTTACAGAAACTTTAACAAGGGTTTTTTGCTATAATATAAAAACCGCTCATTGAATTTTTTTGAAAGTCCTTTCTGCACAGATTGAAACTTCTATTTATGTATAAAATAAAATTTATTTGAAGTCGATATCTTCATTCGTTCTGGAGACATGGTGATCGAAAAAAACGAAGGAACGTACGAACATACGTACAGACACAGACATCTCTCTAAAAATGATTCTAGGGAGCTCTAAATGTGAAGCTTGAACGTAGAACTATAATTGTCGAAACGGCACTGAAGCTAATGTCAAAAACCAACGAAAATAAGCTTTCCGCATCGTCAATAGGGGAACGCACACATACTATATATTTTTGGCATTCATATTTCAACAAATGTCAGTTTTACTGTAAGGAATAGTTGAACAAAACTTGACGAAAAGCTCCACTTCGCAATTAAAGCCGTAGCATAATGCTATTCGTGGATTCCCTTGTTTTCTTCCGACCACTAAAGTGCCCCTCCGAGCACTATAATAGTTCTACCTTGATTCACAATCCGACGAGGAAACGAGACGTGAACGTTACGAGTTCTCGTCGTTTATGTCAAACGACTTTCAAACAATAATACGAGGGCAGGTCAATAAGTCCGTGACTTTTTGAATTTCTGACCTCTTTACTGAAACAGCAACACTGCTCCTGTCAACAGGCATCTGTCAGTTGACTCCTGTCAAAATTTAAACTTGCTGCGTCAGTTAGTTTGTGTTTGACAGCTATTTTTATCAGACTACTCACTTATTTGAGGAGAAAATGGAAAAAAGTGATTTTCGTGTGCTTATTAAGCATTATTTCTTGCGAAAAAAAAACCATTACCGAGACCAAGGCTAGGCTTGATAAATACTATGGGGACTCTGCACCATCGATTTCAATGGTAAAAAAGTGGTTTACTGAATTTCGTTGTGGCCGTACAAGCACTGAAGATGCCGAACGTCCTGGACGCCCAGTTGAGGTCTCTACACCCGAAACAATCGAAAAAATTCACGATATGGTGTTGGCCGACCGAAGAATGAGAGTGCGAGAGATTGTGGAAGCCGTAGGGATCTCGCATGGCTCAGTGGTTTCAATTTTGAATGATCACTTGGGCATGAGAAAGCTTTCCGCAAGATGGGTGCCGCGTTTGCTCACAGTCGACCACAAACGCAATCGTGTAACAACTTCACAGGAAGGTTTGGCGTTGCTTAATCGCAATATGGAGGAGTTTTTGCGCCGTTTTGTAACCGTGGACGAAACATGGATCAATCACAACACACCAGAGACCAAACAACAGTCAATCGGGTCCAAAGAAGGCCAAGGTGGGTTTGTCAGCCAGTTATGGCGACTGTTTTTTGGGATGCACGCGGGATAATCCACATTGACTACCTTCAAAAGGGAAGAACAATCAATGGGGAATATTATGCCAACTTATTGGACCGATTCAATGACGATTTGAAAAAAAAACCGACCTCATTTGGCCAAGAAAAAAGTTCTTTTCCACCAAGACAATGCAAGGGTACACACATGTGCAGTTGCCATGGCAAAAATCCATGAATTGGGCTATGAATTGCTCCCTCATCCACCCTATTCTCCAGATTTGGCTCCGAGCGACTACTTCTTGTTCCCAAATCTGAAGAAATGGTTTGGTGGAAAAGATTTGACTCCAATGATGAAGTCATCTCGCAAACAAAGGCCTTTTTGAGGACCTCGACAAATCATTTTTTTTGGAAGGGATGAAAAAATTGGAGAAGCGTTGGACAAAGTGTATAGAGCTCAAGGGAGACTACGTTGAAAAATAAAATTATTTTTTTATCAAAAAATCTGTGTTTTATTCCAAAAGTCACGGACTTATTGACCTGCCCTCGTATACACAATGCAGCGTGTCTCGTCGTCACGTCACGCCAAGAATTCAAAAAATTGAAAAAAAAGACGAGACGACGAATTTCTTTGTGGACAAGCAATTTTCATAATGAAAAAAAAATTACAAGAAAAACTACGATAAATTTGAGATTTATAAGTAAAGCAATTTATAATATGGTGTCTGAAATATTTTTTGTTTAAATTTGTTGATATTTTTTTGACAGAAAATCAGTTCTCGCCGTTAAAAATAGCGCGGCATCGTAAACTGGGGGGCGATTTTATAGCTAGGGAAAGATGATAGCATTTCACGTCACGCTCTCGTCTCGTATCCTCGTTGCATTGTGAATCGACTTAAAGATATCACGGTTTTTCTGATATTTGGTTCAATTGAATCCGTACTGATTGAAAACCGAAAACAAAAACAAAAAGAGAAAGAGTCATTCCGTTCGTTTTGCCGAACTTTTATGAATTATAGATGTTTGGCAAAATGCCTTTTTTAAATCCGGTATCTTTGTGTTGGCCGTTTTCAATCCGTATGACGCTGTTTAAATTGGAATGATTGAGACCGGACTCACGGTAGTTGTTGTTATAATGTGCAAAGCATTGAAGTGGTCGTTGTTTCTATGTGTTTTGAGGCGCCTTAAATTTACGAATGTATAGACACGATGAGACTCTCGAATCCTGACTAAATTTTCCCAATCTAAACAGGCTCTATGGATTAAATTCGAACGAATATCAGAACCATCTATGTCAAAGTTTTCGATTCGAAAAATCGGACCAATTGCAAAAACTCCCAATGGGAAGTTAAAAATAGGAAATGATGCTTTGTCATTTTCCCTAAGTCTAAATATTTTTTTCTTTTGGATCTGATTAGTAGAACTTATAATTTTAGTTTTTGATGCAAACCTTATCGGCCTTTTTTTTGAGAATTAATTTGTTAATTATTTGTTTTGTATAAATTCTCCAAAAAAAGATTAGAACGTTCGAATTAAAGAGTTACTCCATGAGTTCTATTAATCGGACTGTCAAGATAGATGTGTTTATGCTTAGAAAAAATTACTGAGTATCATATCTGATTTTTTTTACATATTTAATTAAAGAAGTAATAACTCTGATAATAAAATAGGAGATCCTGCTTTTTTGATCCCCATCTCCCCAAATGCTAAGAAAAAACCCTGGCTTTACTTTGGAATTCGATATCACGGAACATCTACTAATTCCTTCTTAACTCAAAACTGATTTTTCTTTTAAGGTGTGATGTTATTATTCTCAACATGTAATCTGTTTACTCTATTTTTTCAGCACTCCTTATACTTCACCTGAAATATAAAGCCCAGCCGTGCTTTTATTTATTTGTTTACAAAAATAATTTGCTAAAATATGTCAATTAATATTCATATAACACCTTAGTTTGAATACTGTCATTTTTAATTCCAATCCCTTATCATAACTTAGTTCACTGAATTTTTAAAGATTCACCCTTAATCAGTATTGATTTCTTTAAATTTTTTGAACCAATAAAATACGAAAAACAAAACCTCATCCCATCCCATTCATGAAAAAAAAGTAAAGAATAATTATGTAAAAGAAAATAAATGACTACTATTAAAAGATATTCCTTCCGAGATTCTTTCCTGTCATCATTAAATGTTACTTTCTTTTGTTTCTTTGTCGTGTAGGAAAAAAACAGGTAATTTACATTGCATAAACATAACTAGGATAGGTAATAATTACACAAAGCTTTGAATAAATTCTACCTCTATTCTTTTATCCATCAACAATTGGAAATTTTCTTCCGACTAAGTTCCATCAACTATACTACCCGGCAGTGTATTAAGTTAGGTTGAGTCTTTTTCCTTTTTTAAAATTCCCTCAGCATGGGTGCAGAAAAATCGATAAGTTTTTTCGACGTCACACAGTAGAGTATTTTTCATAAAAGACGAGACAAAAATATGCAAAATAATTTACTCTTAAATTCATTTTTTTTTTTTTTTTAATTTGCCACATATAATATTTTCAATTAAAGAAGCCAGTTTTTTAGGTCAAACTTATAAAACTGAAGCAAACAATTAAAAATAAAATGCCCGACTGCATCACGACGAGAGAAAGCTTTTGTGACTAAAGGCAAGAACGTATTAAGTCAAGCTAAACATTCGGCTGTTTTCGAAAAAGGCAAATCAAAACCAATTTGATCGTCAAATGATCGTCATTTTTTAACGCAGATACTGCGATCGTTAAATATGCAATCGTCCTGCTGGCAAAAAATCGGTTTGATCAACGTCAATTAATTTACTTGCAAACGCATTTGACGTTTACGAACACGCTCTCTGACTTTTCAATATTTTGTTCGTCAACCCGATTTTTTTACTGCACAGCTGCACTGTAAATGATGTTTTCGAACATGTGACTTCAGCAAGCTGCATTATGGAACCCACTGGTTATGCAGCAAAATTTGTAGTAGCGTTTTCTAAATGAAAACTTTTGCAGTTTGCGCCTAAGAATATTGTGCAATTGCATTTTTAGCGCAGATGAAGTTTTCAAAAACGGCCTTAAATATCAACAATTAAAGTTTACTCATCAAAAAAGCCGATACAGAGAAGGGGGAGGGGGGGGGAATAGGAGAAGTTAATCAAACTTTTAAATTTATTCTAGCACAATTTAAGGTAGTTTAAGGTAATAAGACTCTTCTGCACTAAATATTTTTTTCTTTGGGGTCATTTGATACTTCATTCTCATTAGTGGAGGAGCTTTCCAACTGAAGACTATGACTATGCAGAACTCCTAAATTTATTAAGACATAACTTCCTTGTTGGTGGCGACTAGATTTAGATTAGATTTTGTTTTTCTGACTCGCCAACATATTGGCCATCTGATACTTACAAAATACCAGACCTTATAGACTTTTTCGTAGCTAAAGGTGTTAAACGAAATCATATAAGTGTCGAAAGTAATTACGATTTATTGTTAAATCATCTCCAGTAATATTATCACTGAGCGAAGCAGAAACAATAGAAAAAATTAATCCTAAGCTCGTGAATAAAAGAACAAATTGGAACGAATTTAGAGATAAACTTGAAAGTTTTATAAACCTAAGATCTCTCTATGCAAACAATTGAACAAATTGATCATGAAGTAGATCAATTTATTGCTGATGTGCATTGTGCGCAACAGGCTGCAGAAGAAAGTACTCCAACAATTTCGAACTTAAAAGAAAAAGAAATTAAATATCCTGTCGAAATATAGGAGCTGATATTGGAAAAAAGAAGAAAATGGCAAGCTACGAGATTTCCAGGTGATAAGGCAGTTTTTAAGCGTCTTAACAACGAACTAAAGAAAAGAATCTGTGAGTTTAAAAAAAATTCACTTAGTACATTCCTCAAAAGTCTGACGGCGGATGCTTCTACGGAATACATCATAGAAAGCGTCTAAGCGCCCAAAAAGACCACAGACACAAAAACCCGCCAATAAAATCTCAAGATGGTAAATGGATCGGAAACCCGAAAAAACGCTAATCTCTTCCTGAACAACTCGTTAACTTTTTTAAGCCATTCCCAGCAAGCACAGCTACAGATCCCTTACAGTTTTTTGATAGAAACGACGAATGTGAAATTCCTTTTGTCACGCTCAAAGAAGTAAGAAGTATGTGTCAACATAAGTTGTCTAACAAAAAATCACCAGGGTACGATCTAATAACTGCTCAGGTTTTGAAAGAAATGCCTTCAATAGCCTTCAAAAAACTCCAATTTGTAATAAATGTATGCATTAAATTAAGATATGTGCCACATCATTCTAAAATTGCAGAAGTCATTGATATACCTAAACAAGGTAAGTTCACAACAGAAGTAACATCTTACAGAACTATATCGCTTATACCAATCATGGCAAAAGTTTTCGAAAAACTGCTTCTGAAAAGACTAAGCAGAATAATAGAAGAAAGAAGACTAATTCCGAGCCATCAGTTTGGATTTAGAAATAAACTATCCACGATAGACCAAGTGCATCGGATTACGGATGTTATGGAAAAGGCACTTGAAGAAAAACAAGTATGCTCGGCTATATTCTTAGATGTTGCTCAAGCCTTTGACAAGGTTTGGCACTTGGGACTTGAGTACAAACTGCAAAAGGATCTTCCCAGGCAGTACTACGAAATACTGAAATCCTACGTTACGAACCGACTCTTGAGAGTACGGTACGACCAAAATTACTCGGAACTAAAGAAAATTGAAGCCGGTGTACCACATGGAAGTGTCCTAGGACCAATCCTGTATCTGTTATATACAAGGGATATTCCAGTGGACATCAACGCTATCATGGCCACCCTTGCTGATGATACTGCAATATTGGTGCCAGATAAGTCCGTTACGAAGCCTACACAAAAACTTGAACATGCAGTCGATAAAGTTAGTGATTGGACGCAAATATGGCGAATCAAACTAAATGAAACAAAATCGACGTATATAAACTTTACAAACAAAAAAATAAACAATGTTCCAATTCTTATAAACAGTACAGCAGTACCTTACTCCTAAGCTGCCAAATACCTTGGAATAACTTTGGATGCAAAGCTTAAATGGAAAAAGCACATCAAAAAGCAAAGAGAAGAACTAAACTTGAAGTACAGAAAAATGTATTGGTTACTAGGAAAGAACTCTGACCTATCTATCCATAACAAACTAATGTTATATAAGCAAGTACTGAAACCCGTTTGGACAAATGTCATCCAACAATGGGGCTGTATAAAGAAAACAAATGCTGAACCCATCCGAAAATTCCAAAGCAAGGTCCTTCTTGGAATAATAAATGCCCCTTTGGTATATAAGAAATAGCGATCTACATCGTGACCTTCAAATTGAAATGGTTACAGAAGTGATTAAAAAACATGCTGTATCACACAATCAGCGACTGCAAAGTCATACCAATTCCGATGGAATGGAGACCGTCTTAAATGTACGAGACAATGTTCGGAGATTAAGAAGAACCAAGCCTCATGAGCTGATGGTCTTAAAGCTATGGGAAAGTGTTAAAACTTTAAAACTTCCCACAATGTGATTTATAAATTAAGAAAGAAAAATCATTTGTCAATCTTTCACAGATTGTTCCAAATTCACCGATAATCTTAGTGCGGTAAGAGTCTCACACTACTCAGTACAGCATAGTTATTGGGAACAATTTTTTTAATGTTTTTAATTAAAATGTATCGAAATGGAAGTTAGGCACGATGAAACGAAGATTTGGATAGTGCAGCGCTATGATTCTTCGGAGTTTGTGTTTTGCGTCATTTATGGTTCAGGCGGATGTTTAGTTGAACTTGTCCGAGCAAATGGGCCAATTTAAACATGTCAAACTCTTTTGCCGAACTTCCACCTGCTGCTGTGGCTGCTGCCATCCAAACAAATCTCAGCGTTTCAATACTCGAAGTTATCGGGACAAATGGGTTTAAGCAGACGGTCTCAAAGTCCATTCTCCACGATAATTTGAACTCATTTCCTTACAAAGTGCAAATTAGGCTAGGACCGCATTTGCGATTTTCTGTCGTTGCAACTAGAAAATTTGATTGCAATCAAGTACAAATTCTTGGTAATAAGTGCGTTCATTGTCATTTAATCTTATGTATTCTATTTTTTGCTACTGAATGATCGAAAATCGCAATTGCGTTCCTAGCCTTACAAGCAAGTTAAACCCTTGATTTGCCAATTGTATGAAAAGCTGCCAAAAGATGTATCAAATCGTTAAAGAAGACAACAGCATGCTTACCTGATGCGTATGTCAGAAGATGTTAATTCGATAATAAGTTCTCAACGGCAATTTTAATCAGATAAAAATATCGAATACTGAGTGACCCTGGAGATATTCTATGAGACGAAACTGCATCCAGCACGAGTCACTGTGTGTTGTGCCGTTTCTTCAAGCTGCATTGACGAGCCATCTTTTTGTTCAAGACCACGGTGTAACTGTAACCGTGAATGAGAACATTATTTCAAAATTTTAACGGAGTTTTTTTCTTCAGAATTACACTGAAAAAGAATTCCTTTCAACTCATTTTGGTTTTAAAGAGATAGGTTTATAGCAACTGCACATAAAGCCATGCTGGTTATGACCGAAATGCAACGAAATTTCCCAAACAAGAAGTCTACAAAACAAAACCAATAAATTTGAATGAATTAAAATAATGTATTTAAACAATTATTTAGCGAGTTATTATATATTACACTTCCTGCCACATTAACTACGAGTATAAAAGCAAGTGTATATGTGAAACCTTAAAGTGCTCTTTATTGCTTCGGAACGATCCGTTTTTTAAATTATTATTATTTTTTAATTTGTGTTCCTTCCAAATTCGTGAAATGTCACACTGTGAGAACAGTGCTTTGAAAGCCTCCATACCTGTGAGTGGGTGCTCTTCTTGAGATCCCAAACAAGACATAAGAGTCACTTGTGCGTGAAATGCCATCAGAGCGCCAAAGAAACCTTCTTTAATTATCTAGAACAAGGTCAGAACATATTTACATAGATCTAAGCTCAGGTGTGGTTTTAACATGTAATATTATGTATATTTATACTACAAAGGGATAAAAGTGGGTCCTGTGATTCTATGTCTATCTGTATCTGTGTACAGGGTGATTTGTTTAAAATGCTGTTATAATAATTCATACATTTTTGAAATATTTAATTAAACAAACAGATAATACCCCAAACGTCACGTTGAAAATCTTATTGGCTTTACTCTATGATTGCCTAAAACCTTTTTTCTAACAATGTGATCGGCCCCTATCAGTGTGGTTTGCGGCCAGGCATGTTAACCGTCAATCAAATGTTCACTTTTTGGCAGATTTTGGAAAAAACCCTGGAAATCCAGATCGATACACAGCATCTTCTTATTGATTTCAAAGTCACATATGATAGCGTGGATATAAATTAATTATACAGAGCCATGTCTTATCTCGGCATCCCTGCTAAAACTCGTCCGTCAAAGTCGGTAAGAACACCACTCCGTTTGATGTATGATGTTGAAAAAAGTCTACGGTAAGGCGACGGGTTATCTTGTAACCTATTTAACATCTTTGTTGAAGCGATTGAACGCAAATCGCAAGTCAACACTAGTTTCAAACAAAAAGTTTCAAAAGTTTAATTGTCAAATTCGGCTTAGGTCCCGAGTTATATCAAAAATATTGAAAAGGGGCCAGTGTGACCATTCACTCAGAAGCACATGGGTGAATTTAGTAGCATTTTCGATGAAAAGCATGATTATGGACAAAACTACTCGTAATATATTCACTAATGAAAACCCATGCACGTAGATATAATCGTTTCTTTTTAAAAGGAATATTTTGTCTACGATCCAATATAACCTCGCAAAATGACATCATTATAAGAGATCAAAGGAAGAAGTAATCTTATTAATCGCTTTTTTTTCCTCAAAAAGCTATTTAAGTAGTAAGGCCCTCTCTTATAGAGAGATTAAGGATACCTTAATCATCCTTGTATGATTCAGAAGCATGAACCCTACAAGAATCGGATGAAAATTTGCTTGGCTGCTTTAAAGGGAAGATTCTTCGAATGATTTTTAGTCCTTTGTGTTTCAAAGGAATCTCGAAAAGATGATTCAGCGATGAGTTTTACGGACTATACAGCGACTTCGACCTGGTCAAAAAGCTTAAAATACAAAGGCTGAGATTGCTGTTACACGTGAAGTGTATGGACAGCAACTCACCCGACAAATCTTCGTATCCAAAGCTGATGGTGTACGAATCAGAAGAAGACCCCCCGACAGTTTGCACACAAAAGTGGAAAAAACGTCACCCAACTACCTGTGCGTAGCTAGAGGCGGCTAGCTAGAAATAAAACAATGAAAAATTAAAGCATTAAGTTATTCGTTTTCAATATTTCAAACTGTATATACCGAATCCAAGGACTGGCAAACAGAAGATCCAGGAATTTTTGTTGTCCCTCGAGGCTAAAGTTCACAGAACTGTCGAAACCTTAGAGAACTTCGATAGATACCCTTTCTTGGCCTTTGTTAGCGTCTATATTAAACTTTTTAAGTACTTGTTAACAACTTAATTGCTTTTCCATGCAGGAGATAGATATACATTTACACACACAAATAGAAAACACCAGATACCAGCCAGCCACGATTGGTTCGACCAACCGATTCGATTTATGATGAATTGGAAAAAGGGCAAACTAAAACTATTGAATGAGTGACAATATTTGTTTGTATTGGATGCGACATCTACATATGTAACTTTATTATTTATGTTTATAATTCAATTTTGCATGCCATTGGAATGCGGGCGGGTGTTCATTTGGGATACGGAGCTGGAATAGATGTCAAAAATGCTGCAGCTGCAGCAAGAGTTGAACAAATTTTAACTTTCATTGCAGCATTTTTGACATCTAATCCTGCTCTGTCTCCCATTCTGTTTAGGCAGATATGCGGGTTATTTCTGATGAGCCAAACTTCCCCAACTAGTTTTTATTTGCAAAGTTATAATAAGTTTTTAGTTTATATTCTCCCTTCAGAAAAATGACAAGGGCCTCAACTAAACTTTGGCAAGAACTTGTAAATTTTCCAGGTAGGACAATCGTTAATTTTTTACAGTTTCGGTTGTTTTAAAATGTATGCACTAGTGGAATAATCACTTTGAATTCCTCTCCTCAAGGAGTATCTCTATCATATTCACTCCTCCAGCAATGGCTATGAGTCAGTGGGAAGCATTAACTTAACTGCACGAACGTGCTATACTTTCCCCAAGACAATTTGTCCTTCCTATTGTAATGTGCAGAAAATAGAAGAAATCAGCATGCATCGCTATCTCCTACTTAGTCCACTCTCTCCTCCCTCCTTAACGTTTTTGTTTGCAATGTGTTTAAATATATCTTTGTAACGATAGTTCCGAAGATGCATAGCCAACCCCACTGAGAAAATCCGGAATAAGTTTAAGCAAGTTCGAAAGACCTGTAACGTTCATACAAGACGAACCAAATTTGTGCATGATCAGAAATTAAGGCAAAAAATACTACAATGTCCCAAAGGTAGTAAAAATGTTTGGTCATTTGTAAAAAACGTACGTAATTCTACCTGGTCTTCGGTTCCAGCACTCGTCTTCAATGATACTCCCTATGTCAGCTCACTAGAGAAAGCCAATTTGCCTGCAGCACAGTTTTCTGGTAGTTCGACGCTGCCAGAGAATATCATGACTCCGACTGTACTTGAGAGCGCTAATGATTTTATGGGACAAATCTTTTTTCGCACTTGTGCTGAAGTAAGAGTCTTAAAAGATTTCAACGTTCACAAATCCGCTGGCCCGGATAGTATCCCTCCCATTTGTCTGAAGAGGTGTTCTTCCAGCTGGGGATATAAAACAGCATTTGTCCAGCCTGACCCTAAAAAAGGTGCATCTTTTTTTTTTTTTAATGCTTCAAAAACCCAATGCTGTCGTGTTGTCATTAAAGCAAAACCCACCCCCTATGCTGCTATCCATAAGCGGTACTAGCATCGACGAAACTGAACAGCTTTCAGGTCTGGGCATGTGCATTAAAATCGCCTTCTGTAGAATGATCACATATTCAACTTCGCCAAAAATGCTGCAAAGTGTTAAGGTTTTCTTTGAAGATGCAAGAAATTTTGTTCCTCTTCTGATCTGGCTGTAATCTGCAAAGCCTTCATTCACCCAAAGCTTAAATACGACTCTCAAATTTGGGCTGGGGCTCGCATAACCCATTTAAGTCTCTTGGACCGTATCCAAAAAAGAGCTTTAAAAATGATAGGTAGATAATAGTACTTTAACGGAAACATTCGAAACTCTTGAACATCGCCGTAATGTTTCATGCCTCGCCTTATTTTATCGATATTTTTATAAACAGTTTTCTAGTGAAGTAGCCAATTGCATTCCTCCCCTTAAACAATTCCACCCTAATACTCGCACTGCCAGGAATGCTCATCAGTTTACCCTTGAGCCCAATTTCGGACGTACTGTTAAGTACAGATGTACATCCGGAACTCCTTTTAAATCCTTCCCTTTTTTCCTAACGGTCATCTTAAGGGTAGTCACAACCCCTTTAGTGCGCACATAATAATAAAACAAAATTCAAAACTCATAACCCTTTGACTGTCCGTTAATTATAAAAAAAAACATGTCAAGAAAACTATTTTTACGCTAACTAAACCTAAGTTCCACAATCACTACATTATAAAGAGTTAAATCAAATTAGAAGCAGTTACAATTGAATGTCTGGGAATAAAATATATGAAGGTATAGGCTATAGGTATGCCTGTAAATACATATCTACTTTATTTAATTTTTTTTCTCTAGGTGCCTTACCTACCTACAATTATTTACTCTAAACGATTATTTGCCCCCAAGGCTAACGATTTACGTCAAAGTATTACGTAAGGTTGTAAATATGGTATTTCCAACTCGCCCCTTTAACCACAATTTGTAAGGATCTAAGGGCATTCATGATTAATTTGGCATCACTATAAAGATTCATTGAATTGATGCTTTCATTTGATTGTTTTTATTTTCTTTTTTTTTGTCTGAAGTTGTTTTTCTCTCTTTTATTTGATATTCCAATGGAGGTAGTTAAACAAACTATACGGTTATTAAACTTGGAAAAAATGGCACGTTTGTTTTCTTTTTATTGCTAAGCTAAGTAATTGATACCTTTGTATATGGAATGAACGATTTAATTTGTTTTTGTCTGTGTTAAAATATGAATTTTTATTATCAGGGGGCGTAAGCGATTTAGATATTGATAGTGATTTGTATTTTTGAGAAAAAAAAAAACAAATATACACATATTTGTATTTATACGGGGTAGTTTGAATAAGATGCAACAAAAAGCAGGAGATGTATTTTAGGTCTTGTCAGTCGTACATTTTATTTCTAATTACAATAAATATTAAAACTATGATTGGTTCTTGGTATTTCTACTTACAGTGTATGAAAAACATTTCCATGCTTACAAACAAGCTGGAACAATCCAAAGACTCGGAGTGTATGCATGCTAACTTTTTCAACTCCTGTCATATTATAAAAGAATGAAATTAATTCACGCTACACAAAAACTTTATTAATAATGCTTTCGTCGACTATGTATGTAAATCACTGATGCTTGAATGTTTTGAATATTCATAAAGTCCTTCTTCGCTTCTGAAAGTGTAAATTTCACCATCATCCCACTCGACAGAACCACATAAAAAATAGAAAAAAAATTTAACTTCAGTAAAAAAAAAAAAACTAAATAATTCAAAACTAACCTACCATAAAATTATCTCTTTAGTAGTCCTTGGACTTTTTTTCTCCGTTTTGTCAATATTTTGTACATTTTATTCTTATTTGTTTGTTTGTTTTGTGTATACAAATGAAATTCTTAACAAAAGCTTTATATAAATAGTGTGGTGTCCTTGAAGTGAAGGTACATATATTTTTTGTATTTAAATTTAGATTTGAATTTTGATAGCTACTACATTCTAATTTACATTATGTACAGATGTATGTTCCTTACATTATTTATTTAATTTGTTTTTACTTTGATTCTTTATAGCTCTCGGTTGGTGTTGAAAATGGTACACTCGAGTCTTATAATTCAGATTTTGAACTTCAATTTGGCCATCCATTAAAGCATGTTGTTGGCATGTGTCGCATTATACATCGCAATGGACGCACTGGATATTCTCAAGTTAAACAAAACACGAATGGTATTAAAAACGCTCTGAGTAGTGCCACAAATTTATCCTCGTCTTCATCATTGTCATCTACGTCCTCCTCGTCGTCATCATCATCATCATCATCATCATCAACATCTAACTCGAGTGCTACTTCAGGGAGTACATCCGCAGGAGGAACTGCCACTTCAAATGCAACTGACTGCAATGGAAGTGCTGCTGTTAAGAGTGCAGCTATTATGGAATTCAACGGACCTTTGACAGGACTTGTTTATCTTATTAAGGATCCAAGAGATCCACTTTTGCACATTCATTTATTCGAATGCGAGTCAGTTGATGAGGTGAGTACAAAAAAAACACTTATTAATTTTGTTTGTCAATGTCAATATTTGCTGCAGTGTTAAACGAGTGGGAGAGTGTTATCCCGCGACTGACGAACTGAAATAATTTTTGTCAAAACCTTTTTACAAAAATTTTACAACTAAGTCTTAAATGATGAGACAACTGAGAGAATTTCCTGCGTTCGAGTACCTGTAGGCTTGACTATATACAAATATTTACAAACAAATATAATAAAGGGTTTTCCAATATAGGTACGGGTCGATGATAAAAGTCTATGAAAGCCATGTTGTTTCAGCGGTGTAGTTCAAATCTGCTTTTATTTATAAGTCGGCCAGTGATGCCAAATGTTGTTTTCAAATTACCCAATTGAATAAAATATAGAAATGGTAAAACTTATTTTCAACATGCATGTTCTCTTGTGGAAACGATGCGCACCTATTTTAACAGGCATTAATACACATCATGTGGACAGAATTCCAACACTAACTTTTTAAGGCTTCTTCTCTTTCTTTATCAAGAGTTCTTTTTTTGTTTACTTATCCATAACCCTATAGTGGCTACATTCATCGAGAAAAAAGTGCATTTGCCTAGAAAGCTCATGTAGCTTGTCTACAAATCACTGATTTTAATCTATACAGTTTGAGTATTCACACATGAATGCACATTTTTGTCCTATAAAGCAAGATCAAAATGCATAATACCATTCGCTTGTAAAAAAAAATGCGACATATCTGTAACTAATAAAAGTTAACAATTTATTCCGGACGTCCGTCAATACCTGCATACTTTTTTTCAACACCTTTCACTTTCAGGTAAAATAAACTATCTCAAGAGATCAGTGCTACTTATTCAATGAATTTTACTTACATACGTATGTCTTCGTTTCTTGTGATGCATATTTCATTTGCAAAAAAAATGAAAGTCATTCATCTTTTACTTCTTTACTGAGTCCACTTGTTTCGAATTGAGGGAATGTTCCATTTGAGGCACTTCTTGTTTAGTTTTTGTCTTGCCCTAAAAGGATTCTACGTGACAACTTATGTATATGTATGTATTATAAGTGTTTGATAAATCGAATTCAAATAATTTTTTGAATTTAATGCGTTTGATTAATTTAATTTTAAATTGATTTTGAAAGGATTTGTTTCGTGTAGAAAAATTGAAGTCTTTGACAAGAATATCCATTTTTATATACAGGTTTTGTTTATACATATTTAGTATTTAGTATTTATTGATATAAAACATTAAGCATATTAAGACATGGTGTCTTTTTTGTTATACTTAGTACATTAGGTTAACAAAATTAATTTGGAACAACTAATAACTATACATGAGAAAAAAAAGAAAAATAACAAAAGATTTCAATAATGTACATTAGTGTAAATCTAAAATAAATTTAATTTGCAAATAAAAGAAAAGTTTAGAAGAATTTTAGCATCTATAATGGTTTTTCAAAGAAACCTCAAAAGTATTGTAATCGTTTAGTCCTCTCAGATCGGCTGGTAGGGAGTTCCAAAGACTGGCCGCATACACAAAAAATTGTTGTTTAGAGTTTCTGTATTTAAAAGGAGGCACAATACGAATATTACTTCTGTTAGATACAGGCAAAATACGAGTAAGTTTTTGAAATAAGTATTCTGGATTTTTAGTATACATGAGTTTAAATAGAAAAGTCAGTACTAAAAAATCTAGATGTTTGTTTAGGGGCATATCAAAGACATTAATTGCATGCATAGAAACATGGTCAAAACAACGCAAGCCATATATAAATTGGACAGTGTTGTTGAATGCAACTTGAAGCTTCCTTCTGCTCACCCAATCCAAGCAACAGATAATCAGGCTACCATAAAACAGAGCGGGAAAGACAAGGGTTTTGACAATCGTCATTTTGGTTGCAGTCGGGAGATAACAACCAGACAGGTGTAATGTTCGTAGAGTAGCATAAGTTCTTCCAAGTGCCCTCGCTAAATGACTATCCCAAGTCAAAGTTTTATTAAAAGTTACGCCTAAGTTCTTCACTGTTTTTTTTTTCGTAATTTAACATTTAACCACCTAGCTCAACGCATGTCAAACTTGTCGTGTCAAGAACTGTATTACTTATAGCAATGGCCTGGCATTTTTTCGAGTTGAGTTTCCGAAGATTTAATTGTGACTATTGTACTATACGGACCAGATCTTTGTTCATTCGAGCAGTTGCATCTTCAACAATTCGGACCCGGTAGCTCAAATAAATTTGAACATCGTCGTCGTACATATGAATTTCGCAATTTCTAAGAACCGAAGGTAAATCATTATTGAACAAGGTGAAAAGAAGAAGCCTAAAATTGATCCCTGCGTAAGTGGAAAGGAACTCTGATAACTTAGAATTTGCAGAAACCGCCTGAGATCTTTCGGTAAGATATTCCTCAGTAAGAGATAAGGTTGAGCTTTCAAAACAGAAAAAATGTTATAACTTCCTTAAGAGAATTCTATGAGAGACAGTGTCGAATGCCTTCGAAAAGTATAAAAGAACCAACATTGATAATAGGTTCTTATCAATTTGCAATTGTATGTCGTCCACAATTTTCAGTAGCGCTCTTGTACAGCTATGATGTCGCCTAAAACCTGATTGGGTAGGTGTAAGCAGATGATGAGTATCTGGGAAAGTAGTTATCTGTTGACTTACTAGTTTTTCAAACGCCTTTCAAACGGCAGAATAGAGATTGGTCGATTGGTATCTCAAATCAGCAGTCCACAGTCCACAGTTTTTTTGAGTTTAAATTAGTAAATTTTGAGGCATAAAATCTTCGTTTTGAATTTTTTATTTCAACAACTACGGTATTTCTCAATCTTTTATAACAGTCAAAGAAGTGCTGAACCCGAAATTGCTTCCAGCGCTTATATGCTCCATTTCTCTTAGCTATACATAAGTAGTTCGATATTGTTATTAAACCATCCTTATTCTTTATTTCTTGTGCGGACATATACATACCAAGGGGTTTAATTTTAAATATCCACCCATTTTTAAAATCTAAACATTCAACTGTCATTGACAGGATATACTAATTTGGAGGTTATTTATTGAATCGGCAGTTTGATGGAAGGAATAGGTGTGTTTAATAAATGAAAATTTTAGAAAAGAACAAAGTTCAGGATTGTGTGTTCCATGAGTAAAACCTTGCCCCAAACTGTTCTTCATTCTGTCACTTTGTGTTCCATAACGTTTTTCAGAACAGTTTCCTGCACCTACATTTGAGGTGGACCAAATGAGTGAGAAATGTCAAAGTACCCGCTATTTTGTTTGTTTGGGATAGTAATAAGCTTAAAAATTTATTACAGAAATACTTTTTTTGTATTTTTGGACTTAACATTAATGACAAAAAAACATAAAAGAATATAAAAAGTGTGAATTTATAATAAATTTGTTTTGAAAATTAATGCAAACAATAATAACATTTTTAAATTAGAAATTGCACAGCTGATAAGCAACGTTCAATTCCGTCAACACAGAGCTGCACTTTTCTGTTCTTTCTTGTATTGACAGTTTTCACACACTTGTGCTGTTCTGCTCGGTTCTGATCTAGTTGTTCTTCATTAAACACAGCTAATAAGCTGCATCATGTATTTAAGCAAATATTTCACAATTGCATTAATTATTTGGCGTGTTCACGAAAATGAGATCTCGGAGAGTCCAGCCAATTTTATTCGTCAAAAAGTGAGCAAGCGAATTCAATATTTTCTTTTCTCTGTAAATTGACAGAAGATTTTCTGAGAAATCTTGTACACGAGACTGAGATTGGTAAGGGCTCTGAGATCTCATTTTTCTGAACATGCCTACTATTTGAAAGCAGAGCAAACCGAATACTAAATGATAACCTTTAATCAGAAGGTGTTTTGGGAGCTCAGTATCCATATCAAAATCAGTACTCGAGCAGTTTTAGACGCATTAGGTTTCTAGTATTACTTTTTGAACTTAGACCCGGGACTAGTGACGTGAAGAAATGCTCAGGTACTAACTTTTTGTTGGATCCAAGTACCATAACTAATACATATCTACCTGGTCTAGCAAGACTGGGTACTAGGCTGTCTTAGTGTGAAGAAATTGGCCGTTAGAGTTTTGACTTTTTTTCAGTTCTGCGCACATATCAAAATTATTATCAAACGCCAATATTTGGTTATTGTGCTTACGTGTATTTAATTTCTCACCTTTACAGCTATTGACTATTAATACTGCAAAATTATATTTTATCAGAGCTAAATTTTGTAAAGGTTATATGTCCTAAGAAGGGGCTGTATCATGGTTACGTTCAGATGACCTAAGGGTCTAGAAATTAAGGCAAGTATCTAGTCTCTGATTGGCCAGCTGCAAAAATATTGCTTTCCGATTAAGGCAAATTTATTGGAAAGTTGACTGGAAAGTAAGTCAAGAAAAATCTCCCTTGATATCAAGTCAAGTGTACTTCTGTCAGAATATCAGCTGATTATATTTTGTCACACAACAGAAAGTTGAACTTTATTTGGTTTGTGATTTATTTATATTTTTGTACGTTCGTTCTTACCATTTCTGGGAAGGTTCCTTATGAAATCCGAAACATAAAATTAAAAAACGTATAATATGTAAAAAATTTAAGTTTTGAGATTTTTTTTTGAGATTTGTTAATTTTAGGTTTGGTTTCCTAATACCACTTGAAAACCTTTTTTTCGAAAACTTAATTTATTAAAACTCGTAAAGGGGTTATTTCAGATGTGAGATTTATCTTAGATACAAATAATATCAGTACTTTTGTCACAATCAACTGGAAGATGATGTTTGAAATAAAGTTCCAAGTTTGGCATTTTAAAGAAACCTAGTTACCTTGGCCAAATTTGTGTTCAATGAATGCAGTTGACTGAATATCTAGTCCCTTTGACCCAAGGGACTGCAAACTTAGGCAACTTTCTAGTCTCTGATTGGTCAGATATCAAAATATTTATTTCCAATTAAGGCAACTTTGTTGGAAAGTTGACTGGAAAGTAAGTCAAGAAAAATCTCCCTTAATTATCAAGTCAAGTGCACTTACATATGTCAGAATATCAGCTGATTACATTTTGTCATTGAACTGAAAGCTGAAGTTTATTGTTTTGTGATTGCTAATATCTATATCAAATAGTCTTGAAAACCCTTTTTTAGAAAGCAAATTTATTGCAATTCATAAAGGTTTTGTACCTGTTGCTATATTTATTTTAGATAAAAATAGTATCGGTACTTTTTTCACGATCAACTGAAGTAAATGTTTTAAGTAAATTTCCAAGTTTGAAATTTCAAACAAAGCTTGGTTATATTTGCGTTCAATGAATCCAGTTGACTGAATATCTAATCCCTTGGGTCGTCTGAACGTGCCCAATTTATGTCAAATTCAGCGAAACAGCTGTTTCGAATATCTAAAATTCTCATTCCCGCTTTCGCAAGGGGAAAATTTCTCCCGGAGAATTCGAAATAGGAGAATTTTAATCCCAAGGGCACGTCTTCCGTTACATTAAAAATGAAATCTTATTTATCTGGTTCAATTTGATTATCAATTTCATCTACAGCTTCCATATCTGTGACAGGAAATCGTTAGAATACAGCATGTTATTAAAGTATTGAAAAGAAAATATACATACCTGGCTCTGGAGTATTCCTTAGAACATCAACTGTTATGGCTTTATCTTTATAAGCCTTCGGTAATTGATCACTCACGAACCAGGTCATTTTCAATTTTTTGTATGATCTCTGTCCATCCATGATCTTTTTTGTATGTTCTCTATTCCATTTTTCACATTTCGGTCGTTTTTAAAAATTCGAGCAATAACTTCGAACTGTCAAAATTAAAGGTTAACCTATTTTGGATTCTTCTGTAAATTGAATTTTACTGTTTTACTTTTAAGTAGGAAATGAAGAAAAATTCAAAAAAAGGATTAAGGGGTCAGTTAAAGCGAATGAAAACTCTCTAACTCCATTTAATTTTATTTTGAGACATATGTACTTTTTATAGATTTTTATACTGGCCAGAATAAAAAATGTTTGATTTAAGGAATTTTTTTCTTTTATAAATAGATCAACATACAATTTAAAGACCTTTTTCTGAACTAAAATGTTTATATTGTACTAAATATATCGCTTTTACGAGAGATTCCTCGGTTTCAAGGAAAAGGGAATTAGGGAGTTTAAAAAAAAAACGACGATGATATTTTCAATTATTAAATTATAATTTATTGAAATAGTATTCTTTATAAAAATGGGTTCTACTCTTAAAGGCAACTGAACATAGATTGAATTCCAATAAAGGAAGAAAAACGTTAGCAAAAACTAAGAATGAAAGAAATAACTACATGTTGTGAATCTGACCCCAGATCACGAAATCTTAGACCATTTGAGTGTATAGTTTTCCCAGTTCAAAGTGACAAATGGATTTTTTAAACGGTCTTGCTGGGAGAACTATACGCTTAAATGGTTCGATTCCGTGTTGATGAGCAGATGAGCATTACCTAAGGAGGGAGAAAGCAAATTTCAGCTTACACGATTACCCTGGAAGTGGCATTCATACATATTTTGTTTTTGATGCACTTTTTTATTACTAAAGTCCAATTATTTGCAGCAATACCTACTTTCGTTTTTTGAATTACTTTTTTATACCCAAAACTCAGATAACTGTGGGCTCTTAGTTTATTACATTTTGTGACAAAAAGCAGCCAATCGCATTTATTTAAATGTAATTCAAATAAAAGTAAACAGAGTGGATTGAATACGATAAAAAAAAAAAAATAGATTCAAAGGAATTGATTTTCATTTTCGAAATTCCAATTCACAACCATCATTTAGATCAATTCTAGGCGAGCAATCATGATGTGAATAGACAAATAAGTAGAATGCAGAACATAGGCGAGTTCTTCTTCTGAAAAAAAAAAATCTGGACTTGAATTCAAAACTCGAACCAAAAGCATTAACACTCACATAAGTTAAAATTTAAAAACAAGAACATTGATTTATTTTCTGTTGTTTTCTTTGAAATTTTGGTAGAGTCATTGAATAAGTAGCTTGTGATTGTAAAAAAAAAAAAATAAAAAAGCTCATTAATTATAAAACTAATGAAAAGGAATGTGTATCCAAAGTGAAATCAAGTGTTTGTAAGTTATAATACAATTTTAATATCGTTCCTGATTATCAATCGAAAAGGCCATTTATGTCATCAATATACCGCTCTTCAGGAAAACTTTTACACCGGTATTCATAAACGCAAATAAAACACGAATTATCTGAAGTGCATTCTTTTTCTAACCAATCGTTCCTTTAATTCAGAAAAGTAACTTTATTTAACTTTATGACGTCACATAGTCGTTCCTAAATTCAAAGTTAAAGTGTCAAAAAGTAACTTTGAGTAACTTTTTTCAACTCATCTCCTTGATATGAGTTGAAAGAGTTAATCTGTCAAAATCAGCTGAAATCACAATGTTTTCATTTTGGATTATTTTTTGTTTGCTTCTCGATCGTTCGGTTTGGAGTTGATTGAGTGATTTTTGTAGTTATAAACAACAGCGACGCTACAAAAGTAGAGCGATAGGGACAGCAAACGACGCCATATTTCTTGCCGCTCTTTTGACATTTCTCTTCAGTAAGGTTTGCCATTTCATGATGAAGAGATATACGAGCCAACAACTAGTTAAAATAATTAAAATTTACTACCGAAATTCGGAGTCAGTGGCCTCAACGTTAAGAGCGCTACGTCCAATTTATGGTCGTCATAATCGTCCTAGCAGATAAACAATTGAATCCACAGGCACAGTACAAAATGTTCCCGTGCCAGTGAGACAAAGAAGTGCCCGTAGTGTCGAGAATATTGCTGCCGCTGAGGCTTTAGTTGCAGAAAGCCCAAATGTGTCTCTCACACGTCGTTCCCAAGCGTTGGGCATCTCTGTGACGTCGTTGTGGCGAATTTTGTGATAAGATCTTGACCTTCATCCTTACAAGATTAGATTGACGCAAGAACTGAAGCCGCCTGACCACCAGAAGCGTCGTATATTCGTGAATTGGGCTGAGCAACAACTTGAAAATTATTCGGATTTTCATCGAAAAATCATCTTCAGCGATGAAAAAATCATCTTCTGGCTAAATGGTTTCGTCAATAAACAAAATATGCGGTATTGGTCAGGCAGCAATCCACACGTACTCCATGAGTCATCATTGCATCCTGAAAAAATTACGGTTTGGTGTGGTTTATGGGCCGGCATCGTCATTGGGCCGTACTTCTTCCTTGATAATCAAGACCGTCACGTTACTGTGAATGGGGATCGCTACCGTTCAATGATAACCGAATATTATTGGCCCCAATTGAATGTAATGGACTTGGAGGACATGTGGTTCCAACAGGACGGCGCCACAAGCCACACAGCGAATGTCACAATCAATTTATTGGAAACCAAGTTTGGAGAACGTGTTATCTCACGAAATGGTGCAGTCGCTTGGCCGCCTCGGTCGTGTGATTTGACGCCGTTAGACTATTTCCTGTGGGGCTACGTCAAGTCTATGGTCTATGCCAACAAGCCAGCGACGATTGATAAACTTCGTACGAATATCGAACGTGAAATTGCAGCAGTATTGGCCGATTTATGTTTGAAAACCGTCGAAAATTGGGTTCAGCGTCTGGACTTCTGCAAGCGTGCCCGTGATGGGCATGGAAAAGAAATCGAGTTCTATACATAATAGCATCGAACGTACTTTAACAGGAATAAAGAATTTCATTGATATCCAAAACCGTTTTTGTTTTATTTAAAAAAAACTTTTGTAGCGCTCTTATTGAAAAACCCGATATAACGTTGCAACTCTTCTCTTTGACACATTAATCATAGTTAACTAGAGTAACATACAAGAACGTGCCACTGGAGTCTGTGAGTTAAGTGTCAAATCTTATCAATAAATCAAAATTCAAGGTAATATAGTAACTAACCAAAATGGGTACATTAAACGAGTAATTAAGTTAAAAATATAATTCTGTCATTGTTGCCAAAAACTAGAAATAAAAGGAAACAGACGCTTGTGATATACATGCTTCTTACAACTTCAAATGACAGAGTGTATGTGCCAAAGTTCACATTTCGTGAGAAAGTAAATGGTCAGTTCAAAAAACAGTCTTTGGTAAAAGCAGTTCCTGTTGATTGTAGTAGATTTTCGTTAAAATTTTGAACTTAACGTGGATTAGCAGTTTATATTTTTAGCCGTTTTCCTTTTGAGGTGGCAAAGTACTCATAAGTAGATGATAACCCTAATTTAGTACTACCAACTGCACATGCTCTCATGTGCGAGTAGATACATTTTACATGGAATGGCAGTTTGATGAATTCCATTGAAAAAAGCGAGCAAGGCACTTGCAAGTACTTCGCTACCTTCAAGGGAAAACGCCTTTTATTGATATGAAATTTTAATTCGTGAACTAACTCCTGATCGACGTTTTAGTTAATTTATGAATTAAAAGATATATAAGCAATTTTTGTTGAGTGTTTTTGTTGGGTAAGTGTTTTTAATAATTGCTCTTTCCGAAGAACTCTCAAGTTCCGGGAAACAATGCAAGAGAAGAGTAGAATTCACCAGTGCTTTTTCGAATCCGCTAATGACAAACGGCGAACAAATTAAATTAAAACAGACTAGGTACAATCAATTGTCGCTTTTGGTTGGAATCTTGATAGAATCAATGGATATGAATCCAATTGAACAAAATGGGTTTAAGTACATTTTATATATAACCTAACCAAATTTAAAAAAATATGAATAAAATTTTCTCTCCTCGTTTAACTTCAAGAGATGAGAAAAAATAGACTAACTTAAACTTCCTTTTAGTCTGAAAAAGATAATTTATTTTGGTAAAATGATGGCTAATACTAATAAATACATTTATGTGTGTATATTAATGTTTATGTATTTCATTCCCTTTGATTCAATTAAATAATTCTAAATTAGGTTACCAAAGAAAAGTTTATAGTTTCAGATAAAATTATGAGGTTTTATGGTACATTATTCTTTGGGTGATAATCAACCTCATTATTTGTAAGAAAAAAAAAATAAAACTTTTTGACATATTTCATTTGAACTCTTTCATCGCATTAAACCTAACCCAATTCAATCACTCATATCGACCGCAAAATGACAAATTAATTATCTAACTTATCCTTTCATATAGCACGCACCTTAAATAGATTGACAGCATTGAGTGTTATTAATGAGAGTTTTATCCTGCAAAGAACTTTTGGATACCAAAAAGAAAAGAAAAATCACTTATAATATAATTTACCTGTATAATGTATGTACATTAATTTTTAATGGGTATTTTATTTGGAACAAATTCTTAAAATAGGACTTACTTTAATTCTAATTAATCCTCTTGTTCAGAGCAAGTATGTAATAGAAATACAAAAACAGCTTTTAACATTTTTCGATCTACTTAAATATTTTTGCTTATTTTTAAGTAATGTACTTAATTATATATTTCACACTTAGGTAGATTTTGTCGATATGAAAGCAAACCAATATGAAATGTAAGAGGATATTTTTATTGGCAACAGATATCAAGGCTCATCCCAGTGGTATGGGAAATTGGTTGAAGGTTCATTGAAAGGTCTTATAAAGAAAGGACACCCAAAACTGATATGTTGGGCAAAGGGCCACCGCAACATAGATGCTTGTTAGGAAGTTGATGTAGAGAACCAATATAGTCGAAGATAGATGAGAACGCCTTTTGATGTTTTTATGGGAAAGTTCTCTGTGTGCTTTTAGACCCGTCTGATGCATAAACGGAGAGTGAAAAAGAATATACAACAACAAAATGAAATGACTATAGACTGAACTGTACCGCGGCATTGACCTAACCAAAAAGTAAAAAGCCAACGATTGAAGTGGCTATAGGTCATTTAGAGCGAAAGGACAATGCAAAAAACGATACTGATTTCCATAACCTTTATCTAAAATATGTAAAGTATATTATATTTCAGCACACCCAGCTGTGTTGGAGTGTGGTTAAAGTCGAGTATTTTCATTTTGAGTTTGGAAATCCTCCTGTAAAAGAATGTAGTCTTTTGAGAATTCAATCATTAAAAAAACATTAATTGAATTCGATCGAAAGACTTCATTTTAAAAGCAATCAATTATATGCAATCTTTTGAGAATTCATGCATTCTTTTTGCTTTTTTGAATTCATGGACATTCATTTGCATTCTTGGAGGCAAAAAATTGCATTCAATTGATACTGTAAAATGAATGGGGAAACAATAATTCCGATCAGTTCCACGTCAAATGACTAATGATTGCAGAATTTGAAGTCACAGTCTCAAAGCGAATTTAATGAATGCAATCTTTTAATTAATAGTACCTCTAATTCTGAGCCATCAGTTTGGACTTAGAAATAAATATTCCACGATAGACCAAGTGCATCGGATTACGGATGTTGTTCACTTGAAGAAAAACAAGTATGACCGGCTATATTCTTAGATGTTCCTCAAGTCTTTGACAAGGTTTGGCACTTGGGACTTGAGTACAAATTGGATAGGGATCTTTCCAGGCAGTATTATTACCAACTCTTTAGAGTACAGTACGACCAAAATTACTTGAAATTAAAGAAAATTGAAGCCAATCTACCACAAGGAAGTGTCCTAGGACCAGCCCTGTATTTGTTACATACAAGGAATATTCCAGTGGATATCAACGCTATCATGGCCACCTTTGCTGATGATACTGCAATATTGGTTATGCAGTCGATAAAATTAGTGATTGGACGCAAAAATGGCGAATCAAACTAAATGAAACAAAATCGACGCATATAAACTTTACAAACAAACAAACAAAAAAATAAACAATGTTCCAATTCTTATAAACAGTACAGCAGTACCTTACTCCAATACTGCCAAATACCTTGGAACGAATTTGGATGCAAAGCTTAAATGGAATAAGCACATCAAAAAGAAAAGAGAAGAACTAAACTTGAAGTACAGAAAAATGTACTGGTTGCTACTACTGGTTGCTACAATGTTCCAATTCTTATAAACAGTACAGCAGTACCTTATTCAAATACTGCCAAATAACTTGGAATGACTTTTGATGCAAAGGTCAAATGGAATAAGCACATCAAAAAGAAAAGAGAAGAACTAAACTTGAAGTACAGAAAAATGTACTGGTTACTAGGAAAGAATTCTGACCTATCTATTTAGAACAAGCTGATGTTATATAAGCAAATGCCCCTTGGTATATAAGAAATAGCGATCTACATCGTGTCCTTCAAATTGATGGTTACAGAAGTGGTTAAAAAACACGATGTATAAAACAATCAGCGACTGTAAAGTCATACCAACTCCGAAATGGAGACCGTCTTAAATGGACGAGACAATGTCCGGAGATTAAAAAGAACCAAGCCCCACAAGCTGAGTGTTATAACTTTAAACTTCTCCGAAGTCCCAATGTGATTTATAAATTAAGGAAGAAAAATCATTTGTCGATCTTCTGTATGTATTGTTTTGTATCAGCAAAACAAAATGTAGGTCGTTTTCTTTTTTTTTTAATTCACCGACTGCTACGTTAAATTTTATCATTTCCAATTTCAGTATTTAGAAAACTACTCTAGGTTCGGATGGATTTTTTGATTGATTTGTATAAGCAAGAGCCAAGCTTTAGAAACGACCGTCACGCCGACTTCTTATATCTTGATTTTTCCAAAACGGCTCTTACGATATTTGCAGGTGTTTTTATGAGCAAAAAAAAAATACTGCTGATATTTTGAAATACACCTACTGCTACGCCCACTTTTATCTTATCTTTTTATTTCTGATATAGCTCGAACGATCATAAGATTAAAAAAACATAAAAAAGTGATTTTATTAAAATCCCCACATTACAACGCCCACTTCTTGTGTCTGGATTTCTTGGAAATACCTCTTACAATTACTGCGGGTGTGGTTATTAAAAATTGTTTGCATGAGCAAGAAAAAAAATGTAGGTGGTATTCTGAAATCAACAGACTACCACATCCACTTTTATCTTGTCTTTTAATCTCAGAAACGGCTGTAGAGTTGGATGATCGTTGATGACTTTTTTTTAACTGGCATACAATTTACCTTATTCGAAAGATAATCTTCTGGCATTATAATTTTAATATGATTTCATACATATGACCCGCTTGGCTGTTAGCGGCGTTAAATCGCACGATCTTGGAGGTTAATAACGTTACATCTGTAACGTGAAACTATGCGGTTACCAAAAGTTTCCTTCAATAAATCAATTTTGTCACAAGCTGTGTGACATGTTACGCCGTTTTGTTGAACCCACAGCTCCTGCACATTATGGCTGTTACATAAATTGTTTAACCAAAAAGTCAGTAATCATGGCTCTATACCGGTAACTATTGACTGTAACGTTGCACAATTTGGAAGCGTTGTTCAGCCGTCAGTGTATTTATCAGAGAATATCAATTACCAAGAAGCCAATATTTCGTACGTTTCACCCTCCAAAACCCATTTGTTTACATTGTTGATCTGTAATTTCACTTCGTGTCGATGAATAGATGTGAATTGCAACAACAACAAGACCTGTGCTGAATGATGTGCTGAATAGACGAGTGGATTCCATGTGTGCTTTTTTCACTGTTTTCACTAATACAGGGTGGCGCACGAATCGTGCTACAAAAATAAAACGTAATAACTTTTTTTCTGTGTGAGTAATCGGCTTATTTTTTTTTATTTTGTAGGTTACTATTTAGATTTATAAAAATGGATGCTTGGGATACGGAGAAAAGAATTTGGATAGTGCAACGGTACCATGCTTTGCAGTCCGTCATTTCCGTCCAAAGGGAATTTAGGCGGGAGTTTGGCGGTAATCCCCCGAGTAGATGGACCATTATGAGGTTTGTAAACATGTTTGCCGAATCTGGAAGCATCGCACGAAGGCTGTACCATCGAGATGCCAATGTTCGGGTTCAGGATACAATCGCAGCAGTAGCATCTGCAATACAGGCCAATCCGAGCGTTTCGACCCGAAACTTATCGGGGCAAATTGGAGTTAGTAGACGGTCATTACAACGGATACTTCGTGACGATTTAAACTTGTTTCCGTACAAAGTCCAAATTACTAGCAAGTTAAACCCTCAGGATTTGCCTGCCTGGAATTTTGCCAAAAAATGATATCAATGGCCGAAGAAGACAACACATTGATCAATTGTTTGTTCATGTCTGATGAGGCCCATTTTGATCTTAACGACAATGTAAACAAGCAAAATTGCCGTATATGGAATGAGACTAATCCAGAAATGCTCCATGAGACGGAACTGCACCCAGAACGAGTCACTGTGTGGTGCGCAGTTTCATCAAGGTGTATTGTCGGGCCGTACTTCTTTGAAGAAAACGGTGTAACCGTTACTGTCAATGGGGACCGTTATTTAAAGATGTTGAAGGAGTTTTTTTACCCAGAACTGCGCCGAAGACGTATACCATTCAACAGCGTTTGGTTTCAGCAAGATGAAGCAACTGCACATATAGCCAGACCAGTTATGGCGGAGCTAAACAAAAAATTCGCAAACAAATTAATTTCTAGGAACTCCACTCTTCGCTGGCCCCCAAGGTCACCTGACCTGACTGCACCAGACTTCTTTTTATGGGGTTATGTCAAGCAAGAGGTGTATAAAACGAAGCCCAGGAATTTAACTGAATTAAAGCAGTCCTTAACGACAATAATTGAGGCGATCCCAACTTCAACTCTTCAGGCCGCAATGAATAATTTTTTGATCAGGTGCTGCATATGCGTGGGAGAGCGTGGAGGTCATTTGCGGTCTATAATCTTTAAAAACAACTAACTATTTAAAATAAAATTTAATTTTCTAACCAATAAAAAAAAATAAATGAAATACATCGATTAAAAAAAAAGTTATTTGAATTTCTTATTGTAGCACAATTGGTGCGCCACCCTGTACTTTGCAAATCTAATACATCAGCTGTTCGCTTTTCAGCTTCTAGGCAAATCAAATTGACAGCTGAGGATTGCCATCTTTATATTGTTTATCTATGGTATTCATGTTGAAATGGCAAACAAAACTAAAACGTACTGATCCAACTATCACTTTTCTTGCTCTTGCAATTGAGCGTACCTAACCTATATAATAATTGAATATGAAGAAAATTTAAAAAGAAAATTCTTCTGTTTGAGAGGAGTGACCGAATTTATAATTTAACTTGAACTTTTCACCTACATAACTTAAACACTCAATACTACACCCTACTTTTGCAATTAAAAATCAACAAAAACCTGTTTTCTTTTTTGGTGTACGTTCAATTTTGGGAGTAACTGTCTAGATGTTTTTTTTTTCAAATTAGCTTTGCCTATCAATTTAAAATTGATTCTGGGCCAAAACAAATTATTCGATAACATTCAGTTTGAGATAAATTGCGTGTCCATATGTTTGAGGCAACTCAATCGCATTGGTCCACTTTGTGAATGTAACCATTATTCAGATTAAAACCACCCACACCGTCATGTCAACGAGAAACCTATAACGGCTGTTGAACCCTTAACAGATATCAATATCACAGTGGATTCAAGCCCCTCTCTCTCGATAAAAACAAAATTAAAACAAACATAATTCCATAGGCAGTCTCCACACTCAATCTTACTGAATAACTTATAATACCCTGCACCTGCACGTGATATCATTATGCATGCATGATGGTGTGTTATCAAATCCAACCGCTAACCACTCGGCGAATTAAATTCGCAAATATACGATCAACAGAATATTTTATTGAATGTCAACGAATATCTTATATTTTTGTTTGTTGTATCTCGTCTTTTTTTTGTGTACATATTTGTAATAAATACAAAATATCTATAAAGTTTCACATCCAAAACAATGATAAACCCACGATGAAGAATAAACATGCAATCAGTTGAAAAACAATGTATACTTAGATATTGTCTTTATTGCTTTGGGAAATTCCCCCCAAGGGATGTTATAATTGCTACATATGTAGTAAATCTGGTTTTATTTTTAGCATTATCAAAAATTATTCTATTACGAAGTGTGAAAATTTAAGACATTATTATAGAAATGAAAGTGTTATTTGGGATTTGCAGGTTAGAAATTTATTAAAAATTAGACGAGATATTAAAAATAAGCATTTTCGAAAATGGTAGTTCCCAAAGATTCATTTTGGTTTTGATTTTCTGGAAAACGGCAGTTATAATTTATTTTGATAATTTTAAATCAAAGCAGAGATCAGAAATAACTGTAAACCTTTATTTTCAATCGATTTCTCTCTGAGAGCCTACATTCGATTGAAAAGATTTCGTCTCGCCGTGACATACGCAGTTTTTGCCCTTCAAAATGCTCTGACGTCATCTCGCTTTGGTGTGTGGTGTATTGCCGTATAAACCAGTCCTAATACTACCCAGCTGTAGTGAGAAGTTCTGTCTTATTTCGTACCAAGCACGCTTGAAACGATTTCAAGCGTTTTTATTTTTGCTTATTTGAACAATTTTATTTTGAGTAACTTTGGTAACACTGTAGCGAGACAAAGGTGAGATGACGGCTAATCATTCTAAATGCTAACAACCACGTGGAACTCAAGGCTAGTGTAAACTTGGCTTGGCGAGTTCACAACAATACGAACAAAATGGCCAATCCACTGAAACGACGTTTGAATTTTCAACCACGTTTTTAGTTTAGTTAAACCTTTTTGAAAAATATTATTTAAAAAATTGGCGAGACTATAGCGTGATGATGAAAAGACATTCTTACTGCCAAAAACTACGTGTAAATGTCATGGTTACACCAAAGCGAAGGTATAGCGAGAAAACCACGACACAGATCCCCGTGTAAACGGGCTTGGCGAGTTCACAGTAAAACGAACACAATGACCAACACACTGAAACCACGTTTGAATTTTCAGCCACGTTTTTAGTTTAATTAAACCTTTTTGAAAAATTTGATTTAAAAAAAAACTTTGCCGAGACTTTTACAAGACCAAAGCAAGATGATGGAATATTATTCTAAAAACCAAAAACCAAGTGTAAATGTCAAGGCGAGACCAAAGCGATACTATAGTGAAAAAACCATGATTCAGTGCTTATGGTGAGTCCACAGCAAAGCGAACCCAATTGCCAACATACTGAAAACCACGTTTTAGCTTATTTTAACCTTTTTGAAAAATAAAGGGTTTTTCAACAGGGAAGCTAAAAGTAGAGCGACAGGGACAGCAAACGACGCCATATTTCTTGCCGCTCTTTTGACATTTCTCTTCAGTAAGGTTTGCCATTTCATGATGGAAAGATATACGAGCCAACAACGAGTCGAAATTATTAAAATGTACTACCGAAATTCGGAGTCAGTGGCCTCAACGTTAAGAGCGCTTCATCCAATTTATGGTCGTCATAATCGTCCTAGCAGATCAATAATTGAGCGTCTAGTGGAAAAATTTGAATCCACAGGCACAGTACAAAATGTTACCGTGCCAGTGAGACAAAGAAGTGCCCGTAGTGTCGAGAATATTGCTGCCGCGGAGGCTTCAGTTGCAGAAAGCCCAAATGTGTCTCTCACACGTCGTTCTCAAGCGTTGGGCATCTCTGTGACGTCGTTGTGGCGAATTTTGCGAAAAGATCTTGGGCTTCATCCTTACAAGATTAAATTGACGCAAGAACTGAAGCCGCTTGACCACCAGAAGCGTCGTATGTTCGTGAATTGGGCTGAGCAACAACTTGAAAATGGTTCGGATTTTCATCGAAGAATCATCTTCAGTGATGCGGCTCATTTCTGGCTGAATGGCTTCGTCAATAAACAAAATATGCGGTATTGGTCAGGCAGCAATCCACACGTATTCCATGAGTCATCATTGCATCCCGAAAAAATTACGGTTTGGTGAAGTTTATGGGCCGGACGCGTCATTGGCCCATACTTCTTCCGTGATGATCAAGACCGGCACGTTACTGTGAATGGGGATCGCTACCTATCAATGATAACCGAATATTTTTGGGCCCGATTGGATGATATGGACTTGCAGGACATATGGTTCCAACAGGACGGCGCCACAAGCCACACAGCGAATGTCACAATCAATTTATTGGAAACCAAGTTTGGAGAACGTCTCACGAAATGGTCCAGTCGCTTGGCCGCCTCGGTCGTGCGATTTGACGCCGTTAGACTATTCCCTGTGGGGCTACGACAAGTCTATGGTCTACGCCAATAAGCCAGCCAATGATTGATGAACTTCGTACGAATATCGAATGTGAAATTGCAGCAGTATCGGCCGATTTATGCTTGAAAACCGTCGAAAATTGGGTTCAGCGTCTGGACTTTGGCAAGCGTGCCCGTGGTGGCCATGCAAATCGAGTTCCATACATAATGGCATCGAATGTACTTTCACAGGAATAAAGAATTTCATTGATATCCAAAACCGTTTTTATTTTATTTAAAGCGCTTTTATTGAATAACCCGATAGAAGAGAAACAATTAATACCTGGACATCAGTTGGGATCTAGAAGCGAGAATTCGACAATTGTTCAAGTGCATAGAATTACTGACGCAATTGAGAGAGCTCTTGAAGACTCTTGGACGTGTCGTAGGCTTTTGACAAGGTGTGCCAGTGGCACGAAGGCCTCAAATTAAAATTAAGACAAGTTCTGTCTGAAGGACTTAATAACATTCTAAACGGATATCTAGATAACAGACTTTTTCGTGTTAGACAAGGAAATAACTGTTCTGATTTCAAAGAAATAGTGGCTGGGGTACCACAAGGAAGTGTATTAGGTCCAGTTCTGTAGCTTTTATTTACACGCGATATACCTCAAACAGAAGACACTATCGTAGCCACGTTTACTAATGATACTGCAATACTAGCAGTGGGCAAAACGATTAGCGAAGCTACAATTAAATTACAAAATGCTCTTAATAACGTCAATTAGTGGACAAAAACATGGTGAATAGCGCTCAATGGACAAAAGTCAATCCACGTGGACTTTCGTATAAAAAAATAAATAGACTACCCGTCTTTCTTAATACCGCTCGTGTTCCATTTAAAAATGAGGCAAAGCATCTTGGAATGAATCTAGACTCTAGACGCAAATTAAAATGCAAGGAACTAAAAAGTAAATTAAGAGATATGAACTGGCTACTCAGTAAATATTCAAAGCTTAGTATTGCAAATAAATTGATTTTATACAGGCAGGTACTTAAACCTATTTGGACTAATGGTAAACATTTTTGGGGTTGTCTGCGATACAAACTTAGATAAGTTACAAATGTTTGAAAATAAATTGCTTAGGTCATTTGTAAATGCTCCGTGGTATATAAGAAACGAAGATCTTCACAGGGATCTCGGGATTCCAACGGTTTGGGACGAAATAAAACATAGAAATTGGCTATTAGAACACGCTAATTCAACGATTATTGACATTATTGACGAGTCAAATTTAGTACGCCGTCTACGAAGAACAAAACCTTCCGACTTAGTGTGGTGAGCAAAAAACCGCATTAAAACCGCGGAATAAGCAGGAACTTTCACCGGAAAGTAACCTGCAACACGTTCCTTAACTTCGTTAAAAATAAATTGCTAGATAAGTTTCAACTTGGTTGTAATCGGGAAGTAGAGGTAGTTTTAGTGTAGTAAGAATGGCACACACCTATGAGTACGCGTTTTTCGGTCCTCATAGATCCTTATGTAGGTCTTGCACCTACCCACGGGAAAATAAAATAAATTTTAGATTGGGGGTAATTCAAACAATTCAAAAATAATATTTGCATATTTTGAAAGTTCTTAAAATCAAAGCAACTTGGACATAAGTCCAAGTACGTGCGATCCAGTCGTGCATTTTATTTACTTTAACCATAGTCTACCTACAAACTCCTACACTTTTTTTTCGTTCATAGCTGCAAAGTCAATTTTCGAATCTGAAAATAGAAAAAAAAGTGACACAAATATTCAATTTAAATCTATAAAACGACTACAAATAGCGAAATTATGGGGGACTATAATACGACGTACAACAATACTAAGCAATTTTAAAACTCATCAATTACGAGTGTCACAACTACGAAAACGGTTTGAAGCTTGGCTTTTGGGCGGGCAACAATAGGATTAAAAGTGCGAAACAACAGAAATTAAGAAATGAAAAACGATGATTCCTATTGGTCAAAAAATAAGACACAAGAATAAAAATGAATGCCAGCATAGTGGGGATAATGTAATACGAACACAGGGTGGAGTTAGGCATAATAAGGAATGCCAGGAAATCTAAAATGCCTGGTAATAATTGCTGTTGGTTGGCCGAACGTGTTGTTCAACATCTTAAATAATAATGATAAAAGCGCTTGTAGTTTTGTTCCACGGTTTATAAAGCTTTTTTAATATTACTAAAAAGTTAAATAATTTTGGTTTATTTCTTCTTTTAACTTTCTTTGAATTCACTTTTTTATTCTGACAGCTGTTTAGGCGTACCATATTTCAAGTACAAAAAAAAATATATACAGCTGCGGATGCGTTTTATTGGGAATTTCTCACTGTACTATACATGCATAAAATCCAACGAAAAAAACCGCCTAATGTCTGTGAAACCGCTGCTATTTTCATGTTAGCAGCTGTACATACATAATATAAATACTTTTTTGTTCAAATTTTGTGGATTTAGACTCTCTCTTACGAAAAAAAAACGACACATTATTTTAGAATTATTTTTATTTTATTTGACACGACTAATAAGTGTTCAAATTTAATTCAATTAAAAGTTCAAATGACCTCTACTCTTAAATGCCTTTCGCCCTTCTACGACAGCACTGTACTCATTATTTTAGAGTAAAACTCATTTTAAGTTTTAATTGAATTATATTCAGTTGCTCCACCTAAACAAAAGAAATTTTCTTTTCAAAATTTCTTCATATTCAATAAATATACAAAATTTAGTTTGTTGAATTTGTTTGCATTATAAATGTTGGTTCTGCTGAAGCTGGAGAGAATTTCGTGAGCAAAATTAGGGTGGCGCAAATTAACTATTCATTTTGCGAAGAAACTATATTTTTAATTTTAGGTCAACTGCATTGACAAGCCCGTATACCAATTTGCATTGGCATCCCTGTACGAAACCAGCAAACAATCGATCCCCGACTACTCTTCAATCTTGTAACCGGCAAATCATGTCCCCCATGTCACATCACATCACACAAGACACAACCACAAGCTAATGAGAAAGTATCTCTATGTAAATCTATTAAATTTGTTTTCATTTTTTTTCTTTATAATATTTTCGTGTTTGCTCGCTCATGAATGCTTCGCTACCTTAGCACCCAGCAGTGATCATTTAGTCACTTCGAGTATCGCAACAAGTGTACAACCAACCATTATAGATAAAACTCGTCGTTGATCGTGCGCGAACGCAGATTTTTCTGCAATTTCTCTGAATGTATATCCAATTATTATTGTTTAAAAACGATCGACATGCAATAAATGGTTTTCTGTTTAAATAATAAAAAAACAAAAAAAAACAAACGTCAAATGAAAACAAATCAATTTATGTACAAAATTCTACGCCAAACGGTCGCAATCACAATCGTAACCAATTGATTTGTATTCGGTTTCGATATAAATTTTTTAATGGCGTGTCCTTCAATTTGAATATTATTTCTTTCACTGTGTTTCCTCTTCTGCGGTTCCATATATATGTACTTACAGTTAAATGTGTTTCGTTGGGCGCAGGGCGGACGATTTAATTGCCTCTGGTTTTCGAGTCAATCAAAAATGAATTTCCCTCAATGATCTTGATTCTGTTCAAATTCGTTTGCCGATCATCAACAACAACACGACAAAAAAAAAATAAAAAAAAAAAATAAAAACAAAATAAAAACAAACAAATAAATTTCAAACAAAATTAACGAGGAATATACATATTTTTAAATGGTATATAATATGTTTGTAGATAAATAAGTACATTGTATATGTATTCTTAGATATATTTTAGTAATGTTTTATTTTTATATATTTTTCTTATTCTCGGGGAATGCCTGAATGTGGAGGACGAGCGGTTTTCAAATTGACCAATTCGATTTTAGTTTGTCTAAGATCGTTCCTATTAATGCACATGTTTTAGCTTTTTGCATTCTTATTCGTACCTAATAAAATTAAAGAAGAAATTTTTTAAATAATTTCTTTTCGGCAAAAACGGTTAATAATCTTACTCAAAAAAAAATCGTCTCATCAAAAGGTTTCTTTAAGGAAGTGAAGTGACTAAACTAAAAGTGATCAAAAGAGTGAATGTAACTTCAAGGTCGTTATAAAATATTTTGTACAAAATTTACAAGTTACATAATTTTACAAGAAAAAAATTAAATAAAAAAAGAAGAAATATTATGTGAAGTTTGAAAATCTTGAATTTATTCAAATACCTAAAGTTGTGAAGTAATTTTTTTTGTTGAAAAGAAATTTTCGTGTAAAGGAAAAACACTACAAGTGTTACGTTAGAATCATGTTTACAGTACCATTTCATCGAGATACAATATTAACAACGTCGCTGAGCGATGCTTCAGCACTTTATAATCGCAGGACCGTATGTATAGATTTGCAAAATTATCGGTGTGATTTTAAAAAAAAAATAATTTCATTCAAAATGTGTGTTTTTTTTTGTCTCTATAGTCTAGGGGGTTGTGTTGCAAATAATAATTACTAATTTTAACCCCCAGATGAACTTTGAACTATATTGCACATATTTAATAGTGTTTGAATTGAAAATTAAATTAAAAACCCTATTTTCTGAATAACCTTATTTATGACTTTGGTAAAAATGTTTAATTCTATTTGACAATGTGCTATTTATGTGTTCTTTACGAAAAATACGAGTAGGAATTATGTGTTTAAAAAAAGCCTTAATCGTTTTGAATGCTAAAAATAATATTTTTTCTTTTTGCTTAGACAGCTTTTATTGTTAATTGGAATTTAGGAGAATTAAGGTCGCAGCTTAGATCAATAAATAATAGTACTTTTCAAAAATCAATGCACTTAGCAGTAATTTTTTTTCCAAAAACTATTTTTGCGATTTTAAAGGGCAATTCCCTGCGATGGGAATTCTAGTTCAAGGGAATCATTACAAATATGTTTGTGTGAAAATCTTAAAAGTGACCATTTAATGTGCAACTAATTAAAAAAAAATATTGCATGCAGTGACTTAAGCATTTTTCTGCACATGGTCGGCTTCGGGTTAATCACATTAGAACACTTCCTCTGTTTCTTTTTATTTCTGAACGCGCCCACAAGAAGTCTTTGACCTTTCTCAGTTGTCTTTGTTTTGTTTTTATTGTTGAAATATTTGTTTTGATTTTATTTTGTAGTAGTACCTCGTGGCATGATGGTTTGTGCGTTGGACTGTCATGCCGAAGATCTGGGTTTGATTCCCAGCCACTGCCACCTACAAAAAACAGAAATGTTTTTCCCAAGGTCCTGTCTCTTGTGGGGAACCGACAAATCCTCCAAGAGTATACTTGTCACCAATAAGTGCTTCTCATCTAGCCGTTCGGACTCGGCTAAAAATTGTAGGTTTCGCTCCATTCCTGCCCAACAACATACAGTCACTAGGCCCTGCTTCTTCACGAGCTGTTTCGCCACCAAATTTTTTTTTTTTCTTAAATATTGTTAAGAAAAATAGTTTTACATATTTCATTGTGTCCGCTAAACTGGAAAGTCTGGGATAGTCAGGAAAGGTGCAGGGAAATAATTCCACGTGCATCTGCTCTACATGGGACTTTATTCCATCTTAAGTTTGAATCTGTACCACTTTTCAAAGTGCAATTTATTCTCACGAAAAAGAGAATTTATTGCACTTTTTAGCGAGAAAAATATCCACTTGGAATGTGGAGTTTTTTATGGGAATAAATTTTCCTTTTTTTATTTGATTCGTTCTAAGAAGGTATTTTTCTTATAACATATTCCAGGGCTGCCAAATATTTATTTTATTGAACCCTAGGGTAGGCATGAAAGAATGGATAGTACGAAGTTTCGGAGATATTAAGTGCTTAAAGTGCATTTAATTGATGCAAAATTACGTTATTTTATCAGATCAGATTTTTGAATATTTTTTTTTTTTTTTTTTTGATGAAAGTTATGTAAAACTTATTTTGACACTTGCCAGACACCTACAGTTTGACCAATCGTCAGCCAGGCACCTATAAAGATGTCAAAAAGTTGTGAAATTTACGTTATAGTATTAAAGCCGAATTTTAAATACATTCTTCGAGCAACTGTTACAATATATTTTACAAGCTACCAGACACCTACAGTGGTACTTTAGACAAAAAATACGGTGAAATAGTTGCCCGAAGTACATTAAACGTTAGCTTTGAAGCTAAAACGCAAATTAAAATACTTTTTTGAAAATCTTAAAGTATCTGGCAGACATTAAAGCAATCAAAAATGTATACCTTCAAATACATTCATACCTAGATCTTTGGAAAATGCAAGTTAAGTTCTTTTGGTTTAAGGTGAATTAACTTCATTTTAATATGTAAATTTTGGGTTTTGGAATTTTGACATGCATACATGGGATATTCATAACAAGCATATTCGCTAGGCTCTTGTTAGCATTAATATAGAACTTTATAGGGCCTTGTTAAGGACCAGATACATCGAAAATAACAGTGGACCTTTATTTTCAATTGGTTTCTCACTGAGAGATATTTTATTTGCCAAATTTCATATTGGTCTCGGTCTGAGATTTATTTATTAAGTTTTTAGGTCTTTTGGTGAGATTTATCATTTAACTTTAAGAATAACTCTTATCTGATGACTTATTTTACAAAAATAAGTAAATAAAGGGAAATGATCAAACTTAAACCCTTGCCACAGAAAATAAATCAAAAATTGTACTTTCTCTCCAAGAAAAAGTAGATAAATCGGTGCTGTTTGAAATATTTCAGTTCTTCTTAAAATACTCGTATGAATTCATGAGCATAAGAATTGATTTTCTGTGACGACGAGAACTCGTTGTCTCGGTGTCATCTCGCTCACCATGGACGTCGTCCAAACGTGATTTTCACTGCCGTGGTCATTCTGGTACACGTTTACACGGTTGTCTGTGTTGTGGTTTTCTCGCTATGGTCTCGTTTTGGTCTCAGCGGGACACTTCTTGTGGTTTTTTCAGTGTGCATGTTTTGCCGTCATCTTGCTTTGGTCTCATTATTTTTATTTATTATTACTATTTTTTCAACTTCGACTTCAACCATTCCTCCATTCCTGTGTGCGTGTTGTTGGCAGGAATGGAGGGGACATACAATTTTTTGCCGAGTCCAAGGTATAAAGTACGAGGTACTACAAATAAGCTAAAAACTCGGTTAAAAATTCCAAACCGTGGTTTTCAATTTCATGGTCATTGTGGTCGTCTTGCTGTAGTCTTTCACCGCCGCCGCCGTGCCAACTTACACGGCTTTCTATGTCTTGGTTTACTCGTTATAAAGGGTGATTTTTTTGAGGTTAGGATTTTCATGCATTAGTATTTGACAGATCACGCGGGATTTCAGACATGGTGTCAAAGAGAAAGATGCTCAGTATGCTTTGACATTTCATCATGAATAGACTTACTAACGAGCAACGCTTGCAAATCATTGAATTTTATTACCAAAATCAGTGTTCGGTTCGAAATGTGTTTCGCGCTTTACGTCCGATTTATGGTCTACATAATCGACCAAGTGAGCAAACAATTAATGCGATTGTGACCAAGTTTCGCACTCAGTTTACTTTATTGGACATTAAACCAACCACACGAATGCGTACAGTGCGTACAGAAGAGAATATTGCGTCTGTTTCTGAGAGTGTTGCTGAAGACCGTGAAATGTCGATTCGTCGCCGTTCGCAGCAATTGGGTTTGTGTTATTCGACCACATGGAAGATTTTACGCAAAGATCTTGGTGTAAAACCGTGTAAAATACAGCTCGTGCAAGAACTGAAGCCGAACGATCTGCCACAACGTCGAATTTTCAGTGAATGGGCCCTAGAAAAGTTGGCAGAAAATCCGCTTTTTTATCGACAAATTTTGTTCAGCGATGAGGCTCATTTCTGGTTGAATGGCTACGTAAATAAGCAAAATTGCCGCATTTGGAGTGAAGAGCAACCAGAAGCCGTTCAAGAACTGCCCATGCATCCCGAAAAATGCACTGTTTGGTGTGGTTTGTACGCTGGTGGAATCATTGGACCGTATTTTTTCAAAGATGCTGTTGGACGCAACGTTACGGTGAATGGCGATCGCTATCGTTCAATGCTAACAAACTTTTTGTTGCCAAAAATGGAAGAACTGAACTTGGTTGACATGTGGTTTCAACAAGATGGCGCTACATGCCACACAGCTCGCGATTCTATGGCCATTTTGAGGGAAAACTTCGGAGAACAATTCATCTCAAGGAATGGACCGGTAAGTTGGCCACCAAGATCATGCGATTTGACGCCTTTAGACTATTTTTTGTGGGGCTACGTCAAGTCTAAAGTCTACACAAATAAGCCAGCAACTATTCCAGCTTTGGAAGACAACATTTCCGAAGAAATTCGGGCTATTCCGGCCGAAATGCTTGAAAAAGTTACCCAAAATTGGACTTTCCGAATGGACCACCTAAGACGCAGCCGCGGTCAACATTTAAATGAAATTATCTTCAAAAAGTAAATGTCATGGACCAATCTAACGTTTCAAATAAAGAATCGATGAGATTTTGCAAATTTTATGCGTTTTTTTTTTTTTAAAGTTCTCAAGCTCTTAAAAAATCACCCTTTAGTATAGCCATGAGACCATGACATCTTCACGTGATTTTTGTCACTGTGCACGTCTTATCACTCGTTTTGCTGCAGTCTTGCGCCACACGAGATGCGACTACATTTGAAATTAGTGAACTTTTAAAACATTATTAATAAATTATTAACAAGAATATATTTAAAGGCTGTAACCCAACTTTGAACATAGCAAAAGAGTTATTTCTTGCCGTTTCCAATGATTTATAACTCATTTACCTTTTTGGCACATTCGGCAATATCTACAGAGTCGTTATCACTATCACTAGGTCTAATGCTTTAACATGACTGATTAACTTCCAGTATTCTGACAGTTATCTGCAAAATATTGACAAACAAAAATGAACAAATTCATTCTTTTGGGCAATGAACTGCCACTTTTTTTAAAACGCTAAATAGATGCCATTTTTGGTATTTTTGATTTTTTTTTTTGTAATGAATAACTTGACAATTTGTAATTTGTGTAAATCTGCCATTTTTTATATTAAAAACAAAAATTATTTATAGCCTATTTCCGGTCAAAAGATTTTTAAACCTTTCGGTCTAAACCTTAATGAAAACAAGTTTCTTAAATAACCGTATAATTACCTAGTAAAAATATTGTAATCATAAATTTAGTTAAATTATTCCGAGCCATAGCATTTTTTTTTAATTAATATTGAAGTATTAAAGTATTTTACTTTTGAATATAAGAACTTAATTGTAATGATTTGTTGAAATATTTATACCTGGGATTAGAACTTGACATTGAATTTTAATTCAATTTAAAAAAAAAAATAACTAGTTGGAAGACATTTACATCGTTCATCATCCAACCGGAAGTGCAAATATATAGTTTAAATTTTTGTTAAAAATCTTGATGAGGGAAGACAAACCATGCCGCATAACACCAAAACTTGATCGATAATATCAAATATCTGAAAATTTGTATGTAAAAAATACATGCAACTTAAATGTGTTTGTAAATTTAATTTATTGCTAAATGCTTTTTGTTTTAAACCAACTTAATACCCCTCAGGAAATTGTTATTCTTAACCAGAGTTGTAAAGTCCTTAAGTACAGTTGTACTTAAGTAATTTGTAAGTACCCAGTACATTGTACTTGTTCTTGAAAAAAACAAATACCATGTACTTGGTACATGAAAAACACCAAGTACTTTGTCAAGTACTTTGTTCCAAGTACTTGTACTTGGTACTTTAATACTGCCCAGTACATTTTCAAGTCAATTTCTAGTACAAGTCAGTTTTTGAGTTGGGTAGAAATCATTACAAAAAAAGCCAATTAAGAATACATGTAATTTGTAATTGAACTATTTCAAGTTTCTGATTACATGCTATTTGCAATTGAAAATTACAATTACAAACTACATGTAATTAAAAAAAAAATAACTACTGGATTTAATTACATGTAATTGGAAAAAAGTAATTGAACAAAAAAAAATCAATTGAAAAAACCTATAATGATTACTTTTTTGTATTCATTAGACACAAATGTAACTGATTACACAAACGTGGCATCTAATCCGTGCGTCAGCGTCGTTTCAATAATTGTTGTTCGATTTTTGTTTTTTTTTTTTTAATTTCCAGCCTGTCAAACCTCAATCTCCGTTGTGTTCAACATTTTACTCCGTCTGTCCTAGTATTTAATTCATTATTACTTTTTTTTTAAATAACTTTCGAAAATAATTTAATCGATAAATAATTAAAAATATAATATCCCTACCATACGAAAATAAATCACACAAAAATAAATACAAACAAAAAAATAAAGAAAAAAAACTTCAAAATATTTAGAACGTAACCCGTCTATGCAATTAATTTGTATTTATTCGATTTTTTGTTTTCTTTGTTTGTATATTGCTCTGTTTTTAGATAAATCATCATTCTCGACATAATAAAAAAGGATATTTAAAAATACAACCTCAATAATGTGAAGTGTGTTAAATTTATTTTAAATTAAAAAAAAAAAAAAAAAAAATTCTTCAAATGTTTGCTTTTGGAAATTTAATTAAAAGTTAGAGTTAAGAGGCCTATATAAAATACAGGGTGGCCCAAAAGTATACTCATCCGCGGTGTTGTTTTGCTATATCTACCTTTGGACTTGAATTACATAATATAATATTCGTATTTATTATTTGCAATTCAAAGTAAATTGTTGAGTTCTGTACAGAACCAGTTCCAGTCTCAGTCACAGTAATAATAAAAACTAAGGCCTGATGAGGTGAATACCGAACGATGCGGTGACAACATAAAAGACCAGTTTTTTCAGTACGTTATCACTGATCTAACTACACTGCATGGGAGATAGTTTATGTTAAACGTCAACCTGATGACACAGATGTGCTTAGACCCCTATTACACGATGATCCTTTGGGTCTGACTCTTCAAAATCCAATGGGTTGGAAATTGAAATGACAAAATATAGCTTTAAATATTCTGTCAAAAAAATAACATTTCGTGATTGCAAACGATATCGGTTGATTGAGTTGCGACGTACGTTTTGTATGTTTCGCCAACCTGAGCTGTGTAAATCGTTCATTTCAAATAGTTGAATCGTTCAAAAATCGATCACTAAAATGATTCGATCATTAATCAATCGATTATTCGATCTTTTTTATTTCACTTAATTCATTTTTCGATGTTGTTCTAATTCGATTTTTATTTCGATTAAATCCAATCTCTCTGACCTCAACTCGATACTGTACTGTTGATAGAACCTTAACCATTCCAAATTAACAAACAAAACAATTTGTATTTAAAACTGTAAGGAAGATCTTAGTTTTTTACTGCTCCGGTGAAATGTGATTCTGCGTCGATTGATTGATTGGTTGACATTTGGATCGAAAATATAGTTTATCCCCTATCGATCAAGCCATTTACTATGAAATTCTATTGAAAGATGGCTTTGATGTCCATGGAATGAGAAACCTCTAAAAAATAATAAATTTTTGCAGGATTTTTACTGCTCCAGAAAGAAGGAGCTTTTAGGGCTGTTAAGGGGACATTTGGATCTAAATACACTTTTTCTGTCAAAATATAGTTTGTCCCCTATCTGTCAAGCCATCAATTGTCAAATTACATCGAAGGATGGCTAGGATGTCGATAGATTAAGAAACCTCTTAAAAAATCTGAAATTTTTGAATAATTTTTACTGCTTACTTAACTTACGTAACATTGGTTATCCAATACCAATATCCAATACTGCTGAGGATGTTGGCGTTAACGCACTCAATAAAACCTTTGCCTCAATACCATTGGCACTGGTGCCTTCGTCGAGTCTATCAGAAATTCTACCACTAACGGATCAGTCAAATAATCTTGGTTTTGGTTTTTGCTCTGCAGATAGTGCTGATGTTTTTGAAGGTTTGCCTTCTGTTAAGTCCAAGGCCGTTGGACTGGACTCTATTCACCCTAAGGTTTTGTATATGATTTTTCAAATCATGTTGCCGTATCTTACCTTCGCCTTTAATACAATTTTAATACCAGGAGTATATCCTGACCTTTCGAAGGTAGTTAAAATTATACCACTCCCAAAAATCGTGTAAGTCGTTGAATTTTGGCCTTTCTTACTTTTCGAAGGGCTTTGAGAAAATTTTGCAAAAACAAATCAATGCTTATCTTACGGCGAACTCAGCTGTATCACAGCACTTTTGAACGTTAAGACATAAGGCAAGCGTTGGATAAGGATGATGTTACATTTTTGTTTTTTCTTGGTTTCTCAAAGGCCTTAGACACAGTTAACTATGCCAATTTATGTAAAAAGCTTATACAGAAGTTTAATATTTTCACCATGTTCTACAAAGCTTATATGTATGTATTTATATTCTTATTTGACTAATAAAATACAAGCAGTTCAAGTTGGGAACAGCATGTCTAATATTTTTGCCAATTGCTACTGGTATTCCTCAGGGATCCATATTGGGTCCTCTGCTGTTCTCTATTTACGTCAATGAACTTCCATCTTGAGTTGATAACTGTTCTTGTCAAATGTATTCTGATGACGTCCAGCTGTACCTAAGCTGATTCCTTGGACTCATTGAACATGGAATTTTCAGTGTTTTCAATGAACCCCTTGGAAAATTTTAAATTGGTCAATTGGTCACAATGTGACCTGTGCTGAATGATGTGCTGAATGACAAGTTCATTCTATGTGTGCGTGTTTAACTAGTTTTCACTAATACTTTGCAATTCTTATCAATCCAGCTGTTCGTTTTAGTTTATAGGCAAATCAAATTGACAGCCGATGATTGCCATCTTTATTTGATAATCTCTGGTCTAGTTCTTAATTTTTTTCTGCCGATTATGCTGAGGAATACTCCAATCGAATACGTTAAAACTACCAAACGCCAATTTTCATTCCATCTTTGCAAATTCCTTACTGCGCAATATTATAGAAATTCAAAACACAACCAGAATTAAAAAAGATTTTAAGAAATAATTTTTCAGTAAATATTTAAATAAAATTCTAGAAAAAGCAGTCAATTTTTGTTCTCATTATTGTTTAATTGTATTGGATTTAATTTTAATATTAATTGAACTTATTGCTTGCTCCACTCTGTAAAATTAGCTTAAAACTATCTAAGGTTGGGTAAGAAGGGGTGATGATATGGTTGTCCACATCACCTCATTCGGATCTCCAAGGATCCATTGTGCTCCTCAGGATGTAGGTGAAAAAAGAGGAAAGGGAGATAGTGGAAGTCTTAAGAGTGGGGTGCCTCCTTGAACCATCCTGAGTTCTGAATGAATTTCAGGATTCTATTAAGTGGCAAAAATGAGATGTAGTCCAAATTGTCGAAAAAAATATTCCCCGAGGGCTGTTTTCCTGGTTCTGTTTAAGCTGGGGCATCACACAGAAAGTGATACGAGCCATCCTCCACCTCTTCGTCTTGACACCCTATATATAGGTCAGATGAGCTTATGCCCATTCTGGTCATGTGGGTTCTCATTGAGTTGTGACCCGTTAGGACTCTAATCAAGAGAGACAGTTGATGTCTGCTTAGCTTAAGTAAGTGCATTGTTTTTTCCTTAGAGATATCTGGCCATAGATTCCTTGAAACCCGACACGTGTCAATTGTTGACCATCTGTCGTTGGCGGCCTCAAGGAATCTCTGGTGAATTTTATTTTTCCTTTGTTCCAGTGGCATAAGTACCCAGGGCCAAATTTGACTCGGTTCAAGTGATGAACCTATTTTGGCCAATTCATCTGCCATTTCACTGCTGTAAATGTCATTATGTCCTGGGACCCACCGAAAACTGACCGAATTTGTCTCGCCGAGTGATCTCAATTCACTACGGCAACGATCAACCAGATTGGACTTCGTGACGATTGACGAAATGTTCTTGATTGCTGCCTGACTGTCTGAAGATGTCCATGTTTTTGTTTATCAATTTACATGTTGAAAGATATTTTGCGACCTCATTAACTTAAAGCACTTCCGCTTGGAAGACACTGCAAAAGTTGGGGAGCTTTATTGATCTGTTCATGGGTGGGTTAACTAAGAACATACCTGACCCTACCCTAGTTTCCCTTTTGGAACCGTCTGTAAAGACCGATACATGATTTACGTTAAAGACCCGGTTTTCCTTCTAGAGATCCCTCGTTGGTAAGTCTGTCAGTGCGACTGAATTAAAATCTAAGTACGGTGAAATAAAGTCCGTTTTAACTTCTCGTGCCGATGAAGTTCGTTATGGTTCTTTGACCCCAGTGGCCCTGTTTCCAGTTCTTACACTCTGTAAGTCGTAGGGCACTTTTAGCCGCCATCTCCTTTGTAAATACGAGGGTGGGTCAATAAGTCCGTGACTTTTTGAATTTCTAACCTCTTTACTGAAACAGCAACACTGCTGCGTCAGTTAGTCACTAATTTGAGGAGAAAATGGAAAAAAGTGAATTTCGTGTGCTTATTAAGCATTATTTCTTGCGAAAAAAAACCATTACCGAGACCAAGGCTAAGCTTGATAAATACTATGGGGACACTGCACCATCGATTTCAATGGTAAAAAAGTGGTTTACTGAATTTCGTTGTGGCCGTACAAGCACTGAAGATGCCGAACGTCCTGGACGCCCAGTTGAGGTCTCTACACCCGAAACAATCGAAAAAATTCACGATATGGTGTTGGCCGACCGAAGATTGAAAGTGCGAGAGATTGTGGAAGCCGTAGGGATCTTGCATGGCTCAGTGGTTTCAATTTTGAATGATCACTTGGGCATGAGAAAGCTTTCCGCAAGATGGGTGCCGCGTTTGCTCACAGTCGACCACAAACGCAATCGTGTAACAACTTCACAGGAAGGTTTGGCGTTGCTTAATCGCAATATGGAGGAGTTTTTGCGCCGTTTTGTAACCGTGGATGTAACATGAATCCATCACAACACACCAGAGACCAAACAACAGTCAAAACAGTGGGTTTCTAAGGGTGAATCGGGTCCAAAGAAGGCCAAGGTGGGTTTGTCAGCCAATAAAGTTATGGCGACTGTTTTTTGGGATGCACGCGGGATAATCCACATTGACTACCTTCAAAAGGGAAGAACAATCAATGGGGAATATTATGCCAACTTATTGGACGGATTCAATGACGATTTGAAAAAAAAACCACCACATTTGGCCAAGAAAAAAGTTCTTTTCCACCAAGACAATGCAAGGGTGCACACATGTGCAGTTGCCATGGCAAAAATCCATGAATTGGGCTATGAATTGCTCCCTCATCCACCCTATTCTCCAGATTTGGCTCCGAGCGACTACTTCTTGTTCCCAAACCTGAAGAAATGGATGAAGTCATCTCGCAAACAAAGGCCTATTTTGAGGACCTCGACAAATCATTTTTTTTTGGAAGGGATACAAAAATTGGAGAAGCGTTGGACAAAGTGTATAGAGCTCAAGGGAGACTACGTTGAAAAATAAAATAATTTTTTGATAAAAAAATCTGTGTTTTATTCCAAAAGTCACGGACTTATTGACCCGCCCTCGTAAATCGAGTGGGCTAGTGAAATGAATGTTTCTAGGGCTGCAGTCGGAGTAGTCCTCATGGCACTAGTTATGCCAATTCACGCCAATTTCTAAATTTTAGACATATTTTTAAGATTGGTTGCCTTTTCCAAAGCTGGCCACCAAACCAAACATGCGTACGTAAGGATAGGCGTGATACTAACTGTGTACATTCAATGAATGGTTTTGGGGCTGGGACCCCATCTCTTGCCGAAAATTCTACTACAGGTGTTGAAAGCAATTGCAGTTTTCTTTTCTCTCTCTTTGATGTTTTCTTCCCAGTTTAGTTTCCGATCGAAAACCAGACCAAGATACGAGTATATAAAACCAGTTCTGTCTTAAGAGGCTTGACATTTAGTCCTCAGCTACTAGCCCATTTACTGAGCTTATCAAAGGCGGTCTGTAAGAGTTCGCACAGAGTGGGAACGAACTTACCTAAGACCATTATCACGATGTCATCAGCGTACGCTACGACTTTGACTCCGCTTAGATCAAGTTCAACTAAGATCCAATTAACAACCAAAAGCCAAAGAAGAGGAGATAAGACTCCTCCCTGTGGCATACCCCTACACGTCCTAGCTTTTAGATTGCTGTCACCCATTTATGCATATAAAATTCTAGTATGAAGTATGGAATCAATCCAATTTGACAGCATCGAATCGATGCTTATAGAGTCTAGGGCTTTTCGGATAGCATAATTTTCAACATTATTGAAGGCCCCTTCTATGTCAAGGAATGCTCTCAGAGTGAATTCTTTGGGATGGATTGATTTCTCAATCGTGCCCACCCTTTCATGTAGCGCCCGCCGTCTCAACAGATTTGCCCTTCATATATGCATGTTGGGCCTGAGAGATAACACTTTCATTTAGATTCAGGCGAATGTGTGTTTTTATTAGTCTGTCAAAGGCCTTTAAAAGAGAGGAGGGTTGATTAGTGTGGGTGGGCTTGCCAGCTTATAACTATCTTATAAGATATTGTATTTTGTATTTGTATCTCACACTTATTAAGCAAAATAAATAAATAATGTTGAAAATCATTGAAAAGGGTGATTTTCCTTGTGGCGCCATCTCTATTTCAATAGTGAAAACCCTGAAAAAAGTGATTTCAATAAAGTCACGAATATTCCTAGATATTAAGGAGCATAGAGCGTTTAATGGCTTATGTTGTTTTCGATTGGCATTTTGAAGTACTCCCTTAGCACTCCATTTTAACTCCTACTATTCCAAAAGCCCTCGATTGGCTGTTTCGAGTAATGTTTTCAGAGTCTTTTTCTGGTCCTGATTTCAAGAAGGAGTAGAATTCGAACATACTCGTAGGCATTCATATATGTATAGTTTTTTCTTGGACTATTTGTCATAAGTGAGTCAGTGGAACAGTCTGAAAATTTTATTGAAAACGATATTATCGAAGTTCTGTTTACTTCTCAAAAATCAAAACAAATATGACAGTATTGCCGCCATTTGCAATAGTTATATCATCTTCCGGTAAAGTGATTTATTTCGGGCTACCCTGTATGTACTTTACTCGCAATTATTTCCTATTTTATATGAGTTGGTATGTAGGTAATAATAAAAAAAAAAACAAGGTCAATGGGAATGTATAGAGTTCATTTAAGCTGTTTGTTTTCATGAAGTATTTAGTGACTGCAAAAAAACAACTTAAATTCTGTACATTGTTTTGGGATGCGTCCAATAAACTGCGTACTAACATTTACATTTACAAAGATACATACATACGTGACCTATTAAAAATCACGTTCATTATAGATTTTTTTTCAAAACATTTTTATTTTTTTTTTTATGAATAATTTTTAATTTAAGTTACAAGATAACACAAGTTCCACAAGTAGCTTACTAAACAACAATAATTTAGATATATGTATGTTGTAGGTACATACATATTTATACGCATGTAGTTATAACACACATTTAAATTGGCTTTTATTCTTTGAAATAAAATATATTGTTTTTATAAACAAGAGGCGAAGGAGAAAAATAACAAAATTTAAGAGCAGAATGACATTGATTCAATTTAAATAAACAAATAAATAAAACGTTTCGATCTTTAGCCAGCAATAAACAAATTTTAGTTTATTTTGTATGATATTTTATTTAATGGATGTTTGGTTAGCAATCTTTCAAAAAATAAAGTGTTGCGCTTTGTGTTAGAAGCTCTTATTATAAAGATATTTTTTTTGCTTTAAAAGTTGGACTTATAGACCGGGTGCATGGAGGCCGTTCTGAAATTCATATATAATGGTCAATAAGCTACCCAGCAGCTAGAGAAAATCGATAGTTGCCCTTGTTAGACCCTTGCTAGCATCAATGTTAAACTTTTTAGGGTCTTGTTAAAAACTAAATTATTTTTCCTTCAAGTGGGAAGGTTTAAAGTTTGCTAACAGCCAGCTTATTATATCACATAATTATGATGGTTTAAAGTAGTCTATGATATTTTTAACGCACACACAGCAAAAATATGTGTGCGTATTGTTGACTCAGCTCAGGTGGATGACAAATAAATAAAATTTTGTTTATTCATGGCATATTTAAAATAAACAAAAATGGCATTCAACAATGTCTGGAAATTTTTGTTCTTATAGATCTACTCGTAGATATGTATTTAACCAAATATTTATTTGTTTGATAAGTTATAGATCATTTTCTACAGTAAACACAGCCTTGCTTGAATAACATCGCACATTCAAACTTCTCTAATGGATCTCATAAAATTAATGTATATGTACCTTACTCATTAAGGTAGTTCATGAATTATTTTTCTTATAGCTATATTCTAGGCATTTAATGCTTCCCTTTCTCCCCGAAGTATACCCTGATTCAAGATCGAGAATCATTGGTTTAGGAATCATAGCTGTTTTTCTATTATAAATAATTTTGGCCTTATTAACATACTGACTTAAAGTGATAGTTGTAAAGTACTTAAGTACCTTGTAAGTACCCAGTACCTTATATTTGTTCTTGAAAAAACAAGTTATATGTATGTAAGTACCTTGTAAGTACCCAGTACCTTGAACTTGCACTTGAAAAAAAAAACAAGTACAATGTACTCGGTATTTGAAAAAAAACTAAGTACAAGTACTTTGTTTCAAGTACATGTAATTGGTACTGTTATACTGTCCAGTACATTTTCAAGTACTTTAGAAGTACAAGTCCATTTCAAGTACTATTCAATTAAAATTCCATCGCAAGAACAAGTCAATTTCAATTACTTTTCAAGTACAATTCGTTAAGCAGTCTTTTTGAGCTATCGAATAATGAAAGCCATTGTGAGACTTTAGCGAGATGACGCCAAGACAACGAAACTCCATGAGCCGTCGTGTTCTGTGTTTTTGAGTTGAAGTAGCCATTATTCGATAGCTCAACCAGACGACTCAACAAATTGTACTTGAAAAGGACTTGTACTTGAAATTGACCTGTGCTTGAAATCAAATTGTACTTCAAAAGTACTTGAAATGAACTTGTACTTCTTCAAAAGTATTTGAAAATGTTCTGGGCAGTATTAAAGTACCAAGTACATGTAAATACTACAGGGGGATTTGACTGGATATCCAAATTGGGGACAGTATACCGAATGCAGCACGAGCTTTATTACTTCTTTAACGTCCACGACCAGATTCGTACCGCCATTTGCAGAAACAGTACTGTAAAGGTAGTTAAACTGTTCGACTTCTTCAACTGGTATCTCTTGTAGAATAATACGCTAAGTTGTGGATTAGCCTATTAGTATTATTTTTGTCTTTTTGCTGTTGATTCTTAAACCACTCTAATCCCCCTTCACAACAGTGTTTGGGACATTTCGTTCAGCCCACTGATGTTATTTGCCGGGATACATACATATGTCATGGGCATAATCTAACTGGCTGGGGCTCTCAAACAGTCTCCATTGAAGGCAATGTCGCTCCGCTATTCCAAAACTATCCGTCAATACTTCGTGCATCGCCAGCAGTAGGGGAATTGGCATAAGAACATCCCCTTATCCCACACTTTGTTGCAATTCGAAGGAGTCGGATAGCTGCTTATTGTATGCGTTGTTGTAAGATTCTCTAATAATGGTAACGATTTTTTCCTCTACCAAGCAATGATATCCATATACATTCTCGGTTAAACGACCAAAAGTCTTCTCAAAACCAAAGAACATTAGGTAAAGCGGTGATTGAAATTCTATAGACTGCTCAAAGCCAGCGAAAGCCAGCTAGAATGCCTGCTAATGTAGACTCGTTTCTATCCTTTATCCGTTCGAGAACAATGGTTGCCATTAGTTTTGAAAACAAAAACGACAAAACGGTTATACCACGTCAATTTTTGAAGTTATTAAGGTCACCTTTCTTTGGCAGCTTAAAATCAAAGCATCCTTCCAGTCTTTGGGATAGTTTTTGTTTTTTTCAAAGAAAGAATTTGCATCAACGGATATAGAATACTGGCCGTTGGTTGTCACGAAATCGGCTTTTAGGAATTCGGCTGGTATTCCATCAAGTCGAACTGCTTTTTTAAAAAAAAAAAGATATTTATTGAAGTTTGGATTTTCGATACTGAAGGGAGTTCGCTGTCAATACCCCTATAGGATCTGCGCATCTCAGTAAGTTGGGGCACTTCAGCTTTCTTACTTACTTATCCGGCCTCCGATCCATAGAGGTTCTCTGTCTGAGATATTTCGGTGTTCCTCGCACGCTCCCTCCAGTCCAAGCAGAAATCGTCTGGTCCCTGTAGCTGAGGTTCGGTCTTCCTGGTCATCTCGAACGTGGGGCTGGGATTTGAAGATTTTCTTGGCTAGAGCGTTGTCCATTTCCTCGATGTGGCCGAGCCAGTGTAGTCGACGTGTTTTGGCTCTTTGGACTGCACCCACATCTTGGTACAGTTCTTACAATTCACTATTGAATCTTCTACTCCATTCGTCCTCTTCGCATAGAGGGCCAAAGAGAGAGAGTAGAACTGGTAAAATTAGCTTTTTGTACAGCATGCACTTCGTCTTTCGACAAAGGAGTTTTGAACCCATTTTTGGGCCAAACCGAAGTAGCAGCGGTTCGCTAGGGTAACTCTTCGTTGGATTTCCACTAAGGTGTCGTTCGTGGAATTGATGTGTGTTCTAAGGTAGGTGAACTCTTTGATTACCTCGAAATTAGTGCTACCAACAGTGAAGTTTAATCCTAAGCAATGGACAGATGAGGCTTTGTTTGTTGAAAGCATATACTTTGTTTTGCCCTCATTCACTTCAAGACCAACGCGTTTCGCCTTTTCATCAATAGCTGTGAATTCTTCTAGTACAGCTCGGTTGACTTCGCCAGTAGAAGCTCTTGGCGACTTATGCTATCATATGCGGGTTTGAAGTCTATGAACATATGGTGGAAAATTAAAATTCGTAGGTCTTTTCCCAAGCCCTCCCTACATCACCGGTAGTGCGTATATTATCGAATTCTTGCAATGAGTAATCTGATAGAGAGATGCTCTCACAAAAGTCTTGATTTTCTTGTCAACCTCCTTCAGGGTCTTGGAAGAGTGGAATGAACCTGGGTATTAAATACGCCCGTGGAATGTTGAGTTTCTGACGGGCTTTTTTTATTCTTTAGAGTTCTTCAAAACAGCCTCCCAGAGTCTTGTGTTATGTCTCTACAGGGCATAAAAGTGCTGCCCAAGAATGTCATTTCCTCCTGAATCCCCAGTACATTAATGATGTTGTTCCCATGTTGCGCAGTATAACAAGCCGCTGGTTTTAAGTGTACCATCAGCGTTTAGTGACATTCCCCTGAATGAAAAATTTATTAGCTTAACCTAGCATTTTCTCGACACCTTCCTTTGTTTTTGCGAAAAAGAGAATTCGTCCGCATATGCCCAGGCTTCAATGTCTTCTCTCCGGTGGACAGTTCTGTGCCGTAAAAATAGTTCATCTGGCGCAGCAATTCGTCTATCGGGATGTTAAAAAGGACCGGTGAAAGAAAGTCACCTTGTTTAACTCCTGTTGATTTGAACTGCTACTGGTTCGAAGCGGCTGGCGATGAATTGATCGAAAGAAAGCATACCCGATGAATGGAACTTCAGCACCGATGATGAGAAAGGTTATGCTCTTAATTTTACCAACTACAGATGCATGAGTCTCCTTAACATCACATCTAAGATCTTGTCTGGAATTCAAATCGATACCTGCCATACGACCTTTTCATCAATTTCAAGGACACGTATGACAGCATCTATACAGACGAGCTATATAGAATAATATCTAGTGTTGCCATCGTTCTCAAATTTGTCCGTTTTTGCAGGATGACTATGTGATGGGGCTTCCCTGGATAAAAGGTGAAGTGTTTCAGTAAAAATAACCCTCCACTCTTTCGTTTACTGGCACCAACAACCTTCTTTTCAAGGGCATACGCAAAAGGGGGCAGATAGGGGTGCTTCCCCCCCTCTTAATTACAATATATTTCGTATATTAGGCAATTTATTTTCTTTTGGAAGCAAGATTTCTTTCCCAAAACTATTTCTTAAATGAGGTTGACCCCCCCCCCCTCTCTAACCAAAATCCTGCGTACGCCCTTGCTTATATCCAGTTGAGGTAGTATAGGTACCGGATAGTCACCGTAGGCACCAGGGAGGTCAGAGTAAAATATGGAAAACAAAACTTGTGAACGCTTGTGGCCTCTTAATTACACACGTGTCGGATTCTCTTTGAACACAAAAAAAAACATTTAGCTGTCAATTAATAAATATCACACAAAAATCGCTGTATATTTTACATAATTTCCATCAAAAGAATTCCAAATAGTTTTTCCTGCCAACACCAATATAAGTAGCTTTACCCTCGTCTTCATTATGAACATGATTTGTCTGTTAAACGTTTTTATTCCAGCTCTATTGACGGCATACACAAACGACCTCCTATGATACACGTTTGCTCTACCATCAAATGCGGATTTTCATTAATTAAAATTCTCTTTAAAAAAAAAACCCAGCCAACCTCCAATTGTTATATAAATTTTGTTATATAAAACCAAAACATCATTATAACTTCAGTCAACTTAATTCAACAAATAATATAAAATCAACTAAAACACTAAAATCTCAGAGCTTATAAAGTTGTAAATTTTTAACCTTTTTTTTCCAGTTTCCTGGATAATAATTTTGTTTTCAATTGAATAAATTAAATATTTTAATTTCATCTTTATTAAATTATATTTAAATATTTTTTGAATTAAAAAAAAAAACATTTCTTTGGCCCTCTTGCATATTTAAACGGGTTCGAATTTTTTGACGGTCAAGGTCTCTTGTTGTTTATATATTCATGAGTTGTTTTTTTTTTTGCTTCTTGTATAATGAAGACCAATTGCTGTCAAACTAATGATACACGTTAAGTGTTTGTTTACTAGAAAGCTATAAAATGTAACCATTTCACTTTTGCCTTATTTTATTGTGTAGATTTGTTGAAAATTGACTGGTGGTAACTTTTAACCCTTATTAGTCGACTGATTAGTGTGTTGCCACATTATTAAGTTGTGACCGGTTTAACTTATTTGCACTTTGCATTTTCACAGAGACAAGTTGATCGACTATGTGTTGTGTAGCAATGACCTTCCACCGTAGAGGTGTCATCGCCGTCGTCGTTGCAGTTGGTAATTAATGTGGTTTTTCATAAAAGTACTATCTATTTATAAAAGAGTCAAATAAATACGACGAGAAATACTGACTATAGTTTACTATAATTAATGTTGCAATTAGATTCCGTTTTGAGTTATACGATCATGATAATAAAGGTACATCAAATGTATGGTTGAAATCGATTATGAAAGTGGTTTGAGGTAGCTTATATAATATTATTAGTAATTTTAATCATTGTTTTCATTAAGAAGTTTGTAGAAGTATAATATTGTGTTTTATCAGTGTCAGGTGTCAGTAAAATGCAAAATTAAACAAATTAGCTTCAGGTGACATTATAACTGGCAATAAAGTAGGTTTCTTCGCATTCTCATTTATATTATAAAAGGTCTTTCAAAGATGATGAAGTTCGATTTTGAAATGTAAATAAAACAAGTTTTATGTGATATATCCACTCATTTGTTTTATTTAACAAGGCACTTTATTGTGAACGAGGTGCCATATTTTGACTTTAAGAACATCAATTGGACCTTTTAACAAATAGCAATATATTTCTGTCTCGTTCATTTTTAAACGTCAAACTGAAGACTTTGGCACAATGACATTTAAGTAACAACCATTAAGTTTTTATTTTGAAGGCAAGTAAATATTTGAAATTGGTGGGAAATTGCCCGGTTTACTTAATTTTTAAATAGTCTCAATAATCGTTATGTTATATTTCATCAAAATCTTAAGTTCAAATATTTGTACAAACTAGTACGTCCAGCCTTCGAAACTCGAGAGCTGATAATATTATTTGTCAATAAAAGCCTTTAGCAAAGAGAAAAACTGATACCTTTATAACTTAGAGAATTGAATCCAAATTGAATCAGGATTTAGGTCCATGTAGACCTGGATCGGATCGAATCCGGATTACTCGATCCAATCCAGTTCGTTGTCATAAGCCTGTGTCGAAATTTCGATCCGGATTGAATCCGACCCTTCGATCCACTCGTGTAAACATGGAATGAACTACTTATTATTACAATGAGCTACTTATTAGTATTTTCTGCAGCACTGAACGCAGCCATCAGATATTCCAGTTATCTTTCCAGTCAGTGCTGGAAAATTGGTTGGTTGGTGAATGGAAAAAATTGAAACGTCACTTTTAGGTTACTACAGATAAAAACAAACAATTTCTCGGTCTCGCTCTTGCTCGAACTTATTACGCAGTTTTATTTGTTTTTTTTTGTTCTGTGGTGTAATTATTTAATAAATGTTTGCATTCTGCACTTCTGTGCAAAAAAAAAAACCGTTCCAACTATATAAAATTTATAATGCCGTGAGCTTTTGTAGACCGCGTAAATTGTACCACGAAGTTCGTGTTTGTCGTTTTATTTTTTTACGAATGTAAAATTTGCCAAAGTTTACCAGCTTTCGGGCCAAAAACTGCGAAAAATTATAAGAAATGGTAAAATTTGAATGAGTAAAACTGTCAATTTTGAATAAAAAATTAAGACCTTGAAACTCTTTTTTAATTTTGTTTAAGCATGTTTTGAGCCTACTCTTTCTCAAAAAAAAAAATTATACGCAGTTTCACATAAAGGTATCTCTATCTCATGTTTTATTTTTCACCTTTCCACACCGCCCACATCGCCACGGTGTTGTCTCCTTGCGTATGTGTGCATTTGCAAAAAAAAATGTGAATAGGCCTTGGATTGTTTTGAAATATAACTTGTGTGTTATATAAGGAAAATGGGATATCACAAACTTCGCTCCGTCAAACAGAGAGCAAACGAATCCAAATTGTTTTCCCTCAGTAATCTAACAGCAAAACTGTGAAATGATATTGGAAAATCCTGTTCACGATTTGAGATTACTCTGAGAACTCATTTTTCTGAACATGCCTAATGTGTTCGTTTTTATGACACCTTGTATAAACACACCTAATTTCAGTAAATATAGAATGGAAATAAATTGTCAAAATAAACACTTTCACTTTCCAATAATTTTGGACTATCTTATGGGGAATTTTGGTCTGTTCAATAATTTGGATAAAAGTGGATGAAATTAATGGAAGGAGCACACTTAATGTGGGATTTACACGATTGGAAAGATGCCATTATAATGGCAAAAAGAGTGGATTTGTACATTCTTTTGTTGTTGTTTATGTCGTTATAATGCCAGTTTTCCAATCGTGTAACTCCGACATGAACTACAATTCAGTAGAATTAAAATAAATTCCATTATGCAAATGATAAATGTCTGATGATGATTGAAACTTAAGGCAATTATTATTTATTTTTAATTTTTAATTTTTGGCGGTTGACTAGTTAGACAATTTTTCAAAGCGAAGAACTGCGTCGAAGAGTTTGGTTTTAAAGATAATGCTATATTTCCACCAAAGGTTTATCTCAGTTCAGATTTAATCAATCTATTTGATGTTTCCACCATACAAAAAGATTTATTTTGACAGCACCTTTAAAAATGCAAATGATGTTTCATTTTTTTTATGAAGTGGAAAAGAGATAGAAGGTTTCGTGTGAGAAGGACTGACTTCTGCCATGAATGAATCCTTCAGTGCCCTTTAAGAATAAGTTAGTTCGATTCGTAAAAGTATTTGTCCTAGAAAGATTTAACAAGATTAATTTCTAATCTTCAAGATTTACGAAATTTGTATTGCAAATCTTTGAGATCTGAAGAAGATTTGAGGTAAATCTTATTAAACTTCAGATTAGTGTTAGGTTGAAATGTAGTGCATTATGGACCTTTTTTTTGCATGTTTGTGAGTAAATATGATTTCGAGTGTGTTTCTTTATTCCTTCTGAACCTTCAGAATATTCAAAATGAACATTTTGCGTTTCTTTTTTGTTGTTTTTTTAATTCATTCCGGAACATTCGGATGCATTCTTCTTATTCCATTTGAAAGATGGAATAAAAGGAATAAGGCGCGTTCAGTGCACATATTCATGTTTGTATTATCATTTATGGCATATTCTCACTGGTGTTATTCACTTAAAAAGACAAATGCAAGATTATTTGTTAATGTAATCTTGTTTTCATTTTGCATTTCAGCAATTAATAATTAAGTTGATCAAAAATATATTTGTACTCAATTGTTTTGACATAATCAACGAACAACTGATTGCTCTTTTTGATCCCAATTTCGTTTCTTTATTCATTCCATTCAAGATATTCTGGATAAATATTACACCTATTCTATATTTTCTATTTATATTCCTGAATGAATAAAGAAACACACTCTTTGTTTCAATAGATACATATAATATAATCAAACTCAAGCTATTGAACGGACCTTATTTCCCATAGGTATAGTCCAATAGATTGGGAAGAGTAATTGGCTGCGTTCAAGTTTCAAGGAATAGCATATCTAGGATAGCTTTGTATCCATGTATGTGTCTGAACGCCAATCCGCTGTTGTTGACATTTCTCATTGGATATCTTTGTATCCGAAATTTTTTAGGATAGCTTAGGATCTCTTTTTTGCCAATACCTGTTTCATCAGCTGTGTTTTAACAAGGGACTACAACAACACAAACCAATCCAGATCGCTTTAGGTAACATTGAACGCGGCCATTGTTAATTACCATTCGAGTTAGAAGTGTCCATTTTAGAACTAATTTTCATTTGAATTAAAAACCAGATTAATGTATTTAACAAAATACTAATGACTGGTATGGCCCAGTGGTCGAAAATCGAACTTTCCCTATTAATGTCTTAACGGCAACATATAAATATTAAAATTATATTATGCTGGGCTATACCTTGAATATGATAAATATGTTGCCATTAAGTCAGTAAGAACGGGAGATAAAGTAAGTGCTTACGTATGAATATATAAGGCGTTTTTCTTTAGTTCAGAGCAGAGCCTAAACTTTCGAACAAAAAAATGTATTTCTTTGTTAGCTCAGAGAGTCTAGATCTTACAATTTGTGTTTTTGTTTTCTTTCTGAGTGTGTTCTGAGTTTGTTCAGTACGTGATCTATGAGCTCAGAAGAAAAACACAGAGCAGACAGAGTGTTTTGACAACTAGTGTTCCTGTTCAGAGAGGTTTCAGAAATAATTCAGAGCGCTCAGAGAACGATTGGTTCAAAGGATTTTCAGAATATGCTCGGACTGTGTTCAGAGCTCTATTCTCTATTAAAATTTGTCAAATTCTTAATTCTGATCATTTGTCACCTCAATTTTGAAAATCAGTTCAGTGTAAGTGCTGAAAAAGGGACCCAGGCTACTGAAGTAATATGTATCTCATATTTTGAAGGCAAAATGAACATCTGAAAAAGGGTGCGAAGATTTTGAATTGGCGATTTTTTAATTACAAAATATTGCAAACAAAAAATTTCACCCCCTATTACGACTATCAATTATCAACTTGATACTTTGAAAAACTAATCAACTATTCCTTAAATTTTGTACATTTCTTGTGTTTCGCAAAGGTCATTCCCAATAATCAAAACTTTTATCAGTTGCATTTTTCAACAATTTTTAAATCTTTCTTGAAAAACAAAATTTGGAATTTCCCATACTTCCCTTATCGCTAAAACAAAATATTTTTCTTTTATTGGTTAGTAGTACAAAACAATAAAAGTTTTTTTTTTACCAAACCAAAAATTACAACCTTCATAAACCCATTAAATGAAAAAAATTGGCACATCCAAATGCATCGCATACTTAATTCGTATCTAAATATAGACAAAGCATGGCACTCATCGTTCCATACAGTGAATATTATGTACTCCCTTCACCAAATAATGTCATTAACAGAAGTGTATGTAAAATATACTGTAGTGCAAATATATTTGGATATCTCAAAATGGGCAGGCATTACTTAATTGATTTGCATGTAAGAGTTACAACTGTGCACCTTTTTGTCTACATTTCGACACAAAAGAATTTTTTTAAAAAAATGAAACCAAGAAAATATCTAAGCTACCTACATTTTGTGCTTACCTATACTTACCTCAGTGACCAGCAGACTTCTTGACAATTTCTTTAATGTAGCTGCCATTAAATTATCATTCAATAACCAAGTGATCAGCGCATCAACCAAATGTTGTGGTATAAAAAAAATGCACGATAGGGTCGCGTGGTATGCAAGTGCAAGATTATTTGGCTGATACTTACTTAAAGGTTTTGAATCGTGAACAAAAAGAAAATATCTTTAAATAAAGATCTAAAAATCTAATTTATAGTTCTGGTGATTTTTCTTACTGACCAAAAATCTTCAACTGTTCTAATTATAACACGATTTGTATAATTAAACAAATAATGAGTTTTTGTACCTAAAATGCTATTAATCGTATGAGTAGACAAGACATAATATTCAACGTCAGCTCTAGACACTGCAATAAAAAAAACAAAGGAACATTTTAATTGCTGAAGAGTCTTATAGCACATTACTTGCTAGAGTCAAAAAAAAAAAAAAAAGAAGTACAACAACTGAAAGGGTCATTAAATGACCGTAAAACGTCATATAATTTTTAAGTTATTATAATATTGGTCAGCCGTATGAATGTTTTTATGAATTATTAAAGATTTTTTTTTCGAAGTCATTAGATATTGAAAAAAAAATTGAATATGGGTATAACCCCAAATTTTATTTGCTGACCAATAAATCAAACTGGTTAACCATTTATGAATGTATGACCTTGATGAATGGTGTATACTTGTTTTTTTTTTTTTTTTTAATTTCCATAGATATTAACCTCTTACCTTTAATCTTTAACCACCTTGAAAAATTGTACCATTTTTTTAAATGCTTACCTACTTACTTACTTTAAGTGGCATTAAAGCCTGGTGCTGTATAGGGTCTCAACCAAATTAGCTGGTGCATACTCATACTGAGACCGTCAGCTTCAGCATCTTAAATTATATTCACTCCATCGAGGTTGACAGAATTGTTGGTTCACGTTGGCGTCGGTCGTTTTGTTTGAATGGTACAATCTGTTTGACAGCGGAATTTGATTCGTCTTTGTCGATGATCCTTGCCATGTTCGGACCGGACCATGTAACCTTCTTTTATCTTTTCGTAAAACTTCCGAAGGAACTTCTATAAGATACAACCGAGTTATGGAAGCGTGCAGAAATCCGTAGAGGCTACCAACCAAATTCCGTAGGTCTCCAGAGATTCGTAAGAGCCACCTACGGAGTTCTAAGGCCCCCAAAAATCTAAAGAGGTCACCAACACAGTTCTGGCAGCCGCCAAATATCCATTTTGAAACTTTATATTTGGTGGGAGTCCAATTTAATTAGAATGTAATAAAAAAAAGAAAGGAGCGCCGGTTGCCCGGTGGCCCAGCCCGCCACCCAGTGACTTACAACTCTTAATCATTCCCGTGTGCGTGTTGTTGGTGGGAATGGAAGGGACCTACAATTTTTTGCCAAGTCCAAACGGCTAGGTAAGAAGCTTTTATTCATGACAAGTATACTCTTGGAGGATTTTCAGTTCCTCGCAAAAGGCAGTATCTCGAGACTACGTTATTTTTACCACATTATTTTGTAACCCATCGAAAAGGCCACTCGGTTAAAAATACTTTTTCTGCGTGAAACAATACACAAATTTGCAGTTGTTTACACTTCTAGTCTCTACTGTAGTATATTTCGTGGTATAATGGTTAGTGCGTTGGACTGTCACGTTGAAGGTCGAGGTTCAATTCCCAGTCGCTGCCACCAAAAAAAAGAAATATTTTTCTAAGGTATTGCCTCTTACGATGAACTGACAAATCCTCCAAAATTATTCTTGACATGAAAAAGAGCTTCTCATATAGCCGTTCGGGCTCGGCAAAAAATAATAGGTCCCCTCCATTCCTGTCAAAAACACGTAAACAGGAATAATTGAGAGTTGTAAGTGATTGGGTTAGGAGCGGACTGGGCAACGGGTATTCTGTCCGATGGGCCTCCAAGCACCCAAAAAGTTTATAAAATGTCCTGCATTTCTTTCCTGTTTTTTTAACATTCTAATAAAATTGGACTCTCACCAAATAACCAAATACATAATATACATTTTTTGTGGATTAAAATGGATATTTGTAGGCCCTAAAATTTCCGGTTGATGACCTCTACAGATTTTTGGAGACCGCAGAACTCGGTAGGTGGATCTTACGGATCTCTGGAGGCCTCCAGAACTCGGTTAGTGGTCTCTACGGATCTTTGAACGCTTCCAGGACTCGGTTGTTAGTCACTTTTCTCAGATCACAATCTGATGGGTTTTGCTTTTGGTAAATTCAGATTTTGATCTGAAAATTAATTTTTTCGTCGCGATCCAGACTTGTCAAACTGATGGCTGTCAAGGGGGTTTTCTTTTGGTAAATTCAGATTTTGATCTGAAAATTGATTTTTTTTCGTCGCGATCCGGACTTGCAAACTGATGGCTTTCAATGGAGGTTTCTTTTAATAAATTCAGATTTTGATCTGAAAATTGATTTTTTTTTTCGTCGCCATCCAGACTTGTTAAACTGAAGGCTGGCAATTGTTCTGGTGTTTACCTTATGGTGTTGGTAAAAGAAAGGTAAATCTGCCGAAAAATCCAGATCTGCAAAATTGATTTCCGATAAAAAAAAAACCGAAGGGGAAAAAATAATTTTTTCTTAAGTCATGAATTTACCAAAAGAAAAAAAGATGGACAACATTTCTTGTACTATTTGTCTTCTGGTAGATCTTCTCATAAATTGTAGCTAAGGTTCTACGCAAAAAAATAATAAACCTGGGGAGTCATTTCGTAATTTTCAAAACGATAATCGCTTAAATGATTGTCCCTAACGATATCGCCTAAAATGTCTCTTCACGTAACTCAATCACTTTCGTCTCGCCTATCGTTTTTTTTTTTTAATGAATTTTGAAAATGAATTTTGCTGTCAAAACTTAAAATCCTTTTCGTATCATTTGAAATTGCTCGTTATTTAAAAAATTTTATTTGGCTTTCTGAACTTTACTTTAATTTGAAATTTTTATATAATAAAATAAACACTTTTACTATAAGCAAATTCCAACAACACTTTGATATGATAAATCGAAAGAAAATCCGGAAGAAGCGCAAAACACTCAAACTGGCGTACAGAAAATAAAAAAATTTCGAACACATTAAATTAAAGTGCTTTGATCACATTAGGTTAGGTTAGGGGGAGCGTGCACAGCACAGAGGCTGTTGCGTACACGGGGGCTATTTGTCCATTGTGATCCCTTTACAAAATGAAAACAGATGCTCTGTTAGCCAAATTTTCTCAAATTTGACAGCTATAGATAACTTTAGGTTCGCCCGTTGAAGTTAACCCAAGCTGGACCCAGGTTTTTTCGACAACCACAAAAATTGTCAAAGAGTCCTGGGTTTTTCGGTTCTCAAAAAACACCAAAGGGCCTTCAATTGTGTTGTTGGGATAAGCAAAAAACTAAATTCATTTTAAAAGTGAATAAAAACAAATCACATTTTACATTTTCTTTTTCAATTTTTTATTATTAAAATACGAGGGCGGGTCAAAAAGTCCGTGACTTTTGGAATAAAACGCAGATTTTTTAATAAAAAAATAATTTTATTTTTCAACGTAGTCTCCCTTGAGCTCTATACACTTTGTCCAACGCTTCTCCAATTTTTTTATCCCTTCCAAAAAAAATGATTTGTCGAGGTCCTCAAAATAGGCCTTTGTTTGCGAGATGACTTCATCATTGGAGTCAAATCTTTTTCCACCAAGCCATTTCTTCAGGTTTGGGAACAAGAAGTAGTCGCTCGGAGCCAAATCTGGAGAATAGGGTGGATGAGGGAGCAATTCATAGCCCAATTCATGGATTTTTGCCATGGCAACTGCACATGTGTGCACCCTTGCATTGTCTTGGTGGAAAAGAACTTTTTTCTTGGCCAAATGAGGTCGGTTTTTTTTTCAAATCGTCAAACCTTCCTGTGAAGTTGTTACACGATTGCGTTTGTGGTCGACTGTGAGCAAACGCGGCACCCATCTTGCGGAAAGCTTTCTCATGCCCAAGTGATCATTCAAAATTGAAACCACTGAGCCATGCGAGATCCCTACTGCTTCCACAATCTCTCGCACTTTCAATCTTCGGTCGGCCAACACCATATCGTGAATTTTTTTCGATTGTTTCGGGTGTAGAGACCTCAACTGGGCGTCCAGGACGTTCGGCATCTTCAGTGCTTGTACGGCCACAACGAAATTCAGTAAACCACTTTTTTACCATTGAAATCGATAGTGCAGAGTCCCCATAGTATTTATCAAGCCTAGCCTTGGTCTCGTAAATGTTTTTTTTTCGCAAGAAATAATGCTTAATAAGCACACGAAATTCACTTTTTCCATTTTCTCCTCAAATTAGTGAGGAGTCTGATAAAAATAGCTGTCAAACACAAACTAACTGACGCAGCAAGTTTAAATTTTGACAGGAGTCAACTGACAGATGCCTGTTGACAGGAGCAGTGTTGCTGTTTCAGTAAAGAAGTCAGAAATTCAAAAAGTCACGGACTTATTGACCCACCCTCGTAAATTCGTATTTTGGTTAAATTTCTATTTCAAAAACAAAACAATTACTTGCAGCACGTGAACCCACAAAAAAAATGCTTCAATTTGACAGTATTCTTTACCTCAACTCGCCCCAAAAAAAAACCAGGACAAATTCAAGGCATTGTTGGCCAGGGTGGGTTCAGGGTTTTCAAAAAACGCTTTGGGCGACCCCCGGATGACTTGGGGGCTCAACAAACCTTCTACTTATAATGAACACACCTTCATATGTAATTAAAAAAATAAAAAAAATCTGCCATTTTACTTTATATTGAACCGTCAAAGAAAAAAATGGACATCGTTCCTCTAGTTTTGTCCGACAGTGTATTAAAATTTAAATTTTAAGAATTCAAATTTTAAGACTTTCTTAAATATGAATATATCATTAAATATATAATAAACAAGAATATTTGGAAATATACTTTTTTCTTTCAAACATTTAATACTCGTAGTTAAATGAAGAAAGGTGTAAACACATCCGAAAAGTCACACCTTTAAAAAAAAAAAGTAGTATCAGTCGGGCAGCAAAAAATCACTGCTTTTTTTGTTTACTAATTTAACTATCTAATAAATAATTTGAACTACCAAATAGATATATAAAAAAAACAATAAAAAACAGCTTAAATATGCGTATGTATGTAAATAGTTATTTTTTGATAAACAAATATACATATACATAAAAATAAATAAAATTAATGTTTAACCATCAGAAAATGATGACATTTAAAAAATTAAACTCCAAACTAATCAACATTGTAGCAAGTTCTTAAAAATACGCAAAATTTCAATAATAGATTATCAACAAAGCTATAAAAACAAAGAGACAAAAATACACCCAATTCCAACCAGACACGCTAGCGTCATCTTTTAGCTGCGAAACAAATCTTCTTTGTCATCTTTTGGCATCAGATTAATAGCATTCGGTTTAAGAGTGTAACCGGCATTTTTTTTTTTTTTTTTTTGTTAATGTACAATTATTGTACATATGGTACAAATCTATTTTAAAATTTTATATCTAAGGATAGAAAATAATTTCAAGAATCACGTTTTGAACAGCTGATTTTGTTCCAATGAATAAGTATACAGCGAGATAAATTTTCTGAAATCTTCCATTGTGTCACCGTTTTAAAAGTTTAAATAATTTAACAAATCAAACAAATTACATTGCTGGTCGAAAGGATACAAAACAAAGTTTCTGTAAAATATCGATCACTCGAAGCTTTGGCAAACGTTTTACAGTTCTTGATTTTGAGTTTTGATTTACTAAAGCTGTTTGATGTCAACAGTGGGAGACAAAGAAGAGTGAATTCAAATTGAATGTATTTCAGAATCAAAGGAAAATATTTTGATTGCTTCTATATACAAGAAAACATTAAAACTATATACAGTCGACTCTCGATTATACGGAATTTGATTATCTTGGTAGTTATGCTAAAAAATGTATCTTCTTTATATGTTATCCGACTAATCATGGTATAATAATACACAAAATAAAAATTATTGCCAAAATGCATTACAGAGTTTCAGTTGTATAAACGGAGCCAGTAGGTTTGTTCGTAGGCGTTTACCCAGGGTTGACCCAGGTTTTCTTGAAAACCCCAATAATTATCAAAAAATTTTCGGTTCACAAAAAACACCAAACGGCTCTCGATTGTGTTGTTAAGATAAGCAAGAAACAAAATTTGGTTTAAAAATGAAAAAAAAAGAAACCAAACTTTCCATTTTATATTTCTATTTGTTACTATTTAAGTAAATTGGTTTATTCCTTGAATTTCCATTTCAAAAACCAAAGAATTACCTGCAGCATGTGAATCCGCAACAAAAAAAAAAAAAGGCATCAGAGCTCCTGCCACATTGACATTTTGTTCTTTACCTCAACTCGCCCCAGCAAAAAACCTAGTTCTACTTTAAGGCGAGTTCAGGGCGTCGTCAGGTTTAGTTCAGGTTTTTTTCAAAAAACGCTTTGGGGTGACCCCAGGGTTACTTCAGCGCTCAACGAACAAACCTAGTAGTATTTACCCCTGCCTCGGTGTTTAGTGTGTTGCACACGCCAAAGGTCTTAATGATCTGTTGAGACTTGAGAGTTGTAAGTAGGCTCTTGTTCTCCACGAATTGTCACACTACTAAATTTATTTACCTTCCTTTTTTTAAACCTAAGTTTCTTCTAACTCTGATCACTACCTCCTATTAAAATAACTGTAGGTTTAACGTAAACTTTGAAGTCAAAACGATTTCAAGACAGCATCAGGCTGTAAGTTCAAAATTCAATTCACTTTATTGGCTAGTTTTCGTAGTTCCTAATGGTTTGAATTGGTGTAGGTACTTGGTAATTGGATAATTTTTCACAATCTTATAATTTTGGTTTTCTGGTGCTTTGTGCTTAAACAAATCAAAATCTTCAATTTTATCATATTAAAAAGCACAAGGAATTGATTCCTGCCAACAACACACACACAGGAATGGTTGAGAGCTGTTAGTCACTAGGCTCTGGTTCTCCATGAGCTGTTGCGCCACTAAATTTTTTTTAAGGAATTGATGAAACTCAAAATAAATCTTAACACAGATATTGTTAAATATCACGATGTCACTAATTTTCAAAAATTTTTTGCTTCACAACATAAAATCCCAGTCCTAAGTAGACACGCTAGCGTCAATCTTTCTCAACTTTTGGCATCAGACGAAATTCATTCACTTCAAGACTGTAATCGACAATGTACTTTTTAAAATGTACAAAGATCTATTTATTTATTGAAAAATTTAGTTTCTAAAGATAGAAAGTAGATTCGGAATCACGTTGAGAACAGCTGATGTTGTTTGAAATGATGACAGCAACAATGATGAAAAACTCATAAATGTTCCAATATGTGTACATTTGTACATGCATACATAATATAAGAAGAAGAATTAAAATTGAAACGTGTGCGTTCTTTCTAATAGAAATATTTTATTTTATTTTTAATCACTATGGACACTGACATACACGCGGGCTTTTTTTTTTACCCAGAACTGAAGTAGAAAGTTGAAAAAAACTCATCCATGTAAACTTTACATGCGGCTTGAGTAAATCTTTTTGACACTATAGCAGCAGATATTACAAAAAAAATGTTCTAACAATTGAGTAGTGTTTACAGTGAGCAACAGTCTTTACTTCGAATTAGTAAAAAGTTAAAATAAATGAGTGCGTATAAACTTAACGTGTTGTTGTAACAAAACTTTGATACTGTGCAGGTATTAAAATAAAATATTTATTTCAATCTCTATTGGTCGGAGGGAAAAAGTGTAAACAGAAAGAAATATTCAGCTTGCAATTTTTAACAATTGTTGTCCTAGTTCAAACTTTCGGTAGTTAGTCCCTAAGAATATAGAGAGGAGCAAAGTTTTCAGACATTACTTGACATTACTTGTCTACTTGAGTGATTTTTGGAAAATTTGCCGCTTTATATCTTCTTTGGGACTTGCTACAGAGATTTGGACCTAAGGCAACATTTGTCTAAAGTTGCAAGCTGAATATTTCTTGTGTCCACACTTTTTTCCTCCGACCAAGAGGCATTGAAATAAATCGATGTACAAATTTTACATGTGTTCGACGCATGCTTAGGTAGGCAGACAAACGGTTATTGGTTCAACACCTCAAATGCTATTATTGATATGACTTACGATGTTACGCAAATAACATGTCTTTTAGAAGTAATCATTCAAAATTAAGTTGGCAGAAAGTAACAGTCTAAACTCCGTAGTAGGTTTTTTTTACACACGGTTGAAATAAAACCTTTTTGATAGATATTACATTCAAACAAAAATTAGCGCTGGTACCTTAACTGGCAGGTAAAGTAAATCTTTTTTTACACTGACCCAAGAAACATCGTTGGAGCTATTAGAAGCAAAAGTTTTCCTTTGTAGCTTGTAAGTAGTGAAGTCCAAAACTATTTCTCTACATTCGATTATTACACAGCTTCCTTTATTTTACTTTAAAATTATGTTATATTCTATGCTCCTTAAAAACGTTCAACGTTCTTTAAATGAGCAAACTATTGATATGAGTAAATAAAGAAACATTAAGTTTGTTCGTTGAAGTTTACCCAGGATTGACACAGGTTTTCTTGACAACCCTAAGAATTGTCAAAAAAAAAACCTCGGTTTTTCGGTTTTCAAAAAAACACCAAAGGGCTCTCAATCCTGTTGTTCAGATAAGCAAGAAACAAAATTTGTTTTAAAAATCAACCAAATCAATTGTGTATTCTCGAATTTCCATTTCATAAACAAAAGAATTATCTGCAGCATGTGAATACACAACAAAACAAATGGTTTAGAGCTCATGCCACTTTGACATTTTATTCTTAACCCAGCAAACAACCTAGTTCTACTTCAGGGCGACTTCAGGGCGACTTCAGGGCTGAACCAACAAACCTTTAATTGACAATGAGCAATAGTCAGATCTATAATTTACTTCACTTTTTTTAATTCTAAACTTCACACTTAAATTCAGAATTTCGCTTACCTGTAGTTTCTAAAATGTGCTTGAAGTGCGTTTGCACGTTAAGTCTATTACGCTGCTGATGTGAAACCAAATTTATAGTTGGTCTCCAACAAGATAACGAAGGGCTTAAGAAAACGAAGTGGAAAAATATTCATTGGCAGTTGCACAGATTCAAAAAATTAAAAAAAATGCAAATCCAAAAAAATTTCAGGCAGACATGATGTAATGAAAGAAACAATCAAAATAACGCACAAAAAAAAATTCATTTCCCGCACACAATAGAAGGTCTGCGTTATTAATTTTGTGATAAAACAGAGTAAACTCATCCAAATAATCTGCTACAGTAATCAATATCGCTAGTCGAACGAAAAGTGGAACTTAATTTTTGTTTATGATTCCGTTGTCATTTTTGTATGGGACTTTCCGGCTCGCATCCTCAACGTACTAGGCTTAAAGCCAAATGCAACTTACTTCGTTCTCGTTTCATTTCCTCCAAGGTCGAACAAAGAAAAAAAAATCTCTTAAAATTCGCAGGAGCAAGTTGTTTATCTTTTATCTTGTTGTAAAACTACTCTGCTCATCTACTCGCGATTATGCATTTATGTATATATAGATGGAACATTAGCTTATGATTTCCATCAAAGAAGCAACGGATGGCTATCTCTATATCAAATAAATCTCCCGACATGTATTTATGTATGTACTTGGTTCAAAATTGCTTGCGTTGAAATTGAAAAAAGATTTTCGTTGCCCTCAGGTCACCGATTAAGAACTTTAACTTCAACAAAAATTCATTAGGTTGCCGAGATATTCAAATCTGAATGTTTTTCTTTCCCTTTTTAAATTAATTTATAGTAGCTACTAAACTTCTTGTCCTTCTCCGCAATAGAATAACAAGTCTAGTTAGCTTTTTTTTTAATATTTACCTATCAACAATTTCGTTTGCTCTTTTAATTTTGTCTTGTTAACACAGTTTGAGGAAGTTTTGTGTTTTGCTTGCCTTAATCGATTAATCTAATTAACCCAAAACAAAAATTAAGCCACCATGACTTTAATATTTTCTTCTTTCTATTTCCAGATGGCGGAACTGATGCATCAAATGCGTGATCCAGCGCACACATTAGGTGGTTCCGTCGGTAGCATACCCCAGACCCTGGTACCAAATTCAGGCTCTGGGAGTGATCAGAGCTTACAAAAAGCTCTTGGCAATGGTCTACACTCAACGCCTGCTACAAATCTTAAGCTATCCGAAGCTGTTCGTAATGCTCCACATGACTCTAGTCCCAATTTGGTATCATCAAAAATGTCATCATCCAAAAGTTATACACATGGTTTGAGTAATTCAGCTGGGACGGTAAGATAATATTAATATTTTTTTAATAATCAAACAATAATCATAATTATTTCTAATATCCAGGTACACATTCCAACCAGCACATCGGCTCAAGCTAATCTCTCGCTGCTCGGCGACATCTCTCCTAATCATACGCACTTCTTTGAGGTCATGTACGTTGGCAAGATCCGAGTTTCGCACAAACGTGTACCGTTTACATTTATCGATGATGCTTTGCCAAAATTTAAAGCGTACGATGCTCAAAGATCCCGCCTCGTGCAGCTGGGCACAAGTCGAAAGATGTCGCTGAATAGCAACGAGGGATCATTTGAGGTTACTAAAGAAGAGCCCACATCAACTGGTAATAGTGAAATTGATTCTGAAGAAACATCAGATGAAGGTTCGGTTAAGAGTGATGGCAATGAATTGAAAACTATTGAAATCGAAGCTGAAATTTTGGAAGATGGTAAAATAAAAGTGGCTGAAGATAACAAAGAAAATAAATCACCAAAACGATTAACTCGAGGGCATAGTCAGCTGGTTCTTCCAGTTAAGAAAGAGTAAGTTTTTTTTTTGTTGTTGTAATAAGAAAATAATCTTTCAACAAATGTTAACAACTTTATCTAATTTAAACTTTAAAAAAAAAGCAATAGTTGTGATGAAGTTGAAGTTGGTGGTGGTGGTGGTGGTGGTGTAGTAGTAGTTAATAAACTTCCAACTCCGCCTTTAACGGCTCCAATTCTACCAGAACAATACTTGACTTTGGAGAAGTGAGTAACGACAGTATTGTTAAAATTTGTGTGCTCCTATTGCATGAACTATTTTTTTTTGTTAGCGCTGTTTTAGACCTCATAATTATTATTTTTTTATTTTTTTGAAAGCACCTTAAACTAAATTCACATATTTTGCCTTCTAAGCATAACCAAAATCCCAATTGCCAATAAAAAATTGATTGAATTTGTTGAAAATTTGTTTCTGTTCCAATAGGGTATCATTTCATTATTCGCTTTTATTAATTATTAAATTTAAGGAAAAATTCAGGGCCTCCCTGGCTATAGTTAACAACCAGCATTGTTTATTCCTTTATTTCAATTGGCATCAAGGGGCTTTTAAATATGTAGTTTACTGTCTTAATATTTTTTGATGTTTTCCCTGATAACATAAAGAAGCTATTGCACTGCTTAAATACTTCTCCAGTAAAATTATATTATTTTCCCATCTATTTATAATTTAGTGCTATTTAGCTTTGATGTGATTTGTTTTGTTGCACAAATCGAAGCTGAAAATTAAGAACTTCAAATGAATTTAAAGAAAATCATTTTCAGTTGATTATGCCAAAAAAATTCAAACTCAGCTTCTACTGTTACCATTTTATTTTCATAAATATTATTCACGCAAGTACCTTGATAATGCACTCAATAAATTTAAACGATTAAAATACGAATTATACTATCGTGCTAGAAGCATGAATGTTCAAAAATAAATATTTTACTAGTTGATAAAAACTTTTCATTCAACTAAAGGGTGAATTGCTGTTGTATAATCCTGCATTTTCTTTCACACATGTCCACACATTTAAAGTTCCGAGACAAAATGGAATAACGACTATTCATCAAACCAACTAGTACTAAATAAACCTAAAAACCGACTATTTTCACGTTTATGCTCCTGCTTCATTTTACTTGTTCACACATCCATTATCCAAAATATGGAACTCAATCCATAATAATAAAATTACAGAATTCGCGGAACGTTTGCCTTAAGGAACACTGATCTGATAAATAAAATGTAGTTATTTGCATACGATCTTTAACTCTTCCGTAGTTATTTACCAAACACTACTAAACATTACAATAAGGCCTCCACAGCCTAACACATGTTGAGCTTACCTATTCAAAAACTATATAAATCTACATGATATAGATTAATTTGACAAACCAATTCTTCAAAAATATTATTAAGTAGCAATTCTGAGTTTTGCTGTCAATATCAAAGTCTTTCTTAACAAGATATGATCTTGGCCTGCTTCATCAAGCCTCTCTATCTTTAACCATCGCTTGACAGCCAACTATTGGTGAACCTGTACCTTTTCAAACGTCCTGGTCCGACGTCTAACTTAAAATGTACTCAAAAGAGTTTTCCGAACCTGTTCTTATTCCTACAAGATATGTAACACAGCCATAGAAGTCTAGCTGGCTTTATTTTGCTTCAAAATAGAGTTTGTATAGTTACTAGTTCATGGTCATTTGTTGGTCATTGCGTCTGTGGAATCATCTTTCGACTTATTTTAATATTAACTATAGCCTGTTGGACCTACAGTCTTTTTAATTGAATTAAGATTGCACCCACTACTTAGACATAAAAAGATAGAAAAAAGCACAGTGAATTACGTACAAGGTGTTTATAAACCGACAGTGAAAAGCAAATTTTGGAAGTGAAAAGAATCTTGAAAGCTTAAATACAAAGTTAGGTTCAACTCATACAAATATTTGTATTGTGAATATTAACCAACTTCGCTGTATCGAACCTGGAAACACAATTTTAAGTTTTTTTTTTTAATCTTAATCTGTGTTGAATTAAAATTTTAACTATTTTTAACGAGAAGTGGTAGTAGTTTTGTGTGTTCCAAACTCCTATTAAACACATTCGGCCCTACCCTCTATTTCTTGTTTGAATCCTAAATATTTTGAGAAAAAAAACTTACTAACAAATAAAATCTATTATAGTATTCCCAAACAGCGAGACCGATCAGCTTCGTACGGGTGTATACCGCCTTATGTTGAACAGAACCGCACCATGGTTTTCCTTGTTGGTCGATCGGATCTTCGATTAATCTCACCGGATCGAAAGCAAGTTCTACTTTATAAAGACTTCAAGGATGTGGCAAGCTGCGCTCAAGGTAACAAACATGCTGATCACTTTGGCATCATATGCCGTGAAGGTCACAACGATGGCTACATCGGCTACGTCTTCAAATGTCAATCCGATCATGTGTGTGATGATATAGTAGCTGCAATATCGCAGGCGTTTATAACTTGTTCAGAACAAAAGAAAAAGGAAGCTAGTCAAGTGTTTTCATGCGAACACTGTCCAATGCTATGGTATCATAAGCTTTGTTCTGATGTCGAAGGTCTTAGCGAAAAGAAAACACAGAATTTTATCTTTCGTCGAATCGAATCTTTGAGTGATGACGAACAGGATACTATATGGGCTAAGTATTATGGTTCTGAAAAAACTAGCTCCAGCTTAGGTGAGCAAAACCAATTTCTCATGATGTTATTGAGGGCACATTGTGAGTCGCGACAACAAAGGCACGTCCATGACACAGCAGAGAATCGTTCAGAATTCTTAAATCAGTATTTGGGTGGAAGTACGATATTTATGAAAGCAAAGCGTTCTCTTACCAGCTCCTTTGACCATCTACTAAAAAGAAAAGCCAGTAAAGATGATATTAATATTCCTCACAATGTGCGGGATTTCCATATCAAAGAGTCAAAAGAAGAGCCTAGTGAATCGCCACCAGAAGGATTTCGTTCAAGATCAAATACACTGGGTTCGATAAGTCCAAATAAGCCCAATGCAGAACAACTTAAGTCGCCTATGATGGATATGTAAGTGAAATTATCATCTTAAAACTGAAATAAACTAACATTTGTTGGATTTTTAGCTTCCGAAAGGTGGGAAATAATCCAAAGGAAAGCTCCAACCATCAAGGTTCATGGCGTCAGGCAATTTTGAATAGTGTTGTTACTCCATCAAAAGCTAACGAAGGTGACCCTCAAGCTGAGTTTTTGTCTCCAATGAGAGTAATACGTAAGTAGACATATTCTTATCGATTCTTGGTTTTGTTTTTAAAGGAATAACTTACTGCAGAACCAAAAAGCGGAAAACGTACCAAAGAAGAACTACGAGAGCTCTGGCGCACAGCTATTCGCCAGACAATTCTGCTTAATCGCATGGAGAATGAAAACGCCATGCTCCAAGCCCGACAAAATGAGAATGAAATCAAGAAAATCAAATTGGACTACGAGGAGATCGTACCATGTGACAAACAACTTATCGAACGCTGGGAAATGATCATTGAAAGAGATTCAGTTAAAATTACCAACAAAAAAGATCCTAGAGTTCTTACGCAAGCTATTAAAACAGGAGTGCCACGCTCAAAGCGTGGTGATGTCTGGACTTTTCTTGCCGAGCAGCATTCCATGAATACCGCACCTGTGGATACAAAGAAGTTTCCAAACTTCAACACACCCTATCAGACGCTCCTGAAAAATCTCACAGAGCATCAGCATGCCATTTTTATTGATTTAGGTCGCACATTTCCCAATCATAAATTCTATAAGGATCCCCTAGGCGTCGGTCAACTGTCGCTTTTTAATCTACTTAAAGCATATTCCATATTGGATCCAGAGTTGGGATATTGCCAAGGTCTAGGATTTATATGCGGTGTGCTGCTTTTACATGTGAGTTACTTTAAATTCTTAGTCTACATAAATCTCAAATATAATTTCATACTTATCCCCATTTAGTGTGATGAAGCAGACGCTTTCCAACTACTGAAACATCTTATGTTCCGTAGACAAATGCGCACCAAGTACTTGCCCGATATGAAAAAATTCCAGTTACAGTTGTATCAATTATCAAGATTAGTTAAAGATCATATGCCAGATCTATACGAATGGCTTGATAAGAATGATGTCTCACCAACTTTATATGCAGCTCCATGGATACTTACCGTATTCAGCTCACAATTTCCTTTGGGATTTGTTGCAAGAGTTTTCGATTTGCTCTTCTTGGAATCATCTGAGGTTATATTTAAATTCGCTGTTGCACTATTAAGTGTTCACAAGGATGATTTGCTAGCACGAGATGGATTCGAGGAGATTATGGATTATTTAAAGAATGTTGTTCCCAAGATGACATCTGATACAATGGAACAAATAATGAGATTGGTATGTCATAAAATATTTTTAGTTTGGCAATATGTGTTTTTGTTGTTTAAAAGATTAGTATCTTGATAATAAAGAATTCTGATGGTATTTTAATTGTGGCTTCATCAATTTAAAACACAAAGTGAAGAACACAGAACCTGATGCTAATCAAGCTAATCAAGCTTAACTTTACTTGAACAAGTTCTGTGGATTCTGGTGATTAAGAGTGCAGAATCCACCAATAAAACGTTTGTGTCACTTACTTTCATTTTCAAATTAATAATACACAACTTTACCTGCTTCCATACGTTCTTTCATTCCAATCATTATATATTCTTTTTATTTTCAGATCTTTACAATGGACATCAGTAAACAACTAACAGAATACAAAGTTGAATACAATGTCCTTCAAGAAGAAATTACTACCACAAAGCATCATCTAGAGATGCTTAATCGTGAAAAGGCTCAAAGCCATCACTTGGAAACACAATTACAGGTTAAAATGCAATTTACAATTTTTATTTATATACATAATTATCACCCTTAATTTCGTAATCTCATTATAGTTCGCTCAGTCCAGCATCGCTCAACTGGAAAAAACTCGAGCTACACAACAAACTCAAATTACTACACTCCAGTCACAAGTTCAAACTTTAGAATTGACAATTCAAACCTTGGGGAGATTTATTGGTCATATTGTTGAACGTGACGTCGACATAGATCTCCCAAGTGATGTTCGTAGGATACTACAACAACTGGAAGACATCGAAAAGCAACGTCGAAGGCCATACTTTTCAGACCGAAAAATAAACAAATCTATCTCGGTCAATAGTCATTTAGGATTCCCACTTAAAGTCCTCGAAGAACTCAATGAACGTGAAGAAGGTTCATCGCCTGTTAAAAAGAAGACGCCATTCTTTGAGAACACTTATGAGCATCTAAGGCAACAACGCGCTGGACCTCCATCAAATCAAAACAGCAATCAGCGTCAACAACAAAGACCTAATCGTCTTACAGATAACAACAATATGGCTAATGAGATGCACAGTAGATATGATGAGCTTAAGCTACCCACTCATGTCGATCGTGTTGTGAGTAATTTAAAAAGTCCAGTTGAGGTAGATAGCGGTATGGGCACACCCATTAGTCCACCACCAACCATTAGCATTAGCAATAGTAGCGGTCAAAAGTCACCGTTAATGAATCGACATGATGTCGGAATAAAAATCGAAGAAATGCATCCACTTAGCATGGTGGGAGATGTTAATGTTCGATTTAATGGCACCACACAGCTTAAGAGTTTCCGCCCGGTACATCATTCTAAACAAATCTCAATGATATCACCGCAGGCAAATGGTTCGAGTACAAGAAGTGAACCAGGAGCAACAAGTCAAAGCTAACGGTTTTGATTTATAACAAAATTCTTTCAGGGAATATTCCACAGCGAGTCTTTTTAGAAAATTGCTCAACCAGTATTTGAGTAGTTTAAAATGATAAAAAGTCCTTGAATTAACAAAAAAAAAAAGAAACAAAAAACATCCATACACTTAAAAAAAAAATGTAGGGAAAAAAACAAACCAAAATATGTACCTCTTAAATTTATATGTAAATTTGCCATACATAATCAATAATTTGCTATTAACACAAAATACACAAATGTGAAACACATAACATATAGTTTATACCGCTTTTCACGAAATTCTTAGAAGTGCTGTTTTTAGTGTAGGGGAAAAGGAAAGAAGTCATACATAATTATGTACTGCAGTCAAATTCATTTCCTAATTTTATTTCCGTAGTCGTTCTTTTTTTTTATTTGAAGCCAAAACCATATCTCAAGCTCAACAAAAACTTTCCATGACAAGTGGAAACACGTTTAAATGCGAACACTTATATTTCAAGTACCATTCAAATTTTAGGAATACAAAATTCTTTGTCCTCCACACCGGCTTCATTCGGTTCAATAGGTGACATTTTGTATGATAACAACCTATTTCTTATGCACTGAGGTGCGTAGGCGGAACTAACTAATGACGTGTTGTTGGTGAGGTGCAGGTTGTTGGGAGCAAACAATACTCAATACATCACATCGCAGGATGTTTTAAGTTTGATCTGTATACTAATCGGAAAATAAAAGGCTGAATCCTATGTCTATTGGAAAACTTAAATTCTGTAGGATGAATAGAATATCAGATCCTATTTTATTATCAGGGACCTATAAAATTGTGAGATGTTTCACACAATTTGAAAAGTGAAACACATGGTTCTTTATATCTGAGGATTTGTAACAGGGTTGAGGTCATAATTCTGTATGTGTGAAATGTTGAAAGTATATTAGCCCTGATTTTTCAACAAAACTATAAAAAACGAAAGTAAAGCAGCTTCAAATCCAACGTTTATGTTGATTTACCCACAATTAGCTTACTAAGGGTTGTTCAAATATTTAATCTGTAGTTCAGCAATTTTAACTCAACGATTTAACTGAGGTTTAACGATTTATGGTTTAAGTATTAAATTGGTTACCAAAATATATTTAAACCTTTAACCCCATAGACTAAGAGCCGACAGCAGATTTTGGGTGTGAAAGATAGCAAAACAAGAAGTATAGGCGTTGAAAGCTTCAATAAAAGCTATTCAAAAAATCGAAGTCTTGCAGTCCACAACTGGGCCTTTGTAAATAAACAATGCATCCCAAAAATATAAAAATAATAATATATGAATGCGAACTATACACTCAAATGGTCTCGGATTCCGTTATAAGTGATCCGAGAAACTTATCTAGGGAGGGGTGAAACCCAATTTCGGCTTACACGATTGCCTTCGAAGTTGCATTTATATTTCTTTTTTTGATGCACTGTTTAATCACAAAGGCCCCAGTTGTGGACTGCAAGGCTTCGATTTTTTAATAGCTTTTAATGAAGCTTTCAACGTCTAAACTTCTTTTTTTACTATCACTCACATCTAAAATCTACTGTGGGCTCTCGGTCTATCAGTTATTCCTCCAAAATCAGTCTGTAAAAATTGCTGAACAATGGATCAAAATTTGAACCACGTTTGTAGAACTGGAACTAAGGAATAATTCTAGGGAGGGAAGTCTAAATTAACACTGAAGAAGTTTAGAATTTTTAAAAAACAAAATTTTATATTTACGGAAAACAGAACTTTTGGAAACAGAATTTTGGCACTTACAGAATTTTGGATTTACAAAATTTTGAAATACAGAATTCTAGATTTACAGAACTTTAGTATACAGAATAATGGAAAAACAGAATAATGGAATACAGAGTTATGTTCATACAGAATTTTTGATCCATATACAGAATTTTGGTCATACAGAATCTTGGAATTCAGAATTAGCGTTAACTGGTAGAGGAAGACCCAAATCTGCGATGGGTTTGCCTCCAAGAAGTGTCACTATTTTGCTAACTTAAATTAACGCTTCGTCAAATACGTTTTAGCTATTCTATTTTGACATTTTTGTATTATTGCCCAAATTGGTCAAAATTGAGTCAGATTCATTCCGCAACTCATTCGTCGGATTCTGTAATCGGGGTGTTAATTTAAATTTGCATATACTGTTGCTCTCTGAAGTCGACGCAGTATATCTTCAGATATACTTTCACGGTGATTATTCCGTAGGCTTGGTCAGACATTCGGCAAAAAGTAGTGAAAATAGAAAATAAATCTCTAAAGGACTGTGCTGAACTGAAAAATGTGTTTTCCCAATGCTTGTCATCCTAGAATAATCCTAAAGCTTTACACGCAGATTGAAATGACAGTTTTTAAACTTTCAAAAAAAAGTAGGACCTTTAATAACGTGCAGTAGGATTCTTGGATGAAAGCACTTGCTGTTACTTGGATAGATAACAAATAATCTGCCGTAACGCCTTGTTTTCTGGGATTAAATTTCTTGCCACTTAGGTTTCATGTATAGTAAGCGGGTAATTCGTCATAATTTAGGGTTTTTGCAAAGTTTTCTACTTAGCACAATTTAAAAAATGCCATTATTGTCATGTCACGAGGGTAACCCTCTTACTGAATCATTGACATTGTTGTTATTATGGAACGCTAAATGTGTAATTGTGCGGGCCCTTTAATGTATGCTGAACGATAGTGTTCTCCATTCGGCTTCAGAACTGCAAATATACCTGCCAGAATTCAGCTTATCATCATGACTGCGCATTTCGATAATCACGAAGTACGAAAATCTCCGAATATAATCTTCCTAACACAAAAATAATTTCTTATAATTTTCTTAATGTCTACCCCATTGCACCCTATAACTTACTTAATTTTTATAAAATAACGGCCTTTGGTGACGCTTATTCAGTTCTGTAAATATTATTTTCAAAGGGTATTGCTTTTTGAAAATGCCTCCCATGTTTTGTGTTAACTCCATTTCACCCTATAAATAGCTTAATTTCTTTAATGGACATAAGAAATTCTGAAGCACCAAAGACATACGAAATTATCGACTTTACTATATACTAGCCGTGTTTTGTTGAGAAGTTGCCAGCGAGCCAGTTGAAATTTTACACGCAGTGCAACAACTATCACCAGCTGCCAATAACTTTAACTTTTTTCTGCAGTCACATGTGACTAGCGAACATTGCTTTGGAACAGTTTAGAACTATGAAATTCTCATACAAAAAAGCTTTATTAACCAATTTTTTCCGCGCCGTTTCGTTGAAAAGCTTTTGCCCGACTGTGTATAGTTTTCAACAAAGTACGGCTATTATGTATTGATTTTTGGAAAAAAATACGCTTCGCCAGTAGCTCTAGTTGTTTAACGAGTATGGTTTCATGAACGGACCAACTTTGGTCTAAGTGTGTCAGTAATTATTTCTGACAGCCGCTTCTTCTAACAAAACCTTCAATTTGCAGAAAAGAACTTTTTACTTTGCAAATTATCGTTTGATGAAACGAATTTAAATAAAACTTTTTTTTGGTTTACGACGTTTCATCCATGTCTATGAACATCATCAGATGTAAATCAAAGAAGATTATTATAATAGTTATATTAAATCGTAAAAAAAAGGAGGTGAAGTTTTACCAACTGTTGAACTGAACTTTACACTTTTAAATTAAACTAGCAAGTGTGATGGAACGTATTTTCCAAATAGAAAACTTTTAATTTCAATCATTACCTCGTTTGGTGAAACGAAGTTTGCAAAAAAAAAGTGAAAAGTGTTAGGTGATATAGGTCCCTATGGTTATTAAATGAAGCACTTCAGTGCTTGTTAGGTATGCCGCTGGTTTGTGCGTGTCTAGTATTTAAAGCTTAAAAATCCAAAAATTACAAAGTTGAGTATGTATTCTCATAAGCAAACAACATCATTTCTTAGAACTAAAGTTTTTGTTATAAAGCAACAGATCTTCTTATTAATATTTACTACCACAAGATATTTTCAAAAGCTTCACGGTCGTGTCTAAAAATGCGACTATTTCAAATTAAAAATAGAATAAATTATATTGTGTGTATTGACGAGTATAATTATGATTTGATAAATTTTTTTAAATACCCTTTTTGTCGTATTTCATTAAAATCACCTCCTGCATATTCAACATCACTTCAGATGAATTATCAACAATTAATTGAACCTAAACTTTTATCCTTTTGTACTGAAGCACAGAAAGTCACGTGTGAATAGTTCTTAGAATTTATTTCTAATAACAATTAATTTAAAATTATTTTCTTTCCTTCTACTTGGCACAAATAAAAGAATTTACTTTAAAAAAAGTAAATACAAAATAAGTTAAATATACAAAACATTAAAGCTCGCCTTTAAGCTTAACTTATATGTAATTTAAAAAAAAAAATCGAAAATATTTTTCCAATTTTATGAAAAGCTTTATTTTCCTGTAAGTTCTTTTTGTAGGTATAAAGATTTAGTAACCTATCAACACTTAATCATGGTGCTTAGACTTACTGAGTTTTAATCACGCTTACATTGCGATCATAATAAAAATTGCAGTGTGTCCAATGAAAAAAGCCTGACCATCACAATCGACTTATTGTTAAATTCGAAGAAATCAATCATCAATAATTATTTAGTGTCATAACTTTATTAAGTTACACAAAGGCAGTTTAAAAAATAAAATTTCAATAAATTAGAAGTATTAAAAAGCATCATGTTTTAAGAGAACAACATAAAATATGCCACAACAACAACAACAAATAAAAAAACATACAAAACACAAAAAAAATAGGTATGGCTTTTTCTGATATTTCCTTTTTTAATTTTAATATTATTAATATTTTATTTATTATTCTACAATTTATTTGATGTCAACAATGATGTTTTTACTTTTTATTATTAAAGATTATAAATTAAGTTTAAAGTATACGTGTACGATAAAGTTATAAAATGTGATGAAGTTACAAAATGTTTTGTAGTTTTAAAAATAGATATATTTCTTCTTATTTTGTTTATTTAGTTATTAAATTTTATTTTATTTTGTAAATTTAATCTTTAAACTCACAAGCTAAAAAATAATATACAAAAAAATAACAAAACCCAGCATATTTAAGTCGCTTACAAGAAATTACAAAAAAAAAAACAAGTTGATTGGGTTGACGAAAAAAAAAATCTTATTATAATCTAAATTTTTTTTATTTGAATAATGATTTAGCTAAACAAAAAATTGTGATTATCTATTAAATGTCTCCAATTTTCAAAATATTTTAATGTTGTTCCACAAATTGTATTAAATTGGAACTGTGGTTATTTTTGTGCATAAAATGTATGTTTCACAGATATAGTATTCCACAGAAAATCATCAATATTGAAGTTTGTTGGCATTTTTTGGATAATTGCTTAAAAAAATCAATACATACGTACTTAATAAAATATTTTTTGTTTTTATTTTCACATTTGATAAAATAATTTTTTAGTTTTTATTAAAAAAAAACACAACGTTTTGGTACAAATATAATTTATTTTTAAATTAATCTAATAATAAAACAAAAAATTATCCGAATGTGAATATACAAATCTTTTGAAAATAAAAATTTTATTAAACAAGGCAAACATTTACATCAAATAATAACTATATTAAATTATATATAAAAAAATACATACAAAATGTACTCAAGAAGAATATAGTATACACTATGACTCATACTAGTCATTTTGTTTATGTTTCAGTGGAGCTGATGTAATACAATCCAATCGGTTAAGTGGTCTTTGTTCTGTTTATAGATTTCTTCATTGTCTACTGTCAATAACTTGAATTATAAATTCGGTCACTCCACTCAAACAGAAGAATTTTCTTTTTAAATTTTCTTCATATTCAATTATTATAATTTAAAATGTTTTATTAAGTTTAAGTTAAAAAATGGAAGTGGTCGTTGTAACTTGACAAAAAGAAGGAGTAAAGACCACTTAATCTCTTTGAAGACAAAAATGTGTACTCAAATTTAATATAGCAATAAAAAAATAAATACAAACTATTATCCAATGTTATTTGTTTCTGATTCTTTAATTCGAAGTTGGATTTTAGCAATAACTTTTCTTTATTTAGGGCCAGTAATATAAATAAAATTATCTCAAAATTAAAAATTTTAAATACACAGATTTAATAAAAGTGATGTTTGCATACTTTCGGGCGCTGTACTCAAATCAAAATAAATACAGTGTTTTCGATATATTTTCGACTTTTCCGAAATTCAGTTTAATTCTTTTCATTTACTCTTTTACCCTCGAAAAATAAGTAATTTCTTGAAAAAAAAACTCGTGTAGTTTCATAACTTCAAAAATATCGAAGCAAGTTTTGATTCTTGTTCTAGCGGGACTATATCGAAATTCGAGCTGATGACAGATTTTTGTTCAGTGCCAAAAATTACGAGAAACATTGGTGTATGATTAGGTTCTGAAAAATTAAGGTAGAACTATAATTGTCGGAATGGCACTGAAGCTTGTGTCAAAAACCAACGAAAAGAAGCATTCCCCATCGTCAAAAGGGGAACACACCATTCGTTTTTTCGTGTTTCGTTTTGAACGAAACGCTCCACTCCGCAATTATAGCCACGTCATATGCTTTCCGTGTATTCGCTTGTTTTCTTCCGACCACTGAAGTGCCCCTCCGAGCATTATTGTTCTAGCTTTAATTTTATTATTTCTTAATTAAGCCTAGTACGTACTTGTGAATCATGTCGTGAATCCATACAAAATTTGGAAAATGTCGGTAAAGTGGAGGGTAGGAAAAGGAAGAGGTAGGAAAGAGAAAAAGGAAAAGTTTAGAAAGGGAAGGTGGAATGTCAAGTTCCGGGGACGCGGCCTGCTTGCACATGCACGGCGTCAGCTCGTCGGACGGGGAGGATCTTGCCCCCGGAAACTCAACCTCGCCTGTAAACAAAAACACATATCAGGCCTAAGGAAAACTAGGGAACAAAAAAAAGTCGGACTAGAGGACTGTCGGACGGACTATCGTCACACCAAGGCACTGCGGATGTTGTTGCAGTGAGGCCATTACCCACCCTACCAATAGAATACAAATGAAAATTAACAAAAAATAGGAATTTTTATCATTAAATTTATAATAATTGACTTTAAACATTGTTTTGTCGATTAAACAATGAAATCGGAAAACAAACACAATATATACTAATACAAAAAAAAAACCAAAACAAAATATGATCCTGAAATGTTTCTTAACAGGACTATCACCGGAATTCAAAATAGTACCACTTTCTGGGCACTTTAGATTAATTCCAACAAAACGATTTTTCGTACCCTCAAGTGAGCTCAATGGAGGTGGATTTTAAATTCAATGCTAACCGGACAAAAGAACAACAACGATCGACAGTCCAGGAAACAAAACCTTATCATTTACATACAAAATTTAATTATTTTATAGGAAAAATTTAACAAAAAGAAAAAACATTAAAAAAAAACTTCACTACCCGTTTTGCCAAATACTCGGGAACTTTTTATAGCGTATGACACCCAAAAATCTTTGAAATTGTTTGGTGAAAAACACCATCTGCTTCCTCACTTTCTTGACTATTTTTTTTTTTTATCTTCTTTTCTTATAGATATGAAAATACCTGGGCACTCATTCCGTAAAACGGTTATCACTCGACGATAGCGTTTTGACGATAGTTTGCATTCCGTAAAACTGAAAATGACTATCGTGTGGGCGATATCGTTTTGAAAATAAAATATTTGCTTCACGTAAGACGATAATCGTCAAAACGCTATCGTCAAAACGATAGCGTTGAGACGATAGCTAAATAGGTATCGTTTGCATATATTTTGAAGCTCACTTTATACTTTTTTTGTGATTGAAAGTTTGTAGGCGACTGTAATTGAATGACTGAGTAGCCACTGTAATTTGACATCCTGTCTTTGGTCTTCTTTTTTGTTGCACCAAAGACACAAAAACAACGCAGATTGTTATTTGTGACAGCCAATATGACGTTTTATCCACAGTTTGGGAATACCAAATGCTCTCAAATTGCATTTTTAAAATAACGATAGACGAGACGATAGTGATGGAGTTACGTGAAGCAAATCATTGACGATCACGTTAACGATTATCGTTTTGACGATTATCATTTTGAAAATTACGGAATAACCCCCCTGGATTTCCTTTTTTTTTGGCGTATTTTGTACGTTTAAAACTCACAAATAATGCTGCTTCCCATTTATGACGGTAACGGCGGCATCTTCTGGCATCTAACTGATGGGGATTTAACCTGGCTTCTAGCTGTATCCACGTGAACCTGCATTCGGAGAAGCAGATGATCACCAAAAAGATGAAAGTTCCAAAAATGATTTATTCTGATGGGTATATTCGTCCCAAAATTCAAAGAAAAAATGGAATACGTATATGGGGCCGCGAAAAAGTTACCTAAAAGTTAATAACTTCTTACCACTGATCAATAAAACTTTTTTAATATCAAACTCACCACTATAAGTTTTTCTACAATTTAAGATTGATTGAAATTTTTTTGTATATATACCTCAAAATTGCTGATTGGCACTATCTAGGCAAATTCTAAAAAAAAAACAACACAATTCAACATTTAATTTTTACTTAACATGGTTTCAAACTCGAGTAACACACCGTAAATTATTATTTATTAGTTTTTACGTATCTTTGATTTCTTTATTCGATTTAGAAAATTTTAGTTTTTTCTTATTTTTTTTTTTTTTACTTTTAGCGATCGCACCAACCGGTCGTATCGTCGTATGTCAATCCAAGTATGTGAATTCTTCCTGAACATTCAAAGAGTCGAACACTTGGCATGCCAAGGAGACATGGAAACGATCACACACGAAAGAAAGAGATAGATTTTTATTGAGCTAAAAGAAGAAATGAGAAAAACAATTTATATAAAATAAAAACTAAGTCGCATGATTCTCCTCTAACTGGAGAAACATCATCCGATTCACATCTCTGTGTATACCACGTACCTAAATACATTGACTTATTATATATGGACTGCTAGTCGTATGTTATTTCCATACAAAACCCTTATAGAAAGGGGTTCAGCTGCTCCTTAGCGCCATAAGAGCTGCCGTCGAATTTCGGCCAAAAAAATAACTAATTTTACGTCATGTGTGTAAATGACATTGTGTCAAATTTGTTTTTTTTTTTTATTTGTTTTTATAGTAATAGGTTGAACTGAGGTGCAGTTGGTTCCTGGCAGTCCATATGTAGTAGGTCAATGGTAATTGTTTATAGAACTGTCAATTTGTTAACTTTTTATTAATTACTAACAAAACCACGAGTTTCCAAATTTTAAAAATAGGTTTCCATATTTGACAAAACGATACTAATCGATTGGGACCAAAAAAGCTATTTTTGTTTCTATGCCTTCTAAGTATACGCCAAATCTTCAGTTGTTAATAACCACTGATCTCTATATACACTGGAAAGTGTATTCCTTATAATATATAACAGTTTTTTTGCTTCCATTTGAAGATGACAATTTGGTGGTCGGCTTCATAATTTGACGTCTATATTTACACAAAAAAACGTGTTTCCAAGATGTCAATCTGAAGAAAGAGAAACAGACCAATGATATGAAAGTTTGAGCAACGATTGGAGATTTGACGTCTTCATAGTGGATTCTTTTGTATAAATTGTTATACAGTTATATTGTTATACAGAAAAGTAGTCACCTTCACAATATAACAAATTTTCATATGGAAGCAATTTTTTTATGTTGATACGCTATCCAGTGTATTATAGAGATCAGTGTTAATAACCAATAAACCAATGTTTTCCAAATTCTAAAAATAGTTTTCCAAAGGTTTCGAAATGATTTCCAAATTCTGGTGCTAAGTATACACCGGTCAATAAATGGCCTGAGTATTTAATGTGTGCGAAAAAAGAGTGTAGACTTCTCCAAAAATTATGCAACAATTATGAATTTCATTCATCGAACAGCGTACTGCAGAACAAAAAGTAAGGCCTAGTACGCTGCTGATACGAAACGAAATTTTTAGTTGGTCTGCAACAAGACAACGAAATGCTTACAAAAAGGCAGCGAAAAAAATATTCATTGACAATTACACCAATTCAAAAAATCAAAGCAAACGAAAATGAAAAAAAAAACAAGCAATCACGCTGTAATGGAAGCAAAAACAAAAATAAATACGAAAAAACACAAATGTCATTTCTTCGCACACAATAAACGGCCTAGATTATTAATTTTGTGTGAAAAAAGAGTGCATACTTCTCCAAGAAATATGCAAGCAATAATTTCGTTCATAGTGCCCTATTAAGGTTCTCCCAAACCAACGCGAATGCGGAGCGATTCGCAGCGAATCATTCACAATAGAAAAAAATATGACAAATACACAACGCTAAACAACAACAAAAATTCGTCGTCGCTGCGGATTCGCGTTGGTTTGGGAGAGCCTTTACACGACGACTTTAGAGTCATGACTTCTTTCGAAATTAAATGAGTGCGAAGGTGAAATCAATGTTTTTTCTCGTTCGCACTTATTGAATTTTGAAAAAAGTCAGTCGTCGTGTAATAGGGCACATATCAAACAGGGCAAAACAGAATGAAAAGGACGAAAAGTAAGACTAAATTGTTCGTTTATGATTTCGTTTTGTCATTTTTGTATGGGATTTTCGTTTCGCATCAGCAGCGTATTTGGCTTAAGGGAAAAAATAATCTAATTGTTAACGCTCTCCTAAACTGACGCGAAATATTCGACCAGGTACCGGTCGAACTGTATGACTAGCTGCATTTTACATCGAATCTTCTTCAAATCTCGAAGATTCAACTACTACACTAATTTATTTCGGACATCTAAAAGATTAAAAATAATTAAATGTTCCTGGGAGAAATAAGGGGTAGGTATTCTCAATCCGATGTAAATGGTCTTGTAATGATACAAGTTAGTATACCTAGACTACAACAACAAAAAATATACTTGCAAATGGAAGATTGAACATGGAACACAAATAATGATATTCTATCTCCCTTCTACTTCATAAAAAAAAAAACCTTTTGCTTTCGAAGTTTGCAATCAAAGTTAATCTCCTTTTTAATATTTTCGTGTGGTGAAAACACCATATACATAAACCTTCTACCTTAAATCCCGGATTATCTTTTGTTGAAAACGTAGTATAAAGAATCGACAAAACTTTATATTGGCACACTCGCAAAACACGAGTTTATGGTTGCCTCGATGACCGAACATTGATGTCATCGGGCAGATATCTTTGCGTTGATAAATACTTTATATTGTTTTTATTTCAGTGGCCTACTACGTTTCGTTTTCAGATAATTTTAGCTGACAAAATGGCAAACAAAATCTATTTTATGTGTGGTGTCTCATCTCTCAAGAAAACACCCTTTCGAAGACTTATCGAAGAAAAGCAAGATCTCATAAATGTAAACACGTTATATTGTACTGTCAAAAATCAAAAGTCAAATATGACATGCAGTTTCAGGTCTTAGAATATCCCAAATATGAACACGCCTATTACCATGGTCTCGAATTTTGACATGAAATTTATTAAACACAACAAATCGGCAAAAAAGTGCATTTGCACGCGATTTGTTGAGATTCTTTCCAAATAAATAATTTTATTTTATGTTATTTTATAAAGTCCTGCGTACTTAAACTACCTAGTTCATAGTAGCACTAGCAGCAATCTTTTCATTCATACAGTAGCAGACAAAAGAAAACAAATTCTTCTGACCAGTTATAAACTGAGCTCAACCAGGACAGTGCAGTGCTCCAAATTTAAATTATTCCTTTACTTTTACTAAAGAAATAGCTTCTGAAAAATTGGAACAAAAATGAATGAATTCAAAAGTGTTACGAAAACTTCTTCAGTGGTAAAAATCTCTGCATTGCTTGAGAAAATCTATACAAAAATTTGTGAAAGCAAAGAGAAAAAAGTCCTCGAACATAATATCAAAGAAATCGAATTCTTAAAAACTCAATGCAAGTCGGATATTGTCCAACTGAGCCTTATGAGTTCGCAAACATTTGTGCGACTCGTTGAAGCTGGAATACTGGATGTTAATAACGTGCTTGCAATGTTGATCTCTATGCTGCCTAATTCCAGGTAAGAAATTGTCTATTTGGGTTAACCCTTTTGTGGACGATTCTTGTGCATTTTCTTTTTAACCAATTATAAATCTACCGATATTTAAAGTTGTTTAGTAACCTTGGACTGATTGCGGCAATTTACATAAAATGCAATCAATAGTCGAGGCTGAAAAATAAAGTGGGTGTAGCCAATTTGCATGTCTTGATGGCGAATTACATGTTTTATGATTACATCTTTCCTCCTTTTTGAATTGATTGGAATCTTTATCCGGTAATGTATCCACAGTAAATATTCCTTACTTATACTTGCACTTTGATGCAAGTATTGGGTGTAGCTTAATTTCATCGAGCAAAGCCTTAAAACTTGGCCAAAAGGAATGCGATGTGGTGGTCATTTTTAACAAAAACGCTTGTGTAAAAAAAATGTCCATTCGTCCATAAATCATGGATAAGGTGCTAAAGTGGTATATTTAAAAATATCAAAAGCTGCGAAGACTAGAATTTACAAACATCAACTCGGTTTCAATATAGCACATGGCGCATTTTTTTTTAAATCGACTTAAATCATTATATTAGCTATAATAACCGGGATTTTGATTTGTTGTTCCTTAAAATCTAAAGAGAATTGGCTAATTCCCCGATCCAAGCACTTCTCCATTTTGCCTATTTTATTTTTAAATCGGTTTATCTTACCTCTGATCCTGATTACAACCATTAATGTACTATCGCATCTAGGCATATGGAACATCATACAATGGTGTCTTATCTGTACATTTATTTTTTTTTACACTTCAGATTCTATGAGTGTAGAGAGCTTAGATCAAGCTGCAACCTACAAACAAGGGATCATCATAGGTGCATGTGTTAGTGGTTAGTAAAATAATGCAAACTAACACATCCTTACAAATAACTACAAAAAGAACTAGTGTACAAAATTACCAAAATCAAATACCTAATACACAAAATTATGCAATAAAAAAAAACATTGAAAGTATCTTAATAGATATATAAGACGGTCACGATTGTGGAGCACTGGTTCGAAACAATGTTTTCATCCCATTTTACCTATATTAAAATAAATGGAGGAAACATTTAAATTGAAAAGCTTACACATTCGGCTTAAAGGTTCATGAATTCCGTAAAACATGTAAAAGTTTAAATCTTCGCAGGTGGTGAGATCCTCTGCGATAATTTATGCCAATACAGGCTAACAAGTCAGGAGCATCAATTTCCCCATTTAAAAGTTGCTGAAGAAATATTAAGTCATTATTAACCCGCCTTTGATATAAAGTTTGGACCTGCAGCAGTTGGATCCGATGTTCATATGGTGGAAGGTTATATGGATCAGCCCAAGGGAGACCTTTCAGGGCAAAACGAATGAATTTATGTTGTATTGATTCAATACGACTTTTATGAATTTCATAGAAGGGTGACCAAACTTGAGAGGCATACTCAAGATGAGGTCTTACATAACAGTTATATAGAGAAAGGGTAATATACGGGTCGTTAAATTCTTTTGCCCAACGTATAAATCAAAGCATAGAGCTCGCTTTTTTTTACAATGTAATTTATGTGTTCTGTGAATTCTAAATTAGAACTAAACTGAACACCCAAATCCTTGAAACTAAAGACACGGCATAGTTTGTGCTGCGAAATAGAAGAATTAAAAGCACTTGCAACTCGTTTTCTTGAGAAAGTTATTGTTTGGCATTTAACAGGGTTTAGGTTAAGACCGTTTTTATCACACCATAGAGTGAAGCTGTCAATATCATCCTGCAAGAGACTGTGGTCATGATCAGCTCTTATTATCTTGAAAATCTTCATATCATCCGCAAATATAAGAATTTCACTAGAACGTATACATGAGACAACATCATTTATAGCAAGAATGAACAGAAAAGGGCCCAAATGACTTCCCTGAGGTACACCCGAGAGAGCGTTAAACGGGTTTGAGAAAGAGTGTCGAAATTTTACCTGGTAGGATTTATCGTTTCAAAATAACAAAGTAAAATAAATCGAAGGAAAGCCAACTGTTTCGCTCAAATCTTTGGTAAACTTTTACTGGTCACTAAAAATATGATTCCACGATAGTGATGTTTACTCAGTGCAGATATTATTGAAACGACTAAAATGAGTAGGGATCAAGTGACATTTTTGAAGTTACCAAAAATCGAAAAATGTTACTTAACTCCGAATCTTGGTCTACCTCTAACTAGGTTTGTTCGTTGAGCACTGAAGTTACCCTGGGGTCGCCCCAAAGGGTTTTTTGAAAAACCTGAATTAAACCTGACGAGCCAAATCTGTGTTTTTTTTTTAGACCTGGGGTCGCCCTGAACTCGCCCTAGTAGAACTAGGTTTTTTGCTGGGGCAAGTTGAGTCTAAGAATAAAATGTCAAAGTGCGAAGATCTCTGAACCATTTTTTTTTTGTTTTGGATTCAAGTGCTGCAAGTAATTCTTTTGTTTTTGAAATTTTAAAATTTAAGAAATATACAAAATTATTTAAATAACAAATAGAAAATGGAAACTGTTTTTTTTTTATTTTTAAATCAAATTTTTGTCTTGCTTATCTCAACAACACAATTGAGAGTCGTTTGGTTTTTTTGAGAACCGAAAAACTCTTTTTTTTTGACAATTCTTGGGGTTGTCAAGAAAACCTGGTTCAACCCTGGGTAAACTTCAACGAACAAACCTAGTGTCAAATTCTGTTCTTATGCTTTAGAATTTGAGGAGTAATAATATGCTAGGTCCAGCCTATTACAAATTGTTTTTTTATGTACCTCCATTTATAGCCAAATTTGAATGTATATAAGAAGACGAAATTTATTTTCTGAATAAAAAAATTTAAATGTTTTTGATTTTTATAGTGAAACTCCGCGGAGCGCTGTTTTCCTTATTTACTCTGTTGTTGGTGTTTTTTTCTTTTTTTTATTTTTTTAAACAACTTTTATTCTGTTTGTTTTTGTTTTCATCGCTAAAATGACTATTCAACGTACTTCCTTGATACGAAAACTTAAAATGAAATATGAAGATAATTTAAAAAGAAAATTCTTCTGTTTAAGTGGAACTTTTAACTTGAATATAAAAACGTCGCTAAAATGCAGTTTTTTGCAAATTGCTTGACCTATTTCGAAGCTAAAAATGTTGTGTTTTTTTTTTGGAGTCTGGATTCGAAACTCTACCAAAGCGTGCGAAAGTTAAATAAATGCCAAAACAAATGTTCAACAATTTTTTGAATTGCAAAGCGAGTATCGACCAGCACATATCGATATGTGAGGCAGTTGGCTAAGGCTAGATGATCTCGCAGAACATGCGGACAACGCAGAATTGTACCAAATAACCCAAGAAGGTGACGGAAAAAAGCAATACCAATCATCCTGTAGGGGATGTGGTTGGCACATTTTGGTATCAATTGAAGATCAGCTACGCGGGTGGAAGGATCACTTGTATGCCTTGCTAATGAGGATTCCATTGAGCAGAGTGCTGAAGTTCCCCAGCTAAACGAACCCTCTTCAGTGGTAGAAATTCAATCTTAGATAACTCTCCTCAAAAACAACAAGCAGCAGCTGGACAAAGAATATTTATCCCATCCGGGGCGGCGAGTACTACCGAGATCGTACGGTTTAACGATTTAAATGCCTTTAGACTTTCTCCTTCAAAAAATGGTTTTCACGTCTATTAAAAATATGGCCGAATTCTCTATTCTCAATTAAATATACAGAGCAGAGAACCCATTAATTTGCAGTTGTGAATCATTCAAAAAAAATACAAGCCCTTGACAGTCTCACATGTACATTAAAGAAACGAATGTGAATCGTATTAATTTCTTCCTTAAGATCATTGCATGTATCACAACAGAATTCGAATCATTGTCTTTGCTTGCACCACTGAAGCTCTGTATTTTAAGGGGCTCATACTCAAAACATTCAATGAATCAGATGATTCACAACAGATGTGATACTTATAAGTGGATCACAAGTCCTAAGGGGCTCATAGAACATAAATATGCCCTCTGCACCAAACAGAAGAACAGAGAATGAAGAATCGCCATCGCATACTTTTTGGTTTCACAAGTGGATACAGAATCTAAGAGACAACCCAAAATTAGGTCCAAACAATCGCTGTCTTGTTAAGTATTCGCACTTATTCACGTTCGAATGAAAACAGAGAAAACAGCAGCTCAGAGTGCATTCAGACAAAATTTTTTGAGTGGCTCGTAAAACGAGCTACTTGGTGGAGTTTTCTGATACCGACTAGCATTAACTTAGTTATCTAATGGCCTAGCTATGACAATATTTTAAAGAGCAGAAGCTGCATTGGCTTTCGACTTGTTAAAAAAATTAATAATTTGTATCCACCCCAACTTTCCAATAGTATTTTTTCTTTTTATTTTTCTTAATTTATTGTTTTTCTTTATCGATTTCGAGTGAGTAATAAAATTATATTAAATTCTTTGTTTTCGAGTGCACAATTGATTCGAATGGATCATATTAAAAAAATATGAACTCGCACTGCAGTTTGTTTTGACGCTTGAGTGTGTTTGTATTAGTGCTTCTCGAATGAATTCTGATTTCAAATCGAGGAGCAAATTTCTCTTCTCAGAAGAAGCAGAAAAAGATATTTGTGCCAATGGAATGGTTTCAGACTTTTGGACGCTTCGGAAAACGACCAATGGAAAACGGCATTATTTTTACCATAATAATTTAGATTTTTATTTATTATAAATAATTTGTAATGCTCAGCTAAGATACCTCTTTAAAGATTTAATCTAATTTTATCTTTTGTAAGTTGTAACTGTTGTTCTTTTTAAATAAAGGAATAAATATTCAATATCAATATTATTTCTGTGCAAGTATTGTATTTATCATTAATAGATCGAATAGAATTAAAAAAAGCAATAACTTCTAATTAACCCTAATTTACTAACATACCAAAAACTCTCGCAACTTTTTTTTGAGACTTCACACTTTTTTTCTTAACCATAGCATTGTACCAAATACCTTACATCTTCAATCTCAAATCACTTATAGCCTTGAAATACAATAGGAAGTCAATGCAACCCTTTTGTACGTGCACTTGTCAAGCTTTTTATTCCTTTGAAAAGTCGATTCTAGAAGAATGTTTTGTTGAATAAATTATTATTTTGCTTAAATTCATCATAACTTCCTGTATAAATGTTATCAACACATTTTCTACTTAGCAAGTTTGTGCAACCAAGTCGTTTGCATGAAAAGGAATTTGGTTTTGTCAAGTTCTTATTTTGTCGAGGTTAACAAAAAAAAATCACCTTGGGACAGGTCCAAAGGGGAATTACCTTCTGTTTCATATTCTAATGTCAATCACGGTCACAAGGTGAAAATTTTTGATTTTATCGTGATTTATAACGATTCCTTTTTCTTGAAGTACAAGTATCATATATCACATTTGTTTTGAATAAAGTGGGTTGTAGGCGTCTTTGTTTTAGGAAAGTAATATTCAAAGACTGTGTTAACGTTGACATTAAAATTATTTGAAAGATAAGGATTGAGTATCAAATTGCGGGTTACGTAGTACCTAGTTCTTTGGTAAATCATAGCTCACGCAACTTTGCCTTAATTGCTGCTTTGATAAATCGTTTTATAAAATTGACCTAAATAATTAACACTTTTCCGGGAGAAAACTGTTATTATGAATTGTTCACAGAGGCAACAAAATTTAATAAAACCATGTACAACAAATAACACATAGACTATATGTATTTGGCAAAACCCAACCAATGAAGAAATAAGCCATGTGTTTTAGTTATTTGTTGTATGAAGCGAGCCAGTTTAATGTAATTGTCCATCTTTTGTATTACATCTAGCATTCTTTCGTCTCTTTTTAAAATTTAACCCATGGTTTGAGTTGATGTTATTTTTTTTTATTTTCCTCTTCCTTGAAAACATTTACTGGTATCGTTAAAATGTATGTAGTTAAACTAAATCCTTTTTTCTTCTGAAAAAGTCTTTTTTCAGTAAAGATTCGGAAACAAACTTCAAAAATGTTTCTAAAATATTTTGTTCAGCTTTTTTGACCACTGATGTATGAAACTAAAGAAATCGCCTGATTTATTTAGCATTTTATGACCTTTTTAACCCACTAATAAACAAACAAAAAAATCCGTTTTTAATTGTTGAAAATGTAATAGACACTTAAGTACTAATATTTCATATTGAAGCTCTTCCCAACACTCAGTCATCAGCGAAGCAGTTATTAGCCTACTTTTGTTAAGCTTAAAACGTAAAGCAGCTTTGGTCAAAGACAATGAACCATTTCAATCAACATATGGACTTAAAACACAGCAACATCCGTTGATAACACTAATTCAAAACAAAGGGGTCGATATAAATGATATTGCCAACAAAATAAATGGAATTTGTAATCATCAGGATAAACAGTAAGTAATTATCTTCACTGTAGAGATTCTTTATTTTCATTACTCATTTCATTCATAGAATAAAGAAACACAGCACAGAATATCTTCGCCCAGTGTTTTTGTACATTCTTTGTAATCCAGAGACACTGCCTTATTCTAAAACCATTTGGACTGGTCTACTTGCACTGGCTAAAACCCAAACAAATGCAAAACATCTCACGAAGGAAATTATTTTATGGTCGAAGGTTTTGCTATGCAGCATTAAATATTTAATGAAAAATCTAATTTCAACTGTTTTTTGGTTTCTTTTAGATATCATCGGCTAGCACGAGTCTCTTCACAAGTATAATCCTTATAGAAGCTGTCGACCATTATCTTGCTCAGAAAGACTTTGACCAATCAATCGATCTAGCACTCTATCAAGCAGTAGTTATTCAAAACTTAGCCCAATTCGGCATAGATCCAAGGCCAAGTTTACAGTCGATTTTGCGAGTCCTGCATTCGACCAGAGAACATAATCGCAATTTTTATAACATCCTTTTAATATTGCTCGCCCGCAATGTACACTTACTATCGCCAATATATTTACCAGACCTGTTGCGCCTGATAGCTTACATTGTTGTGCAAGAAAACTGTGGGAATCAATACATTCTGAACATGTGTCTCGATGGTATCATCTTGTGGATGTCTCAGACTGCATTTATACCCACAGATGGTGTAGCCTTGGCCCATCAGATTGTGAGAAAAATTCTTTCTCTAAACAAACTTCCACAAGAAGCAGAACAACGCCCAAAAATTTCTACAAAAGAGTTTTCGAAACAAATCAAGTATATTCATCCGGATATTGCAATTGCGTTTGATTTGGCCAAGCTAGTTGAAGGCTTTGATGAATCGGAATTTAAAGATGTGTTTACTTTTGTCGATGCCCTAAATGTTAAAGCTAAAACAAATTTTTGTCAGAGCATCAATTTATTTCTGAGGGCATTATTTCTATCCAAGGAACCATCGATTGATTGTTGGTTTAGAATCTACGAAATCATTTTGGAGATTATCAAACTAAATGGAGATATTGCTTTTGATTTTCTAATGACTTATGTTTTTAAATTGGCCGAAGAATTGAATCCAGAAATTCAAGTTGAGCTGCTAAGAGGCCTGCCGAATTTTGCAGTTTCAAAAGTGAGTATATATTATATATACTCGTATGTGTGTGTGTGTATTTATTTTAATTTATTACATCATTAATCATATTTCTCTTCCTTGTCTTTTTTTTGCCTTTAGCTTTTTTATTATGTATTATGTACGTTAGTGGAACTAGAATCTGCTGTTTGGTTTTTAAACCTAAGATGCTCCCTTCCTTACCGCATCGAACATAAAAACTGGGACTCAAAGACTTTTTCGGCTGGAGCATTTTTCACCCGCTAAATGTATCGCACTAATGTAGTCAAGTTTTTACTTTCTAAACTACATCTAATAAGAATGTGGTTTTATCCTCTCCTCTATTCGCATCCATGAATCCTAATAATTTGACAGATTTGTTGAAAATGTTCTCTTCCGTGTCACGCCTGCCCTCCACACTATCTGCTCTAAAATTAGATTGAAGAAATCACATCACAGTCCATTTACTTGTTAAAACCTTGTTGTATTTTGTAATAGTTTGGATGAGCTATTCCTTATTTGAATCATTTGAGTTTGTCACAACCGGTCACGTTCGGAACAACCGAGTATATCATAATTTGAAGTGATTACTCGTTCATTCGATCACTGATGGCACTTACTCACTTGGTCATTGAACCAAGAATTCGGTCCAGTTTTCTCGGGATCCTGAGTTTGACCATTGCTTTATAATAGCTCCTGATAATGAATGTTATAACATGCGGTACTTGCCGATCCTTTCCATATTTCAATAACTCGAATGAAATCTTATTGTTCTTAAGTTTGCTTATAGCTAAGTCAACGTCTCCTATACTGGGTTGTGAAACTGGGTACGGCTTAGGTTAGCTTCGATGTTTCAAAAAGCCTGCATTTCGATCTTCAAATCAGCACCCAATGTCTTCTTTTATTTTTATAAAACCTCCTTGTTTTGTTTCGACCGCAAAACTCTTCGAAATCGTTGAGCACAGAGACTATCAATGCATTCATTATGCTCCCCAGGATGTAGGTGAAGGAAGAGGCATGGGCGAGGGAGTTATTGGAAGTCATAAAAGTGGGGTCCTGAACTATGGATGAATTTTAGAATGCTTCTTAGTGGCTCAAAATAGACGTCGGCGTCGCCTAGTTCACCAAAAAATATTCTCCGAGAGTGGTTTTTTTAGTTCTGGCTAATCTGGGGTATTTACTAAAAAAGTGAGACAAATCTTCATCCACCTCTTCGTCCTGGCGCCATCTACAAAGATCTTATGTTCATTCTGGTCATGTGGATTCCCATTGATTTTGACCTGTTAGTATTCCAGGTTCAGGTTTACTTAGTTTAACTAAAAACTTTGTTTTTTCCTTACCAATATCTGGCCATAGAATCCTCGAAACCCGTCACGTGTCTATTGTGGACCATCTGTCGTAAGTGGCCTCAAGAAAGTTCGGTTGAATTCTACTTTTTTCTTGTTCCAGTGAAATAAGTACCCAAGGTACTGTTTGCCTCGGTGCAGGTGATAAACCGCTTTTGGCCAGTTCATCTGCCATTTAACTGCCGTAAATGTCACTATGCCCCGAGACCAATCGATTGGGTGACTGAATTTGTCTCGCTAAGCAATCTCATTTCACTACGGCAACGATCAACCAAATTTGACTGCGGTAGGTAAATGTAGCGTAGAGCTTCTAGGTGCTATCTGTATATATTGGCAATTCCATGTATGTATAAACTTTCATTCTGGGCAGTTCTGCAGTTCGATCTCTCTTCGCAACAAGGAAATGGCTGAGGTCTCGATACCTGCCTGGTTGGATACCTCCTTTGCGCCTATTAGCACTCATTTTGATTGGCGATTCCAACATTTGGGGAGCGGTCAGTTGCTTCCTTCTTGAGACTTTTAAACCTAGTTCTACTAATCACTGTATTACGAGTTTCTGCATAGTTTACTAAGTGGAAACCGTTATCTTTGTCGTCTGGTCGAAGCTTTGCTAATCAACTATTTTCCTTTTCGATTCGTTAGTTGAACGAACAGTTCATGTACACAGTTGTTTTTTTTTCGTTTTGAATAATAATATTTTGAACAATCATCACCCCAAAGGTCTCATCGATGGGAAGTGCCTTCATGGGAACAATTTTGTTCCAAAGAAATTAGTGGCAACATGGTACTCTACTTCGACCTCGCGACCTTGGAAAGCCCTTCTATAGAATCGAGCTCTGCGATCACAAAGCTCTAGGTTTCAGCTTGGTAGTCAAAGTACGACAACCGCCCACGTAGCAAGGCTTATCCAATGGCGTTGATTTTGAGTAAGAAGATTAAGGTCCTTAATCAAGTAGAAACCTCAATGTATAACAATTTTGTATCAAAACATTTCAATGCTTATAGTGCCGTCATATATATTTATTTCATAATTTAAAAAAAACTTTGCAGCGTTGTTAAGATATTATGTACTTGAAAATTAAACTTCCTTACATCACAAATTCTGTTTATTATTTCTTTTAATTTAAGGACAACATTCCAATGATCTTAAACACCATTCGTGCTATGAATATTAAAAATCCCACCTTTTGTATGGATCTTTATCTACGTTTATGGCGGATCGAGGGACGAACTTATCCTTTTCTAAAAAAACTTTTATCACAATCACATAAAGAGTTAGCTGGAACAGAACTCTCAGAATTTGAAATAACAAAAACTCACACAATCAAAGAAATTTGCGCTGAAAGGTTTTATTCGAAACAGATTTTGTTTATAATTTCCTAACATTAAATTATCTTTCTATTCTAGACCTAATCAATACGGCTCTGATCTAGTATCTCATCTCTCAGATACCCTTAACACATGCACCGATAAGAATGGTGACCTAGCTACGTCTTTAGCCTTGGATGCTATTATTTCACTATGCGAAAGTCACACTGTAAACATAGTCTCTACGTGGAAAGCTCTTAGTGGCAAGTTCCGTCATGAAACACGTCCGCGTACTATAAAAAGCTTACTTCAATTCTTTGCTCAGGTTCCATTATTACAAACACCAACTATTGAATACGAAAATCTCGTAGAAGATGCTTTGGATAATATTTGGAAAACAATCTGCATATCGGACAATCTAGAGATAATTCAAGAAGCCTTTAAATCTCTGACTCATTACGAAATTAATAGCTTAATGACACTTCGACATATACCACCGATATTCAGAGACTTTAAATATGTGGCAAGTGAATATAATCAAGAGACTGGTCGAGAAATAATCGATCTACAAAATGAAACAATACCTGGTGATTGTTGGATTCAAGTGCTGCAAAGGGTTCGACCTGAATGTACTTCTGCTGTAGCTGATCTTCTTTCTCATTATATTTATCAGGAGATTAATGGTTATAGAAGTGGTGTTTATCGCATACCTGAGGGTAAACCCGAACCGCGTAAGATTCAAGTGAATGATCCAAAAAGTGTCCTGCGAGCGGTAATCAACTATTTGGTCTCACAGTCGCGTTTCGGAGACCGTATTAATGAACCACATGTAGTGACGAACGCCCTGCGAGCAATTTCAAAAAAGTTCCCAAAACCGATACCACCTTTGGATTGGTGTTTCCTACATAGTTTCTTTCATTTAAGTTTTGAAACTCGAAAATACTGTATACTAATTGCAAAAAATCAGGTTCTTCACTCGGGAACTGCAAAAAGATTGTTAGAGAATTTCTTAACAGAATTTGAACCGAATTGCTTTGAAAAGGATCTCCTTTTGCTATTCAATGTACTACCAGAAATAGCTAATGGAGTTAGTTTACAAATTATTAAAAATTTCACAGAGAAGATAGCTGTGTATTGCTTCAAGGAATCACAACTCAATGGATTTGCTGAAGGTGAGTACTTGTTTTGTACCTAATGATTGTATAGTTATTTTTTAACTGTCTACTAATAATTTAAAACAAAATACACGCTGCAGACTTTTGATCGGCCAATGGTTTGGTATGTGGTGGTTGGGTTGACATCCTTCAAATTAACTTTGAATGAATGAATTTGTTTAAGGGTATAAGTGCACTGGGACCTTAAGATCTATTCTGCCCCCTCACTAGAGCTTGATGAGGTTACTCATCTACAGCTCGTCCTCCAAATTAGTATCTTTAAGAAACTTGAGTATTTGGAGTACCCTAAGAGAGGGCAGTTCGATCTCCTCTATCTGGTGATTTCCCAAATGGCTTACTCTTTGATGCACAAGTGCATCACATCTACCTAGTATGTGGTCCGTATGTGGCTTCCTCGTGATCATTGCAGAATCTACATATGGCACTGTTTTCTAGGCCAAGAATGTGGAGGTGTCTCCTTAACTTGAAGTGGCCTGTGAGGAGTCCCGATATTATTCTCAGTCTATTCCTATTTAAGTTGATGCAGGATTGTAATCGTGCTTGGTTGTAGTCCCCAAGTAGAAGTTTGGCCTGTCTCAGCTTTTTTATCACGTTTTCTCCCGTTCCGCAAAAAGGCTCTGGCCCCGTTATGGGTGTCTTTGCTCCTGCTAAGGAGTTTGCCTCTTCATTGCCATATTTGCCAACCTGATCAGGTACACAATGAAGTTGTTCTTGCCCAGTTCGTTTAACCTGCCCACACTCTCCCATACCCATTTTGAGCTTATGCTATATGAGCTAAGTGCTCTGAGTGCGGCCTGGCTATCTGACATGATAGCAATGTTTTGGTTTTTATGTTTTCTTTCGAAATTTCTTTCTTCACATTTCCCTATGGCATTAACTTCTGCCTGAAAAATGCTGGTAGACTGTCCCATCGGTATGGAAAGTTTGGTTCTAGGCCCAAAGATTCCAGCCCCGATCCCCTCAGACGTTCTCGATCCATCAGTATACCATTTGATGGCATTTGCTTTAAGAGTGTAGTTTACGTTTTCGTCTACTCACTCCTTTTTGCTACTTAGCTTCGTATGAAAGTTCTTAACGAAATTATACTTTTTTATCATGCCATCTCTTGGAATGTCAAATTTGCTAAATTATATTTATGTTTCCTAATAGCTTCTTTGCTGAAAGCAGTAATTATTTTCTTCTAATTAGAGATGTACGGTCCTTTACTGTTTACAATACGGCTCCTTCAAGCATCAAAGCAGATATGCCGTTATCATCGGCAGTCCAAAAGTTTAACAATGTTAAAATCGAAATCTATACAGGAAAATTATTTAAATCAATGGTTGCAGACTATGGAAGGTCCAACCCTCTTTTTCGAGCGCATCGTAGTTGCTCGTTGAAATGAACAACCAGGTACTTCACATTGTGTTTTCTGCTATTATAGATCCTCCTGGGAGTTTCAAAACCTGGTTTCTAAATCGAGGTTATGGGCTTTTAAAACTTTGGAATACTTTCTCTTGGAAATTAGAAACCAAGTTGGTAGTTCCTTTTTTAGGATTACTACGATCTTGGCTGTTTGTATTTATTAAAAATATAATCACTACTTGTGAAGCCTTTTCAAGATGAAATTGACGACTCCATCTAGGCCAGTAGCTTTATTTGACTTGGATAAACGCCATTCGATGGCGTAAGTGTGTTGCCATCCTGGTGATCTCATTTGGAGTCATCAGTGAATAGTACCTTTGTCATATGCAAAACTCTCATACTTTTCAAATTTCACCACAGTTCTTCCTTTTGAAATATTATAATGTAATCTTTTTTCTTACAGGTTGTCTTTTTGAAAAGTTCTTAGATAGTGCTAAGTATATTTTTACTGGTAAATGTGATATCCCAGAAGTTCTTGATGTTTATACATTAATTATAGAAAGATACATGGACTCAATGGACATTGATTCGAAGGTGAGATAATTATATAACACGTACCAAATTAAAATTTATATTGAGAATAAATTATATGTTTAGCTATTTGAAAAATACACAGAAACATTGGCTACAATGCATCCAAATTCTATAGATGGCTTAACGTCTCCATGTAATTGGTGGGAGAAACCCATTGGAAAACTGAAGAAAGCCACAATTATTCGATGCTACTTGGTGCTTTACAATGATAAACTACCGAATCCTCTTAAATGGTTAAATCCTATTATAGATGCATTTGCGGAAAAACCCGAGGAACATGGTTTTCTGTTTCGACATTTAGCAGCAACATTATATGCTTTCACAAACGATGAATGCTCATGTGCTTGGATTATGGAATTATTTTTACAAATTCAAGCTCTTCTGGCAAATTCTTCGATCAAGGAGAAACTCGATAAAGCTTTCTATCTTCTGGATGTTTTTATTCTGGCAATTGATGTTTTATCAGGTTGTGCAGTTTTGCTGGGAAACCTTGATGTTGTTGCTACTTCTCGCACAGATCGAATTGAAATCTTCCCAGAAAGTCTACAATATCTCTGTGGTCATATATTTTGGAAAGACAATGAAGCAAAGGTAAATAAATGATTTTTTTTTAATTTCCTCAATTTAATTGTTGTCTTTCTTGTTTTTAAGATCTATGAATTTCTTAATAATTTATATCGAAATCCAGTAATTACTGAAGTTTATTGTAATATATTTAAAGAAGCTATTATTTGTTCGAGAAATAAGCCTTATTTCGATAATAAAGCTGTCTGGACGAAATATGTTGGAATGCGGAAATAAATCATACGTAAGCCAAACTGTACCATAGTTAATAGCCTTAAGGAAAATTTTAAAACATCTGTTACAAAACCATAACTAAGCTGCCTTCTTAGATAAACAAATGTGTTATTATTGTTTAATATTTTGAAAAAATAAAATTTTGTTAATTTTTATATTTTTTTTAAATCACTAAATACGTAACGAAATACAGTTATTTAAACTTATATTTGTTGAATGTTTTATTCATTCAGAGATACTTTAAGATAAAAGACACTATGGGAGGATTTGTCACTCCCTCGAAAAAGGCAGTTCCCTTGAAAAAAAGAATGTTACGAATGTCGGACTCGAACCAAAACCTCCGCCATGATCCAATGCAATTTATTTTTTTTAATTCGTTTTTTATATTCGATAAGTGTTGTGAGCTATTGGCCAGAAAAAAAATCATACATATATGTATGTATGTATATATGGGTGCTCTAAATTAAACTAAAATAATTAATGATAAATGCCTTTCCGCTTTAAAACTATTCGAGAACTGTAAACTAGGTTTAAGCCTCAATACAGCTTTCGACTTATGTGCTTCATTTTTGGTTAGCTTTTAAGGCTCTTGGTCTAAATGTTTTCATCTACCTACGCGTGTGTGAGTCCTTACTTTTAGAAATGCTTAGAAACCGTTTTGTTTGTTTCTTTTACTAAAATTTGTTTTTGTTTTTTTTACGAAATAATGTGTTAAGCACTGGGAAATCAGTTTTTCCTAGCAGCCACTAGCAAACTAGATCAAGCCTGTGACCCTTTTTGAAAACGTCATCTGCGTCAATAATATATTTGCAGAACGTTCTTAATCGCATATTGCAAAAGCCTTCTGTTCGAAAACGCAAATACAAATTTGAATGTATTAGCATTGTGTTCGATAATGCAGCTTGGAAAAGTCATCACATCTTCGAAAACATGTTATGCGGTGCGGCTGTGCAGTAAAAGATCAAGTTGACAAAGGAAATGTTGAAAAGCAATGAGTGCGTGTTTGTTAACATCAAACCATTTGACTATAAAATTGACTTTGGTTTGACATTTTCGAAAATGGCCTGTATATTGTTGGCATTCCAAATGCATTTCAAATTATTTATTTTATAAAAATGGAACGAGGCTCGAAAAAGATTTGTGTGCAAATGTTACTAAATTCACCAAATCGTTTATGAGAGAATCGTCAAAATATTTAAAAGTATAACTCCTAAACAAAGCCGAATTGGACAATTTTACACTTATAACTTTTTGTTTAAAATTAAAAACTTTCCAGCTTAATTTGTTTTATACAGTTTTACAAACCATCAATTTCGATAGAAAATAAATTTTAATAAAATTTATTAAATTATTTTCGAAAAAAAGTTATGAGTGTAAAATTTTCAAATTCGGCTTAATTTCAGAGTTATGCCAAAACTTTGAAAAGAGGCCACACCCAAAAGTAAGTTATTTTGTTCTGTTATATTTGTATGTAGTGTGAGGACTACGTACTTTGTGAGAATGTTGAGTGCTTTTTTTTCTGTACGCAGTTAAGAGTGTAAAATACAAAAAAGTGACTAGTAGGGATTTTTAAGTGTTGTTTATTTTACTTTTAGGTTTTTTTTTTGTGTTGAAAACGAGGTTGGGGGGAGTTGAAAAAAATTTTCGGTGGACGATTGAATCAAGGTATTTATTTTAGTTGTTGTGTGTTTGTGGCTGATCGTGTGAGGATCTTAATGAAACGTTACTAATACCACTTCCAAACAGAAATTCCTGTTGGATATGAAGATGAAACTTCTCCAGATAGACGTAACAGAAATATAATTGAGTAGCCGAGCTCCCCACCACAAGTGCTTAAGCAAATTTGTCAGGTGATATATCTGTTTTTTTAACTTGCTACATCGTACGAATTCGTACGACACGAAACGTCACACAAATGCTGTCAAATCACATAGGAATTTTTGACAGTTTGTGAAATGTAGCAAGTTGTAGCAGTTACGAAACACATAATTGTGTTTTCTTCGGAACTAGTAGGGTAAGACCTTTACCAAAAGTTCACCCAAGAAAATTTATAATCTATTGATATGCTTCAAAGCTTAAGAAAAACCTCGAATTTTGTAATTTTGGAAAGGCCAACTTTTTCTTGATAGTGGTACAACCTTAGGATTAAAAATGTTTTCCTACAAAATAAACTTGCATAAGCATATACATAAGTTTAAATTATTTTAAAAGTATAACAATAGGGGTGTATTATTGAAAAAGTTATAGCTAGCAAAGTAAAATCTTCCATGGAAAACAACAACAAACCCTAAAGTGTCTATAAATAAGTCAGTAATAAAGTGTATATAAAAGTTGGAATAAAGTTTTGTTAAGTTTAAACTTTTGTGGTGCCAGACTTGGGTTGTATACTTTCTCTCAAAATCTCTTGCGCTAACGCATTTTTAATACATTTTTTCGACTAAACTAGTCATGCAGTTCTTGTTGGTTTCTCTCTAAATTATTTATTGATTTGCATTTTGCGTGAAAGAAAGTAAGCTAGTTTGCTTGGTGCAGATTATCGTAACCTACAATTTTCACTTATCCCTACTCCTAAAAATGCTAGCCCCAGTCCAAGTTGAGGGTACTTTTTTTTTATTAAGTTATTAAGACGTCAAAACGAAGCTTCCATCAAAATCGAGTTTTGTCAGAATTTTTGCCTAGTTTTTTCATATTTTCGTCTAATTTTCCTGGGCAACTGGTACTTATTTCAATTAGAAACGAAGTGGTCTCACGTTGCAGTTGCGTTAGTTGGTAACACAGGAAGGAAGTAAAATTAGAATTAAAATAGGTAGGAAAACTATTGAAAAGATACATGGAAACAAAATAAGCACATTTTAAAAACATTTAATCGATTTTTTATTAGTCTAGTAAATTTGTGCTCAAAAAGGCCCTTAACGAGCAAAGTGTTGGGGGTAGTTTTGATTTTGTCCCTGCTTTATGTTTTCAAGGGTGCTAAATCCGAATCTGAGGTGTGCTACAAAAATTTCGGGACGGCTCCCTGAAATTACGCCAAAAATAAAAAAAAAATCCCAAAATTGTACATACGATGTTATGGCTTTTTTTTTCTAGGTAAAGAAACACAAAAAGTTTAGTTTAAGTTCCGGAATTTTGGGTTATGTCTTCCAAAAAACTCTTGGCCTTTTTTCCTTTTAGAATCATGAAAAAGGCCATTTTTGCTGTATTGGAAAAAACTCCATGTTTTAGGCTTTTTTTCCAAACAAAAAATAAAACAAAACGACTCAAATGGTCAACCGGCATGCTCCGCGTACATCCTACCGTCCAACCCCTAGAACGTACCGTTTAGATGCTTTTTAAACTTTTTAGACTTGATTTCCAAATAAAAGAAAAAGCTCTGTTTATATTTTTGGGCACGATTTCCAAAACTAATTTGTTACAAAAAATAGTTCTACGTAGTTTCCACGTTTTTGACGTATTTTCCAATTTCATTTTGGGCGCTTTATCCAAAATATTTTTGTCACCATTTTCTGACCTTCTTTTGTAAATTGTTTTAAGGTTAGGTAAGGTTAAAAGAGGTGATGATACGAGAAAAACGCATTACCTCACTCGGATCTCAATGGATGCATTTTGCTCCCCGGGTGTAGGCAAGCTAATAGGGAGGGGTAAGGAAATTAACTAGGGGAAACTTAGGTATGGGGGAACCATCCTGAATTCTGAGTGAATTTCAGGATGTTTCTTAGTGGCAAAAACGAAACGTCGCCCAGTTCATCGAAGAAGTAATCTCCGAGGGCTTCTTTCCTAGTTCTGGCTAGACTGGGACATTCACAGAGGAAGTGATATGAGCCTTCCTCTACCTCTTCGCCTTGACACCCTCTAAACAAGTCAGGGGGGTTATTATGAAAAACGATATTCGTTCAAAATAAGACGTATTCGTTAAATTGCGAAAAACGGTTATAACTAGTAGCACTTAATAGTCAAATTGCGGTTAAGAGAAACGAGAATCGTAAAAATGACGATACTCGTATTTTTATTTACGAGTGCCTTAAGCTCTCGTTCAGCTTTCGTTTCGTCATTTATTTTTTATTTTGGTTTGGTTGGTTTTTATTTTGTTAAGTGAGCGAAAAAAAGTAAGAAAATTATAAATACAATTGTGAAAAAACATACAAATTGACATTTGTTAGTAGGAGTGAAGTAAGTTGCGCTTTAAGAAAACTAACATGTTTCGTTTTTGTGTGGCAACTTTTTTTGCTTTCTATTTTCGTATCTTATAATCGCTCTTCGCCATGACTTTCGTTTCTTCGAGTTTCGTTTTTTCTTCCGTTCGTTTCGTAATTCATAATAAGGGCCCAGATGAGCTAATGCCCAGTCTGCTTAAGTGGATTCCCATGGTGTTGTGACCGCAGTTAGGATTCCAACCAACAGAGAGGCCTGCTTAGCTTAAGTAAATAATTAGTTTTATTCTTTGAAATATCCGGCCATAAGTTCCTCGAGACACGACAGGTATCACTTCTTGACCACCTGTCATTGGCAACTTTGAGAAAACTCTGTCGAATTCGTCTTTTTTCCTGCTCCAGTGGCTCGGATTAAAAGATGATCCGTTTTTGGTCAATTCATCTGCCATTTAGTTCCCGTATATATCACGATGTCCTGGTCCGGTCTATTCAATAAGCAGACTATCGGTCTAAAAAGTGAACTTATGCTGTTTTTCCCCTGGACCTTTCATACTTTGAATTTTTCCCTTCCCTGAAACAAGTTCCTTCTATCGAGAACTCTCCGCCGCACAGTGGGATGAGAAGCAATTCTAGCGCGCCAAAAGTATTCTTGGGGTTATTATATGGGATAAAGACCTTATTTTGATTAGATTTGATTGTTTTGTGGTCGTTGCAGCCTTTTTCAATATTTTTTCCAAGGTGGTGCTAAAATTAGGGGTAAGAAGGTGAGAAAATGAAAATGTCACCAGCGTTCGATAAAAGGGTGTCACCTACATTGTTCGGGATTAATTGAAAAATGATTCTTGGGTATATTCTGGAAAAAAATTGAATGAGATGGGGGTCTGTTTTTCCCCGTTTTGGTAAGAGGGGCAATTTTCTAAAAAAATAACTTAAATAGAAAAAAATATTTTAAATAAACGGCAACAATTTAAATGATATAAAAGCCGTTTTTAAAGTAAAAAATCCTTATTTGGTTAGCTTTTCATATTAAGTTGCTTTTGTGAGTCAAAAAAATTAAAGGAAAAAGAATTTTTCAATTAGCTTTTTGAGGAGCTGAATCTTTGTGATGATGAGTTCTCGTATTCAGCTTGATGTTTTTAGTTTCGATATTTGTTTGTAAATATTTTTTTTTGCAGTACGGTTATTGCGTTATTGCAAGAAATGACACCAGACAAAATGTTTTTTTTTATATTTTTAAGGTCCTCATTTGTATCTATATATTTTTCTGATCAATCAAATGTAATGGTACTTGTTTATTCAGCTTCAAAAGGCGTTTTTCTTTTTTAGTTCAGAGTAGAGTCCGAACTGCCAAACAAAAAATTGTGTTTCTTTTATAGCTCTGAGCGTTTAGAGCTAAAAATTCGTGTTTCTTTTTCGTTCTGAGTGTGTTCATAGTTTGTTCAGAGCGCGCTCTATGAGCTCAGAATAAGATGACTGAGCAGACAGATTTAATGCTGAACACAAGCATTTGACAGCTAGTGTTCTGTTCAGGTGTGTTTCCAAAATAATTCAGAGCGCCCAGAGCACGCTTGGTTCAGATCAGAGGATGTTCAGAACATGCTCGACATGCTCAACATGCTCGGACTCTGTTCAGAGCTCTATTCTAAATTAAAAAAGAAAAACCCCTATAGGTACTACAGGGCAAGGTTTAGATTCGTAAGAAAAAATCGAGACAACAAACATGACACCACCATGACTAGGGTTACCATACGTCCCCCTTTTGGAGGGATAGTCCCTCTTTTTCATATCAGAAACTTTTTTGTCCCCCAAAACCAAAAATACGAATGGGGGACGCAAATGTTCCCCTTTCTAAATCAATTAGCATATTATTCCATTTTAGGCCAATAAATGTTTTCACTTTAAATTATTTATCTCTTTTTGAACGTTAATGGTTTCGATTATTCTTCTATGTTATGCTATATAAACACTTTTACAACAACAAACATTTTTTTCACTTCGTAATTCATTTCCCATTTTTTATTGATCATGATTATTTGTATTGAACCTTTTTGTTTTTATAAAACTTCACATGAAAAGCAACTAAACAAATACATAAAGACGAAATTTTTTAGTAAGAAGGTGGGCAGCTATAAGTTCTGCAATATCATTAAAGTCTCTGTCCCTTCAAAATAGTCTTTGTCCCTCCAAAAAGTACACAAAATCCCCCTTTTTCCATTTTCTAAAATGGTAACCCTAACCATTTTAGAGAACAAAACAAAAATAATGCCACAATTCTGGCTATCTGTCTGTATACTTCGACCTACAGCGACAGCCTTAACCACTAAAGCGATTTTCTTCAAATTTTTAACTCAAATTTTTTTTGTAATTCTCTAGAAGGAAAAATTTGGAATTTTTATAAGCTCAAAAAATAACGGTACGCATGCCATACAGCCGTTTAGGAAAATCTTAGTTATCTCAAAAACGGCTCACCGATTTTGATACAAAAAATTAGTGTAGTTATGTAGGTATGGTGTATGTACTTTCTGGTATTTTTTTTATTCAAATTTAACTGTTTGTCAATTAAAAGACCCCAAAAAATGATAAAAAAAAAACGCTCGCTCCAACGAATTTTAACAGCCTACATTCCCAACCGGTCACCCGGTAGAGCAGTTTGACTTTCGGGGCTAACGTAATTTCTCATTAAAAGTTAAATAAAATTGTTAGTTGGTAGCGATTTGTATAGGAGTTTTAGTATGCTTATTGGATTAGCTAATAGAAGTATAGGTAAGAGGTTCCATGACGTTCCGGGTTTTTGGCAGACTTTAGAAAGAAAAACATTCACATACAAATTGTTTAAATAAAATAATTTAAAATAACATACAACCAGTGAAATAATTTTATTGGAATTGATCGCTTTTCATGATGACAATATTGGTTAACGTATATAAAAATTCTTGGAAATATTCACCTTTTAATATGAGCAATATCGAAATTTTAAAAAAGCAGTAATTTGACTTCATAACACTGTACAACAGCTGTTTTTTTCTTGCGTGGAGCATTTTTCGGTCTTGGTGTGTCTGAAAGGTCTAGGTGAGCTGAGTAAAATTTCATTTTAAGTTTGTTCAAGTTACCTCGATTTAAATAGTTATGGCCTTTTGTTGTTTCGGTGCAATTTCCGTTGAAAATTGATAATAAGTCCATATTTTGAAATTAATTTTTTCTTATACTGGTTTGGTTTAGTTGTCTACACACCTGACATCAATTTAAAAATTCCATTTTTAATAATTCATAGCTTTTTTGATAACAAAAAAATACCCAAAGTCGCATAAATCGGCTTTACAATGTATAGTCCAGTAAAACTAGCTTTTTATGTCTACAAAGAATAATGTCAAAATTTCAATTTCAATTTTTTTCTCAGCTTTGTTGAGCCTTAATCCACAAAGTTTGGCCAAAAAACTACATGCACTGTCCACCATTTTGAAAAAGGCATTAAAAAGAGCTAAATGTGATTTTCTCGTGACATATTGGACGTAATTTATTTTTCTATTATTTTTTTAATTTTGTAGATCAAAATATTTTATAAATCTTTTACCTACCAAATTTGTTGGTACCTCTTTCCAATGAAAAGTTTTTGTTGAAAAACTGTCAAAATTTGAGATAAAGAATGGTTTCTTTTAGTTTATTATACCTCTTGTTCACCTGAACTAAAAAATTCTAAAATACTTTTGTAGCTGCAAAAATTTGTTTCTTAGTTAGAAAATTTAGAATTTTACAAGAGTATTTTGGTATTTTTTAGTTCAGATGAACAAGAGGTGTGATAAACCGTTAAAAACCATTTTTTACCTCAAACGTTGACAGTTTATCGATACTAAATTTTTATTGGAAAGAGGTGTCAAAAAATTTTGTAGAGAATAGTTTTATAAAATATTTTAACCAACAAAACTAAAATATTAATATCACTCTACGTCCAATATGTCACGAGAAAATCACATTTAACTCTTCCCAATTCCGATTTCAAAATGGCGGACAGTGCATGTAGTTTTTTGGCCAAAATGTATGGATTTAGCCTCTATCAGATGCAATTTTTACAAAACTGAAACAAAATTCAAATTGAATGGTAGACCTACCTACTTTGGGTATTTTTTTGGTATCAAAAAAGCTATGAATTATTAAAAATGGAATTTTTCCAATCAACGATGTCAGATATGTAGACAACTAAACCAAACCAGTATAAAAAAAAAAATAATTTCAAAATATTTTACTTATTAGATATCAGTTTTCAAGGGAAATTGCAACGAAACAACAAAAGGCCAGAACTATTTAAATCGAGTCAACTTGAACAAACCTAAAATTAGGTTTTACTCAGCTCACCAAGACCTCTCAGACGCACTAAGACCGAAAAATGCTCCACGCAAAAAAAAACAGCAATTGTACTATGTAATAAAGATTATTCAACACCTTCTAAGAAACGGGGAATTACGAAAATGTGCATGCAGTTTCACAAAAACTGGTATTTGAACCTTTCAGGACCAGGTATTGACAATATTCCCTTAAAATATTTTGCATTTTGAATTACATTTTTTAAACCACTTTTTTAGCGCTAAAATCACTTCTCATCCCACTGTGCACCGTGGAATGTTTTTCTTTAGGAACACGTTTTATCAAAACATGAAAATGATAAACAAATATTCGAACTTTATTTTCAAACAGCACTAGAACAATTGTTTTGTGAGCATTTTTAGATTAGAAAGAGTTCACAATAGGTATTTTCCCTCGGAATTTTTCCCTGAAAAAGTTCTCTATAGCAATTTCTCGAACATGCGAAACATTCAGTGGAAAAAAATTGTCGATAACATACCCCAAATATGTATTCCTACTCTTTATCGAAAAAAAAACACTCAAAAATGTGTGCAGGATTGTGCGGAATTACCTCCTCCCTTCATTAACCTACCATTAAGAATATCTAAGCTCAGATAATAGAGTTTCTAAAGTATCTCTGGCCTAAGTCTTCGTTCAAATACGTAATATTAAAACAAAAGAGCTGATACCCGAACTTTAAATCTGACTTATTTATTTGCTGTCTGCTGTGGATGTACTTTGCAATCAGACAAATATTCTTCTGCAAAAAAAAATAATAAGAAAAACTTAACCTCTTTTTTACCCACCACCAGTCCTTGCACAACATATTGATCTTCAATCAAACAAGTCCAAAGAGAAAGCTTTGTATCATTCCGTATATCAGACAATAGCCTACAGAAATTTTCTCTCCCTTCTATATGTAACTAAATCCTTATAGTTAAATAGAGTTAAAATTCTCTATGCGTTATATTTTAAAACGGTTATTCAAGTATACAATTTGAAAATGCACAAAAATACCCCTCTCTATTGTTATTTACCAGTTTTCGACCAGAGGGTATCTGCTGGCACGCATTGTTACTTTAATCTTTTTTTTTTTTGTAACTCTCCACCAGTCATCCTTGATATGTTTTCGCATTGTCCGCACGTATTACAACACCCTCTTCCCTTATATTGCTGTCGGCTATATGAGAGCTGAGAACCTTAGGTCCTTAGGTGAACGAGTCCATTGAATGTATGAGTTAAACGAGAACCGCACAGCAACTATTAACTGACAGGACGTCAGGACCTTTAACGTCAACCCTTTTTTTTAAATTTGTAGTGAAATAATGTTTGAAAATTCTTCTTTTTTTTGGGGATTTCTATTTTTATCGAATCCTTTTACTATTTTTTCTTTTTTGTCGTTTTTTGAATTCCTACATACGTGTATAAGTGCTCTTTTTCTCTATGTAGTGTATCATTAAAACCAGAGAATAAAATCCAAGGATGATGATGATCGTCTTTTGCACCAACATCCACCACCTGGCGCTTTGGTACGAGAACGAGACTTCCTTTTGGAATGAAAGGATTATAAAACGTTGGGTTATATTTTGTTGGGTTTCCTTGTTGTTGTTGTCTTTTTTTCTTGCGTTAGACATTAAATGAAAGGAAAGCAATATTTTCTTCTTGTATTTCAGAGTAATCTTTCTTGGATTTTCTTGATGTTTCGACACCGGGACCAATCGATCAAGAAAGGATAGAGAAAATAAATGTTTTTTTTTTTTATCCTTAATCATTGATTTATTTTATGTTTTTATAAGAATATATTTACTTAAGCAATGAAAGGAGTATGCGATCGTGCAACTGATTAAATGATGTGTTTTGAAAAGATTGTGTGGGTTAAAGGTGTGCATTGTGTTGCTCCGAAAAGGATTTGTAGGATTTCGATGATATTGAATGTTTTGTCAGGAAATTTGGAAGTTACACACATACAATATGTATGTATACCTATAGACATATATGTACATTTATGTAGTTATTTTTTAATTTGGATTTTGTCGGTTCGTTGGCGCTGTTGTATTAAATCAAAAAAGTGACGAGTATATCCATGGCGGTTGTGAAGAACCAGGTAAGTCGAGGTACCTGAAGTAAATTATTATTTTTATTAACAGTTCTGAATAAAGTTTGCAGCATTTATTTCATAAAATTATTAATATAATATAAATTCAATACTTACAGAATCAGTAATTCATTTATAATTCTAACAAAGTTGTTATTGTATGCATACATTACATAGACTAATAATTTTTAGAAATAGGTATCATTCTGTAGCACTTGCGTAACTAGAGGCGAATGGTCCGTCAATTAAAAATAGCAAAATCGTTTTTATTTTTTGTTTGTGTGGTAAAGATTTAAAGAGTCAAACTAAAAATTCAATTTATGTATGAGAGCAATGAAAAGAAAGTTAAATTTATAAATTACAAGCTGAATTCAAAACTATTTCGATCATAGAATAGAAAAGCCAATTTCTTACTTTATTAATGAACAAGGTGGATTTTTGTTCTTATTTCAAAGGGTAGTTTATTAAAAAGCCTAGGTGCCGTTGCAGTATAAAATCTATAAAAATGTGTTTTTCTAGCTAAAGGAATGTTAACCATTGCCATACTATTCACTCTTAATCCGTAAGCATTTGAAGTTTGAACTTCTCAAAGTAGCGCTGCACCCGCTTCACATAAAAAAACCTCTAAGACCTTAAAAATATAAAGATGAGCTATTGGAAGTACTCGGAGACAATGAAAAAGTGCCCAACTACTTGTACGCCTGTTGACTCTACAAAAATTTTCATCAGACGTTTTTGGGCAACGTTTAATAGTTCGATTGTGCAGTTGTATATTCCACCCCAACCTTCAGTACCATACTGTAATTTCGAATGTGCTAATCCATAGTATCGGGTTGTTCAATAAGAGCGCTACAAAAGTTTTTTTTAAATAAAACAAAAACGGTTTTGGATATCAATGAAATTCTTTATTCCTGTGAAAGTGCGTTCGATGCCATTATGTATGGAACTCGATTTCTTTTGCATGGCCACTACGGGCACGCTTGCAGAAATCCAGACGCTGAACCCAATTTTCGACGGTTTTCAAGCATAAATCGGCCGATACTGCTGCAATTTGACGTTCGATATTCCTACGAAGTTCATCAATCGTCGCTGGCTTGTTGGCACAGACTTGACGTAGACCCACAGGAAATATTCTAACGGCCAACGGAGGCAGCCAAGCGACTAGACCATTTCGTGAGATAACACGTTCTCCAAACTTGGTTTCCAATAAATTGATTGTGACATTCGCTGTGTGGCTTGTGGCATGCGCCGTCCTGTTCGAACCACATGTCCTCCAAGTTCATATTATCCAATTGGGGCCGAAAATATTCGGTTATCATTGAACGGTAGTGATCCCCATTCACAGTAACGTGCCGGTCATGATCATCACGGAAGAAGTACGGCCCAATGACGCCGCCGGCCCATAAACCACACCATACCGTAATTTTTTCGGGATGCAATGATGACTCATGGAGTACGTGTGGATTGCTGCCTGACCAATACCGCATATTTTGTTTATTGGCGAAGCCATTCAGCCAGAAATGAGCTTCATCGCTGAAGATGATTTTTCGATGAAAATCCGAATCATTTTCAAGTTGTAGCTCAACCCAATTCACGAACATACGACGCTTCTGGTGGTCAAGCGGCTTCAGTTCTTGCGTCAATTTAATCTTGTAAGAATTTCTTTTCGCAAAATTCGCCACAACGACATCACAGAGATGCCCAACACTTGAGAAGAGAGAGACACATTTGGGCTTTCTGCAACTGAAGCCTCAGCGGCAGCAATATTCTCGACACTACGGGCACTTCTTTGTCTCACTGGCACGGGAACATTTTGTACTGTGCCTGTGGATTCAAATTTTTCCACTAGACGCTCAATTGTTGATCTGCTAGGACGAGTATGACGACCATAAATTGGACGTAGCGCTCTTAACGTTGAGGCGACTGACTCCGAATTTTGGTAGTAAATTTTAACAATTTCGACTCGTTGTTGGCTCGTATATCTTTCCATCGTGAAATGGCAAACCTTACTGAAGAGAAATGTCAAAAGAGCGGCAAGAAATATGGCGTCGTTTGCTGTCCCTGTCGCTCTACTTTTGTAGCGTCCCTGTTGAAAAACCCTTTAGATTTCTAATGGAGAAATCTCACTAAAAAAAAGTTTGGCTTTGAAATGTCTTATCAACTTAATCTGAAAATAAATTACAAGAACAATTACTTTGTACTGGAAGAGGCTTGTACTAAATCGGGATGGAAACAAAAAAAATATTAAAATTATTAGCAATGGCCACAGGATCTAATATTATTTCACCTTAAATTTCTATTTTAGAAATATTGTCCTGCTTAGGTTGATTTTCAAGGATGGTGTTCACAATTTTCTACTCTTCTTCTACATTCCCTCTTCAGTTCTGAAGCTTATTAGCATACCTAATAATCTCTACTCATATTTAAATATTTTTTAACGTCCTCATTTATCTTTTCGTAGTGTTTTTTTTTTTTATTTGGATTAAGTGGATGTCGTGAAGATCTTTTTCGAATTTCATTTTTTTTTTTTTTTTTAATTGTTCGGATTTACTACTTCAGTACAATATTTAATATGATTTTTCAAAATACCAAGAAAAATTTTATAAGCCATTGAGGGATTATTTTCTGCATAAACAGACTCCAAGAAGTCAAACTTTAAGCGTCTAATTAAAAAAATCAAATCGATTTTTTGGATTAGTTTAAAAGGTATATAGGTTGATGAATACTAGGTGACTGACATTCATCTATAATAAGATTTATAATGCAATGGTCGCAAATTTTATAGTCTAGTATTTGAGCAGATGGTTTATGTAAGCATTTGCTGTCTAACCTTACAAAAATATGGTCAATGCATGTTTGTGATGTGCCTGTAATACGCGTAGGTTCCATTACAAGAGGTTTTAAACCATATCAAGACATTAAAAGCATATATGTAATTTTTATTAAAGTGTTCACCTTCAATCAAAAAAATAGATTTTAATGTTCTCGTCAGAGAACTTCAACAAAAAAATAAAACACTTTTTTATTATTGAAATAAAGAATATTTATTGATTATTTAGAGCTTCAGATTCCTTACCACTGGTGGGGGGAAATCTTAGGCTATACGAAGATGATACGAGTACTTTAGAACTGAGCTATGAACTGAACTGTATGGGATCGAATGATCCCTTTTTATAATATTTAAATGTCTATGCAGCAAATCTTGGTTTGACTGCGGATGATGCGATGATATCATAATTCTTATTGTGAAATAAATCTCTTGCACAAGTTGCTGAAGGCAAAAAGGTGCTGACATGCAGTTTTAAGGTATTTGTATACATCGCATCATATTTGTTTACAATTTATTGAATTTAAAGTCAAGTCGTGGGGGCGCACAAGCTGGCTCTGATATAACCCCTCCCCCCTTAGATTCTTCTAATGGTTGGAAAGCAACCGTTGGAAGATTTACATTTATGACTTCCATTTTTCTGTTTTTATATTTCAGAATTACATAAACTAAAATAGTTATAAAGATTACAATGATTATAATATACATAGTTAATTTGGTATTTTTATGATTGTACTTTAATTCTTGTATTTCTTTCAAATTTATTATATTTTGATAATGCAAATCAGTGAAGGTTAGATTTTCAATTTTTGTGTAATTAATATTCATAATAGTATTTGGCAAAATTATTTCATGCAAATATTGATTTCTTGAGTATGTTTTTTTATCAACTTCAATTTTACAATTTTCAAATTTTATTATATAGTTTCCTTTTATTGCAATGTTTTGTTTGTTACAATTTTGTTTCAAATTTTGTAGTTTTACGTTTATTAGGATTACATTATTATTTCCTATTTCAACTACTTCTTCATTTAAATTTTTTGTTAATTTACATTGCATTTTTTCCTTGAAGAGGTTTTCTATGCATTCATCTTCGATCTTATTTAAATATTTTGTATGTTTAGTATAATTGAAAATTTCCTTGTCTTTCATTAAATATAAATTTTTATCAATTTTTAATTGTAATCCTTCCTCTTTGTTAGGAATGGGTTGGACGTATATTTTCTTATATAATTCGTCCGTAAATTTGGGGACTTTAATAATAAATATAATATTGGTTTTGTATATCGCTAAACTGAGATTTAGATCTTCTAAGTTATTTATATTAATGCCAAATTTATTTATTTCTTCTATAGTTAAAATGTCTCTACTTAGTATTCCTAGCCTTGATGTCATTATTATTTCTTTGATTTTTTCTATATCCTCGTGTAAATAATCAAGGTTTTCTCTTAACTTTATTTCGTACTGTATTTTAGCTATATCTTGTTGGTAATCATAAGTTCCTATAAATTCGTTTATTCTTTTTATAATGTTATTAGTTTCATTATTCAGAGTTTCAGTTAATATTTTAATTTGTTTATTAAATTTATCATTGATTATTATTTGGTTATTTAAGTTTGTAATTTCATTATGGCTATTTGTTTCTATTATTTTTAAATGTTCCTCAATATCTTGACGATCGTTGTCGTCCATGGTTCCGTATAAAAATTTCATACCTGTTCCTAAAATGTTAAATAAACCTCTCTTTTGTCTATTTTGTTTTGGATGGGGTAAAAGAACTTCAAACTCATTACGAATTTTTGACATTTTTCTAACTATACTTTCATTATCTTCAGGCATTCTCTTAACGTTTCTTTCCATAATTTCTATATTCTTTTCATATTCGGTTAAATTTATAATATGAAGAATTGAAACATAATTTTCTATTAATGGATATTCTTCTAGTTGGATTAAAGTAAAGCCATTTCCTTTGTTTAAATCAATTATTTCTAATTCAGCTTGTACTTGGTTGAGTATGGTTAGTGTAATTATCATCAGGATGTGAACTTGGATCACATGTCGCCACATTAGATGCATTATCTTCATTGGATCTAGAATCAATGATATTTTGTGTAAATTTCTTTCTTACGGGAAATTGATCTTTATGAGCTATTCTATTTTTTATCTTTTTAAATTTATTACCTATGTCTAACTTATATTTCTTATTATTTTTATTAGTTACTTTTACCTTTTTATGTTTAGGTGCAACCTTATTTTTAATTTGCTCAGGCTGAGTTATTTTGATATAATTTTCATCTATTTCTTTGTCTTTTCGACCTATATTTATTTTATTTAGATTTTGTATTTTATTTTTTTCTATTCTTTCGTATATTATTTTGTTGTCTATTTTATTGAAATGCACATCAATTGGTTTTTCTTTAGTAGTAAGATGAATCACGTTATTATATGATTCAACGGCTTTAGTAGCATGTTTGATTGGTAAATCTTCTTCATTGGATATTTGCAGTTGTTGCAAGATTCTCATATGTTCATTTAAACTACCATGAAGTCTTTCTACATCGGAGTTTCCGGTGTGTCTATTTGCTGTACAATAATGTGTGGTTATTTTGTTATTTTCTAAATAGTTCCTTAGTGTTTCTGAAACAAATGCGTTTTCGTTGTCAAGAGTTATTTTATTTGGTTTTTTCATGTATGAAAATATTTTAGTAAGAGCGTTTATTACGTCTATATAAGTTTTTGATTTTATAGGTTCAATTGCTGCAAATTTGGAAAATTTGTCAATACATGATAAATATTTTTCTTTTTTACTTACAAACCATATATCGATATGATAATGATCATTTGGGCTTTTTGGAGTTTCAGTTTTCTCATATGGCAACTTAATTGGATTTCTTTCTGCCTTTGCCATGCATGTTGAGCAATTGTTTATTATTTTATTGATTAAATTTTTGAGGTTAGGTATATAATATTCACGTTTTATTTCTAAGTATACTTTTTCAATACCAGTATGATTATGATTCTTATGATTTATCAATATTATTTCTCTTGCTACTAATTCTTTTATATCTTTTAATAAAATCATGCTTCTTTGTAAAATTTTATTACTTAATGAATTTTCTTTTTTCCATATATCTTGGAATTTTTTAAATATTTCATCTTCTTTGATGTATATGCAATTAAGCATTGTAGTATCTACTTCTTTAATTATATTTATAAAATCTTCTTCTTTGTATTCTCTTCTACTGAATATTATTCTTCTTTTTCCAACATGTGGGTACAAAATTTCTTGATGATCATTTTCATTGACTTCAAGTATTATTTGTCGATTAAATAAATTAACCGGTTTTTCACTAATAGGAATAAGTTTTGAATTATCTGATTCAGCACTATGGATGGTTGCTAAGTCATCCTGTTGTAGCATATTTATTTTAACTCGAGATAAGGCGTCAGCCACTTTATTCTCTTTTCCTTGAATATATTGTATTTCGAAATCGTATTCTTCAAGTTTAATTTTCCAGCGTTGTAATTTGCTGTTTGGTTCTTTTAAATTGCTAAGCCATACTAATGGCCTGTGGTCAGTCTTAATGACGAACTTTCTACCGTACAAATAGTGTCGAAATTGAGCTGTAGCCCATACGATAGCCAATAACTCTTTTTCTATAGTACTATAATGACATGCATGTTTGTTTAAAGTGCGTGAAGCAAAACATAGTGGACCGTGAGATTGACTCAATACTGCACCAATTGCGAAGTTTGAAGCATCGGTAGTAAGTATGAAATCTTTTTGGAAATCAGGATGCCTATTTATTAGTTCATTCGCCATTAAATTTTTAAGTTTTTTAAATGATTCTATATAATTTTCATCTTTGATATTAATTTTTACGTCCTTTTTTAAGCATAATGTCATGGGTTTTATTATTCCAGCATAGTCATAAATAAATTTGCGGTAGTAACCGGTAAGTCCTAGAAAGGATTGAATTTCCTTTACTGTGCTAGGAATGGGAAATTTTTGAATAGCTTCAATCTTTTTCGGGTTTGGTTTAACCCCTTCAGGCGTTATTACATGACCTAAAAATTCCGTTTCCTTTCTCATAAATTCTGATTTATTCAGTGAGACTTTCAAATTTGCGTTTCGTAAAGCTCCTAAAATTTTCCTAATTGAACAGACATGTTCTTCGAGAGAAGTACTAAAAATTATTATATCGTCAAGATAAACGTGACAGATTTTGTCTATATATTCTTTTAAAACTTCATTCATCAAACGCTGAAACGTTGATGGGGCGTTTTTCAACCCGAAGGGCATTCGAATGAACTCGTAATGTCCTGAAAGAGTAGAAAATGCGGTTTTCTCTCTATCATTTTCATCAACTTCGATTTGATGAAAACCTTTGGTTAAATCTAGAGTTGTAAAGTAGTTACAATGCCCTAGTTTATCTAGAATTGACTCTATGTTAGGTATAGGGTATTTATCCTCTTTTGTTTTCAAATTAAGTTTTCTGTAATCAATTACAATACGCCATTCCTTGTTACCCGTATTGTCTTCCTTCTTTGGAACCACCCAGATTGGTGCATTGTATGGCGATGTGGAATGTTGAATCACTTTGGATTCTAACATTTCTTTGATCTGTCTATTAACCTCAGACTTATGTACTTCTGGGTAACGATAGATTCTTGTATAAATTGGAGAGTTATCTTCTGTGGGAATTTTATGTTTAACATGATTTGTGAACGTCAAATCATCTCCTTTTTTATAAAAAGTGTTTTTATAATCCTTTATTATTTTAAACAATTTAATTTTTTCTTCCTTATTTAAATGAGTAGTCCTTAAGTCTTTTTCAATTATTGAATCCAGAATTGAAATTTGTGGAATAATTTTAGTAAAACAGTTAATAGATTCTTCATACTCACGTTCCTCATTTGCGTTGAGAAACAGAGGTATATGTGTTCCATTTAACTTAAGTATCCTATTCGCATAATATATTTCTCCATTATTGGGAATAAGTATATTATTTCCTATTATTCCGTTATATTCTTCGTTAAAGTTATATACCTGAAATTCACAGTCTTCAATTACGGGAAAAATAAATTTATCTTTAGGTATGATGACGTCTTTATTAATTACAATGTTATTTCCGACAGTTTTTATATTTAAAGGGGTTTTTCTAAATTTAATAAAGTCTTTGGGAGCATCTTCTTCTCTGAGAAGGCTATTTGTAGCTCCAGTATCAATAAGTAAACGAATTGTTGTTTGACCTTTACTTAATTTAATAAAGGGTAATCCTGTTTTTGATCCGAGGCTGAGACACGAAAATTTACATTTTTGCTATCCGCTTCTTCTACATAGTTTGTAGTTTTTGCTAGTCTTTTAATTTGAGATGATCTAGGATCTTCTTCCATAGGTTCAAATCTTTGATATAGTTGTCGATAATTATTCGGATTATAGTTTCTATTATAATTTTGATTTTGATTTGGATTATGATTTTTATTATAGTTTTGATTATTATTTTGATTATAATTTCTGTTATTTTGTTGATAATTATTATAGTTATTATTGCCAAAATTTGGCTTTGGAAAATATGGTTTTGGTTGCCAGTTTCCCTGATTTTCCCTAAAAGGATTATGTGGATTATAACGTTCTTTTTGAACATTGTGTTTATATTTTTCTTTTATTTTTCCATCAGTATTTCCTGATTGGAAAGTAAGAAATCCTGCGCTACTAAGTTCATGGAGAGCTTGTTCCATTGTGGTAGGTTTTAAAGCATAAAGAATTGTTCTCATGTGAACGGGAAGTTTTTCTTTGAAAATTTGTAAGGCGGTTATGGTATTTCTAGGTATATCTATAAAATTATTTTCTTGAACACACCTTTGGTTCAATAAAGACAATGATTTTTGGATATAATTATAAAATTTTATAACATCTCCTCTAAACTGAGCACTGCGTAATTCTTCATATAATTGACTTGCATTTTTAAATCCCCCAAAATTTTCTATTAGCATTTCTTTAATTTCTGTCCAGTGCGACAGATGAGTGTGTATCTCTATAGCCTGTCTTGCCCTACCTATAAATTTGCTTTTTAATAAATTTACACACATTCTTTGGCCCTGATCATTATATGTTTGCAATGTAGGTATTATATCGTCTACATTTTGAATAAAAATCGGAAGATCTTCTGTTCTTCCATCAAAATTTTGCAATTTTTCTATGTAATTAATAGGGTTTATTTCTAAAACTCTATTACCTGCTTGTTGTTGTTGTTGCTGTTGTTGATGTAGTTGTTGTTGCTGTTGTTGATGTTGTTGTTGTTGCTGTTGTGCTGCTGCTGCGGGCTCCATGTTGATGTTTCTTTGTTGGTTGTAGATTTTATGTCTTCTTAGTTTCGATTGATTAAAAACTTCCTTCATTCAGAACACGTTGGGGCTTTCGACATGGATAATATTTGCCTCGTAAAGATGTTCTTCCTTCAGGTTTATTTTATTTCTTTATATATTTTTTCTTTGATTTTGTTTTTCACTTCACTTTTTTTTATTATTATTATTTTTATTATTTTTTTTTTTTTTTATTTAATTTTTGATTAATTTAATTTTTTTTTTTTTTTCACTTCTTGAACTTTTATTTTAATTTTCTACTTTAAACATTTTTTTTTTTTTTTTTTTTCTTCGAATTATTTTTCCTCTATGGATTTCGTAGTATAGGGCATATTCACTGACCTGAGCTACTAAAATAATTCTTTCAAAAGAGATTCAATATTCGTTTGAATTCCTTCGTTTAAATCGATCTTAAATTTTTTCGCTTTTCACAAAAAAAAAATTGTCCACAATCACGAGTTACGAGTTGCTTATAATTATTAATTTTTTGTTTGTCTTTATTTTGTTCATCAAACTTTTGAGCTAAGTATTGATTTTCACAAATATAAACATTTTTTTTTTTCACACAATCACGAGTTACGAGTTGTTATGAAGTTTCGCGAAAAACGAGATTCGATCACTGGATTACCATGTCTCTTATAATTTTCACTTATATTTCTGACTGGTATCCTACCGACTGCGCCATTTTTATTAAAGTGTTCACCTTCAATCAAAAAAATAGATTTTAATGTTCTCGTCAGAGAACTTCAACAAAAAAATAAAACACTTTTTTATTATTGAAATAAAGAATATTTATTGATTATTTAGAGCTTCAGATTCCTTACCACTGGTGGGGGGAAATCTTAGGCTATACGAAGATGATACGAGTACTTTAGAACTGAGCTATGAACTGAACTGTATGGGATCGAATGATCCCTTTTTATAATATTTAAATGTCTATGCAGCAAATCTTGGTTTGACTGCGGATGATGCGATGATATCATAATTCTTATTGTGAAATAAATCTCTTGCACAAGTTGCTGAAGGCAAAAAGGTGCTGACATGCAGTTTTAAGGTATTTGTATACATCGCATCATATTTGTTTACAATTTATTGAATTTAAAGTCAAGTCGTGGGGGCGCACAAGCTGGCTCTGATATAACCTGTAGTTATCCGTCAAGGATAAGTATATTTTTAGTATATCAATATTTATGTCTCCTAAGATCAGTAAGTTCTTCACTTTTATACATCTTTTATCAATAATTCAAACTTATAATTTCCTAACACATCTGCAAATATACCTATGATGAACACTTTTTTGCACATTAGTACTGTTTTGTGAATGATATTTTACATAAGCCTCGACCTTCTAAGTTTTTAAAGAGTTTAAGTTCTGGTTCTTCACGACCGCCATGGATACATTAAAAATGAAGTTAACACAACTAGGTCATTTAAGTAGGTACTTTGAAAGGGAATAATGATAATCGCAGATTAATAAAATATTTTATTTAACGTTTTAAATGACTAACTAAAATAGTTTTTGTAGTAACTGTTCAAAGTCCCAAGGCCTAGGTATTAAGACTACAACTGGGTACACCTTGGCCAGGATGTATTTTAGGGAGGAATGATAAAAACAATCTTTCATGCCTTTGTCTTTGGTGAACTGAGTGGAGCGCAATAATTGCTATATGTATGTATAAAAATATGGTTTTTCAGAAGGGAACATTTAGCTTACCAATTCTATTTAGCATTAATATAAGCCATCCAATAGGTAATTTAACTCAAGCAAGCAATTGTTAATGCACCTAGTGAACTTTTCACACACAGATAAGCTCTCAGAATCAAGATCATTGGAATTCTTTTGGAGCGCGACTTTGATAAAACTTTCTGCGATGCAGGTGCAGTGGCGTAGTGTGAGTTTCTGCCGCTCAGGGCAGTAGACAATTTTTCCGCCCCCCCCCCCCCAAATTTATAAATATTCGAATCCAAAAAACATTCCAACTACATAAAAAAAAATTCGGCAAAGCTAAATTTATTATTTATTCACTTCCACTCTTCTTTCAAACTCAGTCAGAAGTGTTTGTCGGTAAATTAGTACTGACCCATTTAGACCCAAATTGGTCTATTATGATACCACATGAAGCCGGAAGACTCCCTCTTAACTCGTTAAACCACTAAGAGCTCCTGACGAGACTGTTTATTTCGATGTTTGCCAGATCGCTAGGATCGTTGTTAAAGTAGTCTCCTATGTGGAGCCTGCGTCTGTTGGAAAGTGCTGGATAGGTACAGTACAGAAAAGGCAAGGAATCGTTCCTTCCTCCTCTTCGTCGAAACAGCTTCTACAAACATCATTTGTTTGTATACCAAGCCGCGTTGCGTGCCTGCCTATTAAACAGTCCTGTTATGACAACTACAACAGAGCTCATGTGCAGTAAGTTCAGAGATATTATACACATGGAGCGCTTTAAACCAAGGTTTGGCCATACTAGTTTTGTCATCACAAGTAGTGATGTTATTCCACCTAATGTTTGTTCTCTACAAAGCATCCTGCTTCAGTAAAAGTTTACAAGTAGCGATGGGTATACCAATATCTGTTCTTTCAGATAAAATGGATAGGATCAGGTTTATAATTACCTGGAATGTCACTATGGCCCCCGGCACCCAACCGAGGTGAATATTAAATAGTTGCTCCATTTTCACCAGAGATGCTCGATAGTTAAAGGCAGCTCTAGAATTTATGGAGACAGAGTCCCGAGATTTATTAGTGGCTGGTCTATCAGAGAAGATGCGGATACTTGAGATTGATATCACGTTTTCTTTGAGCCAAGTTCCGCCTGGAATACGCTATAGTGATTAGGAAGACGGAATGAGAGACTTAAATTTAGTCTATCAGAGTACACACCTCCACCAACCCCATCTTTGGTCTTCGAGCCGTCGCGTTGGTGTAGAAGTGAATCGATTGATCTTTAAATAGTCCCATATCCTCCCAGGTGGATCTGGTAGGTATGGTTACTTCAAAGTTTTTGTCGAAGTTCATAAGTGGGATTGTGTAATCAGTGTAACTTGGCCGTGATCCGAATGAATTCAGAACAGCGGAGTGCGGTGGATGCGGACGTATTAAACCGAAGTGCAATAATTAAATCATTCTTTAGGCTAAGGACTCTGATAGTTGACAGTTGTCACTATTATTTATTAATCAATTTAAACATTATATATTTTACAGATAACGGTTTTTTCCAACCGTCAACTACCAGAATTCTTAACTTGATGTCAGATTTAATTAATGCAACCAGAAAAAACGATCACTGCAGTAAAAACTCTTACTTTAGACTATTTTTAGTTTTTTGAGTAATTGACCTAACATTTGATTTGCTATTTCCAGCTGTCAAATTTGACAAATTTCTTTTAGATTCGATGAGATTAGGTCTAAAAATAATTTCCAGCAGAAAAAATTCTAAAAACTAGCACTAAAATTAGTTCTTATCTCTTAGGAACGTTTCTCAAAATTTTGGGCCATCTTCTTTGAATTTTGTACAAATCAGTATTGAAGTCATTTTTATATGAAAGAATACATTCAGGTTCATATTTTAGGAAACTTCAAACATGAACTTGACTCAAATTCTGACTTCTACAGTACTTCATTCAAAATTTCTAAATTTAAGACCATGTTCTGACCTTAATTGTAAAGCTCCTGTTCAAAATAAAAAGAAAAAATAGGCAGTACAACTGAATTCAGCATCCCCAAATCATTCTGTGTACCAAATGTCATTAATATGTATTAAGAACTGTTGTGCAAAATGATTTTGTCGCCAAAATTCAACAATTGGACCACTGTGCGGCCCTGTGAACAATTTTTAAATCCCACGTAATCCTTTTAATAATTAATATGTGTAAATACTTCCCAGAATATTCAATTTTACACAAGCGAGGGATGAGAGAGTGCAAACTTTACATATTTTGCTCTCCAATTTTTGTAAACTTCTAGGTACTAATCACTTTTTTTAATTTTCTTCCAATTGGGAAAATAAATAAAAAGAAAATTTACTTTGAGCACAAGAACTTTCGTTAAAACTGTCTGTATACGTTTCTTAAGAGCACCAAGATCCATTTTATTTAAAAAAAGGGGAACGTCATTTTTCCATTGCAGGTTATTTAGTATTCAGACATGGTTCGAAAATCGACAAACAAAAACGTCAATCCATATCGATTTCTGCTTTGAAGGCTACTTAAGGCTTGGTTCACATGGCCTTAAATAACGGCACGTTTTTTTGCAGTGTAAATCCAAACAGCAGTACAAATCAAAGCGGCACACATACAACAAACGTAAGGGTTCTATGTAGAATGTCTATGCCACTGCTCATACGCACGGATTTATACTGCAAAAAAACAAGCGCTGCACTGCCGTGTGAAGCAGGCCTTAAGTTGAACAAAATATAAAATCATCATATGAAAAATCATCATATCGAAAAAGAAGTATTGAGTGTCACGTAAAAATTGTAGAGGTTTTTATTCACATTATAAATTTTTCTATACACTTTTGTAAAATCTTACTTTACTGGTTCACAGTACTTTCAGAAATTGTTTCAATTTTTGTTCAAACAAATCACGTTATAACAGCCTCGAAATCAGCAAAAGCGTATGTAAACGGGTTTATTGATTTTCTAACGGAAATATCTTAAGAACGTGATACGATGGAATATTTTTGTTTTCAGATTCGACTTCAGCACACCTAAAACTTTTAAGAAGTAAATTTTTATGTCTGTAACAAAAAAAAGTGCTGGCCCGTTGGAAAAACAAATTGTTAAATTTTGCAAACATTTTAATCTAAAATAGTTTTGAATACAAATTTTTGAAGGGGCTCCCTTGTCTAAAGACGCCTCTTACAAATGTTTTAAGGAACCATTTCAAGAAGAAATATCCGTATTGGTTCAAATTCGAAAAAATAACAATATTAAATTAATCATTTTCCGATGTGTTACCAGTAAAATTAATGAAAAGTAAAATATTGTAGGCAATCTTTTTTTTATTAACGTCATTCCTTATATAATTTTTACTACAAAATTCAAACCCTTCATCGGGTTTTCCAAATATTTCTGTTAGAAAATGAAAATAATATTTTGTTTGCTATTTTTGAGCTTATGTTACCATACAATTCGAGATTATTCAAATTTGCAATCTTTATGGGCAAAGATAGTCAAAAATTATAAAGCCCCTGAGCAGGTTAAATTTTAACGTCTATATTCACCTTAGTAATGTCAAAAATTTAGTAATAGGATACAATTTAACCATACTTTTAACGCAATTGACACACGGCCTTTAATGCAAATTTTGAAATATGGCTAGGAACGGCACTAAGATTTTAATCTGTCAATACAGATATTAAAAAAAATAAAAGTGCTAAAACCACATTTACAAGTTTTCAAACTACTTAAAATATCCTAAAATGACCATTGTCCTTCTCAAAATTGATGCTCTTGCCATTGACCATTATTATTTTAAAAGGGTGAATATATTTAAGAAGATAAATAAAGTTGTACGAGCGTTTGGCACGCGTCAAAATAAACCAGTCCCTAACTGACCAATACTTAAATTATTGTTGGGTTTACACTAAAAAAAAAAAAAACTGGTTTCTATTAAATTAAAATTGCATCTTTTTCGGCGTGGTCAGTATTGGGTCACTCATTTCAACCCTCTTTTTGTTAGAATACTTAATTACTTAATTGCAACACAAAAAAACAGCTCCATGGAAGAAATTATCAATTTTTGATGTCTGAGTAAGAATTTATGCTTGATGGTTGTGAGATTCACATTTAATATAAAAAAGTTGTTCTTTGAATCTGACTGATAACGTAACAGAAGTTATCTGCTGCGCCAAGCCGAAGAAGAACCAGTTTTCTGCCACGTTGGTCGAATATAGTTTGCGCATATACAAATTGTATGCTTACACAATTTATAATGGTATAAAACACTGAGCAAAGCGTTCACCAACTCACGCACGGTCTATGAATACTTCGAAGTTGTTGCTGTCAACAGTGACGTTTTTTCACAGCTGGTTGACTGATCTTTCACTGTTTTTTGGCGGCATATAAAGGGTTTTTCAAAAGGGACGCTACAAAGTAGAGCGACAGGGACAGCAAACGACGCCATATTTCTTGCCGCTCTTTTGACATTTCTCTTCAGTAAGGTTTGCCATTTCATATTGGAAAGATATACGAGCCAGCAACGAGTCGAAATTATTAAAATTTATTACCGAAATTCGGAGTCGGTGGCCTCAACGTTAAGAGTGCTACGTCCAATTTATGGTCGTCATAATCGTCCTAGCAGATCAACAATTGAGCGTCTAGTGGACAAATTTCAGTCCACAGGCCCAATACAAAATGTTCCCGTGCCAGTGAGACAAAGAAGTGCCCGTAGTGTCGAGAATATTGCTGCCACTGAGGCTTCAGTTGCAGAAATCCAAATGTGTCTCTCACACGTCGTTCTGAAGCGTTGGGCATCTCTGTGACGTCGTTGGGGCGAATTTTGTGAAAAGATCTTGGCCTACATCCTTACAAGATTAAATTGACACAAGAACTGAGGCCGCTTGACCACCAGAAGCGTCGTATGTTCGTGAATTGGGCTGAGCAACAACTTGAAAATGATTCGGATTTTCATCGAAAAATCATCTTCAGCGATTAGGCTCATTTCTGGCTGAATGGCTTCATCAATAAACAAAATATGCGGTATTGGTCAGGCAGTAATCCACACGTACTCCATCAGTCATCATTGCATCCCGAAAAAATTACGGCTTGGTGTGGTTTATGGGCCGGCGGCGTCATTGGGCTGGTGATCGCTACCGTTCAATGATAGGCGAATATTTTTGGCCCCAATCGGATAATATGGACTTGGGGGACATGTGGTTCCAACAGGACGGCGCTACCAGCCACACAGCGAATGTTACAATCAATTTATTGGAAACCAAGTTTGGAGAACGTGTTATCTCATCAAATGGTCCAGTTGCTTGGCCACCTAAGTAGTGTGATTTGACGCCGTTAGACTATTTCCTGTGGGGCTACGTCAAGTCTATGGTCTATGCCAACAAGCCAGCGACGATTGATGAACTTCGTACGAATATCGAACATGAAATTGCAGCTGTATCGGCCGATTTATGCTTGAAAACAGTTGAAAATTGGGTTCAGCGTCTGGACTTCTGCAAGCGTGCCCGTGGTGGCCATGCAAAAGAAATCGAGTTCCATACATAATGGCATCGAACGTGCTTTCACAGGAATAAAGAATTTCATTGATATTCAAACCCGTTTTTGTTTTATTTAAAAAAAAAACTTTTGTAGCGCTCTTATTGAACAACCCAATATTTGGTCTTTTCCTTATTTACTTGAAGATCAACAAGTATCGACTGTCATATGAGGCTTTGAAGTCGATGAATATGGTGAGGCTTGACCTGAAATTAATTGTTCTTTTCAGAATTTTCCTGGAGAGTAAATATTTGGTCAATAGTCGCTCTGCCTGGCTGGAAGCCAAATGGGTACTTATCGTTTTATAGTGCTGCAGAACGATTTAAGACGCTCTATAGTACGTTGGATAGGATCTTGTATGTGACATGTTTATTAGGAATATGCCTCGATAGTTCTTGCAGGATAGGATTGACTTTTTAAAAGAGAAATATGGTAAAACTGATCATCGGTCATGCTTCTTTCCACCCAAACTTGGTTGATAAACCAATTTTTCAACAAATCCCTAACGTGCTTGAAGAACTCCACTGGTAAACCATCAAATCTTGAACCATCAGTTCTTGAACTTTTGTAAAGCAAACTCTACCTTTTATACTGGGTGGTGTATCAGTGTCTTCATTGACTGCAGGTGGGTTCTCTTCTGACCTATTTCACCTTTTCATCGCAAATCCCCTCGGCGCTTGAAGAGCTCCACTGGTAAACCATCAGATCCAGTGACCTTGTTGTTTTTGAACTTCTATATAGCAAACTCAACCTTTTGTATACTGGGTGGTGGATCTGGGTCTTTATTGACTGGAGATGGGTTCTCTTCGTGTCCTATTTCTCGTTCTACCTGATGCTTATTTAGGAGCGCTGATAATTCTGCTTGCATATAACATCTACTATTCCCTAAGCTTCAGTGACTAGTTTGCCTTTGCTGTTTTGAAGAGCCTGTCTCAAAACTAGTAGCCAGTTGCTTTATAAAACTTCTGGGTATTGTTTCGATTGCGAGACTCTTATCTCCTAGAGCTGAGAGGCTGCATATGCCCTCTTATTTCTACGCAGGGTCTTCTTTGCTTAGTACTCCCTTCTCACTGTTTTTTGTTTCATCTTCTGTCACCTTTTCAGCTGTACGCACTCATCATCGTGGTACGGGTTATTTGTGAGGCGTGGTTGGTAGCCTATGTTTGATTATATCACGACCACTGGTTCTTGGCGTCTGTAGCAGGTGAATGTACAGGGGAGAGCTTTTCGCTAATATGCTCACTGTATGCGCTGGGGACTCCAGGTATGATCGAATTTCTTCTTTAGGGCGGTTAGTAGTTTCTTTTTATTTGACAGTCGAGCTTTAAGCTTTGACGCAACAAGGAAATGGTCAGAGTCGACGTGTGCTCCTCTAAAAGTATATACATCTTAAACGTTAGCAGAGGCTCTATCGATTTGGTAACATTTTGGTATTTTGAGAAATTCTTTTGCCTCTAAAAGAATGATATTTGTTGAGTTATGTCATTTTCCTCCAAACCGCCAATATGACTTGGAGGATTTATGTAGTTGGTTCATTCGTTGAAGTTTATCCAGGGTTGACTCAGGTTTTCTTGACAGCTCCAAGAATTGCCAAAAAAAAAACTCATTGGTTTTTCGGTTCTCAAAAAACACCAAAGTACTCTAAATTTTGTTGTTAATTCGAATGAATTAAATTAAATTTCGATTAAAAAAAAAAAATTACCTGCAGCACGTGAATTCATCACAAATATGTAAATGCTTTAGAGCTCATGCTACTTTGACAGTTTATTCTTTACCTAACTCGCCACAGTAAAAAACCTAGTTAAACTTCAGGGCGAGTTTAGAGTGACCCAACATTTCAAAAGACACCGAATAAGCTCTACAGGGTGTGTTCAGATTTTTCAAAAAAAAACGCTTTCGGGCAACCCCAAGGTGACTTCAGGGCTCAACGAACAAACCTACATATTTAAAGCTTGATATGTCAAAGATTAAAACCATATTCCTATTCATCCGAGGTAGTAAAGAAGATATTGCAGTCTATTTTAAATTGTTCATGAATATTTAATATGTGTTCACATTAGGAAACCATGCAAAAATTTGCATTTAGGACTCTCATTTTAAATTAATTAATTTATTCAAAACAAATTACCACGAACTTAAGTCAAAAACTCTTCATCAATGAAGTCAATTATATAAATTTTGGCAAATCAAGATTATTAACATGATATCTATACCAACCCCTTTAGAGCTATTAACATAAATTAAAAAATACATTCACTTGCTTGATCAAAAATACAACTTCCTTATTCTCACAAAGATCTTGCAAAACCCTTTTTCGCATCTGCATCTTTTAACACATATCTAAGTATTGTTTTCGTTATGTTGCAAAAATGCAATTGTCTTTCTTCTGCCATATATATCGAAACCCTAATCAATTCGCGAGCGCACTACATAGTACAATCCTTTCAGAATATCATATTTCCCAGGAGAAATTATTTCTTCCTTCACCCCTTCGTTTCAACTGCAAAAAAAAAAACAGAAAAGATTTATTTAAAAACTGCAATGTAAATGCCCATCATCCTCCTATCGCACTATCAATCCATCTTGTCGTTCTTCCGCAAACACAGCACCAATCTCCTTCCTTAAAGAACAACAAAAAAAAAAAAACAGAAAGAAATGCCTTCGCTGAGAAAATTCCCATGGTATTTAGGCTAAACATCTTTTAAAATTCTTCAACAGTGCTCTAAGCACGTCGACGACCCTTAGCACAGCGATCAAAGGGTGCAAAAACTATGAACTCGATGAGCGCAAAAAAAACGAAATATCCTCAAGACATTGATGAAAGACAAAAAGGATCAACGATGAATTTTCTTCTTCAAAAAAACGTACAAAAAACCAACAGAAAAAAAAAATATACAAAAATTCTTCCTTTGCTGAAATTCGAGACGAGCATCATCGATATCTCATCATAATTATTGTGATCTTTAGATAAAAATATATTCGAGGATCTCAAAAAAAAAAAAAAGGATTTTCAATTCACGCTAAATTACGTCGGAGGTGAATCCTTGGAAGGAAATGAAAAATCCGAATCGAATAAAAACACACAGACAAAAAAAGGTTACCTAAAGCCATTTGGAGAAAGGATCACAACCCTTACGACCCCTTGTCGCATTACAAAAATCGATGATTTTTCCTCAAAAATATCTAAGGGGATCCTTCTGAGCTCTACCCAAGATATACGAGTAGGTTCGGGCATAGCTTTTGAGTTGAACTATACTTGCACTTCCCAGAGGGAAACAATAAAAGGTCTCCCCGATGCCTGATGGCAAACATTAAGGATTTCACCCGTGAAAGACATTTACCACAGTCCAGAGTCACAGAGAATCCCAGAGTCCATAAGGTTAGGACTATTAAGGTTAAATGATGATGCCATAGAATCTGATGTGTATAGAGTCGTCGACAGATACGTACCTGGATTTTTGTGATTTTTAAGGATTTTTTTTATATTTAATGCTGCACAAAGTATTTATTTTTTATTCCTTGGCCGTCTTTTGCATTTAAAATGGGGGAAAATGGCAAAATAAAAATATTCAAGTAAAAAAAATAAATTCACTTTTTTTCACAAATTAACTTAACAATTAAATTTGGTTATTGATGATGATCAAGACCATCATCATTGGGGGCTATTGATAGATCGATTTAAATTCTATTTTCGCATCTGCATCTATCATGGTTGACGCATTTTGTTTTTATATTTTGAATGCCTTCTTCACTTTGAATAGGAAGATAGTTTACCTTTTATCGATATGAAGATATTAAGATTGCCTGACCATCTCTTTTCTTTGTTGAAGCACAAATCACATGAGAATGGGATTCTTTATTTTATTCCTTCCCTAATGCTCTTTGTATATATTAGACACTTCAACACAATACTGAATTGAGAAATTAGGGAGATTTATTTATGCAGATTAAGAGAAAAATAAGAAGACAGAGTAGGATTGCAACCAAAGATATTTATGAGGAAGAATTTGCTTTGACAATTGAGGTCAAGCTTGGGTCAAGGAAGTGTTCTCGGATTTTGTTGTTGAAAGTCGATTAGGGTAAGAATAGATCTTCTTTCGAGAAGGAACCTTAAATAAAAATCCGAAGTAGGTACCGTTTGCACATTAAAATTTATTATAATGTATTGCTTACTTATCTCCTGGGGTAATTACCTTTCGTAGTAAGTGTTTCTTCAGGCTTTCCTTAAGGAACACTCAACTCACTTATTCAGTGGAACACTTTCATATATTTTCAAAGTTATCTCCGACTGATTTACAAATAAAAAAGTTGAAGGCTCTGGAGAATTGGCAAACCATATATGTGGGTTAGGTATTATATAAATTAAATTGAGTTTTAAGAAATTACTGAAACAATTATTATCTGGTACCCAATTTATGAGACACGGCAGCATTCCCTCTTCTATGATTCCGAGCACGCAGTTTCCAGTCATATCAAACGAGCTTGGTCTTTCAAATAGAGGTTTATCATCGTTCTTATCAGTTGATTAAAGTTATCGGTGATTTATCTGCAGATAGCATTAAGAACTTGTCCAGGGGGACTACTTTGGCTTCATAGTAGAGTTGCTCGTTTTTGAAGTGCTTACGCACGCCTTTGACGATCGAAATAAAATCCAGTACAGATCCTTAGGTCTTTTCTCTGGAATATTTGCAGTTCGTTCATAGATGTTTTGGAGATGGTGAACCAAGCTGGGAAGCTGTAATTGATAACTGGTCTCAAAAGTTGCTTGTAGATTAAAACTTTTGTTTGCTGGCTTAGTCCAGTTCTCTTTTTCATCAGCGGATAGAGGTGATGAAAAGCAAAGTTGGCCTTTTTGAATACAGAACTTGAATGCGGGTTGAATCTCAGAAGCTCATTGAAGTTGATGCTTAGGTACTTCACGATCAGCGCTGCCACCCTATAGATGATTGAGCGCAGTATATATGAGAAAAAAGCGCAGTAGATTGCAATATGCCGCAGTAGATCCTACAATATATAACGGGTGATTTTTTAGCTGGTTTGGTTTTGGCAACACTGGTTTTGACAGCTGACGTGTGTTTAGTACCTTGTGTCACTGTCAAACAGCTTCAGTTTGGTTTGCAATTTAACCATGGATCGTCTTGCAAATGAACAACGCTTGCAAATTATTGAATTTTACTATCAACATTCGTGCTCGGTTCGAAATGTTCATCGCGCGCTGCTTCCATTTTATGGTCGGCATTCTCGACCTTCTGAGCAGTCTATTCGGAAGATTGTGACCAAATTTCGCACAAATTTACTTTGTTGGACATTAAACCACCAACACGTTTACGTACTGTGCGTAGTGAAGAAAATACTGCGGCCGTATCAGCTAGTGTGACAGAAGACCGCGAAATGTCGATTCGGCGCCGTTCCCAGCAGTTAGGCCTTTGTTACAGCACTACTACGTGGAAAATTTTGCGGAAGGATTTGGGCGTAAAGCCTTTTAAGATACAGCTGGTGCAAGAACTAATGCCAGCTGACCTACCACAACGCCGAATTTTTGGTGAATGGGCTCTTGGAAAGCTGGCCGAGGATCCGCTTTTTTATCGAAAAATTGTGTTCAGCGATGAGGCTCATTTTTGGTTGAATGGGTACGTAAATAAGTATAATTGCCGCATTTGGAGTGAAGATCAGCCAGAAGCATTGCAACAGCTACCAATGCATCCCGAAAAAGCCACTGTTTGGTGCGGTTTATGGGCCGGCGGCATTATTGGGCCATATTTCTTCAAAGATGATGCGAATCGCAGCGTTACTGTCAATGGTGAACGCTACCGAGCGATGATAACAAACTTTTTTTTGCCCGAAATGGAAGTTTTTGACTTGCATGATATGTGGTTTCAACAAGACGGTGCCACATGCCACACAGCACGTGAAACAATGGCGCAATTGCGAGGCGAGTTTGGTGAACAGTTAATTTCACGTTTCGGGCGGGTCTATTGGCCGCCTAGATCGTGCGATTTGACACCATTAGATTATTTTTTGTTTAGGTATGTCAAGGCTAATGTCTATAGGGACAAGCCCGCTTCGATTGACGCCACTGGAAGGCAACATCCATGCATTCATTCGTGAGATACCGGCCGATATGTGTGAAAGAGTATGCCAAAATTGGACTCAGCGGATGGGCTACCTGAGACGCAGCCGCGGTCAACATTTGCATGATATTATCTTTAAACATTAAATTGCAAGGTTCAAACTATCGATTCAAATAAATATTTCATTCATTTTTTCGAATTTTTTAAAATTTGTTTGATTCCACAGGAAATCCACAGGAAAAAAAAAACAAAAAGTTTTATAGGCTAAACTTAGAAAAATTTACATTCCGTTTAAAGAATTCATAAAAATATTTTCTAACTTTCTTTAAATTCGCCAATTATGAATTTAAATTTATTGAAAAAGTCGGGATAGACGCGTTCACAGTTAACTTTGAATTATGTTCGAAATTCTTAAAAGAGGAGTAGATTCGTTTCACTGCGCAGTAGGTTTTCATTTGGGACTAAACGCAGTAGATCTACTGCTAAAGGATTAAAGTGGCAGCACTGTTCACGAAGCGTTTGGCTGGTAATCTGGTACCATTAGGGAGTGCTAGGGTGATGCGACTGCGTCTATCCCCTGGTTTTCTGAAGCAAACAAGCTCTGATTTGGATGAGTTGATCCTGATACCCCATTTGGTCTCAAACTGAAACAGTTTGCGGATGTGTGCCTCGACTTCTTGAACAGCTATTGATGTAGAGAATGATGAGCAATATGTTAGTGATTCAACAGCTTGAGGTCATGGTGTTGTAGAGAAGTGGTCCAAGTTTCGAACTTTGGGCTACTCTTGCCCTAATTCTCTTCACTGTCGATTTGCAATTCTCCACTTGCACGAAAAATTTCCTGGAAGAAAGAAAAGACAAAATAATTTTGACTAGTGCTAAAGGAAAGTCTAGTATATGGAGTTTATGGATAAGGGCTTCAATCCATAAACGGTCGAATGCTTTCTCGACATCCAGGAAGCATCTGATAGTAACTTGATTGTTGTTTAAAGCTGTGGTGATGTCGTGAAACTTCACGAGCGGGTGCAGGGTGGAATGGTTTTCCCGGAAACCAAACTGTATGTCTGGGATGATGTTGTTTTCGCTGCAGAGCTTCCTGAGTATCAGCTCTTCCAATAGCTTGCTTAGATTGCTGAGGAGGGATATTGGCCTGTAGTTGGTGATCATGTTACTTTCACCTTTCTTGGGAATCGCCACGTTTTTGGCAGTTTTCCACTTTTCGGGTAGGTAACTGTTGTTGAGGCTGCAGTTGTTGAAAATGATAGCTGAAAACACCATCATCGTTTGGCAAAGTCTTTTTAGAACAAAGTTGGATACCCTATCCGGTCCAGCTGACTTCTTTGGTTTGGAGTTGCCAATTATTTCCAGCTATCTCCTCTGGTGTGCTCAAGTTTGGGTTATTCACTGGATCACTTGCAGGAATGGTGTCACTAAACATTGCTCTATCCAGTTGGGCAACAGTGTCTGCTGGATGGATGCCTCGATTTCACAAAGGAAGACTTTTTGTCATTAGAGATAGTTGGCTGAAATTTTGCACAAATCTTCTTGAATATACTACGAACAAAAAAATATAAAAGTTTCTTAAGGTTAAATATGTGCTACTTGTACACACTTTTTAAAGAATCAAACTGAGGGCATTATTGACATCCCTCTTACTCTAGTACCAATGAAGTCAGATACTTCAAATAAGCAACATTTACTTAACTAATCAAAGCCAGACGCCACACTATATTTCAACTTCTAAGAATTAGTGGTTCGTGAGATATAAAGATTTTCAAAAATCACTAAAACCATATTACTGACTGATTCATCACTCACTTGCTGGCTGACAGATCGTCAAAATTATGGAAGAATTTTGTGGTTTCGTACAACAAATAGTCTGTGCTGCATATAAAGAAAAAAAATCAAAATTTGATGTTTTCCATTTAGGGGGCGTGTTATCCACCCATTCACATCTATCTACACAATTTACATACATATAGAGCACTTCCAAATAATAAGGGTATTCATTCAACGTCGTTAAGTTTACAAATTGTGTAAAATGATAAGTTTACTCAAAGTTTGGTTAATTTTACGTGTAAATCATTTCCCATAAAAAATTTGACAGTTTATTAACCAAAAGATAAACTTATCCAATTTGTAAACTTATCTAGGGTATAACGAAGTTGCGCGAATACCCTTAATATAAAGAAGATCTTTGAATTTTGCGGAGTGCATGTAAAAGAAAATTTTGAGATTTTGCATTCAGGAGGTGTGGCATCCACCCATTGTCTCAGATTTGTTTAGAATATGTAGAATGATGAAAGTTGATAAAGCAGTAGAACTTGTAAGGCATATAAAGCATTAAAAATTGAAAATTTGATATTCATGCCGATAACAGAATTCGCATTATTCTACTCCCCGGGAATTGACCAGATTCGCGCTGGATTCTCTTTCGCGTTCTTTTCAATTAGTGAATTCGTCGAATGAACTATGTTACCCATTCCTGAACTTCCCTACCATTTTTCAAACTATTGTATCGCTTCTGTCATTTATTGACACTTCCAAAATCTCGAAGGGTGTTCAGACAGGCCGCACGTCAAAATAAGTGGCCTCACGTGAAGCCTGTCTGAACACCATCTTAAAATTGTAAACAAATTATTTCTTTAAAAAGAATGTTAAACTCCTCGTTATAACGATACTATGCTTTTACATAAAGAATTATAAGTTTTAATTTACAGTTTTTGTTATTCATGATGATTTTCTGGGGAATAAGGAAAAAAAAACAGCAGATTCGCAACACAATTGGTGTGGATATTAAATGGGAAAGTTTGCAAGGGGAGCGAATGATTCGCGGTTTCACTAATATCAAAGTAGTTGAACAAAATTTCGGTGGTGCAAGTAATGTTACCGACATTCGTTCAATTTTCCATTATGAAAACATATGGCATTAAAAAAAAAAAACTTAGTGATAAAAAAAAAAACAAAAAAACTAAGGAGTCTCTAGAGAAATGTTTGTTCTACATAGGGTAATTTTTATTTATTTAAAAAAACAAATTATTGAAGTCTATATCCTCCCCTGAAAATTTTTTAAATTATATTATAGTTTTAGTGCTCATAACAAATAATATAACGAGGTACAATTTAAATAAAGTAACGGACATCGCCCATAGAAAAATTTGCTACCAACCTTTTGGTGTTGAAGATTTTTCAATATCATTGATACTTATCGAGGTATTCTACTCTAAAAAAATAAAATAAACTTGGTGGCGCAATAGCTCGTGGAGAACCAGGGCCTAGTCCCAACGGCTAGATGAGAAGCACTTATTCATGACAAGTATACTCTTGCAGGATTTGTCAGTTCCTTGCAAGAGGCAGTACCTCGGGGAAAACATTTCTCTTTTTGGTGGCAGCGGCTGGGCATCGAACCCAGACCTTCGGCATTGCAGTCCAACGAACTAACCATCATGTCACGAGGCGTATTACCTATCTAGTCTCTAGTGGCTTGTAATAGATTTTTGCGAATATCCCACAAAGGAAGTTGCAAAAAATCAGCGTGACCTTGAAAAATATTTACAATTGACCTATTTCTAAAACTAAAGAATTTATTAATGGCATAATTAGATCAGCATCCAAATTAAAACTGTTATAGGGCTCATCTCGAGGAATTAGAAAAATAAAGAAAACAAAAATAATAAAGGGTAAAATGACCATGACCATGACTGACCATATAATAATTTCAAGGAAGATATCTTAGTCATTAAAGGAGCCCATCCACCATAGTCCTAACCTTACAAATTTGTGGTGGATTATTTCTTATTTGTCTGCTTAAGGAATTATTGTATTCAAAAGGGTTATTCTTCAACTGACCAGAGTATGTCTTGGAAAACAGGTTATATAAATATTATGAAACAGCATAAGGGATGTATGACTTGAGTGTTGGTGGTCAGTTTAACCAGAAATTACAACTGGCACGTGTGAGGTGTGACTGAAAGCAGTTTTTCTTAACACACTTATTCACCCTTTTTTAAATAGATAGTGGACATTGCCCATCAGAGTAATTAATTTTTCTATACTTTGGAACGTGCCAATTGAGCTAGAATTTTTTTTATCAAAAAAAATGAGATAATTGACAGAAGGTCTTTTAGAAAAAAATTATTCAATTCATATTTTGTTTTTATTTTTTTTTTTAAATATCTTGAAATTGATTTATTTATGAATGTAAAGAAAATTAAATTTCAACTACATATGTACTTAATATAAGGGCTGCGGCAAAGAACGATCAAAGTCCATTTCTGTCGGAAATTAGATTACGGTCAATTGTTTTGCATGACCTTCCATGACAGCAATGCTTTTTTTTGCATGAAACAGTAAAGCAATTAGGCAAAAAATTATTTCGCTTTTCACCTCAATAATTTTTAACAGTTGAAATTTTTTTTCCCACGTGAACTATATATTAAAGTCCCGGACGTACTTTTCAAAACCGTGTAAAATGAGACTTATTGGATTAAAAAAAAAAAAGCGTTTTCATGTCATTTTCTTGAACAGCTTTGGTTTTTGTAGCATTCACAACTAATTGTTTTCCATTTCTAGGCCTATGATTTACTGATTAAAAGCCTAGTTTAGAGTTCCCGCGCGTAAAAAAATCAATGTAAATGTTTTCGCATGTCAACAATTATCGAGGTGAAATAAAAAATTATTTTTTGCATGATTGGTTTACAGTTTCATGCAAAAAAAAAAAATATTGCTGTCATGGAATGCCATGCAAAACAATTAACCGACAATTATTTTGCATACGAGAAAATAGCGTGGTGAGTAAAATTACACTTTTTTACACTTTCACAAAAAAAAAATATATTCACCTCACAACATAATTTTCATTCAAATTGTTTTTGCATCCAAAAATAATTGTTTCCCATTTTTAGGCCTATAGTTTATTAATTAAGGGTAAATTAATGACTAAATGGGTGGCTTAGACCAAGGCAAACATTTTCGACTAAAATATTATCATGTTTGGAGTGGAGTAGCTATTTTATAGTTCTAATTTGCATTGCTTATTTTCGAATATCAGTTTTCCTGGGAATCTGGAGTTCGACCATCCATCGCCATGAAGAGCTCCTGACAATGAATGCTTCCTTGCGTGGGTATAAATTCGATAAGAACATGGAATCAACCCTGACTTGAAATTAGCTTATCTGGTGTGAAGATTTCCACCCCCTCCAATAATAACTAACGAAGTATAACAACATGCTAGCATTAATACATTTGATAACTTACAATTCTTATTAACAAATGTGTAATAGTCTGTGACGTGTATTAATGCACGGATAACTTTAATTCGCCAAATTCCACGTTTAATAAACGTATTAATTCTTAACACATACACGCACACGTATGATCGGACCGTTTACTACGCCAACCATATACGTCATAGATCAGTGCATGTGTGTGACACATGTATTAGGAAATCACCACAATTTGGTGAAGTGATACTGGAAAAATATCAAATCTTTATTAATAAGAAAAGTTACCAAACAGACAGGTTGTCTATCCGTGTGTTAAGGGGTGGACTCGGACCTGTCCCGGTTTATTTTTTAAGAAATCAGGCATGCACAAGTGTCTCTCTGGTCTAGTTATTTATCCCGGTATTTGCAAACTTTCTGACGTTTTTTTTTAATAAGAAAATAAGACATTATGAATAAATTTTAATGATGGAGACACAAGTGGGGATAAATTTATAAGAACACGGGATCGGAGTTAGACATAATAAGGAATGCCTGCTCATGACTTCTTTTGGTTCGACGAACGTGTTGTTTTTTATGATGGTAAATTGGTAAATACTGTTGAAAGTGCCACATTTGGGACATTTTAAAAAAAGAAGTATGCCATTTGAAAGGCCACCTCGCGTTCATAAAATGTCAGCTTTTTTCAGTAATTGAAGGTTAGGTTAGGTTAGGTTAAGGTGGCTGATGCCCATACCACATAAAGAATGCGAGGTAATTCTCAGTAATTAAACCAATTCGAGCTTTTAATAAAGCGATGGAGACTATAAATATCGATTTTATTTAAGTCACTGGAATCATGAGAGAAAAAATTTCCTAAGTGTATTTTGCATCTTTGAGAAAGAGCAGATGATGAGCAAAGAAGGTGTGGGATAGTTTCTTCCTCCTCCTCGTCCATGCTGCTTCTGTAGAAATCATTTGAGAAAACACCGAGTCTATTGGCGTGTTTGCCTATAAAGCAGTGTCCAGTAATGACACCAATTGTGGAGCTAATATACAATCTACTTAGAAATAACAAACATTGGATCCAGTGTTAGCCAGATCTATTTTGTTGCCAGACAAGTAGTGATACCTGTCCATCATGGAATCTTGCTCAAGCATAAGGTTACAATATTAACCTTGTAAGGCCATATTGCTGTACTAGTTCCTATTCTGGTGAGTTCATCGGCTATACAGTTTCCTGGAATATCTCTGTGTCCCGGCACCCAGAAAGGTGAATGATGAACTGTTCTTCCATCTTCATTTGAAACGATCGACAGTTTCGGGCAGTTACGGAGCTTGTAGAAACAGAGACTAGTGATTGAAAGACCGCTTGGCTATCTGAGAAAATATGGATATTCAATGTAGATATTACCTTTTCTTTGAGCCAAGATAAAACTTGTTTAATCGTCAGGATTTTCGCTTGAAACACGCTACAATGATCGGGGAGACGGAAGGAGAAGCTAATGTTAAGTCGTTCTGAGTACACGCCGCCACCCACCCCCTCTTCGGTTTTTCATCTCTCAAAAATTCATAATCATCAAAAGTGGATCTTGTTGTTGTAGTAATTGAAAGAAATAAAAAAAAAATCAAGGTCATAGCGATTCCGATTTGTAGCACCTCATGCATAGGAAATTTGTAAAAATTGTTTACCATCTGAAAGATCTCTAGATCTATATAATAGGTGGGCTAGCTTTAGTGATTGGTGAGCTAAAGATCATTTTCTTACGATTTTCCAAAGTTTTTTTTCCAAGATCACAAACAATTTTTGATATAAGTATTACTTACTTTACTTACTTATCCGGCTCCCGATCCATAGAGGGTCTCTGTCTGAGATATTGCGGTCTTCCATCGGTTGCGGTCCCTCGCACACTCCCTTCAGTCATCGAGACCAAGCGTTCTTGCGTCGGAAACCGCCTGATCCCTGTAGCGGAGGTTCGGTCTTCCTGGTCGTCTCGAACCTGGGGGCTGGGATTCGAAGATTTTTTTGGCTGGAGCATTGTTGTCCATTCGCTCGATGTGGCCGAGCCAGAGTAGTCGGCGTGTTTTGGCTCTTTGGACTACATCCACATCTTGGTACAGCTTGTATAATTCACGATTGAATTCGCCCTCCTCGCATATTGGACCAAATATCCGCCGGAGAATTTTTCTCTCGAAAGTGCCCAGTACCAATTCCCCTTTTTTACTTATCGTCCAGCGCTCGGCGCCGTAGAGTAGAACTGGTAAAATTAGCGTTTTGTATAGTGTGCACTTTGTCTTCCGGGAGAGGAGTTTTGAACCCATTTGTTTGGCCAAACCGAAGTGGTTCGCTAGGGTAATTCTTCGTCGGATTTCCACTAAGGTGTCATTCGTGGGGTTGATGTTTGTTCCGAGGTAGGTGAACTCCTTGATTACCTCGAAATTACTGCTACCAACAGTGACGTTTTGTCCTAAGCGATGGACAGATGAAGCTTTGTTTGTTGATAGCATTAACTTTGTTTTGTCCTCATTCACTTCAAGACCAACGCGTTTCGCCTGTTCATCAATAGCTGTGAATGCTTCTAGTACAGCTCGCGATGATGTCGATGTCATCCGCATAGCCAAGCAGTTGCGAAGACCTATTGAAGATAGTGCCTTCCAGGTTAACACCACTCTTGCGAACTATCTGCTCCAGGACTAGGTTGAAGAAGTCTCATGATAAGGCATCTCCTTGTCTGAATCCTGTACATGTCTGGAATAGCTCGGATGAGCTGTTACCCATTTGCACGTTGCACCGCGTATTTTATAACGTCATGCGGCATAGCTGGATCAGTTTTTTCGGGATCCCGAGTTCGGACATCGCCAATAGCAGCTCTTGGCGACTAATGCTATCATATGCGGCTTTGAAGTCGATGAAAAGATGGTGGGTCTCGACTTGAAATTCGTTGGTCTTTTCCAGGATTTTCCTCAATGTGAAGATTTGGTCTATCGTTGATCTGTCTGGCCTGAAGCCACACTGGTACGTGCCGATCAAAGTGTTGCAGAAAGGTTTAAGACGCTCACATAGTACGTTGGATAGGATCTTGTATGCAACATTAAGCAGGGATATACCTCTGTAGTTTTTGCAGGACATAGGATCGCCTTTTTTGTAGATTGGGCATATGGAGCTAATTGACCAGTCGTCGGGCATACTTTCCTCCTCCCATAATTGGTTGATGAGCTGGTGTATGCACCCTACCAGGACATCTCCTCCATACTTGAAGAGTTCCACAGGTAGGCCACCCGAGCCGGCGGATTTATTGTTCTTAAGTTTGTGGATGGCTTTCTTAATCTCTTCAGTACTGGGCGCTGGGACTGGATCTTCATTGACTGGTCTCATGCTTCTTTGTTCTACTGTCGCTTCCTCTACAGAATGCCCATTGAGCAGCTGCTGGAAATGCTGCTTAAACACGTCATCAATTCCCTGTGCTTCGGTGACTAGGTTCCCTTCACTGTTTCGAAGAGCTTGCGTGCCGGTTTTATAACCACATGCCAGTTGCTTGGCTGTTTTGTAGAACCGGCGGGTGTTGGTGGGAGTGCTAGACTCCACGAGATACCTGAGCTGAGAGGCTGCGGATGCTCTTTTCTTTCTACGGATATAAGTATTAAAATTCTTAAAAATAAATCTATGGCTGACCAATTACTAAAACTAGCTAATCTTTTTTTAAAGATCTAGAGATCCTTCAGATGGTATACAATTTTTGAAAATTTCCCATAAATGAGGTGCCAAAAATCGCTATGACCTTGATTTTCTTAATTCGTTCAAAATTCATAAAAAATATGTATGGTAGACCAATTACTGAAAATAGCTGACCTTTTACGATCGTGAGGTGGCCTTTCAAATGGCATACTCTTGTTTTGGAATGAGGTGCCAAAAGTTTTTTTTTGTGACCTTGAAACGAATTTTGGAAACTCATAGAAAAAAATATGAGTGACCAAGTACTGAATATAGTTGACCTTTGGTCACGATCTAGAGATCTTTCGCATGGTATGCTTTTTTTTGTAAATTTCCCATTGATGAGATACAAGAAATCCCGCTTGACCTAGAGAAACTTTAAGACTTGATTACAAGTTATCTAGAGCTGACCAATTTCTAGTTGAACTTTTCTGACCAATTAGATGGAATTTTCGTTTTTAAAATTTTTCCATATATGAGGTTAAAATAACAAATGTGTCACTTTTAACACAGGACAGTAAAAAATGTTAAAATAAACAGACAAAACTGCAAATAAAAAGATGAAATTAAGACGTGTAACATTTTCAAAATCCTCCACCTAAACTAAAGGGAATTTTTGCAGGCAAAATTGATGATACCTACTTTTTTCCTTGGAATTTTTGTCCTGTTTTCGAAAACTGTTTATGATTGCAGGAATATCACACGGGGAAAAATTTCGGGATGAATTTATTTATGATAAGGCTGAATACGCATCTTATAAAATATCGAAAATAATTCCATTGTTTTCGAACGGATGGGTTGTTTTTGATAAATGTTAGTTAATATCTTTGTTTAAAGGGCTCATCACAAATATTTACGCATCTTTGTCAAAAAAAAAAAATTATCATATACAATTCATTAGAACTCAAGCCAAAAATAAGTACCTGGGTATATTTTTAAAAACTCCATAATATTAAAACAGAAACATACAGAAAAGGTCATATAAAGACTCATTACATCAACTATTATACGAAAGACGTTTAAAAGTAAGAAATTCTTGTTTTTTTTTTGTACATTTTCTGTGAGAGATAAAAATCTAAGATACACCTTTTCTTCCGCATTTTTAATTAATTTAGGATGAGTAATCCAAAGATTCACACAAAAACAAGGGTGATATGCTTTAAAAGGTTAAGCATATACATATGCATTCTGTTCTCGAATAAGAAACCAGTTTTTTAGAATATCCCTTTTATGGCTTGACAGGACCAACTTAAAACCAAAAAAAAGGAAACAAAAAAACTTTATAATTCATGACAACAAAGGCAAAACCCGTCCAGTCCAGTCAGTAATTTTCCCTTATGCTTTCAAAAGTACGTATTGTCCTTAAAATTTGGCCATCATGCACCACAATATCAAAAATATAAAATTACAAGGCATTCGCGTTGAATTAGGAAGGACAGCTTGTGCGCGAAAAAAAAAGAAACTACTCCTTTGAATGGAATTTGAATACACGAATCATCCATAACGGGCACTATAAGATGACTTGGTGTTATGATTATGGTCCAGGCATAGAAGGGTTATACTCACGGCTAGGTGATCATTTGAAAAGGGGTGTTTTTAATTTCACAGGGTCATTGAAATAAAAGGTATACCGTATATACGTGATCAAATCAACGGTCATTTTATTTGAACTATAAGTTTTTTTTTTATATCTGTACATTGTGTGCCTGGGCATGTATACAGATACACCTTTATGAAACATAAACATAATTATTCTCAATGTACAAGCATAATGTACAAATAGGTCGAATAATGGAAAGTTTTTTTTTTTTTAAAGAAATCGTAGAATACATTTTTTTTTTAATTTGGAATTTCAAGATGTCAAATGGTGAAACATGCCAATTAAGGAAACATAAGCAACTTTGTTTGGCTTCTTTGTGCCATAATTGCTGCTTCTTATAAGTAAACCGAATATGATTGATAAGCTGCCATAATTTCTGTCACACAACTATTGATGTCTTATTTTATCTGGGCAAGAATTTACATACATATGTACATGTATAAAAGGTCAGAGGCTTATGTGTCATTTCTGCATAAAATTATCTAGTATAAAGCTTCTAAAATGTGGACAACATGACGGCCATAAGAGAATTTCAAAAGAGACTGATAAATTTTGACAGTTCGTAGCAGACATTTTGTTTTCATCTGTTGTTTATTAAACTTTTTTTATTTTTCAGGCATATTAAAGACAAATCATCGGGGATGAGTAGCACTAAGTTTCTACGGCTTATAATCAATCCACAAAGCAACACAAGAAGAACCGAATCGTTCAAACGACTATAACATCTAAGCCCTGGTTTACACGGCAGTGCACTGGACGTTTTTTCGCATTATAAATGATTCTATACTGCCGTTTGGATTTAAACTGGAAACAAAATTTGCAGTACATTGTCGTGTGAACCAGGGCTTAGACGTGCACAGGGCAAATAACAACTCTGACCATTTCCTTGTTGCGGCAAGGTTAAGAGCTTGACGATCAAATAAAAAAAAAAACATAGAACCAACTTAAAGAAGAAATGCGACGTTGGTAGAATTGCCAGAGCCTTCTGTGAGCACTGAGCTGAACACCTGAGCGAGAAGCTCTTTTCTGTTCATTCACCTGTTACATACGCCAACAACTATCATCAGTGGTCCCTTGTCCTTGTATCGCGATATCATGAAAGAGGCAACCGAGACCACCATAGGCTACAAACCACCGTCAAAAAAGAGCCCGTGGTATCATGATGAAAACTTACAGCTGAAAATAGTGACAAACGATGTACATTAAAATATGTTGCAGCATGAAATAAGAATAGTGAGAGAAGAGTATCGCGTACCGTGAAGAAAAGGTCATATGCAGCCTTTGAGCTCAAAGAGAGTCTCACAATTAAAACACAACCCGGGTGTTTTATAAAAAAAAAGTCAAGCAACAGCAATAGCTCCCTGCAGAAAAAGGGCAAGAAGAGGGAACGAGAACCTCCAGTTAATGAAACCCCAGTTGCACCAAAAAGTATAGAAGTTAGACTTAGCTATAAGGAAGCTTAAGAACTACAAGGCCACCTGATCTGATAGATTACCAGCGGAGCTCTTCAAGAACGGAAGGGATTTATGTAAGAGTTCACCATCAACTTACTAACCAAGTTTTGGATGGGAGGAAGCATATCCAATGACTGGTATATCAGCTCCATATGTCCCATCTACAAAAAAAGTGATCCTTTAATCTGCAAGGGCTATTGAGACGATCCCTGAAAAACTTCTCATACGAGATTTTTTCAAACGTACTGTGTGAGCGTCTTACTGCCTGACCAGAATAGAGTGCTGCAACTGGAGCTGTCAAAAAATGTTGTACGTGCTTTTTTTACTCGCCCACAATGTGCTGTACAGCTTTCTGACATTCTAGGCATTTCAAATCAGCTGTGCGAAATTAATTCAACACAAAAATTAAAATAAAAACAAAAATAAACTTGGATAGTGATAAAATGGAAGCTAAAATTACTTTGCGTCATTATCAGAGATTAAAAAGGGTTTGAAACTTTTTTCAATTCCCATGTAAGCACTTGGTTGCGCTCACAATTTTGAAACGTCAAAAAAGCTGCATGCAAAAGTTAAAAGTTGGCCAACTTGTCCAGCTGCGTCTGCAGCCCCGTCTGCAGCTGCGTCGTGTTCTGTCCGTATCATTGGATTTGTGTGTATTCAACATTTTAACAGCTATTCCAGTTGCAGTTCCAGTTGCAGCTCCGTCTCCATTCTGTTCAGGCAGTCAAGCTGATCTGCGATACTATAATTATAAAAGTACCATTGTTGTTTCCAATCAGATGGATTTGGATCATAGACCAAATTGATAAGTAAATTCTAGAAAATATCAAAGACTAACCATCCATTCAACAGAAGCATTCATAGTAAGAAGCTCTATATGGCGATGGCTGAACTTTAAGTTCCGAGAAAACTAATTCGGTTCTGTCGCATGGAATTGGAAAAATACTCGACCCAATGAACAATTAGGGAAAATAGTTTATAGTGGATTTTTGTAAGTTGAACTGAATTTAATACAAATTGCGTATGACAATGATTACTGATGAAGTCCAAGTGAGTAAGTCAGACGAAACGCAAATTTGTAGAACTAAAGGCCATAAAAAACTATTTTGAATCAATAAGGGAAAAGCCATTTCGAATTTGTTCAAATATACGCCCAGGTTTCCGGCAAGGAGGGGCACTATCATTTGATTTCTTCAATCTCGTTTTGGAACAAATAATGTGCAGGGAAGCCGCTAACACTAGGCACTATTTTTGAAAGATCTGTTCAATTTCTAATAAATGCCAATGATATCGACATCATGTGCTGCTCCAAACAGCTCGTTATTGAGTCTTTAACAACAATTGAAGAACAGGTGAAACTTGTTGGTCATCAAGTAAACGAAGGCAAGACCAAATACATGCTATTAACAAACAATAAAAGATCTGTCAACCAGCTAGAAAAGAACATTACTGTTGATAGCAACAACTTGGAAATAATTTATGAGTTCATCTACCTTGGAGTAAACATGAAACCCACAAACGAAATCTTAGTAGAGAAACGACAAAGAATTGCCTTAGCAAACTGGTGATCAGAAAATATCAATTATCAAGAAGCCAATCTCTCGGACGTTTCACCCTCAAAAACCCATTTTTTCACATTGCTGAATTTGTTTGTAATTTCACTTCGTGTCGATGAGTAGATGTGAATTGCAACAACAACAAGACCTGTGCTGAATGATGTGCTGAATGACGAGTTGATTCTATGTGTGCTTGTTTCGCTGGTTTTCACTAATACTTTGGAAACTAATCAATCCAGCTGTTCGTTTAGCTTGTAGGCAAATCAAATAAACAGCTGACGATTGCCATCTTTATTTGATAATCTCTGCTGGTGATACCTACTTCAAATTGGCACAACAGGTGGGTTCAAAACTCTTCACACGTAAGACGATGTGCATGTTTTATAAAACCCTTATAACGAGTTTTGGGCGATAAGCAAGAAGAAAAGAGATCTGATGCTGGGTTCTTTCCAAAGAAAAACTCTTCGGTGGATATTTGGTTCTGTGTGTGAGGAGGACAAATGGAGAAGACCCAACACAAACTCTATGAACTGTATCAAGATATGAATACAGTCCAGAAAATCAAAACACTTCACTACTTATAGATTGGCTCGGCCAAATGAAAATGGACCTTATGTAACTTCAGTAAAAAATCAACTTTAGAAAGAACGCCCATTTTTCGATAAACCGGATACGTGCAAAAAGTGGCAGAGTATTTGCTGAAATGCACTGTTTGTGGCCACACCTGAAGAAAGAAAATTCTGCCAAGTTATTTCAAATGGCCCTGAACTTTGCAGACGATTTGAGTATCATATTTGGGAATGTCACTTGTTGCACTGGTGACAGTTCAAAATTATGGAACGTTTCTTTTTGGCATTTCTTACTTTTTATAATAACTTTTTTGTAACGGCTATTAAAAAAATGGCGTATCGAGAATTGGTCGTGATAAGTCGATTACCGTTGCATTTTTTGAAAACGAACCATTTTCACGCCACTGGTGACAGTCCAAAATATTATATTCAAATCGTCTGCAAAGTTGTGGGTCATTACTTTCCAGAAGAGAAAAACTAGACGGGAAAAAAATATCAAATGCTTGTGAGTCCTTCGTTAGTGAAAGCTTGATGGAAATGTTTCGATTTTTTATATCGATCGCTAAGAGTATACAGTGCCGTATTTTTACCTAGGGCTGCAAGTCATGGCGGAACCAACAACCCTGTAGCATAATTTACTTCATTAATTCCTTTTTTATGTTCCTTATCAGATAAAAAAGTCTATTAAATCAGGGAAATCTAGGGTTTAGCCCTGAACAAATTAATACACAGCTAGCCTAAGGAGCCTACGAGAAATTCCATCGCAGTTTTGTTCACTATTATGTGTCAAAATTCGTCAAAATCCGACAGTGGGAAGCGACTTAAATTTGTCATTACATATAAGGCCTGGCGCTCACTGGGCAACTTTTAGTTGCTCGAAGTTGCCGGCAACTCCGAGCAGCTTAAGTTGCTCGCCATCACCCACTAGGCAACTTTCGTGCAACTTTTTGGAATTTGGCGTCGTGTTTTTGTGTATTTGTTATGTTGACTTTTGACACGGACACCATTACAACGTCAATAAAAATGTAAATACCAAATAAAAACATTGAAGTCTATAGCTCATTTTTGATGAATCAGAATCAGAGGATTAGAAAATTCAGAAATCTGAAAATCTATGTGCCCTATTTCACGACAACTTATGAGCCACGACTTTTTTCGAAATTAAATGAGTGCGAAGGTGAGATCAGATGTTTTTTCTCGTTTGCACTCATTGAATTTCGAAAAAAGTCATGACTCTTAAGTCGTCGTCTAATAGGTTGATTGATTTTATCGTTGAACAGAGTCATCTTTGGCAGATAAAGCTTCCGGCAACAAAAGTTACTCAGTGTGGGCGGGGGCAAGCTACTTATAGTTGCCGGGAAAAAGTTCTGCGAGCAACTTAAAGTTGCCGGCAACTTAGTTGCCTAGTGGGCACTCTCCCATATAACCCAATGTACTTGAATCGAGAGCAACAAAAAGTTGCTGGGGTGAGCAACTAAAAATTGCCTAGAAGGCGCCAGGCCTAACTTGAATATCTCGGATTATTGGGGGCAGTCTTACGATAATGCAAGCAATATGTCGGTTGTAAATTCAGCGAAAATAAAACAAGTAAACCATCTGATTGATTTCGTTCCTTGTTGATATGCGGTCGAGTGTTGTCAAGCTGCTTTATCATTTTGTTTATGTTTTTGCAATCATTGTTAATTTTTTTTCGACAACAACACATCGATGGGAAATTTTGCAGTTGAAACTGAAACTCAATTCAACAGTCTTAAAGAGTCTTTCCCAAACGAGATGATCTGCTCGGGCTGACGCCTGATGAAGTCTGTGTTCTTCCTGGGATGAATTCATGGCAGCTGTATAGATAATTGCTAATGATTCAAATGAGAAACCGTTGACGCGCGCTGAAGCTTTTGGTCTTCGAAACTCAGTAAACTCGATGGAAACTTGTTTTTTGACAATTCCTTGGAACTATATCCTAGAAAGGTTCAACAAAGTGAACAAGCTACTTCAGTCTGTCAAAATTGACCTGGGAACCGTCGCTGAACTCTATCAGTCTTTGGTAATTTATCTAGAAGAGATACGTAAATCAAGTACCTTTGAGCTTTATGAGTAAAAAACTTTCGAAAAATCGGGCTATAATAAATTTGCTGATGACATGCAGAGAAAACGAAAATGGAAAGTCCATCTCGATGAAGTCTGGGGAAACGAGACCGAACTCTCTGGTAAGGACAGATTTGGAGATGCCACTTACAATGTCATTATTGATAGACTGATTGCGGAACTGGAGAAATGCGGATCGGCTTATAAAGAGTTAAGTAAAAAGTTTGACTTTCTTTCGAAACTAAATCGCTTGGAATTAAAACATATTAATGAAGAAGCAAGAAACCTTATATATATCCAGGAGATTCAAATGGAACTTTAGAAAACGATTGTCTGCACCTTCGAGCTCACTTGTCATCATCCAATGATGAAGTTACAGAGTTGTCACTAAAGCTGTACAAATTTTTGTTAGACAAGGCCATTTTGGATATTTTTCCAAATGTAGGAATCGCGCTCAGAGTGTTTTTGTGTACACCAGCGTCAAAATCTTCAGCAGAGCGCTCATTTTCGGCGCTAAATAGAGTAAAGTATTATTTTTAAGATCAAACATTGAAGAAAACAGGCTGAATTCACTATCTGTACTGTACATCGAATCAGTAATCAAGCAGTCAATCATTAACGATGATGTATATTTGTCTTTTGCCAAAAAGAAAGTTCGCCGAATGATAAATTAAATTATATGGATAAAAGTATCAATGTACATATGTACATAAATGTTGTATATTCTTATAATTAAATCGTTTGAAAATTATTTGATTTGTAGTGTATTAACAATAACCAGACCAAAATAAAATAGTTTTATGATGGAGGGGGGGACCATAATACCAAGTGCCTAGGGGCCCTGGTTCTCTAAGTCCGGGCCTGAGAGTATACAACAAAATCAAGAACTTCATAAGCACCATATCCATTGGCATGAACAATTTCACAACTGTTTTGCGAATAAGCCCCAGTAGTTATGTTATTAAACTGCTAAAGAGCGAAGATTCTACTATTGAATTCCAAACAAGACAACATTATTTGTTTGATTTTGCATCTCGAGGCAAAATGTTATAAGAATGAGGCCTTAGAGAGTCTTAATAACTATCCTTTTTAGGCCCTTGTTAGTATTTATGTAAAACTGTCCAGGAACTTGTTTAAAACTAGACTGTTTTTGCACCACTGTACACCATGTTTAGAAAAAAAAGAAAGCATTGTCTTATTTCCTCGTGCCGAAAGTGTGTCAAAACGATCACTTTAATATTAATCTGGACACTGTCCACTGTACAAAAGATTCACCCTTTTAATGAGACATAAAACCCTATTATGTCATACCTGCCCCGAGCTGCTTTTTAAATCAATCCTTCAAACTGACCACCAACACACAACTCGTGCTGTGTATGAATCCTTTTGTTATTGTGTAGTTGAAAAACCTGTTTTCTAAATGGTCAGTTTAACAACGACAAAAAAACCCCTTTCTACACAATCACTCCTGAGCTAGACAAAACTACACAAAACAAAAATCCAATGATGAAGGAAAAGATGGGCTACTTAATGTCTGAGAAATCTCCCTTCAATTCATTATGGTCAGTCATGGTCATTGTCCCCCTTTATTTCTTTACCATGGTTCTTTTCTTAAGACCTTCATAATGAGATTTTATGATCTTGTTGAAAGGATCGTGCCAATGATCCTTCGATACTGGACAAAAGAATTAAAGGTATGCGGTCAAGGAGGATTTATTTATTTCATTTTTCCCAGTTTTTTTTTTTTGTATTTCTATATGAATTCTGGTAATTTTCTCTAATACCCATATCATTTCGTTGCGGGTCACTAAACGGAATCGTTTGACACCTTTTGGAAAAAAATAAGGTTTTTTTTTTGCACCCCAATATAAGGGATGCAAAATGATATTAATGCATTAATAAGATAGATACAATCAGATTCAGTTTTTTTTTAAGGATAATAATAAATTTGCGGCTTACACAATAAATTCAGCGGAAGTAGATGTGCAATTTATTGGGAAAAAATAAAGAAAACAAAAAGTAAAAGAAAAATAAAGGTTCACTTTTGGAGTTCAAGAAAGTCACATTGCAGAACAATTTAAGAAAAAATAAAATAAAGGTGCAACCTTTTAATTTGCAATGGTTCTTTAAGATGGGTATGAAAACATAGGGATGAAGGTAAAAGTGAATTTTTATATCTTTTCCCATATCACATTGGGAGATATGTAAGTACCTAATACATATATGTATATTTAAGCGAAGAAATCTAAGATCTTTATGGCAAATTGTTTTGCAAATGAAGATTTAATGGGGATGAAAATTATTTTTTTCTTATGTTGATTTCAACCAATATATTCTCATAATTTAAATATTTTTAGCAGAATATATCTGATAGTGTGCGATCAATTGAGCAGTCAACACATTTTGACAGCGGATGTAGGGAAAATATTTGTTTTATACTTCGTCTTCGCCTGATCATCTAAAATGAGAAAGATCACCTCTAACATTTCAAGATTCCAATTGAAATTGCTAGCACTATCTAGGGTTGGATAGTCAAATAGGATTCGTAACTGCATCTTCGAATTATGCTTGATGAATCTTTATTTGGTTTATTTGCTTACGAACTAAGATTGAAGTCGCTAATTATTAGAAATCAAAGTTCCGATTTTGGATAAGACTGTTCGACAAAATATAATATTCTGGGGCATAATCATGGATATTGCTTAAGCTTTTGCTAGGCAAAATTGAAGTTCATCTTAGTGAAACTTAATCAGGTAAACTCCAATTTTGGTTTATTTTTATTTTTTTTAAACTTGTCTTAAAATGGCACCCAAGATCCTTAATTCAATAACGGAAATCTAAAAAAAGCTTTAATTCTTAAATTAAACTTAATTTGAGGTAAGGAATAGCTAAATAGTATAATAGTAGCTCAACTTCAATACGAGGCGTCAATCTTAAATTAAGCTCTAATCAATTCTTTTTTAGTAATTGATTATTAGAATAAGCTGAAACAATATTATATGCGCAAATACACGCATAATTTAGATAAAGTTAAAGAAGTATAGATATCCCTCAAATCAAAATCCCAAATAGCGAAATCTCGCAAGTTAATAAATCTTGTTTTCATAACCCTCTATAACTCAAAACCTTTAAATTGCATAGTTTTTGTGGAATCAGGTAGATTATGTATATACAAAAATGCGTATTTTTTTAAATTTTGAAATTATTTATTAAATGTGTGCATAATGTTACAAAAAGAGGAGTGTAGCTTATATAGGCAACAATAAATGAAAACGGCAAAGAAAATTAACAAAATAATGAGAACAAATAATAAATGAAATAATTTTTGGGTCAAACGAAAATCATTTACGACAGATGAAAATTCTTGAAACAATTTTTGTTTTTGGTATAGCATAAGGCTACGCCGCACTTCTCGCACATGGTATGAGTGAATCCAGTACACTTTGGGAACTTGCACTTGATTTTTTTTTCGGACCATTGAGGCCAATGACCAACTTGATCTTGGCACTGCGGCGTGTTGTCAGGCCGGTTTTGGAACTCATCTTACATAGAGTTTCGGCAACTTCCAGACGAAAATCTGCCGATGCCATGACGGCCTTGTCAGGCAGTTTTCTGTATTTGCAGACCCTTTTGTAGAGCAACCACGAGTTAGCCATCGTAAGATCTAAGTAGTGAGAAAAGAGTCGCATCTGCCATCGTTTGCTCCTTAGTTATATCTTGTAGATACCCATAGTACTATCGATAAGGTCAACACCGCCCATATATTGGTTATACTCGCCCACAACATTAGGTCGCGGAATGTTGATGTACCTCGAGTTCTTCTTGTCGTATCTCCGGACTTCAGATATGGGATTTTAACCAACAAATGTAGAAGCCAATGTAACAATTTTATTGTCCTTCCATACAACCGTTGACACGTCAATGCCGTTGATATTGGCTACGTACTCTTCTGAGTATCCTCGGTCCTTCTTCGTAATGACTTTTTCGTTCGCCAGCTTGCAATCAGGAATTCTGTTTCTTCTGATAGTTCCCAGACCAAGAATACCTTCTTTAGTTAAATATTTCAAAAGATGCAAGGAAGTGAAATAATTATCGAAATAGATCCTGTAATTTTGGTTTCGTAGAATCATACGTGATAATCGCACAACGACGTTGGAAGAGGCTCCCAAATCTCGCTCTTCAGCTCTTACGACATTTTCTTTTCCAGTTTCAACCTCCGTCGCATAACCAAAACAGCAAAACACCACTCAACACATACAATTTGTAACCCCACTTATGAGGCTTATTTGGGTTGTATCTTTTGAGCATATTCCGTGCTTTTGTAGAGCACATTTGCTCATCTACACAAAGCCGTGTCTCTAATGGGACTTTGGCATATGCTTCGTTCAATGCCTCAACTACCGGACGAATTTTGAAGATCCTATCAGCGTCAGGATTGTTTCTAGGAAGACATTTAGTGTTGTCGTTGAAGTGCAGGTGCTGTCTTATTTTTTCAAATTTATTCACTGGCATTGTATTTTGAATTAGAGGCATACCAAGGACGGAACTCCAATGGTTGGTAACTCTGGGTAGCTGAATACTGAATTAGAGACATAATATACACCAGACCTATAAATTGTCAGATCTCTGTGTCAGATACACAAAAAGTGTTGTTAGGATCTTTCTGTACTAAATACAGGTTAGTTTCTTGACAAATTTTCTTTATTAGTTCTGGTGGAAATAAGTAAAAAAAAAAGTACTGTATAGGAGTCTCAAGATCCAAGATATCAGATCCCAATGACTCGTTGCCAGTAAAAGCTAGCTGCTGAGCATTCAGCTCCAAGATATTCTTCTTCCACAGTAGTGGCTGCTTCTCAGGCTTTTGACGTTTTGCGGGTGGACCTGACCGATTTTGAAGGCCTGAACTGAACGGGGTTGGTTCTACCTCGGGATTTGAATTACGGATGTCATCATCCAAGTTATCTAATATTGCGTCTAAACCAAATTCTCCCCCAAAAGACTCATCATGAAAATCTCCGAAATCCGGGTCAAAATCAGGATCCGCCAAGCTATCGTCATCAAAGTCGAGACCATCTTCACTTAAAAAATCATCTTGGAGTTCAAAGGCATCGTTGGCAAGGTGAGCCATTTTTAAACAAAATAATAACCAGCGTAAATATTCGCAATGTTCATACAAAATAGTTCCCTTTTCTATATAATGTAGCCTACAAGGTACAAACACAAAATATCACCTAATATGATAATACCTATAAAATATCTGGAATAAATTAGTGATTGAGTAAAGTTTGAATTCTTACCTTATAGTTTCTCTCAAAAACAAGCACCAACAAACCTAAAATCTATTTTTTTTTTATTTTTTATTTCTTACCACACGCGGATTACATGAAATTATTCACTCAACTAACGGGTTTGCTTTGTATGAAAATAGTAGTGACAGCTAGGCTACTTTGATTATACTTGATTGAAAGAACCAAGTGTAGACCACAGTCTACAATGCGTTAAAAGGTGAACAAATAAAAAGTTGGAGAGCTATGGAGGTTAAAACGGAATGTTGCCTGTAGTCTACCATATGCTATAGAGGAATAATTTCGATACATAATGTAAATGTTTATTATTATTAATATAATATTTGTACAGCTTTAAATAATTTTGTACATATTTACATCTCGCACCGAAAAATCACTCAAATTTCGACCAAAATAATCTCGCAAATCAAATTCATTCTTGCAAATGGAAAATAAAAACACGAAAACGATTTTTTTTCTTTTACCCAAAGTTAATTATTTTTAACAACTTAACTTAAGGCTGATTTTTTTATTTCTTAAAAAAAATATAAACTATATTTAAGAATTATTTTTGGTACCTAAATTATATAAATTTTATTTTTAGCTATGCCAGATGTGTTAAGCATAATGCTTCGTAAGTAATAAATTTTTGATATGTTAAGTCTTTTGTTAAAAATATTTTCCAAAATTTAATTTCGTTAAATAATTTTGTTTCATCATATATTTAATTTTAAAAAATAAAAGTGTGATCTTAAAGGGCGTATTCAGCCTACACTGTGTTTATTAAGGGTAAATTATTAAATCAATGGGTAGCTTAGGCGAAAGCAAAATTTTTTGCTCTGACAATTACATAATATGTACAGATAAGGTGGAAAATTGTTTTGAAAATTTTGATATTATTTTTCGCATAGAACTGTTCACTATACTTAAAAGGCCAAAATCCTAAATAAGTGAATCTAGCATTTCAAACTCAAATCTCGCAGTACGATTCGCTATTGTTATTTCATCAAACAAAATTAAATTTAAATTCCATTTTTATAAAAATATATTTAATCCATGCTTTTATTAAATTAAATTGTTAACGGGGTACACAGTTTGTATGTTGTATTCTCTTTATACATACCTATAACTAACAAATAATTATGCGGCCAAGAAACTGGACATTTTATTTTTTTAGAGGGTAGGTATTGTTTAAAGCAGGACATTGAAACTGCAAAATAATTAAAAACAGAATTTTATAATTGCAAAGGTTTGAATGCAGATTTGAACTTGCAAAATAACGTACCCAACCCAATGGATTGTGATAAAAATTCAATTAGTTTCAGGACAGTGATTGGCCATAGTTTTGTTTTGATTAATTCTCAAAGTTTTTGAAATTCATATTTGGCTCGACCTAAATTCGCACTCAGGCGTTTTATGTGACACTTTTTTCATCACAGTTTTATTAGCACTGTATTCGATTTGTGTTTTAGGCGCGCACTGAATTCGCAAACGTATCCCAGGTTTTTTTATCAGGAAAAGAAATGAGAGGTGCAAAATTGGAATCAGCTGTTGGCAAGAGTTGAATGTCAAGGAAAAAGTATTTAACTTGCTCATTTTTAAGAGAAGTACCTCGTGGCATAATGGTTAGTGCGTTGGACTGCAATGCCGAAGGTCTGGGTCAGAGAATATCAATTACCAAGAAGCCAATCTTTCGTACGTTTCACCCTCCAAAACCCATTTGTTTACATTGTTGTATTTGTAATTTCACTTCGTGTCGATGAATAGATGTGAATTGCAACAACAATGTAACGCGGTGAGATTTATTTGTTTTGACAGCTCAGTTTTTTTTCTTTGAAAATTGGAAAAATAATTTGAGAATTTTACTTCGGCTGATAGCAAAAACATCGATGTGAAATTGTTTAATTAATTTAAAGTGCACAAGCAATTGTAATTGTCAGTTAATATTCATCCACGATTATAATAAAATACAAAAACTGAATCCATAAAATGTCTTCAATCACACAGATTTCCAAATATCTTCAATGCATCTCGCATATTATACAGGGTGGCCATTTCTTCATCCAGAATAATTTTAAAATTATTGTTGGATATATTCTAAGGAAAAATATAGTTAAGAAAAATAAGAAATAAAAGAATAGTTTTTCTGCAACCTGACACCAGAACTTTAGTTTTTTTGTTTAAACTCCACTAAACTGTCAATTTACAATTTATAAGTATTAAAGTTGATGTCAGGTGGGTTTTATTATCTTCTTTCGTGATTCGGGTTTTGATTTGAAATAATTAGGAGTTTTCAAAATCGTTTTCGTAGCACGTGTTAAAAGTAAATCCAGCCCTCTTTTGCAGATAATAAAACAGCAATAGCTATTTTTAATTTATTTTTTTAAACTTCATGACATCTAAGCATTTGGTTTTGAGTGTTTAATAGGAGTACTGAATACTTATTACTGAAATTTTACTTCATACTATAAAAGAAATGAAATAGTTTTAACAAATACATTAACTTTTTTTAAGTTTTAAGTTGTATAATTATTTTTTTTTTTAAATGATTACAAAACAACTTAATTAGAAAAATTGATTCGAGAATGGTTTTAAGAAATTTTAGCATGACCTTCTAGCTGTTGTCTTATTTTTTAGTTATTTTCATTTTAAATATATTTGGTCGTAAAACTCAAAAAAGTTAATTAAACAAAAATAAAGAGCATAACATTGCAAGTTGCAAGTTAGTAGTGCCGTTGATTTTCAATTTTTTTTTTAAGAAAGTTACTACTCTTATCTAAAAGCGGATAAATAATCCCCCCTTCCCATACGATTTTTTTTAATATCATTTCATAAATTATCCTGCATGAAATAGGGAACACCATGTATTTTGTTTTGTTTTGACATCTAATTGACAGACCGAGGTGAATAATTTTGACCACGGGACGTGTTCAACAAATAGAAACCCAACTAGGGCCAGGTTCACATTAGGTGTGTTTTTTCCTTGTCTGAATGAGCTTGGACGAAAAAAACGACGTCAGGGCTAAACAATGCTCCGTGGTTCAAAAAATTTGTAATCCATCAATTTCTGTAGATTAACTGGGTTTTAATGATGATTTAGGTTTCATGTAAGTTATAAAAGTCAATTACATGCTTGAACCACCCTCAGTTAAACCACAAAATCAGTGAGCTAAAAGTGCGGAGCTATGGAGCAAAACAATAACCCTGTTCAATTAATACGAACACATATCGTTAAATAAATACATAGATAGATATAATAGATTAATTAATAAATACAAACCTAAAGCATTTTGGCTTACAGTAATGAGAAATAATAGAAATATGCTCGGGTGACAAACTGAATTAAAATTATAAAATGGCTAGTAGCTCCTAGCGTGACCATGTTTACTAGTATAATCAAAATAGAAATGAAGTAAAACAAACTAAAGGCTCTCCCAAGCCAACGCCAACAAGGAGTGACGATGAATTTTTGTTGTTGTTAAGTATTGTCTATGTTTTTGTCATATTTTGTACTATTGTGATTCACTGCGAATCAATCGGTATTCGTGTTGGTTTTGGAGAGCCTTAATACTACGTTTTCGTTAGACCAAATGAGGAAATTTCGTTGAAAATTTTCAAATTTGATACGAAATCATCTCATTTTCCACACAAATTCAAATTTCGAAATGAGATAATTTCAACCAAACTTGCACACAATTTTCTAGGAAATTAAGTCAAAACCTAACGAACACACCGAATTGGGCACATTTTGAATAGCTCTGAAAAGATTTTGAAAGAAAATGTTAAAACTGAATTAAAAAATTAACAACAAAAAGTGATTTACAGGCAGGGTTGAAACTCAAAAAATGAAATGAGCTGTCAAAAGAAATACCAATTTACAGATGAAAACACTTTTTCTGTAATTTGCAAAATTACCTCATTTGGGCTCTTATGAAAACGGTTAAATATGCATTATATTAATATTATCATTATTAATAACCAATTGATTAAAAACTATAGGGCTCATTGTAGAGTTATTTAATCCAATATTCAGTAATTTTAACTAATTAATTAAAACTGGTTAGCTGATGCTCGACGATTATTAAAGCAAAACTATATTTGCCCACAAACAAGCAAATAAACAGACCATAATGCAATATCTGTAAGACCATCTCTTTAATCCCGGTTTTTCGTCACAAATTTTGACTCGACTCCGCTCCTCGAACGAGATCTAGTCAAATCAAGCTCATTTCGACTCAACCCAGGCTTACAAAAAATGACGCGAGCTTCAAGCAGGTTTAACAACACATATAAGCGTAGTATATATGCCAAAATTTAAGTTTGTGAATATCTTTTTTCATTTCGCAAAATTATTTAAAACTTTCTTCTTACTCACTGTAAGTTATTTTAGTAAATTTTCTACAATTCCTTATACATTTCGGGAGTTGAAAAGAAAAAAAAACAGAAAAGACAAATTGTTTATCGAAAAAAAAGTAACTAAAGATATTTATTTTCCAGACAGGCGGGAATTAGTAAAAAGCGACTACAATTTACATTAAAAAAAAAAACCACAACTTATTTTCATAAGGTCCGGTCAGCACTATATATATAATTTCTCCCTTTTTTATACTTTTTGAACAAGCCCATTGCAGCCCAAGTGAATTTCAAAATAACTGAAGATTTTCAAAAATAACCGACATATTCGTGGTGGGTCGATGCCAACTGTCTATGTGTGCGAATAAATCAGTGGTGGGTCGATGCCAACTGTCAATGTGTGCAAAAACCTAGTGGTGGACTTAGCCCAACTGTCTATGTGTGCGTGTTTCAGTTTGTAGGCAAAGCCGGATGACAGCCAAGGATTGGCTTCTTGGTAATTGATATTCTCTGGTCTGGGTTCGATGCCCAGCCGCTGCCACCTAAAAAGAGAAATGTTTTCCCCGAGGTACTGCCTCTTGCAAGGAACTGACAAATCCTGCAAGAGTATACTTGTCATGAATAAGTTCTTCTCATCTTGCCGTTTGGACTGGGCAAAAAATTGTAACTGATACCAACACGCACACCAGAATGGTTGAGAGTTGTAAGTCACTAGGCCCTGGTCCTCCACGAGCTGTTACGCCACCAAATTTAATTATTTTAATTTTAAGAGGATAAAATGGTAAATGCGAAATGTTTTAGAGACGATTTTGTTACTTTATATTTATTCAAATTCTAGCCGGCCCGCCCCGGCTCCGCTCGGGCAGACAAAAGTTTCTAAGACAAATTAACAAAACAAAATTTTAAATAGAATGTACGTATGTATATACATATCGTCCCTCTTGATAAACCAGTTACGTCACTTCGTGAGAAATTTTAGTAAGAAATTTAAGTGTGTCCTGACAGTGTACATAGAAACTACTGTTTTGAAAAAAGCTTTTAAATGAGAAATTTTAATGTCGTGGCAATATACACAGACACAACTGTTTTGAAAAAACAACGGGGCTCATAAGCCCCGAACTGACAGTTTTTGTTGAACAGGGTATAGTAAACAAGAAGAACCGAACACATTTTAAGTTTATAAGAGATGAAGGAATAGCAACAATTGGCATCTTAACATAAACTTAAGGCATATAACCCTTTGGTTCCCAAACTGTGTTCCTCGGAACCCTAGGGTTCCTCGGAACAATCTCCAGGGTTTCACGAATTTCTTGAAGTAAAAAAAAAAAAAAATTTCTGCTGTTTTTAGAAAAAAAAATTCAATGGACTTTTGGTAAAGTTAGCATTTTTTTTTTTTTGTTATTGAAACATATTACGAAAGTTAAAACTGCCTTTGCATTTTACATTGATATTAACTTCTTTTTTTTTTGTGAGCTTATAAAGATTGTAAATTTCGTGACAAGGTGTCCTCTTCAGTAGATTTGTCCAGGAAATGTGTTGCAAAAATATGATAGGTACCTATGTACGTAGATTAGTATTAAATCCAATGGCTGTCTTGTGGAAAAGCTTTATCCAGAGTACTTGAATTTTGTGATAGTCTAATAAGTTTTCCAAATGAAGAAAAATGTATCCTTATCTGCAAATTTGTTCTATGTATTGTATTATGCAATATGTATGACATGAGAAATAAATTATAAAATTAAGTAATCTTTCAGAAATTTTAAGAAAATGCTACAGATATGCAAGGAATATCCGAAATAGTATTTTTCACGAGAGGCGAACTGACAGCTATAAAAAAATGTCTGGTTTACCTACAGAACGTTTTCCAGGTTAAATAAATGTTTGCAAGAGGCATGCTTGAACTCTGGGCTGATATTTGCAAATGTCTTGACAACATAACTTCCAAGGTACTAATTTTGACAAATTTTGAGTGCAAAATCTATTTATTATGAAAGCTTAGAAAGCATCTCGGGTCTACATACTACCTGCAAAGTTCTTTTTCATCAAAATACGTTTTTTGTCCTCTCAACTTAATAAAGATCGAGATTGAACGCTCCCCAGATTTTCGAATACAGTTTTTGAGCATAGAACTTATTTTTTACCACTTTATAAATAAATAAATTCTTCGCACTAGTTTCGATAGAATATCTTAAATAAGAAATAAATAGATATTTAAATTGTATGTCTTTTTGGGGTTCAAAAATACATTTTGACCATTTTTAGGGTTCCACAGCTAAAAAAGTTTGGGAACCGATGGACCTAATACAGGGCTCTGCCAGAAATCATGATTTAGCATGATTTTCATGTTTTCTTAGACCAACGTGAGTTACCAACATGTTTTCGTTGTTTTTACTAAGAAAGAATTTTGTTCCCTCGAAAAATGTAATTTTTTCCTAGCAGCCGAAATCATTACCTAACATAAACTGAATATTTTGTTTTTATTTATATTTAAACAAGTATGAAAATTTAAATAAAAAAGCGCGTAAAACTCTCCCAAACGTAATATAATGGAATTGCCCAACTACATTTTTGTTTCTGCAAGAAAGGAACACATATCGTATTAAACAATTCATCATTAGGCTTTTTCCTTTGGAGGTTGCGAAGTACTCGCAAGTACTTTGCCAGCTTTTTTCAATGGAACACATCAAACTGCTTTCCCATGTAAAATGTATCTACTCACCATGAAAGCATGTGCAGTTGATAGTACTAGATTAGGGTTTTGATCTACTCACAAGTACTTTGCCACCTCCAAAGGAAAACGGCTATTTTAAGCATAGAGTACCTATACTATCTAGAGAACCGACTCGTACCCCTTTTTTGCCTAAAACACCCGAAAATTTTATTTGAGTATATTAAGAGAAAACTCTCTTAAATTCCCTGTCCGTGGATAGCTGTAAATGTGACGTTTTCGATAAAATTTTTTGTTGTTTTCAGTCTTATGAGCCAAAATTCATTAAGTTATCATTGTAGTGGTATAGTTCCATTTAAAAAGCATTGGGCAGCTACCACATGCTCAGCCATGTGGAGGAAATCCTCTCAGTGCAGTTTGTAGGGTGAAAGAGAAAAAGTTCTGAAGTCGGTTCTCTAGATAATATAGGTACTCTATGATTTTAAGCTCCTCACCGCACACACACACTTTTTCAACAAGAAATAAGTATGCTTAATTTCTCTTTGCTCAAAATTAAAACTGGTTATTTACTCTTTGCCATTTCTCTTTTTCCCAGTTCCCTTTCAAACGAAGAAACAAGTTGCTGGTGATTTTTTTCTCAAGTTTTCTCTTAATTTTTAAAAAGCTGAATTTGGTTTCAATTTTTTTGTTTGAAGTTCTTAGTTTCTCTTTTAACAACTCAAAAAAATGCAGATCATGTTTTTTGAACTTGAATCATAATTTAAAACTGTGTTTTTTTTTTAAATTTCTGAGTGGCAGTGCTAACCTAATATTAGAAACCACTGTATTTACACAATCATTAATAATATAAATGAAAACTGCTACCCACATATTTACTGTTCGTAAGAAACTTTTTAAATAAAAATGTAGTTATGTCAACTATGTCATAACGCATTTTGCCATGTTCCAGAAATTTTTTTAGGGAATTTAGACCCGTTTGCTGATACGAAGCTTGAGGATTTATGTTCTACTTAAAAGCTTATGTTCTACATTTTCCTCTGAGTAAACTGTCACATAAGCGCATATACAATGAAGTTTGCCTAGCACATATATGCCCAAATCTCAAAAACTACAATTTGCGGATTACATCACTTCGTGAGAAGAGGGACGATATCTACGTACATATCATGCCATTAGGCCTATATCCCTAACATATCTTTGACCATATGTTGGAAAAGATTTATCATACAAAATGTTGACAGTTCATTTACGATTTAATAAACTTTCTGAGGTTTACGATGTTTACAATAGTTTTTCGACGTTGCATTAATACCCTTATTGTAATATTAATTGATACACAACATTGTTAGGTTTGTATTCTGGAGCGTAAATAAATAATGTAGATAGTTTTCCGACACGTAAATAGGCGACATTCAATTAGCGATGTGAAAAACGTGGATTTTCACGATGGATGCCACAATCAGTTAACGACTGCCCTTGCGATTTATTTATCGACATTGAAAACGCAAACCGCACTGGAAATTGAAACCGTTTAAAGTCAAATAGCATGTCGTTCGAATTCATAGGAATGCGTGGAATATGCTATTCTTTATATGGAGCACTTTCGGTTGTCTTAGAATTATGAAACTATGCAGAGCCGTAGGCCTTGATTTTCACTTTTGAATGAAAATATTCAAAAGGAATGAAATGACAACAAAAATATCAATCTCAAAAAAAAAAGAGCCAAGTTGTTATATATTCAAAAAACCTATGTGTAAAAAGTCAGCCCAAAAAAGTAATGAGATTTAAAATATATGCCAAGTTTGAAGTTCATGAAGTTAATTATCAAACATCTTAGGTACAGAGTAATATAAAAACAACTCCAAATTATAACGGAATTTTGGTATTTATCTACTGATTAGGTGCTGATTAGAATTTGATTACAAAAATTCAACAAATAGACCACTGTGTGCTGTCATCACTGCGCTCAAATCGCTTGTGAAATGCGCAATTCACAGTAAATTTGACATCAGATGTTTCTTTAACAACATTTCCGGTATAAGCTATCAAATTTAAGGCGTCTGCATTGAAAGATTCTTGAGTTAAAAATGAATATTACACTGTAATTGGCCAACTTGAAGTATAACCTTTAAAATATGTTGGTATTATTTTTGAAATGAACGATCTTGTTCAGTTTGTTTTGGACTGTCTTATTTGTTAGAATTTAGAATCCTCTTAACAGATAAATAGTTATGCACTTCATTGTAGAGAAATAACCATCAGAAACTTGTTTACTTGATTCACACAAAACGACCTTATATTTACATCAGGGCAGGGTAGTTTGAAACTATTGATACAATCAAAATTAATTCGCCAGATCAAATATCCAGAGAACACAAAAAGGATTTCTTATTAAAAAAAAAAAATCTTAAAGAAGAAACATTCATTTCCCAATGCAGTTTTTGTATCCTCAAAAAAGATAGAATTTCTTCTTACAAGACAACAATCAAATCAAGTAAGGACAAAACATTTTTTTCCTAAATAAATAATAGTTTCAACCCTTTAAAAATTCCAATGGCAACAAAATAAATAATTGATCGATTCTTGCACAAATATTGATCCCAAGCCATACCGCACACACAAGAACTCCTTCTGTGACATATCACAAAATGATCCTATAAAACCATATTGCGACCTACATACACACACGAAAAGGTCCCATCTGTTTTTTTGTTTTTCTTTCTTTTTTTTTTTGGGATACGCGTAGTTCGAATTTCTAGGATACGAATTTCAGGATTATTTTTTGCGCATATAACATCATCTGATATTTTTCGCAATAGAATCGAAAAAGGGTGGGAATATTTCTTTTTTTCTTTAACTTCTTAAAGATCACAATTTATAAGAAACTCTTTGCGAGGTAAAAAAAGGGTAAAATGTCCTTTTGTTTTCTGTCATTTTCTCTAAAAGGATATGTGGGGTGATCATTAATATTTTTTTTTTTTCATTTCCTTACATTTTTCAAGACATTTCTGTAAGATTTCAAATGATTCTTATTCGTGTTTGGTAATACGATCTGTGCTAATGGTTTTCAACTTTCAACCCTTCCATTGGGATATTGAACAGGATGACGTTATATGATGTATCATTTATCAAATAAATTCGCAAAAAAAAAAAACTATTTGTGCGTCTCGAATTTCATCACATCCTAATGATTTTGTGTTTTTTTTTTAAGGTTAAAATCTAGTTTTTTAAAATGAAAATGCGCTTTTGTTAATTATTGAAATAAAATTAATGATGTTTGCATTTTGAAAACTTATAACTGTGGGAAAAATGCGAAGATTTTTAAATTTAGCTAGACGCCATCCATTTGGCATTTGATCGATCATCATTAATCTTATTTTTTTGTTTTCTTCATTTTTCGTTGATGTTTGTGAAGAATTTGAAGAAAAAAAACTTAGCGATGCGGAAATGAAGTATTTTTACAAACCGTTGATATCTCAAGGAGTATTTTGAAGATAGCTGCAACTCTGATTGATACTTGAACGCATAACGAGGTTTGTACCTACAAGCCTAGAGCGAAGTAAAAAACAGTCAAGCGTTCATCCCTCCTATTTGCTGATTAAATTGCCGTAATATTTATTTTGTTTGTTGGAGAGGAAGGTATCCTAAAATTCTGTTGAATGTTATAAATGTTGAAAATATATTTTGTGGATCTACGGAGATATAGCTTATTCGATGGCTTTTTTAATAATTTGATTTTAAAAATCGAAATCAAATGGAAAAAGGTTAGGTATGCGATGCCCCCCCGAACCATTCTGATATCTGAATAAATTTAAGGATGTTCCTTACACCGCAAGGCGGCGCTCTTTCTCCCCTTCTTTGGAACTTGGTAGTTAATGAGCTGAATTGCTTAGAAGCGGGGAGCTACAGAGTGATTGCCTATGCAGGTGACGACATGGCTATAGCAGTATCAAGAAAGCACCCTAACACTTTAAGAAATCTTTTACAAAATGCTCTAAGCAAGCTAACATGATGGGCTGATCGGTGTGGACTTGGAATTAATCCGCACAAAACAGATCTTGTCCTCTTTTCCAGGAAATACAAAATTCCACAAACACTTACTTTACTTTAGCTCAGATGGCCCCCACAGTCCAGGATGGACTCAACCAACAAGCCCCTCCAGCCAGCTCGGTCCCTAGGTAACTGCCTCCAGTTACGCACTCCAAGCTGATTGAGGTCATTCTCCACTTGTGTGCGTCACCTTAGGTGGGGTCTTACTCTGCTGCGCAGACCATCAGGGGTGGATAGAAGACTCATCGGGCTGGTGTGTAGGTGTCCATACGCTCCACGCGTCCCAGCCATCTCAGCCGCTGTGTTTTCAGTTTTTTGACCAGGTCGACGTCGCTGTAAAGCCCGTAGAGCTCATTGATAAATCTTCTCCTCCATACACCATAGATACAGAATGAACCGAAGATCACCCGAAGAATTTTCATTTCAAAACACCCAAGCAGATTCTCATCTGTTTTTGACAGGGTCCATGCTTTTGCCCCATACAGCAGGACCGGGATGATTAGGGTCTTCATCCGGTACCCTCGAGGAGATCGTGGAAGTCTTCCTTGGTTGAGTCATCTTTGTCTTCCATTGGGGCGTGGGCACAGATCAGCGTAATGTTTTTGAATTTAGCTTTGATGCTGATTGTGACCAAGTGCTCGCTTAAATTTCTGAAGCCCAAGACTTTTTGCCTTAGTCTTCCCCTTACCACAAAACCACAACCAAAGAGCCGCTGACCCTGCTCCTTGCAGCACTCGCCAAAGTAGATGTCACACGACTTCATCCTTCGAATGCCCTCTGCATCCCATCGCACTTCCTGGATGGCTGTTACATTTGCCTTTAGCCTATCCAGGTTCTCCACTAATTGTTCGGCTGCACGTGGTCTGTTTAAGGTCCAGACATTGCACGTGCAAATCCAAAATTCATTGTCCTTGTTTCGTTTGCTGGGGTCGTAAAAATTAAGATCATCCATATCCGAAGCTTGTTGTTGTTTTGGAACCGTTGTTGTTTTCTGTGGTAGGGAAGTTACCCCAACGCACAGCCCCTGACCTGGAAGACAAGACCCTTAATATAAGTCCAAGGATGGGGAGCCGGTATACTGCTCCTTATAGGCCTGAGCTACGAATATGTCGTAGTAGCCCATATAAGGTGTTCGCTAAGTAGTTCAATTTAACTAGAACTGTAGACGCCACCGTTGATTCCATCTGGGGAATTCTTCCGCTACCACATGGATAAAGGAGAAGTGCCTTGGTGGGAACACTCCTCCCCCTCTCTCGTTTGATGCCGCCTTAAACCGTACACAAGGATTGGAACCCCATCTTCACTTAAAGGTACTAAGCACCCGATGTTCACCACGAGGAGGTGAGAGTAGGAGTTGATAGACAGAAGTTCACTTTGAAAAAAAGCTTGTGGATGCTTGTGTTCTCTTCAATGCACCGTGTCTACCCTTTGAACCCAAATTCAGAAAGTAAATTATTATTATTATTAATGGTGTTCCACTAAAATTCTCAGACGAAACTAAATACTTGGGTCTCATTTTAAATAAGTTGTTAATCAAAAGATATAATTATTTTAAGATTTTATTAAAAGTTAGCAACACCGATTTCCTTCGTTTTACTCTTAAATGACAAAGTTGTCTTGAACCAATATATGCTGAGTTCAGAGACCATAATAGCCCAGGGAAATTATACAAAAATGGCAAAACTTCGAAAAAATTCCGACAAAGCTGAGTTTTAGTAGAGAACTTTGTTTTGACGTCTTAAGCCGTAAGTCGGGGCTTAATTTTTTAGGGGGTGTTAAAGGGGGTTAAATTTAGTTTTTTTCTTAATTTTACAGCAAAATCATGACAGAATAACATTTAGACAGTAAAATTATCTAAAAAATGAGCAGTTAACGAACTCTGTAGGTTTATTAATCTTGAAGTTATAGCGTATCAAAGTAACACTTTTTATTTTGTACTGTAATTGGACAAAAAACATTTTTTTGTTAATATCTCAGCCGATATAATTTTCTTTAAAAAAATAATGAGTTTATATAAATGCTCATAAAATCTTGAACAAAAAAGATTGCAACCCTTTTTTTCGTAAAAGCAATAGATTTTGAGAAAAACGAACACAAACTTGCTCATTACCAATTTTACCAAGGCAAAATGAAGAAAAAATTAATTACAGTGAAAAGCTCTTATTAAAAAGTTTTTATTTCAAATAGTTTTTGAAAAATAATTTTCTAACTTAAAAACCAAAAAACAAAAAATTATAATTTTTTTTAGATAAAAATTATTTTTTCAAAAGCTATTTTAAATAAAAACTCTATTTAGGAAGCATATTATTGAATGGAATTGTTGCTTTAAAAAAAGCTAAGGCGTGGCATTGTAAGTGTTCCCGTTTTTTTTTAATAATTTTTTTCTGTTTTTGGCAAAAATTTCTAGAAAATTATCTCCCGCCTGAACGGGGGGAAATAGACCCCCCCTCCGATTAAATTTTTTTCTCGTCTGAATCTAATCAATACATTCTGATTTATTTTCGCGTTTTATAAGAATAATCCTTTACCCATAATTAGTACCTTAAGTGAAAGTAGTGAGACCAGGGGGGTGAAATAAAAATCTGAAAAAATTAGGGAAATTGTCTTTCAATGTTTTTAATCAATGAGGGCTATACAAGACTACGTCCAAAATAAGGACCTCCCTAGTGCTCATAGGTGTGTGAGATTCTTACTACACAAAAACCACCTCCACTTCCCGATTGCAACTAAGTTGAAACTTCTAGAAATTTATTTTCAACGAAGTTAAGTAACGAGTTGCAGGTTACTTTCCGATGAAAGTTCAGATGGCGTACTAAATTCGACTCGTGAAGAATATGTCAATAATCGTTGAATTAGCGTGTTCTAATAGACGATTTCTATGTTTTTACGCGAAGCTTTTTATTTCGTCCCGGACCGTAGGAATCCCGAGATCTCTGTGAAGATCTTCGGATCTTTTATACCACGGAGCATTTACAAATGACCTAAGCAAATTATTTTCAAACGTTTGTAAGTTATTAGAGTTTGTATCCCAGGTACAACCCCAGAGTTGTATACCGTAAGTCCAAACAGGTTTAAGAACCTGTCGATATAAAATCAATTTATTTTCAATTCTAAGCTTTGAATATTTACCGAGTATCCATTTCATATCTCTTAATTTACTTTTTGGTTCTTCGCATTTCTTGTTTACATATGGCTTTCATTTTAATTTCACGTCAAGCCATTCCCAGATATATTGCTCATTTGGACTGACTTTTTTTCATTGAGCGCTATTCGCCATGTATTTGTCCACTCATTTACATTATTAAGAGCATTTTGTAATTTAATTGTAGCTTCGCTTATCGCTTTGCCTACTGCTAGTATTGCAGTATCATCAGCAAAAGTGGCTAAGATAGTGTCTTCTGTTTGAAGTTCATCGCGTGTGAATAAAAGGCACAGAACTGGACCTAACACACTTCCTTGTGGTACACCAGCCACTATTTCTTTGAAATCAGAATAGTCATTTCAGTGTCTTACACGAAAAAGTCTGTTATCTAGATACCCGTTTAGAATGTTATAAAGTCCTCCAGGCAGAACTTGTCTTAATTTTAATTTGAGGCCTTGAGTAAAATTCATATCAATATTTTCGTTGAGTTCTTGTCCATCGAACAATTTTAATTTTATCTATAAGTAATCGGCGAATACTAATTACACTAAATCTTTTATTTCCTGAGAATATATTACATTTTTATAGCAATGCTTTAACCTTTGATGAGGTGTGTTATCCCAAGCTTCCTTTTGTATAATACGAGTATAAATACAGCGCTAGCTTGCGATGGGCAACCATATGACTTATTTCCAAACGAAAATTGGTCTTATTTCGGTTTTGAAATGGAAATTTAAGCCAATTTGGTCTTATTTTGATTTTCAAAGTGGAATTAGACCAAATTTGGTCTCATTGCGTTAAGCCTTATTTCACGTCACGATATATTTCATTACACAAAAGTATATTATTCCTGTGCAACAAGTGCTTTCCACACAGCAATCGTGCACTTTGGTATTCATATAAATAAATAATGTTCTACACGTCTTTCATCTGGTATCTGTGTGTTTGGGTTTTGTTTAGGCCTCTTCAAAAGGTTGGTTACCATGGACATTTGGGAATAAAATTGTTTGAGTTTCAGTATTTCGAAAAATTTAAATACTATCGAGTTTTATCCATTAACCAAATGTCTAAAGCAAAAAATAAAACCGGAGATCCATCTCAATGTGGATTGTTGAAGGATAAGGAAATAAAATTCGATATTCCAAATTTGTAAATCTGAAAAACAAACACATAACCACCTTCCAAAGTCGTTTTGTCATTTTAATAATCAAATTTTTTTACAATAGACAAAATCGATTGGTCAATGGCGAAAATATTCTGGCAACTATTCCCCATATTGAAGATTCTAAAGGAAATCCTGGTGATTCAGGAACATTATTGGCAAGTAATTTGAGAATCATTTGGTATTCATTAGTACACAAGAAATTCAATCTTTGTAAGTATAAATAAATTTTGTATAATTTTGAAACTTTATTTATTTACTTATTTGGATTTCCTTTCTTTTTCTGACAAAACCAACAACAAAAGCTGTTGGATATGGAAGAATAGTAACACTCAATACTAGGACTGTTTTTTCAAAAGTTCGAGGGACAGCTCAAGCTCTGTATATTCTGGCCGCTGGTGAACAGTCTCGTTTTGAGTTTTTATTTACTGATGTCTCAGGAGTAACAAAATCAAATTCATTCTTTTCTTGCATCTATGATATTCATCAGTAAGTTTTTTGTCAAGGTCAATTTGGCGGGTTGAGAAACTATTTTCTAAATGAATGAACTGATTTTTTTTTTTTTTTTAATTTTGCATTGTGTATTTTAAAGAGTAGCTACCTAACAGCCCTTTTTGACCAACTTGATTTCAGAAATTTCACTAAAACAAAAGAAAACAAAAAATTTACATTCAATCATCTTTCAGCATTTATCAGAAAACATTTTTGTATCGAGATTTAAAGCTACGCAGTGCCATACTTCGTTCTGGTCAGCTAATTTTGCTTCCAGGTGAGCAGATTTATAGTTCGATAGCTGGTGTTTGGAATTTATCAAGTGACACTGGAAATCTTGGATCGTTTATCATAACTAACATACGTATGATTTGGTTTGCTAATATAAATGAAAGCTTTAACATAAGCTTACCTTACATCCAAATATCGAATGTTCGTAGTAATTTATTAAAATCTAAAAATTAATTTTCTTAAAATGTATTCCCTTTCAAATAGATAAAAATAAGAGATTCGAAATATGGGGACGCGCTTGTGGTCCAGACATCGGAAATAAGTGGTGGTGGGTATGTGCTTGGTTTTCGTATAGATCCTCCTGAAAGACTTCATGAAATTTATAAAGAATTGAGTTCTTTATTCATTGTCTATAGTGCTAAGCCTAATTTTGGTATTCAATATGATTATCAAGGTTCTGAAAATTCATCTAAAAACGAAATGAATGACAATGAATTTAAAATTGACGAGTTCCAAGAAATCAATGAAGATCAAGAAAAAGAAATCAATTCGAAATTAACAGCTTATTTAGCAGAAGGCTATGCAAGTAATATCACTTCAAGACCACCAACTTATTGCAAGGAATTGGGTTTTGCTATGGAAGAAATGAGAGATGGATATAAGTTGAGTGATTTATGGGAAGTTGCTCCAACTCCAGAATCAACAATGGAACAAACAGAAGAAACTAATTAGCAATAAGATGTTTTAAGTTTTTCTTTTTTTTGAATTGGAAATAATAAAGATATTATTAATTATTTTTCACTATTTAAAATCAAAAGCACTCCATTCACGATTCAATTTGTTTTTTAACTCAGTGTCCAACTTAATTGATGCTTCGCCATACACTACATAAACTTAGTAGAAAGACTTGTGCTTCAATTGTATAAACTCAGACCATACTCAAGCCTGATTCAGGAGCTGAGTCAAGCTTTTGTTTGAAGTGTCCTAACATAATGCGCTTGAGTAAAAATATAAAAATGACCAAAAATTAAATACAAAATTAAAAGAAGATTATCTAAAATGTTTAGAAATGTCATTAATCGATAAGAACTAATTTTAGTGCTTACTTAAGGTGGCGCTACAGTCCGGGGTGGAAGTGCCGCAACCAACAAGCTTCTTCCAGCCTGCCCGGTTTCTAGCTATCTGTCTCCAGTTTTGCACGCCAAGTTGGTTGAGGTCCTCTTCCACTTGCGTGTGCCACCTGTTCCACTGTCTTACTCTACTGCACCGTCCCACTGGCTTGGATTCAAAGACTTTTTGGGCCGGAGCATTGTTGTCCATTCGCTCTAGGTGATCCAGCCATCTCATTCGATGGCTTTTCACTTTACTGGCTAGGTCGGTGTCGCTGCACAGCCCGTACAGTTCGTGGTTGTATCTTCTTCTCCATTCCTCATCTATGCAGACGGGAGCAAAAATCACCCGGAGAGTTTTACTCTCAAAACTAACTTTTGCTTCTCAATTCCCTTGTTAGCCCAAGGAAACAGCGATTGGCAAGAGTAATTCTTCAAACCAAACCAATTCATCGCGAGCCGCTTTAAATAGCTGGCCGCAAGGCCATCAGCTCTAGCAGCTTCATTAGACTAAAGATTAGATATTGCTATCTTCACTTCGTCGAGATCGGGTGGACGGATATTTTGGCCAACGTCATCCAGGTTGAATGGTGCCATCTGCATGGCAGCGGGATTCAGCTCGTCAATGATTTTTCTATCTCCTCAGCACCGGCTGCAATTCTACCACGATGTTCCTCTGTTCGCCCTTGCAGGCTTTGGTTTGGCCCTTGTAACCCTGGGAGGTTCTTTTTACCTTTTGGTAAATCTTCGGAACTTCATTCCTGCAATGGTATCCCTCTAACTCCTCGATCGCACGCTTCCCATGCTCCTTTTTTTCCTTCCAAGAAGACAGTGTGCCTCTCGCACTCTTCTGCTCGTAGAGCTTGCGAGCAGCTCTGGTTCTTCTATGCACAGCCGCTTTGTATGCCTGTTGTTTGGCTGCATGTATTTGCCGAGCCAGGGGTTTCGCTGTGGTGGTCGTGCGAGGCCCAGCACATCAGAGGAGGTATATCTGATGGCTTTCTGGCAATTCTAACACTGGTTCTCGATGCTTGAATTTGATGGCATAGGACTATTTAAGAGGGTGCGAGAGACTCGATCGGAAAAGAACCTGGTGATTTCTTGCGATTGTAGCCGTCCAACGTATTCCCTTGGTGGTCCGAGTAAATGTTGGCTCCTCGGAACGTTCGGACATCCTTGATACTGGAGGAGTGCCTTGCATCGATCGCAATGTGGTCAATCTGGTTGGCGGTTGATTGTCCTGGAACTCGCCATGTCCCCTTATGTATATTGAGATGCGGGAACTGCGTGCTAGCTACCACAACGTTTCGCCCCGCAGCAAAGTCGATTAATCTGAGTCCGTTATCGGAGGTGGTGTCGTGCAGGCTATATTTTCCGATTGTGACACCAAAGACGTCTCCTCTTCCTAGCATTAAAATCACTCAAGACAATCTTAATGTCATAGCTAGGGCATTGCTTGTATGTCTTGTTCAGGAGCTCGTAGAATTCATCATCTTTCTCCTCTGTGGGGGCATGTGTTTTTATGATATGATGTTGGCGAATTTAGCCCTGATGCGAAATGTTGTGAGGCGCTCGTTCACGTAGTTGAAACTCAGGACTTCTTGCCTGAGTCTGCCTCCAACGACAAATCCACACCCAAAAAGATGCTGCCCTTCTTGTCGGTAGCAATCGCCGTAGTAGACGTCGCAGTCTTTTAATTTTCTTTTACCCGGCCCATCTCATCGCACTTCTTGGATGACGGTGATATCTGCTTTATAGCAGTCTGGGGCCTCTAAAAATGTTCGGCTGTACGTGGTCTTAAGAGAGACAGAACATTCCATGTACAGATCCGAAGTTCGTTGTCCTTATTTCGTTTGCTAGGTTCGTCAACAGTAAATCCGTCCGTATCCGAAACTTGTTGTTGCTTCGCAACTAAATATCTTTACGAGGCCGGGAAGTCACCCCGATGGCACGACCCCCAAACCTGGAGGACCAGACCCTTAGTATGACTCCAAGGGTGGGGGGCCGGATTAATCGCTCCTTATAGGACTGAGCTCCGAATGTATAGTAGTAGCCCGTATAAGGTGTTCACTAAGTAGTTCAACCTGACTGGAACTGTAGACGCCACCGTTGATTCCATCTGGGGAATTTTTCCACTGCCGCCTGGATAAAGGAGAAGTGCCTTAGTGGGAACACTCCTGTCCCCCCCCCCCTTCTCTCGTTTGCTGCCACCAACAATCGTCCACAGGTATTGAAACTCCATCTTCGATTGAGGTACTAGGCACCCGATGTTCACCACGGGAGGTGAGAGTAGGAGTTGATAGACAGAATTTGGTTTAACAAAAAAAAACCTGTGGACGCTTGTGTCCTCTTGAATGCACATGTCTACCCTTTGAAAATTGTAGTGCTAGTATTTTAAAAAAAAAACTTTGTGTTGGAAATTATTTTTAAAACTAATCTGATCGAATCTGAAAATTTAAAAATACACTAAGATGTAGTAAGATGGTAGTTGATGCAGAACAGAACGTTATGTTCATGTGCACGCGTATAGATTTGAATTTAAATACTATAATAGATTGCTTAAAAGCAAAAGCACTCCTAGATGTTCTAATTAAAAAAATTAAAAAACAAACGTCTGCCAGGCATATGTTTCAGATTACTGCAGTGACAGATTGCAGTAAAGAATCTTCAATTTGCGAACTCAAAAATAGGCAAACTATATGCATAAGCTTCCGTATAAGCAGAGAATGTTTGAACAGTTTAACACGTGTCTTATTTATAGATATCTATATTCTAAATTTGTAGTTTGTTAATTTAAAAATGCGGAATGTGTATTTCATTTTTAAATTTTAAAAAAACCATATTGAAATATGTGCATCACTCATTGTGTTGGCAAAAATGTAAATTTATATGTATTAAAATTGTTTTTGTTAATTTGTATACTACATTTCATTATGAACTTATAGCTGTTTTTCGTTAATTAATGGGGCGCTAAAACCTATTGACAGATACCGTTATTTTTACTTATAGACCAAAAGCCGGCAGCAAATTTTGGGAGTGGAGGTATAAACAAAATATATTTGTAATGAAATAAATAAATAAATTAATAAAAATATTGAAAAATCAACGTTATTTTGTTTTATTTAATTTATTATAAACTTTAAGTTTTAAATACACAACGATTTTATTTTAATATGCTACGCGTTTCGGAATCAAGTTCCATCATCGGGCTTTTGTAACTGAATGGGTTCGTACTTTGGTGTTGGAAAGTTTTAGTACATTTAGAATATTATTTGCGCTGGTCTTTCTTGCGTTGTAATAGTCTCTTTTGTTTTAGTGTTTAAGTTGTCTTCCTCTAGTTTATGTGATTTATATATTTAATATTCTTCGAGGGCGTCGAGGAGTTTTCCTTTCTTGCATCGGTGAAGGGGTATGAGGTTCGTTTCAAAGTCGGTATATATGTGTGGTTTGTCGTCATTAAGTGTGCAGTGTAGTTGGATTTAGTGTTTGTTTTTGGTTTATGTTCGTTAAATCTGTCTAAAAAAGTTCTTCCAGTTTGTCCTATGTAGTATTTTTCACAATCGTTGCATTTTAGTTTGTAGACACTTGTGTTTGTTTTGATATCGTTTTTAGTTTTTGGTTTAAGTAGTTTTGTTATGTGGTTATTTGTTTTAAATGAGATGTTTATGTTTTGTTTCTTAAATGAGTTTCTTAATATTTGTGGTAATAAATTCGTGTATTCTAATAAAATGTATTTCGGTGCATCTATAGTGTTATTGTCGTGTGAAATGTCAGTTTTTTTCATCTTATCTTTCTTTTTGTTGATTAATTTTTCTATCATTTCTATTTTGTATCCGTTTGATTTTGCTATGTGTTTTATTGTGTTATAATAATAAGGCCTTAAATCTTTTTTAAATGTTTTTGTGTAGTTGAAACACCAAATTGATTTATTAAATCTGAGCTGAGGTGGAAATATAGCAGTACTTAACTTCGTTAAATATAAATTGCTAGATAAGTTTTAACTTAGTTTCAATCGGGAAGTGGAGGTGGTTTAAGTGCCGAAAGAGTCTCACACAACTATGAAACACGGTCCTTCTGGGTCGTCATAGAGTCTTTTTGAAGTTTTTACACCTAGGTACCCAAGGGAAGAAAAACATTAAGGAGGTCAACAAAACTCGTCTATTTAGGTTAGATGCGAACGTAATTTTGGGAACTCATGTAATTCATGTTTCGGTCTTTATGAATGCTTCCAAGGCGGATTTTGGGGAAGGGTCAGAGATATTTTCCCACTAACCCACTTTTTTAAAGATCAATAAATCGGAAAATTTGGCAGTCATTACCTTGGAGCCAAAAAATATTTTGTACATGTGAATTTATTGTTAATTGGAATATTTAGTCTTAGTGGCAATACAAGCCATTTCCTCTATACCCATACCTTAAACTTCAACTAATTCTTTCCAAAATCATGTTTGATCAAAATTTAATTTTGTTTTTTAAACTCAAAAATTGCAATAGTTCTATTCAACAAGAATGTTCTTATTATAACAGAATCACAATTATGTTAAATAGGTCGCGTAGTTCTTCGTTTTGCACACAATCTGCAGATGTTCAGGGTGACCCTAAACAGCGGAAATGGTATTATTTGGGGACTTTTGACATTTTCCTTTCGAACCAATGAATATGTATATTTAAACGATTATATACCGAAATCCATTCTCCTGAATACCCGTAGCTTTTCCGAAATGAATACCTATTTTTTGCAGACTGTTGGTCGATACGATCCCGCAATTTTTCAAAAAATTTACTTTTCACACAACATATGCCAAAATGTGCTAAAAACAAAAATTTACATAACAATCCCTTTTGGGTTTAAAAATTAAACATTAAAAGAGCCCGGTTCAACGATCGGAAATTTGCATAAATATATTAAATCAAAAAAAGGATTTTTTTTAATATGATTCGCACATCATGTGTATATCAAAGACCCCTACAAACACCATACAATGAATCGGAACTGTGTTTCTCTGTCTCTCTCACTCACTCAAATTGAATCCTTTTTAATCATTAGGGTGCATTTTATGAATAAATTAAATGTTTACACGCATACAAAAAAATTGCAAGGATCAAGTTCCACTCTAGTTTACCAAGCGACCAAGGCTCACCTCATTTATGGCTCGTGCAGTGTTATGCAAATTATTATTAAGTTGAACGATGTCCTGAGTTGTATTTTTTTTTTTTTTATTGATTCATGATTATTGGAAGCCCCCTGCGCCTTGTTCGATATGGTTTGTCAGTTGATTGGAGAATTTTTAATTGAAAAGTTCTTGAGGATTATTATATTTTGCTGTCAAGGATTGTCTGAATGTGTGTACGACATTCGTTTAAGTGTATGTTTGATGTTTGGTACGTGTATCTTTCTCTAGTGAATTTATTTTAATTGAACTCACTTTAATACAATACAAAAAAAAAATGTCATTGAAACGGAGATGTTTTGATGAACGATTTGTAAGACGAATTTATGGTGCCTTGCCTATAATATATAATTTTTATTTGAAAAGTTGTAACCGTTTTTTTTGTCTTTAATTTACATATTTTTTGTATTGATCATCAAAGGGGATTTTGGTATGTAAAATTTTTAATACAAACAGCTATATGTAATAGAATACGGTCCAAAAGAAATTATTTGAATTTGATTTGAATAGCTTTAAGACCTACAATGGTTTTATAACTATACTGTTACTTTTTCTTTGTTTCGCAAGTTTTGTATAGTTTAATTTTGGTCGAACCAATGAAGTTATACTTTTATTTTCATAATTCGAAAACAGGTTCGATTGTATTGATATCCTTATATATTTTTGTAATATCAATAATCAAAATGTTTGTAAAGGGTATCAAATGTGAGAATGTGAGAGCATTCGTAGGATGTTTGTAGTCATTATTTGGCAATGGTACAATGTAAGTATGTATAGGTACAATGGCAGGGAAGATGAAAAAGTTTAAACAAAAGCTGATTTTTTTTTTTTTGAGAAGTTACCAATTCGAAGAAAATAGAACAATAATAGTTTTTACTTCCTATATATAGTTATACTAAATACAAATATACATACTATAAAAATTGTACGTAAATTTGTTTTTCTTGATTAAAAACCCGTTTTTCTAAGCAAATTGGCATAATTTGGTAAAACTTCTGTGGTTTATTGAAAGTTTTATAAAAAAAACTATATATTTCAAAGTTTTTTTTTAATTAAAAACAAAATCAAAAAATTAAGATGAACGAAATAAATATATCAAATACTTGCACGTATGGAGTGACCTTAAAGTCAAATTTCTTACAGATTAGTAAAAAACGAGCATTTTTTGGCTCCTTTTATATTTTTGAGACGGTTGTTTAACCTTGAGATAACTTCTGTTGGTATTTTGTTCCGTTTTTCTAAAATTACAGTTTTAAAAGGATTTTAGCTAGATACATGAGTTTTTCGAACTTTTTTACCAATAAGTCTCACAGATGCTTAAAGGGGTTGAGGTAAGAGGATTTTGGTAGATGAGGCAACTAAGATTTTACACTGTGAAGCAGCCACTCTTTTACTAATATACACGAATACTTTGGTCATTGACCTAATTATTCTGTAACTCAATTCTTTCAGCACTGGCCTTAAATTTTGTACTCAAATCTGCATTTTTTTTTTTTCATTCTTGTTTCAAAAGCAAAATTGCAGACACCATTTGCATTCAAAGCTCTCCAAACCATAATTATTTCACCTTCATGTCTCATCGTAGTCTTTAAATTTCTTACCTCCACGAGTGTGTTCAGTTTTTGGTACACACATTTTCGACCGTTAAATTCAAAAACTGTTCAAGTGCATAAAACCAAAACAGAAAAACGTGATAGATAATTGCAAATCAATTAATTTCTAGTCGCAAAAGTTTGACACAAATTTCATTTATTTCAATTATATGCTTTCAGTTACATATATGGCAAGTAAAAAAAATAAACACGAGATTTTGATCAGACTTGTCATTACGATGATAGGCAAGACGAAAAAATTAGGTTACACAATTTTCTGTCTGTTCGGCTACAACCCAAGCGGCTGGATGAATTTTCTTTAAACTTGGTTCAAAGGTTTTTGGTGATTTTGCCAACACGTTTTTTCTTTAATTTTTCTTACAACCAAAAAAATCGGTACTAACTTGTTTACCTGACTCATTTTTCAAAAATGGTTATTAGTGGTACCTTCCAAAGAACGATTTTTTTAATTTTTGATTTTCTTCAAAACGGTAATTTTGATTTAATTTTTTTATTTAAAAACTTCTAATAGTCTATAAACCTTGTAGTTTCATAGGAGGGAGGCCTTGCATCAGATCTGGCAGTTCTGTTTTTTTGTAATTTTGGCCTAGTAAATAATCCAAGTTTTCGACCTCAAGCTCGTGGAATGATGGTAAGTGCGTTGGACTATTATGCCGAAGGTCTGGGTTCTATTCCCATTCGCTTCAAAATATCCTGCCACCTAAAAAACAGAAACGTTTTTTACCGTGGTACTGCCTCTTGCGAGGAACTGACAAATCCTCCAAGAGTATACTATTCATGAACAAGTGCCTTTCATCTAGCCGTTCGGACTCGGCAAAAAATTGTAGGTCCCTTCCATTCCTGCCAACAAAACGCACACAGGAATGGTTAAGAGTTGTAAATCACTAGGCCTTAGTTCCCCACGAGCTGTTACCCACCAAATTTATTTTGGACCCCAAGCGATGATGGTATTCAAAATTAAAAAAACCGCGAAATTTTGCACTTTTTTCAGTAATTGTCGATTTTCTACCTGAAAGGACTAGTTTTTGATGGAAAAATTGTTCTACGATTTGAAATTAATTAAACTTGCATCAATTTGAGCCCAAAATCGTCTCTGTGGACCTAAGAGTTTCCCTGAGACACCCTTTCAAAATGTATCAATAGTAAATTTATATTATATTATATTATATTTTAGATGATTAAAAATTGGATTATTTATAAGGCCAACATCTCAACCAACTCAGCAAATAATCCGAACTACCGGATCTGACGCAATGTCTTATAGTTCAGGAAAATTAGACAAAAAAATGGCAAAACTACGAAAAAATTCCGACAAAGCTGAATTTTGAAAAGTTTTAAAAAAAAAAAACTTGTAGTTTTCGAGAAATTAAGAAAGAAAGAAACTCTTTAAACAGAATACTCGAAAATATCCCACTGTTAAGTGCCTTGCGAATAGCATAGTTTCTTGAATTTTGACGTATTATTCAAATATATCACCAATTCGAGATCCTCGCAAATGTTTTCAGGCGTTCAATATGCAATGAAGTGAATATCAAAGATTGGTTTTCCTTCGTGATATTAGAGTCAAAACTATTATTCATAGTAAGTGTGTAGAATAAAATAAACCCAAAGCCAATATCATTGATTGTTCTCAAGATATTTGAGACAAACAAAAAATTTCAATAATTTTTGCTAAAGCTTTTTGTAGTTTTTCGCTTTGAAAAAAATATTTGTTGATTTTTTTACAAATAATATCAATTACACTGGTCAACAAAATTTAATTTTTTTTTTTGTTACAGAAACCAAAATATACTTTTCCTTAAGTTTTTGGTGTGTTGGACCTGTAACTGAAGTCAGAAAAATGCTATGAGATCATGTTTTTAATATATTCCCATTTTAAAATTTTACGTTTTTTGGCTGTTTTAAAGTTGTATTTTGTTACGTATATTGTTTTTAAATTGTAAATTGTTTCTGAAAGAACTACGAGTAATTTTCAGATCTTGACCTTCAGTACCTCATATATGGGAAATTTGATATTTGAGAACACCATCTAATTGGTCAGTGATTGATCAAAAAAGGTCAACTAGTCCTAGATATTGGTCAGTCCAAGATAACTAGTAATGAAGGTTTAAAGTTTCTCAAGGTCACTCAAAGTCACGTGCGATTTTTGGCATAATGATAAAAATTCAAACAAAAAATCTACGGCTGACTAATTATATTATTAGTTTTATACCGCTCCAAATTTTTTGGACGTACTATTAGTATCAGTACAAACAACATGGTAGCAACCTGGCAGCAATTTCGCAGTTCCTTGGCCACCAAAATGCACTTTCAAAATGAAAAAAAAAAGCAAAGTTAAAGTGTTTTATACCGCTCTTAATTGTGTGAGCAAATAATTTGTATATGTGCAAAGTATATGCGACCAACCTGGCAGCGATACCGCGGTTCCTTGACCAATAAAATCCATTTTCAAAATGCAACAAAAAAATAAAATCGTTTGATAACTCTAACCTAAGTTTCGTTCATTTACTCATACAAACAATATGCCGTCAACCTGGCAGCGCCACGACTGCCCTAAGTCCAGAATAATGCACTTTCAAAATGCATAAACGAAATAAACATATTTTAAACCACCCCAAGTGGTTCACTTATACTAAGTATATGCACAAATTATATGCCATCAACCTGTCAGCGCTAGGACGGCCCTAAAACATGATAAATGCACTTCCAAAATGCAATACAAAATAAAATTGTTTTTACCAACTCAAATTTCGTTCACTTGCACTTAGTTTTCATACAAATTATATGCCATCAACTTGGCAGCACTAGAACGGCCATTAGACCACACAAATGCAGTACAAAACAAAAAGTGAATTTTTGTAGTTTAATGGCCGTCCCAGTGCTGCCAGGTTGATGGCATATAATTTGTACGAACACTAAGTGCAAGTGAACGAAACTTGAGCTGGTAAAAACAATTTTATTTTGTATTGCATTTTGGAAGTGCATTAATCATGTTTTAGGGCCGTCCTAGCGCTGACAGGTTAATGGCATATAATTTGTGCATATACTTAGTGTAAGTGAACGACACTTGGGGTGGTATAAAACATGTTTATTTTGTTGATGCATTTTGAAAGTGCATTATTCTGGTCTTAGGGCAGTTGTGACGCTGCCAGATCGATGGCATATTGTTTGTATGAGCAAGTGAACGAAACTAAGGGAGTTATCAAACAATTTTAGTTTTTTTGTTGCATTTTGACATTTTATTGGTCAAGGAACCTGGTATTGCTGCCAGGTTGGTCACATATGCTTTGTCTATATACAAATTATATGCTCACAAAATTTGGAGCGGTATAAAACACTTTAAGTAAAACGTTCACCAGCTCTCGGTGTATTACTGACCTTTTATAATGATCTAGTAACCTATCAAAGACTTTATTTTTTTTTATAAAATAACCAAAATGAGATGTCAAAAATCGTTCGTGACCTTGGAAAAAAAAACTTTAAGAAATCGTAAAAAGCTGACCAATTACTAAAACTAGTTGATCTTTTATAAGGACCTAGAGATCTTTCAGATGTTATACAATTTTAGAACAGTTTCCTAAATAATGTGCCAAAAATCGCTATGACCTTGAAAATTTAAAAAATTCATTAAAAAAAATCTATAGCTGACCAATTAAAAAAACTAGCTGACGTTTTATATATGTAGATCAAAAATCAAAAATCGATATGACCTTGATTTTTTTTTTAATTCAATTATAGCTGAACTTTCATGACCGTGAAGTGGCCTTTAAAATGGCATACTTAATTTTTTGGAATGACCCAAATGAGGTGCAAAAGTTTTTTTGTCACCTTGTAACAAATTTTGAAAATTTATAGAAAAAAAACTAGGTCTGACCAATAACTGAAAATAGTTGACCTTTTATCACAATCTAGAAATCTTTCAGTTGATATACTTTTTTTGTAAATTTCCCATAAATGAGATGTTAAAAATCAGAAAGTTATCTAGGGCTGACCAATTTCTAAGACTAGTTGACCTTTTCTGACCAATTAGATGGCGTTCTCAAATATCAAATTTCCCATATATGAGGTACCAAACCCTAATTTTCTAAATTATGTAAAGACTTTTCGTGCGTTGTTTTTGCAACTCGATTTGAAGCAACATTTCCGAACACTTTTCATGCATTGTTTCAGGAAATCGAGTTGACTAACTCGGTTTGAAGCGAAATTTGGTGAGATCACATCAGATGAACTTTTTTAATGTAAAATGGTTGAAAAGAAAACTACAAAACTACATTGAATTAGATTTTTCTGTAGCATACAAAAAATTGTGAAATTTCGTGATTATTAAAATTTTTTCAGATTTTTTAGAAGTTTTTAAATCCATTGTCATTGTTGCCATCCTTCAGTGGAATTTGATAGTTTATTAATTGAAGTTTGTCTATCAATTATTTTTTAAGGCAAAAAGTGTATTTCGTTCCAAATGTCACCCATTTGGCCTTAAATCACTTTTTTCTGGAGCATTCAAAAAAGTGAAATTTTCTGTTTTTGTTTTTAAAAAGGTTTTTTAATCCATCGTCATCGTAGTCATCCTTGAATGGAATTTGACTATTCATAGTGTGAAAGATGGTCGACGAACTATATTTTAAGGCAAAAAGTGTATTACGTTCCAAATGTCATCCATTTGGCCTCAAATCACTTGTTTCTGAAGCATTTAAGAAAATCCAATAATTAAATTAATCCATCGTCATACTCGTATCATAGCCATTTTTCAATGGAATTCGGCAGTTTATAGTTTGGCAGCTGATGGTCCAACTATTTTTGAAGCAAAAAATATATTTTGCTCCAAAAGTCAGACATTTGGCCTCAAATCACTTACTTTCTGAAGCATTCAAAAATATGCAATTTTTTTAGTTTCTTAGAGATTTTTTAATCTATTGTCATCGTAGATCAATCGAATTGACAGCTCATAGTTTGAAATATAGTGAATGAACTATATTTTAAGGTAAAAAGTGTATCTCGTTCCAAATGTCATCCATTTGGCCTACAATCACTTTTTTCTGAAGCATTAGGAAAACTGCAAAATTGATACCTAATTTTGCTCTTGAATCATCTTTTTTTCAGAGCATTAAAATAAAAGGAAAATCATTTATTTTTTATCATATCTTATGGTCCACCATTTCATCAACTTACATCAATGCAGCTCACAACTCGTTTTAAGTTTGTATTCAAAACTCAATTTTTATTTCACTTCAATCAGGTGCCAATTGGTAAACTGTCAGCCCAAGTTGATGCTAAAACAAAAACCGACTTCACTAAACCGAATGCTATTAGTTTTGTTTTACTAACCAAACCGAAATGCCTTTCAGTTCCGTTAGAATCTAACTCGAGTTAAAAAATCAAACCGATTCAACTCAGTCAATTCAAACTGAGTTGTCTTTCGATTCAGGTAAAATCCAACTTGATTTAGAAAACATTCAAACCGAGTCAACCCGAGTTGTTCTTAACTCGAGTTGACTCGGGTTAGCAGACCGAGTTGAAAGAAACAATCAAATTTCCCACTGGCACTGGGTGGGCATCACGCAGAGATTACGGTGACTATTGAAAGTGCGCTATCTCCTACTGCTTACTCTTTTAACAAGTCTCACCTCTGCATGCCGTATCACTAGTAAAAATTGATGAAGATAATGATAAAATTAAAAAAAAAATTTATTAAAAATTTTATAAAATAATAAAAACTTAACGATATCTGTTTTTTAGAAAAACATATTACTATCAAATGGCTATCTTCATTAAACTGAAAATATATAAAAGATTTAAGTTCATAGGTACCCTTTAACTGTTATTAGGTTATCATGAACTTCTTTTCTATTTTGTTTTTTGTAACCAAAAGTTAAAATAGACCACTTTCAAAATAGACGGCCTTTGAAACCCACAAAATAAATGATAAAAAAATATTAATTTACTGATTATCTTATTTGTGTTGTATTCTTTTCAATACATTATTATAGGTCTGTTAATTTCTCACTCTGACAATCTGACAATTTCTAACAATTTTAGTTCAAAGTCGTTCACGTACTCAAGAAGTTCTTATAATAAAAGTGTCAAATTGGTAGAAATAGCATTTTATTAAAATTCATATTTAAAAAAAGAATTTTTTAGCCATTGAAGTTTATGACCTTTAACAAGATATTCACGCGAATATCTTTTTTCGCGGTCATCAGATCCTTGACCACAATATTTATACATATCCGGAAGATAGGGTTAGCCACCAACATTAACCTTCATATTCGAATTCTAGCTTTCTCCTCATTTTGCAAAAAATGTATGTATTTTCTATTTCGTCTTTTTTTTATTATTTTTTAAACGACACAGGACACAGGAGACCTCTGCTCCTTTTCATGGTTCAATGGATGTGTTTTGATGCAATTTTTTAATGAATTCATCTCTTGGGATTATTTATTAAAGAGGAGAAGTTTTTTAAGGGGAAGTAAGAGACATATTTACCTTCTCTACCAAAAAGGATATGTCATCATTTCTCCTTGAAATTTATCAATAAAAAACCAGTACATGCGAGAGTCTAGTTTTTTAAGGAGAGATGATAATGATGATGATGCGTAAGGGATGACGATGCCAAATAACGAAATAGATCGGAAATGTGTGTTGTGTTGTATTTGTGTTATGCAATACGCAACCCCTTTTCTTTGATAAGGGATCCTTCTTGTCCTTGATCGTTGTGATTTTTTAGTTTTGTTGCTTTTTTTTTTACGATTTTCTCTCGATTTCTTTTTATTGTATGCGTGAGAATGAGGAGAATTTAAAAAACTCAATGGACTTTAAAAAAAAGAGAGAGGGTTGAATTGGGTTGTTAAATTTTTTAAAGTCAAATTTATCAATATGCTGAGGTGTATGGCCGATGGATAATTCAGTTTGTGCTTCATTGCCAAGCTTGATACATTAAAATCCAAAGATAATTCTGCGATTTTATAATCTTCATACTTTTCTTAATTGAAAAAAAAAACAATCTTAACAATTTTCTGTTTTTTAATTTTGTGTTTTAAATTTTGATTTTGTTAAATTTATTGTTTTTGTTTTTGTTGGTGATTTATTTTTGTCGTGTCAAAGGAGTATACCTAACTACTTAGAGAAAAACTATGGCTAATCAATTGGAATTTCTAATGCAGCTCTATATGATGAATTTAATTCAACAACAACAGCAACAATTAATTCAACAACAAACTTTACAACAACAAAATAAAGATATGACAACAACTGATTTGGCTTCTATGATGTTGAAAAAACCACCATCACATCAAGAACAACAACAACAACATCAGAGTCCAAACAATAATTGTAGTAGTAGTAGTACTAGTAGTTGTAGTATTAATAGTAGTATTAGTAGCAATATCATTAACACTACAAGTGATAATGATTTTTTGCATATACACAATAATAGCAATGTATTGCAACAACAACAACAACAATTAATTTATCATAGTGACAATTCTATTAATAATCCTGTTAATTTTTCAAAGAGTTTTCTTCAATCATCAACAGTGACATCGACACCACAAGAAAAAGTGACAAGAACTTCAAATGAAATTTATGAGAATGTGAGGGTGACAAGTGATAAACAAAGTTCGCAAACGATGACAATTGCGGATGCGGATGCGGATGCGGATGTAGAGGAAGAGGAGGAACCATTACTTTCAACAGGAACATCCGGTTTTACGAGTAGTGGGGATGATTCGAAAATTGTGGAGCCAGTTTTAGAGAGTACGGATTCATTTTCATCGCCATTAATGGTGAGAACTAGAAGAGAAATTTAGTTTAAAAACATCATTGTGTAACATTCAAATTAATTTTTTTTAAATTGAAGCCGATAACTCCGATGAAACATGGAAATTTGCTATCATCATCAACATCAACAAGTGGACAAGATTTTTCGGAAGATAATAATACCAAATCTGTAAATGTGTTTGTGGATAGTGAAGATTCGAGTTTTTCACACAAAATGTTAAAGATTTCATCGGCCGATGCGGGTGTTAGTGAAGAAAATTCAGAATCGAAAGTGACAGTTAAATCTGAAAGCAATTTTGTGGTATGTTTACAATTTTTAATTTATATTTTTTTCCAAATTAATTGAATTAAATGAACGGTGAAGATTAAAAGTCTCTCAAAACTTTCTGTGAATTAAATTAAGTGCCTTAAGATGCGAATAGTGAACTTTGAATAGGGAATTTTACGAATCTGTCAATATCAAGAGTAACAACTTTCATTGTGGCGGAAGTGTCAAATTCGAATGTGCAAAGCGAAAAAAAAAACAGTTCCACAGCTAATTTCGTTATGGTAATTCGTTAATGAACGAAAGAGTGATGTATTACTATTTATTAAAGAACTCTATTGTGAATATTCAGCTCATGAGTTTTGACATTTCGTTCATACATGCGAGGTCTAGCCTAATAGGGATCTCTACCAAATTGTCAGAGTCAAAGTAACAGCTTACAATTTGGCTCTTTGACAGTTGCAATTGCAAGACAAACAAAAATTCCAAATATTTACACTTCGCTTCAACTGAATAAGGACTAAAATTTTCAAACTTAATTTCACCATTTTTTCTAAACATTGTCTAGTAATGTATCATTTAATTATCCTTATTGTTTGTTAACGGTGTTGGGAAAAGAAAACAGAAAGAATTAATTCACAAAGCTCGGCTTTTTTTCTCTGGTCCCTTGAAATCATTCCATTTGGAAAAATGCAGTGAAGTAAAATAATTTTGTTTTGAAATGGTTTTTATTGTTTATAATAATTTAAGGACAACGTACATTGTACAATGTTTTTAAAAAAAATGGACAAGCCATCACGTTTAAAAATCTATGTGCTCATTCAGTTGAAATGGAGTGTATTTTCTTCCAACATACAAAAAGAAAACGTTTGTTCATGAATGTCATCAGAGCCAAATTCTTGAGTTTGACGATTAGAAATGATCAAGACAGAGATGTATTGGACGGTGTTCACATATTGGACTGAAAAACTGTATTTTTTTGACGTTTCAGTATTTACATCTTCCTTTACTGAAGAAGTGAGACCGAGATGTGAATACTGAAACGTCAAAAAAAATCCAGTTTTTCAATCCAATGTGAACACCGTATTGCTGTTTGTTAAAAAGTCCTATTCACAATGCGAATGAAGACGCTGTCATTATTTTCCAGATATAAAATCGTCCCCAATTCAATGACGAGAACTAATTTTTTTTTATCGCTGGCAAATGCGAACTGCCATAAAATATAAATCAGTAAAAAGAGTGCTAACAAAAATGTAAAATTAAATTCAAGTTAATTTTTCATTCGGTGTTCTTAAGAATGTCTCCTCATATTGTGGATTGCGAATTTTTAAACTAATTTAAAATATATGATCATTTATTCGCTTCGTTGGAAAGTTTTAACAACAATAAGTTGATTTAAGAAATTTATTCGGATTCGCAGGTTCGCAGTTCATGTGAAAGGCACTTAAAACACATTTAAATCAAAAATATAGCTTCACATTGGTACATAAATCCAAGCTTCATTTACAGAATATAAAAATTAAATATTAATCTTTATAATTGTATTATGTGGCAGGGTTGCCAGAATGGGCTCTTTATCTGACTTTGTCATACTTTAAATTTTCTTAATGTTAAAAAAAAATTATTTCTTAATCATTCAGGATATTCATCGTAAATGTAGTAAAGTAGTTAAATGCGTAAATATGTCAAATTTTCCATAATTTTTTTTTTTTACCACGCTTACAACCGATTTACGCTGTTGTATGAATACCCTTATTATTTTTCAAATCGCTGTAACAATTTTGTATTAAATTCAAGAAACCAGATGATACATTCGCAAAAAATTGAACTCGAGATTTTGATTAGACTTTATCATTACGAGGATACGGAAAACAAAATAAGTGGGTCTCACCCTTCTGTCCGTCTGTCTGTTTGGCTACAGCCTAGATAGCTGGATCCATATTGCATCTTTGGTATATAGTGGGTTTTGGTGATTACATGTTTTTTTTAGACCTAAATGTAACTTATACATTTTTTTTAGCCATTTTACAAAATCTTATTTTTCTCAAAAAGACTCCACAACTTTGCTTAAATAAAATAAAATAAATTTTGTTTGTTAAAAGCTACCGTTGGATGGGACACCATTTTTCAAAAAATAGTTATTAATAGTACCTCCCAAGAAACCATTTTTATTTTCTATTTGCTTCAAAACGGTTATTTCGATTTCAATAATTTTTTTCATACCGAAGCTTCTAAGCAATGCAAATAGATTTTCTTACTAAAATTAAAAAAAAATTTTTTTTGGATTTTCAATTTTTTTTTCGGAAAATCAAATATTATGAAAACCAAACGGTCGATTTTTAAAAAACTTGGTATTCAAAGTTTTTTTTTAGCTTTGTAAAGTTTTTTAAGACAAAATTTCACTCTTATAAAAAAATAACGGTACCATCCATAAAAATGTTAAAAACCTTCAAGGAAAATATTTTGTTCCTTAAAAATGGCTCCTCCGATCTTAATTAAACTTTTTTGTATGCTAAAATTCTAATATTATAATATTATATTATAAACGCTTTAGAACCTAAAGCCCATGATAGGAACTTAATTAATATAATATTAACCTTTTATATACAAATTTCAAATAAGATTAAAAAATATCGCGTATCACAATTTTCGTAAAAAAGGATTTTGATATTTTAAAAAAAGTTTCAAGTATTTTTTAAGAATTCGATTTCTCAAAAACGTTGTCGTTTTTTTTATTTTATTTTCATATGCATTTTATTTTGGATGCTTAACTTACTTGACATCAAGTTGAAAAAGCAAAACTCACGGATCAAAAAATGGATAGTTGCATAATTTGTCGTTAAATAGTTATGACAGTTTCGAATTCTATGTTTTTTTTTAACTTCTAAATTTCAATATTTTAGTGTTATTTGTTTTCGTGAGTGTCAAGTTAGCAAAGCAACTTTAACGAATCGACAAATGGGTAGGTGGATAATAATTAGTCGTTAATTAGTTGTGACAGCTTTGAATCTGTCGTTCAATGGTGTCTATGTTTTTTTTTTTGGGTGCTTTACTAACTTGACAAATCTCGAAAAGGGGTTAAGACTTCTTATACTTAATGCTTATGGCTTAATTTACAGTACAACAGCTGAAGGGTCTAAGTGGGCTAAGTTAAACCTTATTTAAGGTTAGTTCAAGTTGACTCGATATAAAGAGTTATGGCTTTTTGTTGTTTCGGTGCAATTTCCCTTGAAAATTGATAACAAGCAAATATTTTGGAGTACCTCGTGGCATAATGGTTAGTGCGTAGGACTGTCATGCCACAGGTCTGGGTTCGATTCCCGGCCACTGCCACCTAAAAACAAATGTTTTTTTCCGAGGTACTGCCTCTTGCGAGGGACTGACAAATCCTCCAAGAGTATACTTGTCAAGAATAAGTGCTGCTCACCTAGCCGTTCGGACTCGGCAAAATATTGTAGGTCCCCTCCATTCCTGCCAACAACACGCACACAGGAATGGTTGAGAGTTGTTAGTCACTAGGCCCTGGTTCTCCATGAGCTGTTGCGCCACAAAATTTATTTATTTATTTTTTTAAATATTTTGGAATTAAATTTAGTTGTATACACATCTAACATCATTAGAAATACCATTTTTAATAATTTATTGATTTTTTGTTACCAACAAAAATCCCAAAGTAGCATTAATTACAATGTCATCATCATCATCATCGGCTCGACAACCGGGGTCCGGTCCTGGCCTCTTTCAACAAGTCTCTCCACCTATCCCGGTCTCGAGCCGACGCCATCCAGTTGCGCACCCCAAGGCTTCGGGCGTCCTGGTCTACGCCATCTCTCCAGCGCAAGCATGGTCTACCACGCTGCCGTCTACCATAGAATGTACCATAAAAGACTTTCCGAGCAGGTTCCTCTTCGCTCATTCGGGCTAGGTGCCCTGCCCACCGGAGTCTACCGAGCTTAATTTTTGTCACTATGTCTGCTTCAAGGTACGTACAACTCATGGTTGTACCGTCTCCAGAATCGTCCTTCCTCACATATGGGGCCAACAATTCTCCGTAAGACTTTTCTCTCGAATGCGGCTAAGAGGTCACAGTGCCTTTTGCTAAGCACCCAAGTCTCGGATCCATACATGAGTACTGGCAGGACCATGGTCCTGTACAGCAGCAGTTTTGAAGTTATGGTTAGATTTCTAGATTTGAATAGCTTTGACAGACTGTAGTAGGCTCTGTTGGATTTGAGAAGCCGCCCGCGTATTTCTTCTTCTATATTGTTATCGGCTGCTAGTGTTGACCCAAGGTATTTAAAGGATTGCACCACTTCAAATTCGTGCTCCGCTACCTTGATTATTTGACCAACTGTTCTTCTCGCGTTCGACGCCACCATGTACTTTGTTTTACCTTCACTAATGTGCAGCCCCAGATTTTGTGCCGCCTGCTCGATCTGGATGAAGGAATCGTGTACAGCTTGTTCGGTTCTTCCGATGATGTCGATGTCGTCTGCGTAAGCCAGTATCTGGCTGGACCTGTTGACGATGGTCCCTCTTGTTGCCGTGCCAGAGTCACGGATTGCTTTCTCCAACGCCAGGTTGAAGAGGAGGCAGGCCAAACCATCCCCTTGTCGGAATCCATTAAAGATGTTGATTGGTCTGGATAGCAATCCGGCTATTTTTACTTGGCTTGTTACGTTGGTCATGGTCAACCTACATAGTCGTGTCAATTTATTTGGGATGCCGAATTCTCTCATGGCTTTGTAAAGTTCTACCCTGGCTATGCTATCATAGGCGGCCTTAAAGTCTATAAACAGATGGTATATTGGAATGTTGAATTCAAGACATTTTTCCATCGCCTGCCTAAGGGTAAAGATCTGATCAGTTGTTGATTTGCCTGGAATGAAACCACACTGATATTGGCCGATGATTGGTTTAGCGTATGGGGTTATCCGGTCTTGTAGGATAGAGGAGAGTATCTTATAGGCGGTACTCAACAACGTGATACCTCTATAATTGCTGCACGTTGTGACATCTCCCTTCTTATGTATGGGGCATATGATACCTTTTCGCCAGTCTTCTGGCATTTCTTCATGCTCCCATACGTGCACTATGATATCATGAATTGCTTGACGTAAGGCTGGCCCGCCGTGGTGGAATAATTCGGCTGGTATGCCATCGGCTCCCGGGGCTTTGTTTCGTTTGAGCCGTTTTATAGCCTTCTCAACCTCTTCTATGCTTGGTGGCGGTAGCATAGGGTGTTCATCTTGAAGTAGTGGAGCCTCCACTTCTGCTGTGAGCTGACCATTTAGCAATTCATTAAAGTACACTTCCCATCGCTCCAGTATGCTTTGTAGATCGGTGATCAGATTTCCCTCTCTGTCCTTGCAGTATGTGCAGCGTGGTGTGTACTGCGTCATGTTTCGGACGGATTGGTAGAACTTCCGCACCTGGTGCGGACCTCGCTCTCGGCTGTTCTCTATTTCACAGATTAGGTTCTTCTCCCAGGCTGATTTTTTCTGTCTGTGAAGCCGTTTTTCTGTTCTTCTGAGCTCTTTATATTCCTCTTCGCGTGCCTGCGTTCTATGAGATTGTTGCATTGCTCGGTACGCAACATTCTTACGTTCAGTCGCTAGCTTGCATTCATCATCAAACCAGTCGTTCCGATTTCTACGACTGCTGCCTAAGATGGAGTTGGCAGTACTAATGACAGTATTCTTAAGGCGTGTCCACTTCTCATCTACGCCCAGCATACTGGCTCCAGGACTTACTCTCCCTAAATCGAGTGATTCTAGGGCGAGTCCTAACGCATTACCAAAGATGTTACTGGTGTTTTCATTGCGTGGGGCAGCCGTGTTAATTCGAACCTGATCGGCGGATGCAATGCGTCTCCGCAAGGCAATCCGCCCTCGGAAAACCATACCAACAAGATAGTGATCCGAGTCGATATTGGCACCTCGGTACGTACGTACCGTCATCAGGTTCGAGTAGTGGCGACGGTCTATCAACACGTGGTCTATTTTGTTACGAGTGACTCCATCAGGTGATACCCAGGTGGCTTTGTAGATATCTTTACGCGGGAACCTGGTACTCGCAACGACCATGTTTTTCGATGCTGCCAATTCTAAGACTCGAAGTCCATTGTCATTAGTGTTCTCATGCAAACTATGGGTGCCTACGTAATGCCTGAATACCGGCTCCCGACCTATTTTTGCGTTCAAATCCCCAAGGATGATTTTGACGTCATACCTTGGGCAGGCATTGAGGGCCCTCTCGACTTGTTCGTAGTAAGTCTCTTTTTCTTCGTCTGAGGACTCCTCCATAGGTCCGTGAACGTTAATGAGGCTGATGTTTGTAAATTTGCCTCGCACGCAGAGAGTGCATAGCCTTTCGCTTATAGCGTTAAAGCCGATGATGGTAGACTTCATTTTTTCGCTGACTAGGAAGCCTACCCCGAGCACATGGTGTTTTGTATGACAGATGTAATATACGTCATATTCCTTCTTCTGTAGAACACCATTCCCTGTCCATCTGATGTCAGCTTTATATTCTGACAGGGCATCGGCTAGATGCTGAACAGCTCGCGCTCTATAGAGCTTAATTAATATTTCTTGCCAAAAAAAAATCAAAAAATCCCAACTTTCCACATAAAATTACTTAATATTTCAATGATCATAGGTAAGGTAGTTCAATCCTTGAAATATTAAAAGTAATTTTATGTGGAAAGTTAGGCATATTTGAAAATTTTGTTTGACTGGAAATATTAATTAGGTTGTCAGCTTTATTTGCCCTTCAAAATAATAAATAATTTCTTTTTCAAAATGTCTTAAAATTGATAAACAAAATTTTCAATGATAGCTATACGTGGAGCCTTAGGTGACCTAAAGCCCACGATAGGTACTTAATTTACATTAAAAAAAAATGTATTGAGTAATAATTTGTCTTTAATTAGTCATTGTGTGACAATTTTATCATTGTTGTGCAACGTTTTTTTTGGTTTTGTTTTTGATTTCTTAATTCACTTGAAGTAATTTTCGTTTAGGGTCTTAAATTGATTATATTAAACTGTTTATTGCTTTATTAAGCTTTCACTAAGTCAAATGAGGTTTTGTTAAAAAATACATAGAAACATCGCACGAAAAAATTGATTTTCTCACATTTTATTAAAGACTTATAACGAAAAATTATTTAGTCATAAACCATCATGGTATAATAAGTTTTTATTAATTTTCCATTGATATTAAGCTAACAAAGCTGCCAATAAAAACATAGAAAACATTGAACGACAAACTGAGTTTGTCACAATTAACTAACAAACTAACAACTAATTGAAAGCAAATTATTTAGTCATAATAAACCATCAGATCAGGTATAAGAAGTTCTTACTGATTTTTAACAGGGTTCTTTGATAACTTGTTTTGTATCAAGTTAGTAAAGCCCCCAACAAACATAGAAAACTTTTAACGACTAATTTGGAGCTGTCACAACTAATTAACGACTAGTTATGATTTGCCAAAATTGGTCTGCTATCTTGGCACTCATAATGAACCATAATAAGTAATCAACTTGAAAATTAATCCTGATTCGTTTTCCTGATAGCTATAACTGGCCTCTTAGACTCAAAATTGATATTTTTTACAAGGGTACTAAATCGCTATTCTAAAACCGAAAAATAGAACACAAAGTTCGTGTTTTATTAGGTTGACCGTTATCTATCATGAACAATAATTTGATTGCATTGATTACCATTGATTTTTGTTTCAAAAGTATTCAATATTGCGGTAGCCAGTAGCGCATCTACATAGATTGGGGAGAGCCCTTTTATACAGAAAATTGATTTTTGGTACGAAAAAAAAAATTAAAAAGTTTCAAAGGTATGTAATGTAATTGGTCATATAACTTTCCAGTATATTATTTACTTTTGAAATTTCTTTTATTCGAGATTTTTGTCATTCAATATAATTTCATGATTCAAATTTTCTAATTTTCTAATTTTCTTTGAAAGTACTGAAAAAGCATTGAAATTCGATCCATTCCCAAATACATTTGGAATTTTGGCCACTTGGCATTGTGGTTTTCGGCATTTGTACATTCGGGACTTGCAATCGGTATTCTCATTTTTTGCCAATAGCAATTTTTTCATTTGAGATTTTGTACCCACCCCATTTCGTTTTTGATTGCGTGAAAAATACTTCAAAATCTATAAAAACTCATTTAAAAGTCACGATATTCTGCCATTTCTTCTAAATACAAAGCGTAGAATATTTCACCAAATATACAATATTTGATAATACTTAAGTGCAAATTTGTCACAAATCAAAATCTGCTCTTGAGGCTGTAATTATGTACACATGTCCATACTTTTGAATATGGACAGGGTGTTATTTGAGATATACATATTTTAAATTATTGTTGTTTTAAACCAGGAAACTAAATATACCTAAATAATTACTATTAAAAAAAAGATGAACAGAAATTTTTAACGATTGGAAAAAAAGTTTTGTTTTCGCTATGAAAGATCGTTTTTCGCAGTGATTCCTCTGATGGGGACCACTACTCTTACTGTGATTGAATTACCTAGCATTTTATCAAATGTTTTAAAAAGGTCGTTCATGCTAACTTTGCGTAAAGTTATCATTTTACAGCTTACGACGTTGCATGAATACCCTTAATATATTTTTTAATTAAATTGTAAGACATACATACATAGATCAAATCTCTAAGAAAAATGTTGCTTTAGAGATGTCTTGCTCTTTGCAAAAAATCATCTTATGTTTTTTTTATTTATTTTTTTTACAGAGCTTTGATTCAATAAATGGATCCAATGGAGGTGCGGGTGTGGATAGTATTTTGCAAAGTAAGTTGAAAATTACTTTTTTTTTATCAGAGAAGATATTGTCAGGTCTATCAATTTGCTTTAAAATAAAACGTGCATTTGAAAAAAATAAATAAATAAATAAATTTAAATATTTTTCCCACTAGATGAAGAAAGCCTAAAGTACTTGAAAAAATTCCCATCCTACTTAGAATGCGAAAGTATTCCATGCCGTCAAGAAAACATCCGTGAACATTTCCATTGCTACGATCAACCGTGCTGTGGCAAGGTTCTTACCAAAAGAGATGAAATTATTCGACATCTTAAATGGCATAAGAAACGTAAAGAAAGCCTAGCATACGGCTTTCTGCGATTTTCCTCGTCCGATGATTGCTCACAATCCTTTAAACCTGGATGCATTTATAATTGGAAACAAACACACTACCATTGTGTGGAAGAAGGTTGTCCAAAAGTCTATGTAAGCACAAGCGATGTACAAATGCATGCAAATTATCATCGAAAAAATTCAGAAATCATCCAAGAAGGGTAAGTAAAGCTTTTCATTATTTTAAGATCTTAAATAATAATTCCCTGTTTGGATTTTAGTTTTAAGCGTTTTCGGGCAATCGAAGATTGTAAAACAGAAAGTTGTCCATTTTATGAAAAGAAAACATCTCACTACCACTGTCGAAGAGATAATTGTCAATTTACCTTCAAGAACAAAGCTGATATGGGTAATATTTTGCAAACACATGATTTCCAAAGACACCTTTAATTTAAAAGTTTTTTTTTTATATAGAAAAACACAAGTCCTATCACTTACGTGATGAACGTCTTACTCAGGATGGTTTTAAGAAAATCCTCAAAACCGAAACTTGTCCTTTCGAAAACTGCCGATTCTCGACTGTTTGTAACCATATTCACTGTGTTCGTGAAAACTGCAGCTATATTTTACATTCAAGCAGTCAACTTGTGAGTCATAAGCGAAAACATGATCGCCTTGATGGAGAACAAGCTTATAATAATTTCAAAAGAGCACAGAAGGACAGTAGTGAAGATGATTCACCAAAATCTTCAGCACAAACTGATGTTTCCACACCACTGTCTTCCTTAACAGCTGAATCGAATAATTTTCAATTTTTGGCTAGAAAACGTGGCAGGCCACCAAAGAAAATTGTAAGCTTAACAATAATTAAAAAACCAAAATCTTAAAACATAAATAATTAAATTTTAAACTTCCAGCAACTATCTAACGAGGCAAAGAAATTGAAAATGGAAACATTAGAACAAACAACAGCTTGTATTCCACCAATTGGACTTCCGTTTCCACCATTTCTACCCCAGATGAATAGTAATTCACAAGATGGAATTTCAACACCTAATTTCCAACTTACTCACTTAATGGCTATGTTCCAGTTACAGAATCCATTATTCTATCAAAACCTCTATCCAGAAGGTCTTTTTGGCTTGGGAGGAGCTGCTGGATTGTTAGGTCTGCCAGCGCAAAACTCTATTTTCCCAACACCAGCTTCAACTCCAGCTTCAACTTTTGTTAAAAGTGAAAAAAAGCAAAATGATTGAAGGAATTTCTTTTCTAAAGAAATTGGTTTAGTTTGTATAGAATTTTGGATTATCATAGAACGTCCAAATTTGTTTTTAAGGTCGATACATAGCTTTGAATGTTGCCATAAAAACAATAATTATTGCTTTCAAAGAATTGAATAGTCGAAGGGGTCGTCTGCAAAGCTGGAAGTTCTACTGGACAAAACTTTGTAATGTTTCATTTTTTGAAACTTAGAGAAAAGCAATTTAAAGAAATTTTCTTTAATTTCAATAAAAAAAAAAACGAACTGGCCTTAATAAATATTTTATTCAAAGAATTCAGTAAGGTGCAGACTTGGTATTTAGCATATGCTCCTTAAAACTCCACCTAAAGTGCACTTTACTGAATTTCTTAATATGAATATTAAATTTGTAATTATTGCATTTGAATTCGATATTTTTATTCATTTTTTAAGGATTGAATTATTTTATAAAGAACTTGAATTAATTTAAACTTTTTTGATTAATGAAATGATTTCCTATGTATTTTTCGACGGAATACAATTGATTTTTATTTGTCAAAAGACTTTAAATTAAAATAAAAACACCAACTTCTTGTTCAAATATTAAAAACTGTCTGTGATTCTTTTCGTAATGTTCACGTTTAAAAATTACAATCGTAAAAAAAGTGATAAATTAATGTAAAAAATATTAGATTAATAAAATATTATTTATGTAAATATTAGTTAACTTTGTAAATATATTATCTAATTTATTTTTATAAAATATTGAAAACTACTCTTTTCATTAATTAAAACTGGAATACTTCTTTTCAACTTCATTTTCACTCCTACTACTCCGAAAACCTTCGATTTCATCCTCTTCACTACATTTGTTCAGGAAAGTGTGCAAAAATATGGTAGGTACCTAGGTTAGTTATAAATCCGATGGCTGTCCTGAGGAAAATCTTAATCCAGGTTATTTGAACTTACAAACGTTTTCCAACTGGAGAAATCTTTGTATTGCATCATGCAATATGTATGACATGAGAAAATTCAACAAAATGCTACAGATTTGGAAAGAAAATCCACAACAGTATTTTTTACCAGAAACAAACTGGCAGCTTTGAAAAAATTTTGGTTTACCTGTGCACCTCAACCATAAACATATATCAATGGTTCAAACATGCGGGGTTTAATAGAAACTCATTCAACTAAGCGGTAATTTATTTAAATTTTGTTTTCTTTTTCGGTATGGAGAACTTCTAGTTACACTCTGGCTTATAGAAATACCAGCCATTCAAACCGACGTACAAGAGTCAATCCTTAGAATTGTTCGTCTATCTTGCGCAGAAAGTATGTTTTTTTTCACACCATTTTTTGTTTATTTCTCAGATAATTATTATAGATCAAAGAAGATATTCTATTAATTTTTTACGAAATTTTATTTCCTTTTTTTTGGCAAAGAAAAATACCGAAAATTTTTATAATTCCAAATTTTGTAGGACCAGGGGATTTCTTCATCACATATGGGTAGAAGTAATTCACCATTTTAGTTATTTAATACAATTCTACAATCATATGCAAACCGTGTAAATATGTACAGTAAAAAAACAATTTAATTATAATTTCGCAAGTTCTTTATTTGTTTTTTTTAGATTTAAATCTAAGCGGTGATACACATTTATCTCGTAAAACACTCTTTTAAGAAAATGAGAATGTATTGTGATGCAATCTACATATAATATTTTTTAGGATTTAGGATGATGCACTATAAATGAGACATTATGTTTCCAATGCAAGCAAACACTATCCATATATGTATGTATGTGTTATGTATGTATGTATGCAATAATTAGTAAATCATTAAATGCAAAAGCATTCTTGATTACAATTTCTTAAGTAATCATCAAAAAATATATTTTATTTTGTATGCTTTCCAATTGGAAACAACAAAACAGTCAATAGAAAATGCCCCAAAACCAACAGCATTAAAGTTATATGTATTAAAATTTTGTTTAAACATACCTACACAATACATACACAAACATTCAATAGTAATTGTTGGAAAAAGAGATGCCTTAAACATGTATATCAAAGCGTATGTTCAAAAAAATTTAAGGCTTAAGTGATACAAATTTAAATAAACTAGGTACAAATAAATAAATTTAAACAAAAATAATTTGTTCTTAATTTTATAAAATAAAATAAAATATTTATAAAGCTTGACATGCAATAGCATAAAACAAAAAAAATATACAGTTTATAACTGTTAAATAAAATCATAAAAATATAAAACAAAAATAAATGTACTATGCTAAAAACATACATAGATAAAACAATAACGATCTTTTTGGGCTATAATACTCGATGTTTTTTTTTTCATTCCGATCAATGGTTAATAACTTAAAATATTGTTTTTTGAAAATATAAAAAGCATGGATACAATTAAAACAATGCCGAAAGCACCTTTTTCTTTAGTCCAAATAAAAAACAAAATTTACAACAAAATAAATAGACACAAAAACACTTAATTATGTTGCAATAAAATCCGGGATGTGAATTGAATATAAATTTGTAAATAATAACGTACGGATAAAACTCTTACTAACTAAAAGGTATAATAGTTTTGTTTTAGAATTGGAAAAAAATCATCTGTAAAGGCTTAAATGCAAAAGTTGTTTTTCTTTGTTGTATTAATTTTTGTTTATGCAACCATCCTTAGACGATGGAAATGATTCTATTGTTAAGTTCTCATTATCAGATGCGGTTCGGAACGCAAAGAGTCAGTAAGATATTGAGTTTTCATTGTTTTTTGGAAGTAGCGTTTTTCGTTTGGTGAGTTTACATTGTAGACGATCGGTCGTACCCCGACATTTCGCCACAGTTCGGCAATGTGTCTGAAATTAAAAAAAAAAAAAAAACAGAATAATTTTATGTTTATGTACGTTAGGGTGGTTCTTAAAAAGTCATTTCTTTATTTTAAATGACACACCCCCTAATTTCATCCACATATTCAGTCCTATAAAGAATTCCATCGAAATCGTAAACTTTTAAGAATCCGGAAAAAAGCTATCACTATTGTCCTTTTTTAATACCAATTTTAATGAGATTTTTCATTACGATGGATTCTGAGATAGTTTTTTCAGGGTTTGTTACAACTTTCCGAGTGCGATGGATTTTGTGATAGGGCTGATTATTTTACCGCTAAACCGACCCCAAGTACGATAGCTGGATTATATGGGAAAACACATGTAAAATGTTACATCGTTAAAAATTAAAAATTGGTATTTTCTAACAAACATTGGTGACGTAAAAGTTAGAAGCTTTGGTCAATTTTTGGAATAAAGTTATAAACTTGTTTCATTTGATAAGACTACTATTTTCTTCTTAAGCTTACAGAAGACGCAAAACTGTCGATAAGGATTTTTTCTTTTTCGCACAGATTACTCAAAATTAATTATAAAAATCTGCTGACAATACCACGCCACCAGATGGAACTAAAAACATGTTAAAGGACTTATTCTCAGCACTGATGCTAAACAAAAATGCACACAGTAAGCTATGTTGTATAGTAAGGATGATAAGACATCCTCCACTTTAGTTGGTGGAGAGAAGGCTTTGCAACTCAATTTCTGTTTAGGTCGAAGAAGCAGAAATTTTTAACAAAGCCCTAACTACACCTAACTACACCTCGCAGTTCTTCCGAACAAAAGTGTTTCCACACTTTGACAAAGCTTAAATAAAATATGATTTACCCTTAAAAATTGTAGATAGTTCTCAATCTTTTGTTTTTCTCCTTCTCCTTCTCGCCCTTTACCTCTATTTCTTTCTTTTTCTCACACCCTGTCTGGCATTTCTTCAAATTTGAATTCTAATGATTGATTGGTTTTAAATGACTGATCAAAAATAACTGTGCAGAACTAAAGAAGTCTCCTGAATTTTGCGATTCAAATTCGTGTTCGATGTGTTAGAATCCCATTCTTTTTTAAATATTTTGATTATGAAATTTTCTTCAATACAACGCTATAAACTTTGCCGCTAAAAAAAGCGTCAGTTGCTTCTATTGCTTCTATATACTTACAAGTTAAATTCGTCTTTACTGATGAAAACCAAGCTTATACCAATAACTGGAGCAATGATATTTCGGAAAATGGCACCGTATATCGATGTAATAAGAGTCGATGCTTTCAAAACAGCTAATGAGAGAGTTTTTTCAGTCCAAAGTCCACAAATCAATTCCGGGTGCAATTTTCGTAACTAAAAAAAAAAAGATAAATTGTTAAAATTCAGAAATAAAATAATTTTTTTACTAATATAGAATGCTTTTTCAGTTTATAGCTTAAGACTTCCAATGAAGCATGCTAGTAAACATATGTAAGTATGTACACTGATTATTTGATAAGGTGTCTTGTACATAATTGGTTATTTTAAGAACTTTTTTTATATTAACTTATAGCTATTTACATAAAATTTTAATATTAAATAATTTACCTACAAAATAAATAAATATGCATAAGACAATTATAATATGTAAAAAAAGCTTTTTTTAAATATTTTACTTTTGACATTATCATTTGTAGAAGAAATATAAAAATAATATTTATTGAAAACTAAAATCAGTTGATTTAAAGGGCTATTCACACCAAAGTTTGTTCTGCTGAAAATCGGACATAAAACAACTGTCTTTTTATGCTATTCCGACTATAACTAAAATTTAAACGACGCAAAGTGTAAAAAAAATAAATAAATAAATTTAGTGGCGCAACAGCTCATTAAGAACCAGGGCCTAGTGATAACAACTCTCAACCATTCCTGTGTGCGTGTTGTTGGCAGGAATGGAGGGGACCTACAATTTTTTGCCGAGTCCGAACGGCTAGGTGAGCAGCACTTATTCTTGACAAGTATACTCTTGGAGGATTTGTCAGTCCCTCGCAAGAGGCAGTACCTCGGAAAAAAAATTTGTTTTTTTTAGATGGCAGTGGCCAGGAATCGAACCCAGACCTTTGGCATGGCAGTCCTATCCCTATGGAGATATTATTGAACCATTGATTAATTTGATAATAAAACAAAGCTGGAGATACTGTCTGGGTTGCGAGAGTGAAGGGAGATTCATAAGCAAGAGTATGTGAATATATGATGGTAATGAGGATCTTTGGGACCACGGAAGAAAACGGAGACAACAACGCATAAACCTTCTCAAGTATTGGTATAACAAAAGAAATATAAAGAAGCTTGAGGATGTAGGGATCACGGAAATCGCGAGAGAATCATTTTATAAAACCAAGAATTTTACTGGCTTTTTTAACTATATAGTTATAATGGTCAGTGGACATCAATTTAGTGTCTAGAATAACACCTAGATCAGAGAAAACGGAAAGCTTAGTTAAAGGATTAGAATCTAATATAGATATATAAGAATGTTGTAATGGTATTCTTGTGTAAAACAAATTGTTTTATATTTATCAATATTCAACAGTAGTCGGTTTGTATTGCACCATTCCCTTAATCTATATAGATCTTCTTGAAGCTTTGAGCAGTCATTAAATGAGGTTATACATTTGAAAATTTGAAGGTCATCGGCGTATATTAGAACAGACTAGTTTTTAATAATTGAAGTTAATTCATTTATATATAAAATAAATAATAGGAGACCTAAATGGCTTCCTTGTAAAACACTAATGTTAACGTAAAATTGATTAGATTGCTCATTTCTAAAAGCAACGATATAACTTCTATTTTTTAAATATGATGAAATCCACAGTAAAAATTTGTCATTAAATCCCAAGGCCTTTAGTCTATGAATTAGAGTCTTATGACACAGTTTTTCGAAGACTTTACTAAAATCTGTGAACACACAATCTACTTGTTTTCGATTTTCAAAGGAATCAAGGCAGAAGGAAGTAAAATGAAGCAGGTTTGTAACAGTTAACTTATTATGGACGAAACCATGTTGATTGTCGCAAGTAATTGATTTACAACTAAAGGATAATATCTATATCACAGAAAATGGACTCACAGCAGTCTTGAAATAACAGAAAGTTTTGCGATGGGTCGGAAATTCGTGATTTCGTTCTTAGAACCTTTTTATGGATTGGAGTTATAAAAGCACTTTTCATTACTAAGGGAAAGATTGAGCAGCTAATAGATTCATTGAATAAAACATAAAGAGGATAGGATAAATAAGACAGATATTTTTTTAAAACACAAGATGGTACACCATCAGGTGCAGGGCTCAAACAACCATCGAGTTCACATATGGTGAAATTGAGTGAATTCAGGTGTGGAAAATTTTGGGCCGGAAAAACGAATCGGATGTTTGAAAAGAATACGGCACATCAAAAGCATCTTTGAAAAAAGTGGCAAACATATTTGAAATAACTTGGGAGTCATGACTGGTTGTGTTATTATATGTATGTCATAGAGTTAGGGTAGCCATCAACGCTTCTTATTTTGTGTGTAGCGGTTAGTTTTATTTGCTATTTTTTACGTATTAGGTGACTCGCATTAAATGTGACAAAAAGTCAGAGAAAGTAGGTCATAACGGAGAGTTGTTATATTTCGTACATGTATGGCAGCAGGGGCTATTTTCAAAAAAAATACTTACAATGAAAATAAAATATTTAAGAAAAAAAAACTGCAACACTTATATTTACTAATTTGTAGCTTTTTTGAACCAAGAAGCCTATTTTTAATTGTTAATTTTCTTTCAATCAAATAAATAAAGAAACCAGACTAAATCGTTTTTGAGATACAAATACAAACTAGAGCGCAAAACTATGTTTCTATCCATACACTTTATATTATAGACGAGTGGAAATAGTGCTAGCTTAGGCTAACTTAGAGATGTCGGTTCTAGGCAGCATTGTTTTCTACATTCCCCCCCCCCCCATTCCCGTTAAAGTGAAAGGAAATTGGCAAACATTTAAGGAAGATGGTCTAGGAAGATGGTTTACAACAGGACGTATGTAATTGAAAAGATATTTGCATGTGCTACAATAGTCACTATGGCAGGGTATTTCAAATCACTGCGTGAAAAAAAGTTATTTGCTAACCAAGGTTTTGTGTTTGTGCATTTCATCAATATGGAAAAAATCCATGAAAACTGGTCTAACAAATACCAATAAGATGTATATCGTTAAAAAGGTATTTTTACGACCAACAATAATTACTGCAACAACTTTTTTTAAAATCAGTGTGTGCACAATTTTTATAGGTAAGAAAAATAGAAAAATAAATAACAACAATAACAATAACAACAGTCTACCAGAACAAAACCTTATTTAGTGAATAACTTTTTTCACACAGCGATTTGAAATAATACTTTTCTAATACATTCATATTTATGTATACAAAAAATACATGATGAGCATTTTTTCAACATTAGTAAGATTTTACTAATGATAGTAAACATGAACTCGTTCTTCTAAATTCTTGAAGTGTTGGAGTTGCCTAGTTTAAAGAAGGATTAACATTTCGCCTTTAATCCAACTTTTTTTATGATTTCATTACTTTTAAATTAAATGTAGTGTTTGGGTTATTTCGTAAGCTTATCATTACAATTAAGTACTTAGGACTCACTTGGGACCACTTCTTTTTATCATAACCATAAATGATTTATCCTCTGTGCCTGTGTATTATGTTTAAGTGAAATGTTTACTTTTGTGAGCATTAAGAACATTTTTAAAGCATTTTTATTCCATTTTTGAGATTCGCTTTAATAAGTTAGAAGCAGTGTATAGCTTATTTTATACTTGAGTTATTATCGTTATTAATTTTTGTTTTAAAGATTGTCTTGGCTTACCTGGTAGATGGCAATTGGTGATCGACTTATGAGTATTGTGCGCCTTGTAAATTGTTCATTTGTTTTTATCACACTCTTAAGTTTCTCTAACATTTTAGCACTTGTGTCTGATATGAAGAGAAATATTGTCAAATTGCTCTTTTCCAACATTTCCATCAAACTTGTCAACGTTACAGCAGTTTCAGGTTCAAATTGGGGGCTGCAAGTTAAAAAAAAAAAAATAATTCTCAATCTGGTAATGCATTTAGTATCTTTGTTTTTAACTCACCCTAATGGATGTAGCTCCGAAAAATTGATTTCCTGCAACGCATCCAAGGTATGCTTGTGTACACTCCCACTCAGGCCAGCTTTTTCTAATGTTGTCTTGTGCAGCAATACAACTTCACCACACGAAGTAAGTCCTGCATCGAGTAGGACATTTCTAAAGCCCTTTGAAGAACACTTCAGTGCGAAAAATCAATATTAAAATTAAAAAGAAAAAGAAAAACACTTAACGCAATGATTTATCAACCATTTTACCTTCTTAAGTGCTGCCATTGAATTCTCAGGCGCATCATAAGCACCCCCACGATTAGCTATGGGCCAATATGATAAGTCATCCACTGAATCACCGCCCAGCAAACTAATGAGCATCTTCTCGTTGGGACTCTTTAATTTGATGAATTTTGAGGCAATACAAACTGTGACCAGAATCAATGTGAACCATGGTATTCCAGCTGAAGCTAATGTGCAGATGAGCCAAAATAGATTAAACAGAAATGTAATCAAATTGGCCGAATACCAAAGTAGATTGTAAAGCATTTTGATAAGTTCTATGAATGCTCTGAGCACATTCATTCAGTAGGTGGACGGTGTCTATTTGTTTCTTATTGCAGAACTTTTAATTAGAATTTCTTTTAAAAATAGAAACAAATATTTGTAGATTCTTCTTCCTGTTAGCAATTCATTTTTTTTGTTGTACTTATGCACACAAAAATATAAGATGAATAGGTAGGTATATTAATTTCCTTTGGGATATATAGAAGATTGCCGGCTTGTCGCCTCGTCGCGAAGGGAAGAATTCAACTGGAACTGGGTGTGTGGATTTGGGCTCAAGGTGGGAGTTTTTTCCTACAGTAAAATTAAATTTTATTGCTTTGCTTTAGAAATGGCCAAAATGTTTTGCCCTAAGCCCTGCTCAACGAGAAATTGGGGATGAAAACTTATGTTAAAAAAGAACGTCAAAGTAATCTGGCGTTTTGTTTTCGTAGATTTTCTTTTGCTGAATCCACTAACACAATGGATGCGTTGCGGTGACGCATTCGCATTGTTCTGTTAAGCATGGTACACATCTGATATCTGCATAGATAACTATTTTAAATGCTACAGTTCACTTTTTTGTAGATAAAGCCGAGTACGCGGACCTAGGATAGTGAAATTTTATCTCTATATTTTTGTTCTCAAGACAAATTATGAAGGTGTAATGAAAAAAGTGTAGCATTGCCAGAAATTTAAAGAATTAAGCCCTAACTACATAAGCCAAAAAAGTTAAAAACTTCAAAAGTGAAAATTTTAAAACTCAATTTGGGATAATTTTTCTCATCGGAAAGCTTATAAAAATTATGCGGAAAGGTTAAATTTTGGATAAGGAAAAAATTTTACATTATTTTTCACAAAACAACTGCTCTAGTGTGAAAAAAAATATTTTTACTTTTGTAATTTTGCAAAAAGTGGTTAGTGTAGTTAAAGACTTAAGCCTAGTATGTAGATCGGGATTTTATTTCAAGACAAATTCTGAAGGTGTAGAAATAAAACAAATAAAGACAAATAAGAACAGTAGCGTAGCTAAAAATTTAAAGAATTATAAGATTTCCTTTAATTCATAAATTTGAAAATTGTATATACAGAAATCAGATTCTTTCAAAGCATTTGCAGAGCAAAAAAAAATCAAGCACCTTTGCTTGTTGGGGAACAATATAATGTGGATGGATTAAAATACCGCTAAAAAGTCTGAAATTGTCATTTTTATTGTTTCTCTAGAGAAAGTGATTTTAGAGCAATTGCTTGACATTTGGACCAAAATAAACTTTTTTCGTAAGATGGATTAAAAAAACTCTAAATATTACCAAATTTTTGAGTTTTCTACTTCTCCAGAAATCCATTTGATTTTTACCAGATCAGTGTGCTAATTTCAACTCTGTTTAACTCAGTTTGTTCTAGGAAAGGAAAAATTTTATATGGGAAATTAATTTTGTCTCTATCTGCGTACTAGACCTTAGACGCAAGGAATCATTGTGTAATAGGGGCCTTCTCTCTGAAACAGTCCAACAAATCTGTGGAACATAGCTATAGTTCATTTGAGTGAATTTGCTATTCACCGCTTGGTGATATGCCTCAGCTGTCATAATTGACATAAGATCCACTTTTTTTCTTGTCATCAAATTCATGGTTTTTTCTCTAGCTGAAATAGGGAATGATTTTTTAAATTAAAATAATAAATATCCCATGTGCTGTTGAAAACATTAATATGACTATAAAAAACATCATCGGCTACATCACGATCCTCCTCGGATTGCTTTCCATTCAACAAACAAGTGGTCTATATGAAGACCAGATAAAAAAATTCGATTGGTAAGTTTCCCGGTCAACCGCAATCATCCCCCAGTTAATTTATCAATTAAGATAAAAACTAAATCAATGGTACATTTTGCCCTAATAAAAAATACTAATTGGTTACTCAGGAGAAATCAGCACATTGGCAGCCTGATCTCAGCTTATCTTGATTTGGGCGCTCCTAATAGTCGTTTGCTTGTTACCACAACGGAAAACGTTTTTGCATCGCTATGTCCCAAGTCCGGCGATATTCAATGGCGACAAATTCTCGAAAAAAGTCCACGTGGTGATATTAAATTCAGTTATAACTACAATGAAGAGCAATTGATAGGCACAGCTGCCGCTCGACGTAACTCCAACCATGGCTTTGATTTACTAACTGTTCAGGGTGCAGCTCCCGCAATTGTCCGAGGATGGAATGCCGCCAGTGGTAATATCGAATGGGAATGGTCATTGATGCCTGTCAATCCAGATAAGGCCGAGGGGGCCTTGTGGTTCTATTTGAACACAATGCTGTATCATGTAATTCCAGTATGGGGTTCGCACTTAGAAATCACCAGATACTTTGCCACGTCTGGTCAATTGGCTGATACTTCTACATCAAAGATCATAGCGCCATGGATAAATCAAGAAAAATGCATGTTATCTGGTTCCTACTACTTGTGTCTAGAGGGAAGTCAGTTAATAAGTTTGAACTTGGTATCAGCTGACGCAAATATTATTAAAAAACAACTTCTCAGTGTGCCAAAGTCAACACCACATTCTCTAAAGGTACAATCCGTCAAATCTTTAAAGTAGCTTTATGATTTGAAAGACCTCTAATTTTTCAGGGAGAAGACGGTATTGTCGTCATCGATGGACAGTTGGTCAGTGTTGATGATTCCGTTAAAGTATGTCCACTTGCCGATGGAGGTAGTTTCCTTAAAGCTACTTATAATCAAATAGGAGCGCTATTGCAAGCTACTCTTGAAAATCATGTAAAAATCTGATTTTTTGAAGGAATTATTCTTGTGATGTTGATACATCTTATTTTACTTTCAAGGTCCTAACTATAAATGCTTACAACTCAAAGACCTGTGAGAATATTAAGGAACTGCAGAACGTCGTTGCTTATCCTAGCTATTATGGCAAGCCAACATTACAGTCATTCGACTGCGTTCCTGGTCGAAATTTGGGCAAAGGATGTGCCTTTATTTTATCTACAAATGATGAAGCAATTCTTCTTGTCCAACAAAGTATAAATAATTTAGATTTTTTCTATTTGCTTTATAATTTTACTTGCCTATTTTTAGATAAAATTCGTTGGGCTCGTGAAGAATCCTTAGCCAATGTTGTAGCAATTGAATTTATCGATTTACCTTTGGCCGATGAAGAAGGAGCAATTGAGAGCGAGATGAAAAATAAACCCGGTAAGTTGATTTTAATTCTATGTCGTTAAAATTGCAGAATATAAAGGAGTTGTTGAAAAGGCAGAATATATCAAATTTTCTTAAACAATTGGTGCTGATGTAATTTTCACAAACATTTTTCTAATGTTATTTATAGGAGTAATTATTATTAATTTATTATTATTATTTATTATTTAAAAGTTTATTCATCCACTTTTCAGTGTTTATTTATTTTTTTTCTGACGTTATCTTGTGTTGGGCAGTTCCCATTGGCTATTTTGCTGGGCACACTCATGTCTAAAACGTTTAATTTGCAATCCTATTCTGTGTGGGTCTTCCCTTAGAATTCTAAGAGTCCAGTGGTTTCCTCTCATTCAACCTCCATTTTTACTATTTTTCATTCTCTATCACGTCTTTCTAATTCTTATTTATTAAGTGACTTTAATGATTTGCTTTTCATAGTCCTTTGTAAGGAGTAAGTAAGTAAGTAGAGTTGCTTATTATAATACATTCAATTACCCCAGTAAAGTCGCGTCCGCAAGCCAGGTGAAAGTATACGAATACTGCAATAGAAGTAAAAAAGTTAGAAGGCTGTATTTGTTTATTTTTTTTTTATAAATTTTCAAATTTATTTTATTTATTCGACTTCAACAATCAAATAGTTTTCTAATTAAAGCTTATTTTTCTTCTCCATTGACGAGAACGTTAATTCACATCCCTGGCTATTCTTTTCTTCAACCAGAAGATGTCCGCAGCTAAATTTATAAGACTTTTTTCATCTTCATAGATGGCTGATCAGCAAGTTGTACTTACATATTTAAAGCAGGCTTTCATATCCATCTTTGCCCATTACCAACTTCAAAATTCATCGTTGTATCGATAATAACCTTTATCCCATATGGACAAAATCGGGTTTCTGTATTTCGATGCTATAAATTTACAACAATACAAACCCATTAAGACTGGAATTTTCATTGGAAGTCGATAAGTCAACCATCATTTCTTTGTATAGTTTGTAAAAATGAGTAGAACATCTACATAATGTACATAAACCGCTATGTATAATGTTTCTGAAGCCCTCTTGTTGCATCATAATAATCTCTTCCCTCAGATCGCCTTGTAGAAACATCCTAACTGCGTTTATCTTATGATTATCCATCGTTGCAAGTAAGAATCAGACCCAGATATATCGTACTGCAGAGAAATAAGTTTCTTTGTAATCGACCGCATTTTTTGCCCACACCCTTCGATAAAAATCAACTGGGTTTGTAAAGATGTATTATACCCTTTGCCTCCTTCTTCGATCGATACATATGTTCTTGGTGGAATATTGAATATTGGATAACACCCAAATATCATTTTCAATTAAAGAATTTTAAATAATTTCTTCTTGGTGCTTCATCAACCTTTCGGGTTGCATTGACTGTGTGGTGGTTTAGCGACGCTTACTTAATTTATTGGTATCACGGTAGCGGGTTGCCCATAACTTTTTCATCATTTTTTCATCAACTTCCTTATTTTAAGAGTAAAAAATTTAAGGCTAATTCCGTTTGATTCTATAGTTTGATCTAAAGTTTCACTGATTTATTCAGTGCTATTGATGTGCTAGTGCTATCGATTTCGCTTTCACTAACATTCACCACTCAATTCGATTTATTTCAGAATTTGAAAAAGTAATTTGTATTATTTGTATGGTTTACCTTAGTTTTTCAGTCGGAAGTTCTCGAAGAACACTACATCTCATCGAATTAAGATGTTATTTTTCTCGGGCCGATAAAAAATACAGCATTCTAAATTCGCAACGAACTTTTTTCGGCAATAATTCGGTAGACATACTATTGCCTTACAACCAGAAAATGTCTCCTCAAGAGTAACACCAGTTGTGGTTTCGCTAGGAAATCTATTGGCGATGAAGACAGCAGTATCAAATAAAATTCAGCGTATTTTCTCTACAATCTTTCGGTTAGTTCTCCCTGTCGAAGCATTCTGTTCTAGCGTATGCGTTGTAGTCGCATGAGATCCAATACCGTTATCTTTCAGCAGCTTGTCAAAGAAAGTAGAAAAATCTTTGAAAGGCTCTACAATCATTTACTAGTACCGTGATATAACACGCACCACCACGAGAAATGATATGAATGGGACCACAAAGTTCAGAATATATTTCTTCCAGAATTGCCTTTGTTTGAATCCCCATTTCTCTAAATGGTATTCGGTTTTGTTTGCCCTTCATACAAACAGCTCAAAGAGGGTTGGATACGTTTTCCCGAATAACGTTTTCCCGAATCACATTTTCCAGAATAACGATGCATTATTTGAGTGGAACATGAATAAGCATGCTGCCTCTCTGCAACCCCCCTACTTGGGCTCACTATACGATTTGGGGTATGTAAAGTTTCTTTTGGATTTAAAGAATATGCATTTATAAGTCGCTAGGACGTTATTTGGGCAAACGTTCGGGCAAACGTAATGTTCCCAGTTTGTATAGCTGCTGAAAATTTAACATCCGTTTGAATCAAACTAAACGAAGCTTCCCGTTTTATATTTATCTCGAACATGCTTCTAGATAGCAGCGCCTAATCTCAAATTTTACCTTTACAGACGGGTGAAAGTTGTTGACATACAGATTAAGTACAAATCATGTGACTTCGGATATGTTTTTGGCTAGGAACCACTTTTCTTAATTTTAATCTTTGTTTAGCAATTCCATCTTTTCTGTTCAAAATGGCTTGAACTAAACAATTTTTAAACTGGATTCGTTTACCAAAGAACACGGAAAATTTAATCTCACATCCTTAAGTAGTTTCGTCTTAAAGGCATAGCGGTGATAGTCTTAAGATAATCCAGGAAGCAGAAGTGTCTACACATTTATCACTAATGTCCATGGCCACTGATCGTAGCTTCCAGTACGTGACTCAACAGAATCGACTATCAAAAATTGAACTTTAAAAAAAAATTTCCTATTCTTTTTTCGCAATACTCGCTGACTAAGTATGGACGAAGGCTTTTGCACATTTCTTCGAATCGGGTATTGCACCAGCTTCATATTCAACACAATTCAAACTGGTCTAAAAGCTCGCAGTGAGTCTTGATAGCAAAATTCCAGGAATTCCAATTTTTCATAATAAAAGAATTAATATTGTGTTAACAAATCGAAGATTCAAGAAAAGATGAGCATTTATTTGTCGGTAGATTTCATAGCATAAAAATTATTTTAACAAGTGATATGATGATATCATTATCGATTTAAAACAGCTTTTTATGGCCTTTAGGCCTACAAATTGGCGTTTCATCCGACTTACTCACTTGGGCTCATCGGTGACATAGTGAGGGCCTTTCTCATACGCAATTTGTATTAAATTCAGATTAACTTACGTGGATTTTTTGACAAAAAAAACACTGTAAACTATATCCAACAAGATTAAAATTCCTAATCATAAAGCTTGAAGTCCAATACTTCTTATTTATTATCGTCGGCTTTCTATTAAAATCTTGTAAGTCTTAAAATGCCATTTTAGTGTATTTCAGATCAAAACAAATCACTGAATTCAAATATCAATGTCTCGTAACTGTGTAATGGTTCCTTTTGGTTCAACCAGTTCATCAACCAGTTTTAAAAATTTTACTGATCTAAGAATTCCATTTAATTACTGTTTTAAATTGGTTTTTTGTTTCTTCTAATCTACTCTTCAAATCAAACTTCGAGGTTTTAATAGAAATCCGACGACACAGAATTTATATTATAAAAAAAAACTGCTTATGAAAATTTTTGACTTCTTATGACAAATAAATTTAACCGAACCCATTGACTCTCTACGGAGAGCAATCGTTTAGTATTGGGGTTCCGGAATTTATTTGGGTCTTGTTTAGGGTTCCACATCTTAAAGTTTGAGAACCGCTGCTCTACGTGCAGAGAATCGGTCTGCCAGAAGCATCATATCATCAACTCAATTAAATAGACCACAACTCACGATATCATATAACCTCCCACCCCTCCCAAAGGCTTAAAAAGGCCAGACTTTGAAATAAATAATTGAAATTATTTTGAATAACTTAAAAACACTTTTTTTAAAAAGTTATTCAAATAAATTTCTTAGTTTTAACTATTTTATGAAAAAACACGTTGAAAATCTCCAATATCAAATAAACCAGACTTTGGTATTTTTTATCACGACATATTCACCTGTAAACTTTCATACTCAGATTTCGGTAACACATCCACTCCCAAAATATTTGCTGTCGGCTCTTGATCTACTACTGAGTTTTGAATGAATTTTAGTGACAAGACAGGGATGTCGCACAGTTCGTCGAAGAAGTATTCTAGAGCTTCTTTCCTGGCTTTAGCTAGGCTGAGGCATTCACACAAGAAGTAAAAAGAGCCCTCCTCCGCCTTTTTGGCCAAAGGTTCCTTGAAACCCGACAAGTGTCGATGGATGACCATCTGACATTTGCAGCTTCTAAGAAACTCTTGTGTATTCTACTTTTTTCTTCCTACAATGGTATGAGCACCGAGGCTTCTATTTGGCTCGGATCAAGAGATGCTCCGCTTTTGGACAGTTCATCTGCCATTTCGTTCCCGTGAATATCCCTTGTCCCGGGACCCATGTTAGGGTAACTGTGTTCGTTGCGTTGAGTTCTCTTAACTCGTTCCGGCAGCGGTCGATCAGTTTGGACTTTATGGTGATTGAGGAAACTTCAATTGCCGCTTTGCTATCTTTGAAAATGTCAATTTTATTTTTGGCTAATTCGCATGAGGCAAGATGTTTCGCGGCTTCACAGATTGCCAGCACTTCCGCTTGGAATACACTGCAAAAGCTTGGAAGCTTTATAGATCGATTTATTGGTGGGTTATCTGAGTAGATGCCTGACCCAACACCCTCCAAGGTTTTGGAACCGTCAGTAAAGATCGAAACATGATTTGCACTAATGACCATGTTTTCATTCCAGAGTTCCTTGGTGAGGATATCTGTCATGGTAACTGGGTTGAAATTAATGTGTGGCGATACGTAGTCTGTTTGAATGTCAATGTCTGTAAGATTCACTATAGTTCTATGACCGTAGAGGCCCCTGTTCCAATTATTAAATTGTTGAAGTCTTAAAGCACTTTTGGCCGTCAGCTCTTTCGTAAAAAGATCGAGAAGGTCAAGTGCAAGGAAAGTTTCTAAGGCGGCCATTGGTGTGGTCTTTATAGAACTGGTTGTGCCGATACACGCTAGTCTTTGGTTTTTATTCATGGTTTTTAGATTGGTTCCCTTATCTAAGGCTGACCACCAGACCATGCATGCGTAGAAATGGCCTAATATACATACCACGTACCTGCTGAAGAAATATGACTTGATGTTTTTCTCCCCTGGATAGGATGAATATGACCCAATAAGCTTGTTTTAACACTGTCCTATTCGTATTTTTCGTAAGGTGTGTTAAACGAAAATCCCATTCGAACTTCTTCTAAAAGCTACATTGCTTGTGGGACGTGTAGACTAATGAATTCTAATTCGCTATTTTGTAAGATTTTATGATGTATGTATAATATAGACATAGAGGATGCACAAATTATTTTTAGATATAAGTTAAACTTAAGGATTAAATATTTAAGTATTTTTTTTATAAAACTACAACAACAAATTTTAATAAAACAAACATTTTAAAATTCGCTCCTTATGCGCCATAATCATTGTTTGAAGAGGAAATCGGAATTGAGAGTAAGTAAAATGAAATCTTTGAATAATATTTGATCTTTTTTTGTTGTTGTTGTTGTACTACATCAAATGATTTTTTTCATTTGACCACAGATTTTATTTTAAGTTTGGTTTGTTTATTTTTTTTTTTTTTGAAACACAGAATTAAACCTATCTGCATATTTTTTGTCATAGCAAAGAGTGTCAGCTTTATTTAAACAAACAAACAAAATGAATTTCTTTTAACTAAACAAATACTCTATTTTCAGGTGATATTTTTGGAGCCTTTATTCGTCGTATAACTGGGCAAAGTGCTCTAGCCAAAAGTCTTCTCCTACATGTGTTGGGTTTTGGTGCCACACAAACTGATACTCAAAAAGCTGGACTTGTTCGTGATTCCTTTGGATTACACAAAATGCTTGTCGTTCTTACCAAAGCTGGAAAACTTTTTGGCATTGATAATATAAGCAGCAAAAAACATTGGATGCAATATCTACCAACATTAGGAAATTTCGAAAATGAACAAAATATGCGATTGATTGTGCAACGAACATCAAAACATTTTCCATTACAACCAATGTGTGCTGTTGTTGCCAAAAATATGGTAATTTTTTTTTTTCTATTATGAGCTATTTAAGTTTAAATTATATTTTTTTTTGTAGGAAACGGGAAATGGTGTGGTTTTTAGCTTTAATCCCATCACTGGTAAGCCCACTAAAGACGGTTTGACTTCATTAAACTACCAAATCAAGCAAATGAGCATGCTTCGTGAAAACGAGAACGATTTTATCAAAGGAATATTGTTGATGGATAGACATAATGGTGTTCATGTTGTTCCTCCCAATGCAAAGGCTATGGTATGTAATAAATATTTCTTACATCAAGCAAATATTTGTTTAAGACTAAGAACTGTTGTTTTATTTTTTAGGCTAATGGAATGTATATATTTACTGCGGAAAAAGCTTCAGCTGATCTAAATGGATTCCTTGTTAAATTAATTGGAAATGTGAGTTTTAAAAACGGTTTATTGAGGGTTTTGCCAAGAAAAATATTAAAATTACTTATTCTAATAGGAACTTAAAACACAACCGATTTGGAATGCAAAATTAGGTGGTCACAGTGGTGAACATCAAATTATTGCTGTTGCCTCGAAGAATCCAATCGAACGTGTCCACTCACAGGGCAGAGTTCTAAATGATCGATCTGTTATGTACAAATACATGAATCCAAACTTGGTTGCTGTTGTTACACAGGCGGTAGATAGTATTCATAAATGTATGGATTTTTTTGTTGTTTATTTTCAGCAAGTTATTGAATGAATTTTTGTTTTTATTTTGTTTAAAGATGTAATGAATGTACATTTAATTGATGTTGTTTCTGGACAAATTGTATTTTCAATGACGCATCGTAAAGTACGTGGACCATTCAATATTGTTCACTCAGAGAATTGGTTGGCCTACAGCTATTACAACGACAAAGTTCGGCGAACTGAGATAAGTGAGTAGATAGTCAGATATATTTTTTGAATTAACCTATACAATTTTTATAATTAGAGCCACGTAAAAAAAACATTTTAGCAAAAATTATAGATTTAATAAAATTATTAATATATGAAAAAAAAAGAAAAGTAGGATTGAAATGGGAGAAAATACTAAATTTTCAAACAAAATTCTCTTAATTGGGTTTAAATCTTTAAAGTCATGGTTAAAAGGGCCGTCGCCCATAACAGCTTGTTTGTAACAATTTTGAATAATTCAAAGTTAATCAAGTTTTATTACTTTAGAATTTAAAACCTTCTCTCATTATTTTTTTTTTTTTTTCTATATATTTTATTACTTTTACCAATCTTTGCCATTTATTGGTCTAGATAGTTTGTCTGCCACATCTGTCACCGTATTTCCACCAGCATAGGACATTTTCCACTAACATGCATCACGTTTTCTCTTTCATGAGTTTTGCACATGAAGTAGTTAAGTAGTAGATTATTTCGGTGCGGTTGAAGCAGTTAATTAGTAGATCATTTCAGTGCGGTATGAAGAATCATTGATATTTGTTCTCTATTAAAGTGGTCAGTAAAATCATTAGGTACGCCAAGATTGTATTTGAGATTGGAATACGTTTCCTTGTATATTGAGCTCTTTGCTTGTTCAATATTGTCATGTCTTATTTTCGAGTGTAAATTTGGCAACAACTCTTCTAGGATCCAGGTATGGTTTTCGCGTTAGTAGGTTTCTAAAGTTAGATAAAAAGGCAGCGCGCACTAACAGCTATCTTTTCCCATTCTTCAAACCAAGCAATTATTGATTTAATTAATTAATTTAATTAATTGCAACAGCGAATCTTCGAGCATTTTTTTTTCAGGTGAGCTATATATGAGTTTAAAAATATACATAGTTAAAGCGGAGTTTTAAGGACATGAGATGCGAGAGGTGATAGGCCTGTTCCGATTAGGTACAGTAGTTTGGGGTTGTGTCAAGGAGTTGGAATTGGCGTTTTAAGGAGAATTGCAGTAGTTTTTGGGTGGTCTCATACTGACGCCATCCCCAAGATTGAAATACATTAAGCATGATTGCTTCAAATGTGGCTGCAAACACTATATTTTGCCAAGCTGTGCCTATTAGGTTTTTGGCAGTCGATAATGTCTTACACCGACGCCACACGGGCATTTGCCTTGGCAAGCAAGTTGCAATACATACACTTTTTTCACTAACACATACAAACCCAAGCAACTTGCTCATCAACTGGCATGGAATTTGTGAAGCAAGTTAGGAGACAAGCAAGTAGAAAGAAAGTGGATTGCAAATTACTATTTGACAGGCAGTGTATGTAGCCAACTTGCTTGCCAGTGCTTGCTCGTGTGGCTTCGGGGTTACTCAGATGCTTTTCTAAGTTGAGGTTGCTTGCTATCATGAAACCTACGTACGGGTACTTCTTTACAGTCTCGATTTGATCTGCTCCATAGAACCAGCTTTCATTTCCATCTAATTTTATCCCTCTGCGGAAAACCATTGTTTTTGATTTTGATTTTTTGGTTAACAATCAAGTTCCATTCACACCAGTAGCCTCGCAATCTATTGATCATCAACTGTAATGACTCAGGAGACTGCCAAAAGACCCAGGTCCCATTTGGAATTCGCTCAGTGACCACAATATTTCCACAAATATTTTTAGAGATAATTTGAGTAAAGCAATATAACGATAGTTTGGTGGATCCATCCTATCTCCTTTCCTGAAAATTAGAAAAATTACTGATTTCTTAAAAGCTTCGGATATTTCTGGCTATTTCAAGATATTGTTTTTATGCTGTTGAAAGATATTTTAAGAACCCTTCTGTTGCATATTTAAAAAACTCATTTGGTGTTCGGTTAGGCCCAGGTGCTTAATTGTCTTTAAATTTGGAGATTGTTGACTTTACATCAGAAAGTGCTAACTCGTAGTCTAAGATTTCGTTTTGGTTTTGAAAAGCGGGTCCAGCGTACTGCATTTCCATTAGGTAATAGAGTATCTATAGTAGATTGTTTTCCCTTGATATTTTGAATAGCTTTCCAAAAAAGTCTCAGGAAATTTTACAGTTCATTAAGTAAGACGCGAAGCTAGGTTAAATGAATCTTAGCATATAATGTTATGAGCAACCATGAATCGCAAAGGGAAAAAGTAATGGCCCGAGAATAAATCCTTGTGGGACTCCACTAGCAAATGGAAGAAAATCTGTTTAACTGTTATTTCAAGTGCTTGTGGTTTGAAGAATATATAGGAAGAAATAAAGCTTTACAGCTTTCATCAGAAAAGAAGTTATAAAGCTGGCTTAGCTTTCATATCTTCAAGGCTCACTCACGCTTCTGTATTGAAACTTATGTATTTCGTTTTAATCAAATCAACTCATGGTTTATGCAATGGCTTCCTGAATATATATTCATCACTAATTTCAATCACCCTTGGGAAAAAAATCGGGAAGTCACCTTTAAAAAAAAAAAACTTATTTTAAATATATAAAAACTATTAACGTAGGAAATATTAGGTCTGTTTCTTTACTCGCCCGCGGGTTCCCAAATCTACCCAAAACGTGTTTCTTTACTATTTTCTGACACGAAAATACCAGAGCTTTTGACTTTTTTTCATATCCCCTTCAGCAAGAATCTACCCGAACATTTTAGTTCCGGCACTTTCTTGCTTGTCAAACAAGAAATCAGCTGATCGAAAATTCTAAATTAAATTTGTCAAGTAGCGTATATAAAATGGTTTAATTTAAATAAATTAAATGAAAATAATACAATGGAGTCAAATATAAATTAAAATATTTCTTGTGGTATCTTTTAATAGATCCCAAAATGATAAGCGCAAATGTTAAGAATTGAAATTGCATAATTTTGTATGCGTTGAGTCTACAAGCAATAAAGTCGAATGAGTAATTTACACCGCAACAATTCTCTTCATTTCTGGTTAAACATTACAACAACAACATCAAAAAGCTCATGCCCAAACTTTTTCCCGAACTTTTTCCCAAACTTTATCCCAAAAGTAAAGAAACAGACCTATTACTTCATGCAATTTTATACTTAGTATAGCCACAAAACATCAGCTTTACAACGTATCCAAAGTCTAAAATCCCCGTATTGGCTTTTTGTATAGACGCATTTAAGTGGGGGGGAATATCGAAGTTTATCAAACTAAAATCTTTATTTATTGTACAATCTAGGCACATGATATGGTTTAATGGATACTCTTTAATGCTTAATCTAATGCCTACCTTATAAAAAGTTATAGTGCTTTGTATGTAATGAAGACTTATTTTTGAGTACAAAGGGTAAAATATTACCGAAAACCCCTTTGAAAATAATGGCATATCAATGAAACATGAAGTAACTTCGATGCTCTGCTGAGGGTTTATAAAGTCGGAAAGCAGAGGCGTTTATTTCAATGGGATCCGCTTGGTTGTGGCCTTGGGAATTTTGTTCGATTGGATTTTTTTTTGCAGGAAACGGTTGTCTCCCGTATAGTGAGTGATACATAGTAAAACGGAATAATTTTTTTATATTACATGATTATCTTCGTTTTATCATAAATAGTAAGCTTTGGTTTTAGAAAAGCTACACACAACCAATTTTTGCGTAAGTGTTATCTGTTTTTAGACGTAGTTCCTAACATATTTCTACTGGTTAAACCTTGAGCTAAGCTTTATTTGACAGTTAGTTCACCCATTGGTTCTGATGGAATTGTACTCGTAACTTCAAAATCTAACAAGCTGAACACAAACATAATTATAAGCTTAGAAATCATAAAATCATTTAAACTATATTAATAATAGTTTCTTATTTGTATACAATTTTGTGTAAGTTTATAAAGCAAACCTTTATAGCTCATGTTTTGAAACTTAAAAACTTTTATTTAAAAAATGCTCAACACGACTTAATATTTATTCTATACTTAAAATTATAGCTACCATCGAACTATATGAAAGTAAAACTCAAGCAAACAGTACCGTGTGGAGTTCCTTAAATGCACCAACATTGCCATTGGTCGAAAGACAATCCTACATTATTCCAACTTCTATTGAAACACTCAAGGAAACCATCACCGAACGTGGAATCACAAACAAACATGTCCTCCGTGAGCAATCTATTTTTTTTATTTTAATTAACAATGTTATTTCTGTATATTTAATTTTTAGTTGGAACATCAAGTGGTGCCATTGTAGAGATGCCATGGGTGCTATTAGATCCTCGAAGACCGGTCACTATGCCTAATCAGGCACGCGAAGAAGGTTCCATTCCTTATATTCCAGAGCTGCCACTTCCCACAGAAAATATAATTAACTATAATCAAACTATCGCAAGAATAAGAAATATATTTACGGCTCCCAGTGGTTTGGAAAGTACGTGTCTTGTTGTAGCAACTGGATTAGGTATGTGACAACACTAAAAAATTTACATATAAATCTTTTAATATGATATTTCTTAAAGATTTGTTTGTCACGCGAGTTTCACCATCAAAAACTTTTGATTTACTGAAGGAAGATTTTGATTATTTCTTAATCACAATCGTCCTTATTGCCCTGACGACTGGCTCCCTCGTCGTGAAGCATCTTTCAGCGCGGAAAATTCTAAAACAAGCATGGAAATAGGCAATTTTGTATTTTTAGGTTTATATAAAAAAAATAGTAATTTGCATTTTGCTATCTAAACAATAATATTAACTTATTAATAGATAAATTAAAATTTTTGCAGTGCATGAATTTTATTTAAAATAAATAAAGGGGTTGCACACATAACGTTAATGGTTTTTTTCTGGTAAAGAAATATGTAAATATATTAGACTGATTAAAAAAAAATATCTTTGATTTTGAATGCCATCAGCGTTTTAGTAAGGGTTACATCAGTGAAATTATAAGCCTGGTAAGATTTCAGTCTTTTAGATTAATATTTAAAGATCGCTCATCGCAACTTTCTGCTTTCCATACAAATCATGTAGGTAATTTGTTTGGTTCCTTCTTTTTTTAATAACTTATCCTAACCTCTTATCAAATTAATGTACTTACTCCTAGCAAAGTTTTTCAAGGTTAAAGTGTGTTCATGGTGATGGTGAATCTTAAAGTTGATAACATCAGCTATAATGTAGGATGTTTTGCAAAAGGTGCAACCAAAGGCTAGTGCATGTACATAAAGTTGGTCCAAGTCAAGAAAAACATCATTTAGAGTGGGGGTTGGGAGGAAAGGGCAATTTTCTAAACAAAAAAAATTTCAATACATACAACGTCACGCTATATCTTTTCTAGAGCCAAATATCCAGCATTGAATTAACTTTTTAAAAAGGTTCAGCCGTATTTATAAAGAATATTTAAAGGCTTCGTAACTTTAAAATGCCTCTAAGTTGCTCTTAAGTGCGAAATCGGTATCTATAATCAATTTTCACTTTTAAGCAACGTTACTTAAATGCATCTTAACTTAAACGCCATTCACCGCGTTTAAAGGTTACTTAAAGCCATCTTAAACATATTTTGACTTTCGAGACTAATGTTTTTTTTTTTTATTTCAGAAATATAGGTATACCTATGTATGTTTGTGGGTAGAATTTTCATATTTTTGCTGTGGGTACCTTATGAAAGTTTTAAGATTTGTGGTTTCCTTTAGTAAAATGAATTGTAAAATAAATTGTTTCGATTTATTAACATATTTTTCTATCAAAAACCCAAGGTGTGAATCAAAGAATTGAATAATAGAGTTTCTGAACACGAACATAAAAGCATCAGAAACCAAAATAGAATCATGTTTCATTTCGTTTGCATTTAGTATACTAGTTGCTTCACTTTCTTTCTTATAAATACATGTGCTCATCTTTTGTTTGCATTTGTTTGCAAGCTGTCAAAAAGCAGCTGAAAAGAACATGTATTAGTGAGTTTTCTCACGTTACGTTACATTTCAATCGTTTAGTTAAGTAGCAATGGAAAATTGATTATAGATGAGAATTTAAGTAACGTTATTTAAAGGCAACTTAAATATTTAAGCAAACTTAACTAAATGACCTCTAAGAGGTATTTTAAGAAAATCTAATAAAAATGCGGCTGGTTGTGTTTAACTGAATCCGTTAGATTTGAATATCTAACGAACCGAGCTTTGAAAATTGTTGCTGTTTTCAGTGCTGAATAGGAAATGAACACACCTTTCCACACCAATGTAAGAAATTTCGTCATAAATTTTTCATGAATTTCAAAGAAAAGCATTGGCTTTGGCCTTTCAATTTTTTTGTCAAAAAATTTACAATTTTTTTAAAGTTAATCAAATAAATCGTGACTCACGTTAATGGAAAGGTCTATTCAACCCCTATCGACACATCCAAGCTAAATTTGTATTCATTGTCTGGTTCAGGAAATATTCACATCCAAAGTGATTTTCTGCCCCAAATATAAAATTAATTTAACATTTTTGTCTGTGCAGTGTAAAACTGTGTTGGAATATATTTTGATTTAATACACAAAATTAGAACCGGTTATCATACAGAAATAATAGTATCTTAAAAAAATTAATGTTCTTTAAAAAATATTTTAAATTTGTATCTATGAATATAGGCACTCCTTCCAAAGTAATTAAATGTGAAATGAAATCAGAATTCATGGGAGTTTCCATTGAAATTTTTTTCATCTTGTTCAATCAATTTTAAATCTCAAAAGTTTTCAACCATATTTCAGATCTCCTTTTTTGTGAACATTACGTCGTTTTTGATTGGATTTGGGAGTTTTCCAAACGTACAAACGAAATGCAATGTGTACTGTGAACGAAAACGATAAAGTCTTTGCATGGAAAACTCTCAAAGTTAAACTTTTGCAATGTATCGTATCAAGCCTGATTCACAATGCAACGAAGAAACTCCTGCATGTTCCAAACATGCAACACATATGTTGCAGTTTTTAATTACGTCAGTGCCACAAGTACATGTGACATACAGGCCGTATACTCTTAGCCTTACAATTTCTTCGTGTAGAAGGGGTCAAGGAACAAAGCCGGCAAGTCATTTGTTTTTGACATCTAGAATTCAGCAGGCATATGAACACGTGAAAAAAAGGCCTTCAAAATAAGAATGACAGTTCTTGTTGACGTATGAAATTCCAAAACATAAAAAAATCTCATCGAATTGAAATCGAAAGCTGAAACTTTAAACCACGAAGAGTATAATAGAAACAAAATTCTTTACACATAGCCACTGCACTTTCGAAATACTAGATTTTCACAAAATAAGTCCATAATAAAGAAATCATAAAAATAAACCCTTCAAACTGATATGGTTGAAAGACAACCACACTTGCGTCGTCGAAACGCTTGTATAATTGTTCTTGGCGACATTGGCCGCAGTCCCCGCATGGAATACCATGCCAGCAGTCTCCTAGACGAAGGTTTCAACGTAGATATAATTGGTTATGTCGAAACAAAGCCGATTGATGCATTGCTCCTCTCAGGACCAAAGTGTAAAATCAACGAATTAACATCGGTTCCGGACACAAACCTTACACCAAAACTCAAATATATATTCAAGACAATTTGGCAAACCCTGAGTTTACTAATTGCCCTTGTCTCAATACGAAGACCGAATTTTCTTCTAGTCCAGAATCCACCTGCTATACCAACATTAGTTGTGTGCTACTTATACTGTACAGTTACACGCACTAAATTAATAATCGATTGGCACAATTTTACGTATAGTATTCTAGCATTAACTGCTGGTGAACAAAGTTTGATTGTTAAACTTGCCAAATGGGTAGAACATCGATTTGGAGCTAAGGCAAATGCACATTTTTGTGTGACAAAAGCAATGCAGGAAGATCTCAAATTGAACTGGAAAATCAGGTAAGATATTTTGATAGAAACAAAATTCCTTTACACCTTATGAACGCAAAAGTTGTGACAATTTAAATGCGTGTTACGGAAGCTAATCTTGTTCTTGTTTTAATCTTACATTTTGTTTAACGTAAAATATTTCCTAATGTGAGTTGGGTGCAAAAGAAACAAAACACTTATTGAGAGCTATCGGTTCAGTAGTGTTCAATATTTTTTTAAAGAAATAAAAACAACGCATATATATTTAAGTATGGTTATTAAAGTTTATAATGCTTGTTTTCATATAATGCATAGGTACATTTCTATGGTTGTTCGTAAAAACATGATAACTCCAAAAATTCATTTGCACATTCAAATCCACTTTACATCAAGCTAGACCCTAAACAGGTTAACCGATTATATTCAAATTTGAAATATAATTTCATAAGGACCATTTTCATAAATATTCAGAATTTAAAAAGATCGATGTAAAGTCGATGTGAAGACCCAAACTAATTTTTTTCTATCATGTTTCTACCGAACACCACAAAATTCTAGTATGGTGCCTAAATTGCGGGTTAGGTTTGAGGCTCGTGTCATTTAAACGCATACATTCCTTAGGATCAAGTTTGAATCTGAAATCAACATCTTATGTGATTTTCAAGAATAAGCGATTATAATCAATTTTATTTAAAAAAAAAAAAATATCAAACTGGGAAGAGCTTTCGAAACATAATACAAACAAAAGAATAAAGTACATACATAGGTAAATAGTAAATAATAAATCAACATTTTCAAAACCAATCTCTTTAGTTAAGATTATTTTTGTTTTGAATTATTTAATAATTTTAGGATTGAAAAGAAGTGTATGTATGTTCAATGGCACAATACGGTCGGAGTCACAACACATTAAATAAATTAAACCGTTAAGTTTTGAATGACGGGCTGAAAATAATTTGTGATCAATTGATTATTCTTTTACTATTTTTTACCATGCCTGAAGTTTAAAAAAAAAAACTGCGTATGAAAAAAAATTGTAGGCCGAAACGCAATCTTTTATTTTATATTAAAAAGAACATAAGATTTTCTAAGAACATGAACCAAGTTTTTTTTTGTAAATTTTGGACACTGACATTTTTTTAAAGTCGGAGTGGCATTTTTTTTAAAGTATACTGTGCATAACCACTAACTAATTTGAAGCAGTAAAGTTGAAATCTATAAACATAAAGCTATGTATCTACATATGTGCCTATATGAGGGGCGGATGGCGGATCAACTATAAAGCTAAGTAATCACGATTGGAAGATCTTTCAATATTGGCAGGCCTGTCAGAAGTCTTTCAATTGCTTCCAATTGAAAATTTTTTATCAAGTGAAATTTGTCTGTTTACACGGTCGGTTAATTTTATCCAAAAATCAGCCAATTTTTCGGTAGAAAATGTGTCATTATTGGAAGATCTTCAAATCGTGTACACTTGGCTTTAGATATAAAAGTGCAAAAATAGATCCATAAGCGAAAATAAAGCAATCCAATGAAGTTACTGAAAGATTTTGCAGTTTGGACAATATATATGTACATAATTTATATAAATTAAAGTAAATGTTGTGTATATCAAATAAGTATATGTGTACCATTTAATGAGGTATATTATTCTGAAAGGTCCTCCAATATTCTACTCTGGATCCGCAACTGCATATATGCATATCAATTTGTAAGCTGAAAAGTCGACAATCCCTTTATTTTACAAATTTTGTTTTAGATCAATGGATTCTCGTCGATTTTTTTTTTCTAGGCTAACGTAAACATTTTAGAATGAGCTACTGCTATTTTTTACTCCCTTTTCCTTAATTGACATTCAATTCTTTTTAAAGCCACGCAGTTGTCCTTTACGACCGTCCACCATCTCAATTCCATCCAATTGATTTAAGTCAAAAACACGAATTGTTTATGAAATTGTCTAAAGAATATCCACAGTTTCTACCAAAAAACTGTTTGGATTTTAAGGAGAATGGAGTGATTGAATCTACCGCACTTACCCAGAAACTCAGCAATGGCACAGTTCTCTACAAAAATAATCGTACAGCAATTTTAATATCGAGTACTAGTTGGACACCAGATGAAGATTTTGGAATACTACTTAAGGCATTGGAAGGCAAGAGATTTTTTTGTTACGATTTACATACAAATTTTATAACTACTTTATAAATTTACAGAATATGAAGTCACAGCGACAGAGAATCCTAGTTTGTATCCGGAACTGTTGTGTATAATTACGGGCAAGGGTCCACAAAAGCAGCAATATATAGATAAAATTACAGAATTAAAATGGCAAAAGGTGTCCATTATAACACCGTGGCTGGAAACCGAAGACTATCCAACGGCTGTAGCTTCAGCGGATTTGGGTGTTTGCTTGCATTGGAGCTCATCGGGATTGGATTTGCCAATGAAAGTTGTCGATATGTTCGGATGTGGTTTGCCTGTTTGTGCGATTAACTTTAAATGGTAAGACTTAGAAATAATAATTGTATTTAAACTATACATAAGTCATCATGTGGTTGATAAATCTTTTTAGTTTGAACGAATTAGTGATTCATGGACAGAATGGATTTGTTTTTGATAATCACCGCGAGCTGGCGGATCAGTTAAAATTTTGGTTTGAAAATTTTCCAAGCAATCCAAGCTTATTGGAATCGAAGGAAACTTTTAGAAGAAATTTACAAGAATTTCAATCACTTCGATGGCGTGAGAACTGGAGGCTGAATGCTTTGCCTGTTTTTAATTCATTTATATGAGTTATTGTTTTTTATTACACATTTATGTATTACTGTTTTGTAAACAGAATATTTTAAATTTTAAGAAAACGAAAATAAAAGATATGTACATACATCTGTACGGCTGAGTAGAACATGAATACAAATGAAGGAAATTAAATGCAAATAAATATATTTTATACCTTAGTTATATGAAAAAAGTTATTTTGGTGTGTATTTTTCTGAATTGAAATATGTAGAACAGAACTTAGTTAAAGGGTGCGACTGGCGGTCCTACTTAGACGTGAATCTTTAAGTTCTACAAGACCTAAAGCTTCTGTTAGCTGCTTAGACCTTTGTTAATATTTGTCATTGTCTTTTTTTGAGGTCCAATGAGTTGGAACATTGGGAAATTTATTATTCGGAGAAAGAAAGAACATTAAGAGCCAACAAATTAATTATGAGCTGAAAATATTGTTGCCGAATCTCATGATTTATTATGATTCTCATGGAATAATGAACTCATTAAAAATCTCAGGGCGGTTTTCCCTTAAAATTAATTTCGACACAGTAGTACCTTGTGGCATAATGATAAGTAGGTTGGACTGTCATGCAGAACGTCTGGGATCGATTCCCAGCCGCTACAGCTTAAAAAACCAAGAGGTACTGCCTCTTGCGAGGAACTAGCAAAATCCTCCAAGAGTATACTTGTCATGAATAAGTGCTTCTCATCTAGCCGTTCGGGCTTGGCAAAAAATTGAAGGTCTCCTCCATTCCAGCCAATAACACGCACACAGGAAGGTTGAGAGTTCTAAGTCAAAAGGCCCTGGTTCTACACAGCTGTTGGGATGCCAAATTACCTTTTTTTTAATTTCAAAACAAATCTGTATCTGTGGTAAAACCACCTTAATGTATTTTTGTAATTGAAAATCATGCTTTTATTTCCCTTAAGCGTCATAACACCTAACTCAGACTATACAAAGCAAAAATCACTTTTTAATATTTTATCCTCACCAAAGGTTGAGAAAAAATCAATCTGACTTTTTGTATTGCGCATGCCAAGGCCCACAAGAACTCATACTCATAATTTTTGGCTATTTTCATCAACTCATAAAATTAGTTTTCGTTCGGATCTTGGTCTAAAAAATGTAATCAGTAGGTACTAGCTCGAGTGGCTTCACGATAAGATACATTTTTCATTTTCTCCATCATGTGACTAATGTAGTTTTTGAAATAATGATTTGATTCAATTAGTAGGTATTGAAGCCTGTTTTTTAACTTTAGTTTTTTTTTTTTAATTTCTTTTATATGTTGACGGACTACATATTCTCTTATTTTTGGCTCACTATCACTCTGTTTCACCTGAAAACATTTTTTATAGATAAAATTACTCGTCTTTTTGAGAAACAGTACGAATTTACAAATGACATTTACTGTCATTGAAGATTTGAATATTGATAATTTAAAATCAATTGCAAAAATGCATTTTAAAAACGTCATAATTTGATACAACCAATTACAACATCTAGCACGGCATGCAAAAACCACTTAAGTCACATGACCTATATGTTGCTTAAGCGAGAAATGTCTATTACGAGGTTTTATTTGAAGAGGAATTAATGTATTGACTAACGTAATTTATACCTAGAATACGCATCTACCTTCGTTAAGCGTTTACAGCAAAAAAAAATATGACTGGTATGTGAAATGACCAATTCAATTATAAAAAAGTTTGAGCTCCACGTGGAAAAATCTTACGACCAGTAATGTACAAGCATAGGAAGAAGAAATCTACTACGAAGTAGAAAAACTACTCCGCTTCTTTAAAAAAAAAAAGTTATTCCGCCTTCCATCAACCACGTCCAACTATTTTCTGCAAATTGAAAGCGGCATAGGTACCATCACTTATTGTGTTCACACTCAAGCTGAAAATGAACTACTAAAGCACAAAGGTCTTGATTGAAGCAGAGGAGACATGACTTACAACGACTTTATTTTCACATTTTTAAAACAAAGTTGTTTATATTAACTGCCTTATTCTTAATCGGCAGATGGCTAAGTCATAATTGAATGTAAAATTTTTAAACAAATTATTGTTCTTTTATTTAAATAAAGAATCATAGATTTGAATACCTTGACCTTGACCGTTCCTGATTCACCACACTTCAAGTGTATAGCTATTGCTTTTAAATAACCACTACTCTCGAGCGCCGATGGTTACCATGGGAACAACACCGTACCTATGGTGTAAGAAATTTTTAGAAATTCATTATCTTATAAAGGAATTTATTTATCAAATGTGCAAAAATAAAAGTATACAAAAACATCTACTATGTACTACGAAATTATCCATAAATATAAATAATTAAATAAAAAGACTTGTGGGGAAAGCCGAGCAGACTAATGTCATTTAGTTTCAGGAGGTGCTAGACAGATATCACTATTATTTCTCAAACACTTTTCCAACTTATTCTTCTACAATCTTAGCTCTGCAATTTGGACATTCTTTAATATTTCGCATAAATAGATCCACTAGGCAGGTAGAATGGAACATGTGCCCACATCTTAGTGGCTGCGCATTTTCCAAATTCATTGACTCCAAGCAAATTGAGCATTTTTCCAAATTCGAAAAACTTTAGGAAACATAAAATGTTAGTTTATACTAAAATTATATAATACATTATTTTGTTTTATAATGATGCTTACACTTCTTCTTTTGTGTGGCACCTGAATCTATCATATTCATTTTCTTGTCTCCGACTTCTTGTTCTTGTGTCGTCGTGTTGTGAGTGTTGATCATTTGTTTGTTGCATCATTTTTAGCATTAATAATGCCAATGCAAAACCACCAATTAGTGGTATTGATAATCCCATAAGATACGCAGGGATTCCCATTTTGATAAAATGAATAAATGAAAATAAAATTGAAAACTTAAGAATATAAACAGAAAGTAGCTATTTCGCCTTTCAGTTTTTTTAGCAACAAATAAACCAAAGATACTGTATTAAATAGATAGGGAAATTCGGCTGCCTTTTCGCACTTTTCCCTTTGCAAAGTTACAGCAAAAATAACAAGTTTTACTAAAGTATTCGCGCTGAATCATATTTTTAGCAAAGTGTGCGTGATAAAATCAGCTGGGATCATGTGTATGTGAACACAACGGTTACGTGTTGTTCGATTTCACATAAAGGCGCGTTCGGCTGCATATCCAAAGTGATCCGAATTTGTTTGTGGCGTTAATAGGCTCTAATTTTAAATAAATTAAATAATTTTGACAATTGAATTTTATATTTGATAGAAAATTTCGGCAGCCGTTTTAACTTTTACCGGGTGTACCGGGTGGAGTGAAATTTGCGGGCACACTCATAAAAGTTATATTGTATGCCGATGATTTGGTTATATTAGCTGATAACCCAGCAACTCGACAACTAATCAACAACAAGCTTTCCATATACTGCACACGCTCATAAATAAACAATGTAAAGATGGGAAACTTTCGTACGTTTCACCCTCCAAAACCCATTTGTTTACATTGTTGTTTTTGTAATCCGACTCCGTGTCGATGAATAGATGTGAATTGCAACAACAACTTAACGCGGTGAATTTGATTTGTTTTGACAGACCAATTTTTTTTCCAAACTCTTGATATCATGTTTTTTTTATTTTAGTGCATCTGCCATTCTGCATCATTGTCTTATTTATCGTTTTTTATTAAATAATAACAACAAATATTTAGTTGTGCCAGAAATTTTAAGTAATATTTTTAATTGTATCAAAAATTTCCGGCAACCAAATTTCCATTGAATTCAAGAATTCATAAACGTCGTGACATTTCTAAATTCACCTCAGGGGATGTGTTCTAAAAATTCTTGTTTTGAGGGTGCAAACACACTTTATTTAATGGAATATTATTGAAAGGTACGACTGCACCATCAATATGTTTACCTAAATATATTTCTTTAAAACAGATTCTAGCCGAATGGTTTGCCGTTCCAATTAAATTGAGTTGTTAAATATAGAAATCGCTAATTGGCCAATATTGGTAAGTTAGATGCATTTAACCAAATTCTGTGACTTACTTACTTCAAATTTAATCTAATGTGAACAAACTGGCCCTGATTCTCCACTATCACTTACTTGGCCTTAACCATCATTTAACCTAAGTTCATCCAATTTTAACTCATCGATTTGGTAAATTAAAATTAATGAACCATTGATTAAAATTTGAACATATTTTGATAAAATGTGCAATTTTTGTTTACCTAGTTACATAATTAAGGCTCTCCCAAACCAACGCGAATGCGGAGCAACGACGAATTTTTGTTGTTGTTTAGCGTTATGAATTTGTCATATTTTTTGCTGTTGTGCGAATCACTCCGCATTCGCGTTGGTTTGGGAGAATTTTTAAGCAAAAAGAAAATTCAATACATATGATATCATTAGTTGTGTTTTTTGTAACTCAAAATAATTCTGTCTAAAAAACAAGACAACAAAACAAAGCAATTTACTAGTCAAATACAACAACAAAAATAATAGTTCAGAATTAAGGTAGAACTAGAATAGGTGGAAGCCAACGTAGTGGTCGTAGGAAACCGGGCGAAAGTAATCCATATGATGCGCACATAATTGCGAAGTGGTATTCTTCGTTTAGTTTTCGTTAACTTCTCCCGTCAGACGGGAGAGTGCTCACCATGGTGCAAGCGACCTAAAAGAATTTGGTGCTTGGTGCATAGTTTTCCAGTCTTTTTTTTTTTTGTTCAATGTATGAGTGAAACAAAATCTTAAATCACTGTGCTGTAAATAAGTAAAAAAAAAATTACATTGAACAAATAATAATTAAATGTTTGTTGGTTATATAAAATGGCAAACCAAGGCAAATGTTGAAATGTCCCGATGTCGTTTTTTTCCCCAAAGTGCATATGGACATGCAAAAAACGTAGCTATTAATATCCAGACTAATTTTGATAGTTCGTTTCTGTGAAGATCATAAATCTGTGGAAGTATTCCAGTAAGAAATACAAATTTAATAGGATTTTCACAACAAACCCCAAAACCAGTTTTCGGCAAAAACTTTTCAAAAAATCAAAAACCATTCACACCAAACATTACACTATACGTTTTCGTTTGACATTAAAGTTTTTCTTTCACCAACCACTTACAATAAGTAAGTAAAATGGTGATTATTTATAGAAATATGATCCATAAAAAAGCATCCAATCAGTTTCTTTTTTGACATTTTACTAGGCACTGAACTTTTTAAAAGGTACGTTTGTTTTGTTTATCTCTGAATTCCAACAAGTTTTCGACTGGTTTTATATAAAACTTGTCTTTTACAAAAACCTGAAGCTCAAAAAAATGTATGTGAAACCTTGTGTCTTTGATTAGGTTTTTCTCCAATGCCGATATTTTCTCGAAAACCGCGTTTTGAGTTCGGTGTAAAAAGGCTAACATATGTACTATGAAATTTCATATTTCACAAACAAATTTCCTCCCACTATGGTTCAATTAACATGCATTTATTTATTCAATTATTTATTACTACCAATATGTCTTTTATTATCTTAGAACGCTTTGAATTTAGGTAGCCAATGCAATTTTAAAATAAAATTATATATTGGGAAGTGAGCACTTAAAAATTCACTTCACCTGCTTTTATACTTTATGAACATGTCCATTGGGTTTTTAAAATAACTGACAAATTTAAAAAAAACCGACGATTTGTGGTGAAAATCATTAAGTTGCATTAGTGCTAGTGTGGTAAAGGTTACTAGTGCAACTTTATGACATTCACCACGGTCGGAGCTTGTAGGCAAATCAGTTTGACAGCCGAAGATTCCCATCTTCAAGGCCTAGTGACTTAATCCTCTTAACCATTCCTGTGCGCGTATTTTTCAATCAGGCCAAAAAGTTATAGCAAAACATGCCCACATACACAACATGAACATGTGCACACAAATGCAGACGAAGATGCCATAACCAAGATGAACAAGTTCGTCTTTACTATAATCTTGATCTTGATTTCTATGTTTTACCATAATCTTGATTTTATCAAGAAGCTCTTGATTTTTGTCTTACCTCTCTATCCAACAAACGAAGCTTTTATATTTTACATCCATTTCTTTATCAAGAAATGAAATCAAGATTCATGTAAATCCACCATAGTACATTTATTTGCAAATCCCATAGCGTGTGTGGTTCTCCACCAGCCGTTGTGCCACCAAATTAATTTTTTTTTTTTAGATGTCCGTGCAAAGCAATTATTGAACAAACGTTAAAAAACCGAAAAATTTTGTTAAATTAAATTAGGTATTGAATGAAAATACAAACTATTATCGACTGAATCTTTATCTACAAACAAAATAAGAAAATAACAAAAACATATGTTTTTGACAGCCAAGCAGACTATAGCATATTATAGTAATTAAAAAAGAGTTACCACCCTTGTACTCTGTCACACGTTCATATTTTGTCACTATATCTGACCCGCTCTACTTTTCTTGAAGATCAAGATCAAGATACAAGTAAATCCACAATTGAGAGGAAGCATCTTTGTATCAAAGGAAGTGCGTTCTTTTTATTATTCAAAGCTAGCTTTGTTAACTTTCAGCGTTCATTATTTCCAAAATGTTACTTTTGAATTGCAATTATTTTTATTGAGTGATTATTTTCAATTTGAGTCTTTCTATTGTTGATTTTAATTTTTGAAATTGATTTCTGATACGTTTTTATTACAATTGATACTTCATATGATATATTAATTTTTCTCGGTGAAACATTTATAATGTAATTTAAGCGTATCATATAGCAAAAAGGCGAGGTTTTCTTTGTTTGATGATTCGATTTTATGCAAATATAAACTTGTCTCTATTATCAATTTTTAGGTCAGTTATAACACTTTAATTTGGATTGACAATATCAACAATATTGAAGATTGTTTATTTCCAAAAGGAAATTAACAGAACTGATATTTTCAACAATTATATTTTAAGTTCTTTGTTTGACAAATTAGGAATAGCTCATATTTGTAAGAAAAAAAGAACGGTCAATTGATGGGTTGCTCTTGGGTAATTGAAAGGAAACTTAAATCCAGCCATTTTTGTTCTGTTATTAATTTTAATGGCTTCAGAAAAAAAAAGGATTGTTTATTTATTGTTTTTAATTATGTATATTTAAACATTAATACTTAAGATTTTAAATGGATAAAATGCTACAAAATATAAGTGCCCTATTACACGACGACTCTAGAGTCATGAATTTTTTCGAAATTCAATGAGTGCGAACGAGAAAAAATATCTGATCTCACCTTCACACTCATTGAATTTCGAAAAAAATCATGACTCTAAAGTCTTCGTGTAGTAGGGCACTTAGTAGTGAATAATAATTTCTTCAGAAAAATCTTAAAATCTTCATACTGAAAGTCGTTTTGATAAACAGCGTTTCTACATTATTTAAAAAATCGTTTCGGTTCAATATATTATTCCTTATTTCACGCAATCAAACTCCATACATCTTTCACTTACACAAGAAAGAATCTTTCGTGTTGAAGCCAAGTATTATTATTGATTGTGTGAAATCTCTTTTCTCTTTCTTTCACACACAGTAAGAAGACAATAGGCGTTTTCCTTTGGTGGTTGCGAAGTACTTGCAAGTACTTTGCCAGGTTTTTTCAATGGAACACATCAAACTGCTTTCCCATATAAAATGTATCTACTCGCCATGAAAGCATGTGCAGTTGATAGTACTAGATTAGGGTTTTCATCTACCCACAAGTACTTTGCCACCTCCAAAGGAAAACGGCTAATGTAGACACGCCCTAGTAGGGGTACGTATGTGGAGGCCCAATTATGTCCGGGAAATAGTTCTTGGCATCACTTTATTAATTCCTCTACTACACTGCTGAATAACCACTTCAGCAAAACTGGCGGAGTTCATTTAAAAATTGAATTCCAACGCCAACAGAAATAAGGCGAAAATTAAAGCGTCGTTTAAGTTTTATGGATATTTAGTTTGTTTTTAAAATTAATTTTATGAGAGTTAATTAATAAAACAATTGATAATTTATAAGAAAGAAAATATTAATGCATTTGACCGAAATGTAATTTGCAAATACAATACAAACAAAAAAAGTCAAGTTGATTTGATTTGAACTGTGAAACCTTAATATCTACAGAGAAATTGCTAAAAAAATGTCTCTAGAAGGCGCAAAACTAATTTGCCTAAACGCCGATGATAATGGACAATTTGAAACAATTCCTGCCAATGGCAAAACATTTAAATTTGGCTACTATATGGACTGTGATGTTGTCCTTGAGCATCCCGACGCTATGGGACTACAGTGTGTTATTAATTGTGATGCTTTTGGAAGGGTAAATTCATTATTCCCTTATTGTTTTTGCGTGTTATTATTCGTTTTGTATCCTAAGGTAACTATTGAAAATCGCTGTAGTGATCACCCCATTACGCTAGATGGAAAAACATTGATAAAAATGCGTCCACTTCTTCATAACACAGAAATTTGCATTATGGATAAAAAGTATTTGTGGCAATTCGATGGCAACCCTAAACCAAAGGGATTTCAAATGGAAGATATCAATGATTTTACAACACCATCTAAGCAAACAAATAAACCCCAACAACCGCCCAATTCTGAACCAGCTCAAAAGGTAAAATTGCAAGATCACAAAACTATCAAAACTTGGATAGTAAAATATTTTTTTTTTATTTGTTTTAGTGGCGTAGACCGTTGCAGACCCGACTAACAATCCACAGGTAAGAAGAATTTTATTTATTTTTATGGAAATGTGAATGGTAGCTCTAAATATGTACACTCAATCTGCATTTTGATCTTAATCCTTAAATCCAATGGATTTGCTCTATCGGTAATGTCAACCATTTTCAAAATTGAAAGTACTTTAACATTTTCTGACCCATATCATTGGAAATTTCTTAATGAGTATACTATTTTTTTACTGAGGGTTTTGTTCTTAAATGAAAATCCTTATGAATGCACTTATGCTGCGACGAATGCATCATGTGTATTATTTTACAAAAAGGAAAATTAATTGAGATGTAATAATTTTATTAAATAAATGAAACTGCTATAACATTTCCTGAGCAAGATTTCATTCATTGAGACCTTTTATATAATCTCACCCAACTTGTGCAGGAAAAGAGTTATAGCTAAGTGCAGGGCAACAGTTATTGGACTATTACACTTTCCCTGCACGATATAGCTACATACTTTGAGAGAGAAAAAATAAAAAGAACCAAAATCCCATTCAAACTCGTACGGGAAAAGAATTTTCTCACGTAAAGGTAGTGTTAATGACCGGGGCCAAACAGTGGGGATCAACTTTTGATTAAGGTGATTTGAACATAAATGCATGCGTTTTCCAACAACAATCTATTTTTTGTTGCCGAAAATTGTTCAATCTAAATTTTTACATTTGGAATATTTTTCTCTCGAATTTCTGTTCATTTAAATAAATTTCGCGGCAATCTTTGGAAGGAAATCTATTTGCCATAGATATAAAGTGGACTGCAAGTGCTTTGGCGAAGTAAGTGAGTAGATTTAATGTGTCCCAAACGAAATTGGATCTAGGTTTTTTTTGTTTTTTAGTATATAGTGTATTAATGTGTATGACAACTATTTTCCTCATAAAAAATTCAGATTCAGATTTATTTTATTACAACTTTATTTAGTTCTATATACATAAAGGGTGATTTTTTAAGAGGTTTAGAACTTAAAAAAAAAAAATACAAAAAATTCGAAAAAATGAATGAAATATTTATTTGAATCGATAGTTTGAATCTTTCAATTTAATGTTTAAAGATAATTTCATGCAAATTGACTGCGGCTGCGTCTCAGGTAGCCCATCCGCTGAGTCCAATTTTGGCATACTCTTTCACACATATCGGCCGGTATCTCACGAATGAATGCATGGATGTTGGCTTCCAGTGCGTCAATCGAAGCGGGCTTGTCCCTATAGACATTAGCCTTGACATACCCCCACAAAAAATAATCTAATGGTGTCAAATCGCACGATCTAGGCGGCCAATTGACCGGCCCCAAACGTGAAATTAACTGTTCACCAAACTCGCCTCGCAATTGCGCCATTGTTTCGCGTGCTGTGTAGCATGGGGCACCGTCTTGTTGAAACCACATATCATGCAAGTCAAGAACTTCCATTTCGGGCAAAAAAAAGTTTGTTATCATCGCTCGGTAGCGTTCACCATTGACAGTAACGCTGCGATTCGCATCATCTTTGAAGAAATATGGCCCAATAATGCCGCCGGCCCATAAACCGCACCAAACAGTGGCTTTTTCGGGATGCATTGGTAGCGGTTGCAATGCTTCTGGCTGATCTTCACTCCAAATGCGGCAATTATGCTTATTTACGTACCCATTCAACCAAAAATGAGCCTCATCGCTGAACACAATTTTTCGATAAAAAAGCGGATCCTCGGCCAGCTTTCCAAGAGCCCATTCACCAAAAATTTGCAAGCGTTGTTCATTTGTAAGACGTTCCATGGTTAAATTGCAAACCAAACTGAAGCTGTTTGACAGTGACACAAGGTACTAAACACACGTCAGCTGTCAAAACCAGTGTTGCCAAAACCAAACCAGCTAAAAACTCACCCGTTACATAGCAAAAAATGAAAATGTTCATTTGTGCTAAACCTAAGATCTCTCTAAGTTCCTTACCGATTGATTTGATATTTTGACATAATGTATAATTGGAATAGGGGAATGTTGTCACATACTTTTTATTTCCAAAAATCCAATGAGTTAGAGGTAAAAGAGGTAAAATCTACATTTATAACTTAGCTATCTGAATTAGAGTTTTAGAACAACATTTCTTAGCTATAAATTTCTCAGTTTTGATATCAGAATACTGAAGAGAAGTATTTGAATTTAGGTTGTCAATTTAATTTGTGAATACTATCCATTGGAATCAGTGACCTGCCACTGTGCGAATGAATGCAACAGGCTGATATAGAATTATAGATGTTGTTGAAGAAAATCATATCAGAGAAGAACCGGACTCCGTGCTCCTCATAAATCATGTATGTATGTAAATACACTTGCGTTTCGGTTCAACCCTGCTGATGAATAAAGTTTTATCACTAAACATGCCAGCTTCATTATTTTTTTTACAAGACGTGTCCGAGATCGTAGTCCGAGCATGGATCATGTCCAATACATTTTTTTGTGAGATTTCGGATCACCTTTTATTTTTTGACCTGTTACATAGATTATATTATCTCTTTCCTTTTTATTTTTCAAACAAGTAGGTATGTACATGCCGGTCATTTAAATTTATTCAATCATTTGACTAATCTTCTCCCTTAATATTTTTTAGACGTACCCCTCTTTGTTTTACATAACTATATACTTTACACTAACTTTCAGACAAAACCGATTAGGAAAATGCACTGTTATTTTGAAATGCTACTTTCATCATATATTAACTACATATTTTACATGTGTAAATAAACTATCAGATTATTTTTGGCCCACTTGAATAGGTTCACTGCCAATAATTTAAGTTTACGTCAAACTGAGTTAGCAAATCGTCCATTTTTGTTTGGCAAGCGTTTGTTTTGGTTTTAAACGATTGGTTTTAAAACTAGTTTCGGAAAGCTTTATAAAGGATGAAAAAGGTTAATTCAAAGCGCAGGACAAAAATGATAGAAAACAAAAATAGTAAGAATTAATTCGCAAAATGAGTATGTCCATGGGAAAATATTAAAAAGAAATTATTAAAAGTGACTACGAAAGCAGGTAGATGAACCAACATCAGTTAACTGGATCTTGGCTATGGTAAAGTAGATTAGATTAAATTAGATAAGATTTTTATTCAAACTAAATACAATTTTACATTTCATTGATTATGGTTTACATCTTGAATACATGCAGACTTGGCAGATCATGCCGTCAGCCTGAGTGGCTTCAATACAATTATTTACTTATGTGATTAAAGTAAGTAAGTAAATATTCGTGTTGTACAAATATGTACATGAATTGTCAGGATTTTAATTTGAAATTTAGCAACCAAATTTAAATTACAACCAGTTGAATATATTTTCAGATTCGAATTTTAATAAAAGACTTTCAGTTTAGCTTAAACGAAGATATCAAATATTAAAAGCATTCATTAATTATTTAGAAACTGAGCAATCAAATTTGAATTAAAACCAGTTAAACAAATTTTCAGATTCGAATATTAAGACTTGAGTTTAGCTAAAACGAATATACAAAATACTAAAAGCATTCATTAGTTATTTTTAAACGATACAACGAAGCATAGCTGCATCCAATTGGATCTATTCAGCAAGTTGAATATTTCATTCTTTTCCAGAAGTTTTTATTTCCAAAGTGGCTTCTTCTTGCTTCCTTTAAAACAGGGCATATACCAAGAAAATGACCAATATTTTTCCTTACTCGAAGATTGCATAGGCTGCAGATTTTAACCAAATCGTTTATATATGGCCTAAAGTTAGCTGTAGCATTTCTCCTCATACTTTAAAAATCGTTCCAATAGCTTCACTTGACAGGCTAGCGTTGAAGTAGTTTAGGTTACTGAGATTGTAGTTGACTGACACAAAAGTTTCTCTCTGTTGACGATCTTGCTTTTTCAATAAATGTAAACTTTCATTTCACTTGGATTATTTCGTATAGGAGTTTTCGTAACTGTTGAGCATTGTTTACTTCGACATTAAATGTTAAACCACAGTCCGCCGTCAATCTTAACCAATCCAATGTTAAACCACAGTCCGCCGTCAATCTTAACCAATCCTCATACCAGATTTTCTTGTACTGAGTTGCATAAAGCCAGATCTGTTTTGGAATCCTTGAATTATGCATTTCTGTAATTTTAACGACATAGTCTGCATTTAGTTTTAAAGTTGAGACGAAAAGAGTTGGAAGTCCTGTTTCTAGGTAGTACATGCATTTGGGGGTGTAACTCGGCAGATGAAATATTTTCCTTAAGAAGAAACAGCTAATTGTCCACAAAGTAAAATTTTCTAAGACCCCAGGCCTGCGCTTCATAAAAAGGAATCAATCTTGCAGAAGCATTAAAAGCTTTATACTTTGTTTCTATTGAGATACGTTTATTATAAAATATTTTCTTCCACCAATTGGTGCAAATAGCAGACCTAGCACTGTTTGCTTTAAGTTTGAGGTGCTTTTCTAAATTCAAACTATATGTGAATAGTATTCCCAAATATGCGTATTCCTCGACTATCTCCAAAGGGTTTCCATCGAATTTCCAGATTTCTTCTCTCGAAACTCTTACCCTTCCGTTTTGAAAAACCATTATTTTTGATTTTTGAGTATTTACTTCTAAGCTATCTTACAATAATCTACCAGTTCGTTGATCATCAAATGTAAAGACAAAGGAGACTCAGATCAAATCACGATATCATCGGCATATACTATGATTTTTATTATATTGTTTCCAATCCTTACGCCACAAGGCAAATACTCGACGAGATCATCAAGAAACAAAGCGAAAAGCAGGGGGCTTAGGTTACATCCCTGCCTTACTCCTCTGTTAATATCAAACTTAAGGGAAGCTCCTTGACTGTTTACACCTGAGCACTCGTTTCTTGATATAGTTTTTCTAAAGTTGAAACGAACCTAGATGACACTCCCAAGTATATATATAAAGGGTTTTTCAACAGGGACGCTACAAAAGTAAGGTCTATGGTCTATGCCAACAAGCCAGCAACGATTGATGAACTTCGTACGAATATCGAACGTGAAATTGCAGCAGTATCGGCCGATTTATGCTTGAAAACCGTCGAAAATTGGGTTCAGCGTCTGGACTTCTGCAAGCGTGCCCGTGGTGGCCATGCAAAAGAAATCGAGTTCCATACATAATGACATCGAACGTACTTTCACAGGAATAAAGAATTTCATTGATATCCAAAACCGTTTTTGTTTTATTTAAAAAAAAAACTTTTGTAGCGCTCATATTGAAAAACCCGATATATTCTGTAAGCCGAATTCAGGAAAGAAATTCCTGTGTGGCGAATTCTTTTACTTCGCATAAATGAACGAAGACTTAATAGTAGATGTATCTAGAAAAATGGAGAATCCTGTGTAGGTCAATCCAACCTGCTTCAACATTGATTGCTTTTATTATGTTATATAAAAAGGACTCAAAAATGGAATTTGAGTGTGCCCAGCTAATATTCTGTGCAGAAAATAATTGAAAACGTCGTGGCGTTAAACACGCAACTTGCCGCATCACATGTCAGTCTCCGAATTTTTAGAGAACAATCGACAATAGGATGTTCATATATGCATTAATAATTCAGAGGCTAGCAAAACTTCATATCCCAATTAAATTCGTGAATTGTTTGCATTCATTGAAGACAAAAAAATGTATAATTTTTTATTTGATGATTTTTTATTTTATGAAAGAAAGTTGTTGGTGGCCCAGCGAAGCGGGCGGTTGTCAGCCAGTATCTACTAGAGTAAATATCGGTATTACAATAGAATAAGGATATTTAAATTATGCTACTAGCTAGAGTGACATTTGATATTATTAATAAGAAAAGAAAAGATAGTACATTTGATTCTATGAATATTTAAGTGCATTTCGAATTAAAAATTTAATTCCAGTTTAAGAGAAATAAAGAAGAGTTTAAAATATAAAAGAGAAGCTTATAATATAACTATAATATGTTTATAACCTTTAAGTAAAAAAAAGAAGAAAAATAAAGAAATATCATCATCATCTACAAAATCAAGGGGTTTCAAGATACTGTCATTCTTAAAGAAAAAGGGAGAGAGTTCCAAAATTAAATTGCATTTTCATAAATCTTTCCATACAGGACCGAACCATCCAATCCATTTGGCTCGGTTGGATTTCAGATTGACTAAAAATCCAAATGGATCGGGACCATTTCGCAGTTGCCACTTGACTGTAAAGTCAGGAAATTTCGAAAGTGGTTAGGGAAAATTTTGTCAATACTAATTTTGTCTTACATTTTTTCCTTGAACTCAGACCTAGTTTTAAGAAACGTTCATTTTTTCTCATCGACTCGAGGAAAAAGTTCAATCCATCTGGTCCAATGAAATTAAACATTTTTTAATCAGAGGCAACTACTTTACGATACTTCAACTATCAACTTTGGCATATGAATTTAACAAAACTGCAAATTAAAAATGTTCTCTGAAGTGTAGAAAAATTCCCACTCAACCTATATAGTTTCCTTTTTTGTATAATTGAAGTCGAAGCGATAGTTACGATCCTCTTGCGGATGTTGTACGCTTTTGGCATCGCTTTCTCAACCGCACTGCATGAGCTTTCTTTCTACTTTTTACAATAATTTTTGGGTTTTATGAAATGAAAGCCAAATGAAGCCGTGAAAGGTGTGACACTCAGCCAGTTCAAAGCAAAAGTAAAATGTGCAATTTTCCAAAATTGCAAAACTTTAAACACGGGTTTTTTTTTGTATAAAATGTGGGTTGAAGATTTATTTCTACTTTTACCTTGATATCTGAGAAATATTCAGCCTTATTATGATTTTCACGTAAACAACATTCAACGGGTAAGGTTGACATTTCACCTTGTGTTAGTTTCAACCGAAAAGCGACAATTTCCTTTTCTTTTCATTTCGGTCGAAATGTTTCGTAATTCATAGCTTAAATTGTCACTCATCGACGGCGAGTGAAAGAAAACAGAGTTATGGTATCTTTTGTTTTTTGTTTATTTTAGGCCATGAGGCGAAACTCATAGTAGCTTAAAAAATCCCGGGGGTACAAAATTTATCGGGTGAAATATTTTCCACATAAAACTCATAATAAGACTGACTAGGTCTTTATATTAAATACTCGAAACCCTAGAGTCGGTTTAAAATTCCCGAAAATCATAAAAATATACGCATTTTCAGCTGCGTATTTGATATTGTTTGGTATTGATGTGTGAGTTTGATTTATTTATTGCCAAAAATCTTTCAGCTTTATAATTGCATCTAGATCATTAAGATAATATGTTTGCATATATGCAAGAACCAAAACAGTGGAGCGACAATTTTTAACGATTTCAAATGCAATGACACATACGAGTTGCTGTTGTTAAATACATTTTATTTATGATGTTGATACATTTACCTACATTGATAGATGATTGGACTTTTGGGTCGCTAATCATCAAATCTTGTCATCCAAAAACTATTTTTTTTTATTTGGTCAGAGAAAACTTGAAAAATGGTCATAAATAGTGGCAACTATACATTTGGCTCTGTCGTTCAGTAACAAGAAATGAGTAGCGAATTTATAAGAGAACACAAGATCTATTTGATCGCGAAAAATTAATTTTACGAGTATTAAATAAATATTCCGGTTGGCGGAATTGTAGGACAATATGAAGCATTGTTAATGCCCCTTATTTGAAAAGATTTTCAAGGGTAATTCCAAACAATGATTTGGAAGAGAGGGAGACCATATCTCCACATCATCTTATTCCATACACATTATGCGCGCCATTCAAATACACCAAGTGGAAATTATTATGTAGCTGAACATTGTCTACATACATATACACGAAAGCAAATCATTAATATTTATATTTGATTATTCAAAAGCCTTTCCGAAACTTTCGAAAGAAAGCCCTCAAAGGCTGATATATCACGATACATTAGGGTGGCCCTTATGTTAGGTTTTTTTTTGAAATTCTGAGATGGATAGGCATCAAATGGTTCTACATAGAAACAAAAATTTTCCTAATTTTTTCAGATTTTTATTTCACCCCCTGGTCTCCCTATTTTCACTTTAAGGTACTAACTATAGGGTTAGGGTGATTCTTAAAAAAAGGCGAAAAAAACAATCTGAGGGTATAGATTATATTTAGACGAGAAAAAAATAGTATCGGAGGGGGGTCTATTTTCCCCCGTTTAGGCGGGAGTGGTAATTTTACCTGCGCACTGAGATTTTTATTTGCGATATAAGTACATACTATAGACAAATTTTTGGATTCGTGCAAAAAAAAGTCCGAGAAAAAAATCAAACATGACATTACGATGATAGATAACACAAAAAATTGGGTAGCACAATTCTGTCTGTCCTTATATCGACCTACAGCCTAAACCAATAAAGCAATTTTCCTCAAATTTTGAACTTAAAGTTTTTTTGTAACTCTCCAGAGGAATAACTGAAATTTTTTTAACACCAAAAATACCGGTACTTGCCCTACAACCGTACATGAAAAGCTTTAAAATGTTTGAAAAGTCAATATTTCAAAAATGAGTTGATGAATTTTTTTTGAAACTAGGTTTAAAAATGTATTTAAGTACATTCTCAAAATTGGCATACCAAAACTTTTTTTTAAATGTTATTAAAATTTTATATAAAAACGATTTTAAACTTTTTTTGTACATATTCATATTTTTTCAAGTAATCAAATATAATACTTTTTTTTGAGCTCTTAGTTTTTTAACTAGTTGTTTATACAATTAAAAGAACGATTTAAATGCTTTTTTATATATTTTTTTTTTATAATTCTTTTCATATTTTAAATTTTCTTAATTCCAAGCAACTTAAACATAAGTACGTGCGATCCAGTCGTGCATTTATATTAATATTCTTTCTCGCCAAAACCACATTTTCGTTTGGCAGCCAAACTAATTTTTTGGTGATGTGCAAATTAGAAAACAATAAATAAAAAGAAAATAAGGACGAAATTTTTAGAAAAATGTAAATAAATTGAACTTTCTATAATTGTTCATTCAATTATTTTTCATTCAATTCATAAATTTGACAAGCTTTCACCATTGAATAATTATATATAGAAGTTTTTTTTTTTTATTATCCGATGGAAATCTTCAAAAGACACTCTTTAAGAATCAGTACCGAGTAGTGTGTGGGACTCTTACCGCACTAAAACCACCGGTGAATCAGGACAATCTATGAAAGATCGACAAATAATTTTTCTTTCTTAATTTATAAACCGCATTGTGGGAAGTTCAAGTTATAACACTTTCCCATAGCTTTTAGACCATCAGCTCATGAGGCTTGGTTCTTCTTTATCTCCGAACATTGTCTCGTACATTTAAGACGGTCTCCATTTCGGAGTTGGTATGACTTTGCAGTCGCTGATTGTGTGATACAGCGTGTTTTTTAACTACTTCTGTAACCATTTCAATTTGAAGGTCACGATGTAGATCGCTATTTCTTATATACCATTTATTATTCCGCGAAGGACCTTGCTTTGGAATTTTTGGATGGGTTTAGCATTCGTTTTCTTTGTACAGCCCCATAGTTGGATGCCATATGTCCAAATGGATTTCAGTACTTGCTTATATAACATTAGTTTGTTCTGGATAGATATTTCAAAGTTATTTCCTAGTAACCAGTACATTTGTCTGTACTTCAAGTTTAGTTCTTCTCTTTTTGATGTGCTCTTTCCATTTAAGCTTTGCATCCAAAGTCATTCCAAGGTATTTGGCAGTATTGGAGTAAGGTACTGCTGTACTGTTTATAAGAATTGGAACATTGTTTATTTTTTGTTTGTAAAGTTTATATGCGTCGATTTTGTTTCATTTAATTTGATTCGCCATTTTTGCGTCCAACCACTAACTTTATCGACTGCATTTTGCAGTTTTTGTGTAGCCTTCGTAACGGATTTATCTGGCACCAATATTGCAGTATCATTAGCAAAGGTGGCCATGATAGCGTTGATGTTCACTTTATTATCCTTTGTATATAACAGATACAGGGTTGGTCCTAGGACACTTCCTTGTGGTACACCGGCTTCAATTTTCTTTAGTTCCGAGTAATTTTGGTCGTACCGTACTCTAAAGAGTCTGTTCGTAACGTAGGATTTCAGTATTTCGTAGTACTGCCTGGGAAGATCCCTATGCAGTTTGTACTCAAGTCCCAAGTGCCAGATGAGAGGGAAAATTGAATTTTTTTTAACACCAAAAATATCGGTACTTGCCCTACAACCGTACATGAAAAGCTTTTTTATTTCGAAAACAGCTATAAAGATTTTGATAAAAAAAAATCAGTGTATTATTGTAGGTATGGTGTACTTTTTGGTAAAAAAAAATTACCGAAAACCGTTATTAACGGTACCTGCCATATAACGCTTTTTTTAATTTTCTATTTACTCATCAACGGCTTAAACATAGTCAAAACTCAAAATTCAGTCAAAATTTGTATGCAAAATCTTTTTTAATATGTTAATAATATTGCATATTAAAATTTTGAAAAAAAAAATTAATTTTGGATTTTTAAAAAATATTTTTAAAAAATGTTTTAAATGTTTGTATGTATGTGTTTAAGGAAATTAAATAATTTGATGATTTTGTTATTTATGTTAGGTCTTGGGTGGAGGGTTTAATTTGGTTAAGTTTCTGCTGGAAGCTTAGGTAAGAGATTTCGGCTATGAGATGGATGGATAGATGTTTATAATGTTTTGTCCAAGAGCTCGTCCGTCAATCCTGTCTTTGATATCACTACATTTTTTCCTCTGTGGTTATATGCGCATGTCAGGCTAATGTTACCAAGTCGTGAGGTTCTCGCTCACATTATTAAATCTCAAGACCTCTAAGTATGTTTCCACAAAATCGACGCTACAGTTGCCGTAGTATGTATGTATGTACAATGTACATCTACTTACATTTAAGTTTCATAATTTTCTTTTATCGTGGGTAAAAGATGAATTGCTTTTTGATGGGAACATATCGTTCATTAAAAAGAACAGCGTCATAACAAAAAAATTGCTGTTTCGAGATACATAAATGTGATTATGTGATATAATAAAAGTGCATTTTGCTGGTCAAAGAATCGAGATATTGCTGCCAGGTTGCTACCATGTAGTTTGTACTGATGCAAATAGTACGGCCGCAACATTTGGAGCAGTATAAAACACTTTAAGCAAAACTTTCACCAGCTCTTCGTCTATCAATAAAGAACAAAATCTTTCTTAATGTTAAAACTCTTTTTTCAATATCTAATTTATGAGGGCTGGTCAAAAAGTCGCTGAAAATTTATACTCCAAATCCAAATATTGGATTGTCATGAAGTATATTCAAATTGAATGACCTGAAATTTTAATTTATATTTATGCAATAGTTTTGTTTTTATAGCGGTTTTATCAGAAGCGGTTGTAAAGTTTTCAACAAAGTGCAAAAATTTGAATTTCGAGGGCTGATAAAACATTATTTTTCGCGAAAAAAAAACCAATTCGGAAATAAGACAAAAGCTCCAAAAATCACAATTGGTACCACGTTTGCTTTCGATCGATAACAATCAATACCGTTTAAACATTTCGCTGGAGTATTTGGCCACATTTAACCGATATGTATCTGCGGATGAAATATGAATTCATCACCAGCAACACACCAGAGACCAAAGAATAGTCTTAACAGTGGACGTCTTCAGGTGAACCCAAGACAAAAAAAAGACAAAGTAGGTTTTGTCGGCAAACACGGTGATGGTGACATTTTATTAGGATACGGGAGGTGTCATCTACATCGATTTCCTTGAGAAAGGTAAGACAACTACCGGCACTATTTATGCTGACCTGTTGAAGCGATTCAAAGTTGATTTAAAGGGAAAAAGACCTCATTTCGCAAGAAAAAATTTTCTTTTTAACAAGACAAAGCACAAGTCCGCAGTCGCAATGGCAAAATTGAATGAATTTAAATACGAGTTACTACCCCATCCAGCTTATTCGCCGGGTTTGGTCCCCTGCAACTATTTCTTATTTCTCAATATAAAGAAATGGCTCGATGGTATTAAATTTGGGTTAAATGCGGAGGGCTTATTTTGAGGCTTTCGAAAAAAAATGTTTGGAGGAATCAAAAATTCTAAAAACATTGGATAAGTGTATCGACCTAAAAGAAAATTATATCGAGAAGAATGTTATTTTTCCAAAAAGACCGTCCCATCTTTTAATTTTCACGGACTTATATTGACCCACCCTCATATACCTAATCACACTGTGTGAAAATTTTTATTTATGTCTAACATGAATTTAACTATACTTTTCTGATAGTTTTTAATGCACTGAATTTGAATCTGGTCTCATTGCTCTAACATGTCACGTTTTTGAGATACATATTCGAATCTAAAATTTGAAAATATGGTTTTCTATATAAATTTGAAGTTATAAATATTATTTCCTAGTAGTTTTTTTTTCAAATACATTTCTATCGTTAGATAAAAGTATAAATATTTATCTTTGAAGTTCTTTTTGAATCTTTCAAATACCCTTAATCATCTAGGAGAAATCATTAATTATATGTCAACCTTCGCCTTAAACTTCTTTACACCAAAATATGTCAACTCACAAATTTTAATTGAGAAGAAAGTAATACAAATATTGATTAAAATCTAACTACATTTTATATATGTAGGAAGTTTATTTTTTTTTTTAATTTAGTTGCAAGTTTTGTGAATAAACATGATTTTGTATTATCAATTTTCAATTAAAAAAACAACGTTTTTTCTTAGTTTTTAAAGATATTTTAGAAAGGGTTATCTGAAAAACGTGATGTGCTAGAGCAATTTAGAGTTCAGCGAATTTAGACCAGATTCGAGTTCAGCGTAGCATAATCCACTAGAAAAGTATATTTTTGGTTTGGTAATCAACACTTCTCCATTATTTGAAAAAAAGATTTTTTAGCACGACACTGAAACTTAATTTTTAATTTGGACTTGCTAAAAACGAAAATATCCACAAAAATGTTCTTAAACGTTCCGTTTTAAAGTTATGGCATTTTTACTAATATGCTTTTTCTATTATAAATAAATTGACGTCATAACTTAGAAACGTAACGTGCTGGGTACCCACATCATTCGACAATTTCTGTCTTAATTCAATAAAAAATTCAACCTATCTCAAATTATGCATGTTAGAAAAGCTTGCCACACAGAGTTATTAACTTAACAGCATTTAAATAAAATTAAAGTGATCTTTAGCATTTGGTAGTTCTGTGTTCCAACCGATATTCCTCACACATCCTATAATATTAAAAATTGTACCACAATTTACAAAGCTTATTATCTTCTGTATAATAAGACTTTCATCTAAAAAATCAGATCAATAGAACTTAAGTTGTATAGCTAAGCAATGCAGCTTTCGTATAAAGAACATCAGTATATTTCTTATTTATGTACTTAGCCTTAAATTAAAACGGCAACGAAAATCATTAATTTCTACAAAATTCAAAAGTAATTTTAAATTTCAGATAGTACACAACTAGCATACAAAATAAACACAACACTCGTCCCTAAACTCTTCGTTTCCATAGTAACATAGTATGAGAACTACTCGTATAGCATGTTTTTTTTTTTTTTTTTTTTTACAATTGAACGGAAAATCTAAGCCCACTACTCATTCCGCCACCATAAAATTAACATTGAGCGCTCAGTGAGATTTTATTTGGTGGGACTGAACTGACCTCATAATTCTTTTTAACTGTCTGCAATCTTAAAGATCGCTAGATTGTGATCTCTTACGTTCGATTACTCGGCATACTTTTTTTTGTTAGCAAAATGACCCACCAACTTTTTTGTCTATGACCTTGAAGAAAAAAAAAACATTAAAACATAAAAATAAAATTCACGACTGGCCCGCACGTACTTGGTCTTATGTTCAAGTTGCTTGAAACTCAAGAACTTCTGAAATATGCAAGTAATTGCAGAAAGAAAATCGTCCTATGATGGTATAAACAACTCGTAAGATACTTACAGTCGTATTAATTAGATTTTCTTAGAACACGCTTAGGCAGTTGCCCAGCTAGTTAATGTCTTAATAGTTTGACCATCTCGGTATTTATAAACGCATTCCAGCAGTTGTACTGTTTTCGTTCATTTTTGAATGAATAAATTAATTTCCGTAGGCTTTTGCACACATTCAATTAGTTTTTCATCCATTTCAAAACTGGAAAACAAGAATTATTAATATACTCGTACAAAATATAAACCTAATAATAATATATAATAATAATAATAATATATAATAATAATAATAACATATGTGCATATATTAACCTAGTTTCAAAAAGATAATCTCATGCCTTATCTAACTAGCATACTTCGAAGTAGTATAGCTCTTGGGTATATACCAAACTTATGGAGAAGAGCTAAAGTGTTTTTTATTCCTAAAGTAGGGAAGAAAGATACAACCCACCCAAAGTCTTTTAGGTCTTTAAGCCTTATGTCCTATGTGCTAAAAACTCTGGAAAACATAATCGACAACTTCATAAGATCGGAAGTATTAGTCGACATGCCTCTTAATGTACACCAACATGCCTACAGAGCGGGCAGATCTACAGAAACCGCTCTGTTTGAACTCACTAACAGGAAGCTTTAGACGCAAAGGAAATAGCACTGTCAGCCTTTCTAGATACAGAAGGTGCTTTTGACAATATCTCCCATGGTGCGGTTAACAAAGCTCTTGTAGGGAAAGTTGTGCCCAGCCCATATCCATGGATTGGTGAGATGTAAGCCACTAGAACAGCTGATGCACTAGCAGGCCCAAATACGCGAAAAATCTTAACAGCAAGAGGTTGTCCGCAGGGAGGGGTACTATCACCCTTGCTGTGGAGTCTTGTAGTTGATAAACTGCTAGAAAAGCTTACTTCTCAGGGCATTAACTGTATCGGTTTTGGTAATGATATCGTCATCACAGCCACAGGGAATTTTGAACAAACCCTCTGTGACATTATTCAAAGGGGGGGAAGCTATTACAAGAAAATGGTGCATTTCTGTGGGATTATCTATTCTATCAAGCGAACGAAAATACCATTTTCGAAGAAAAGACTTCTGCCACGCATGAAACCCATCCGGTTGAGGGCGAAGTAATTCAAATAAAAAGTCAGGTTTGTAGAAATAAAATATAATAAATAAAAGCCACAAAAGCCCTCATGATCTGCAAAAGACTAGCAGGCAAATCATGGGGCTGCAAACCAAACATCCTTAGGTGGATGAACACCATGATGGTAAGAGCCATCATTACCTATGATGCGGTCGCTAGCATAAAAGAACCGAATCGCTCACAACGAGGAAATCACTAGAAAAAGTCCAAAGGCTCGCATGCTTATCCATAACTGGAGCAATGAGAACTTGCCCCAGAGCAGCCATGGAAGTTATCCTTCATCTATCCCCCTTACATAAAACTATACAGGGTGATTGGTATAAGGTGCACCAAAAAGCTGGAGCAAATAGGTTGGACTAAGACAAGAAAAAAAGCGTATGGGAAGGGGGTCTATTTGCCCCTGTTTAGGCAGGAGGGACGATTTAAAAAAAAAATTACTTAAAACAGAAAAAAATATTTAAAAACAACGGTACAATTTACAACACCATGCTATACCTTTTTGGAAAGCCAGAAATCTCTTCTTTGATTTTCATTTTAAATAAAGTTGTGTTAGTGAACAGTTTTTGAAAAATTAATTTCCAAACTCGAATTACGCACCAAAGGAAAAAACACCTGAGAAACTACCAGGTAGAAGAGAGTGATCTTTCCTCTCTATAAGTCCTCCAAATACTTAAATTAAATTTCTTAGAGAATTAAAATTGGAGGCAGAACTGTAGAATGAGCAACCCATCCGGTCTTCTAAGGTGGGGGCACAATAGATCTTAAGGTCGCACTGCAACAACCCCCAATATTTCATTCATTCAGTTTCAAAAGAATTCACTAACCCGTTTTCGAAACATTGAGCTTTAAAAAAAATTGAATGTTTCTTTCAAAATCCAAAAATTTATTTTAAGTCTGGTATGCAATTTTAATGATACTTAAAAAGAGCTTTTGAATAAAAGTTGTTTATCAATCGGTTGAGCCGTTTATGAGAAAATCTTAAATAAAAAAAAAAAACGGTTATATGGCTGGTACCGTACAATAATACACTGACTTTTTATCAAAAACGTTGAAGCCGTTTTTGAGATAAATAAGATTTTCCTTAATGGTTGTACCAAGTACCGTTATTTATATTTGAGCTAAAACAATTTTTATTTTCCCTCTGGACAATTACCAAAAAGCCTTAAGTTCAAAATTTGAAGAAGATCGTATTATAGGTTTAAGCTGTAGATCCAGGTACAAACAGACAGACAGAATTTTGGTATTTGATGTAATACTTTTTTCTTCGCATATGATATTCAAAAAAAATATTTTTGTATGTTATGGTCAGGGAAAATTTTTAAATTGGTCAGGGAAATTCGGAAATTTATTTTGAAAAATAGTGGACACCATGTACCAATTTATTATATACTATAAGACATTTTATTTAATACACATATACTTTAATTTAATATCATTGTTTTACTCTTTTTTCAAGTTTCGCTTATTGCATCAAAGCCGGTGAAAGTCCACAAGACGTTGAATCCACTACCGATGAAAACAAACCTTTGAACATTCACGAAAGAATAATTGATGCTGATGTAATACCAAACAAAAGACTGTCATCATCTCCACCACCCGTACAGAATATTTCAGATTTCATCGATTTGAATACACCTAAAATAGAGCAAAGGTCTTTCAGTCGGAGAGATCAACCATTAAGTTGTTGCAAATTGTCTGAAACTGTGATCACCTCATATTCACCCCGTGAAACCGGAATACGCCAAGAGAAGTCATTCGCACGTGTTCAATCACCTCTAATAACAAGTAAAGTTCAAATAGGAGATGTAAGTCTTGGGCCGTTTCATCATATTATTTCGCCACAAACGATACAAAACTGTCGTCCTTCTATGCATCTGATTGATCTTATAACTCCAAAAAAACTAATACCACCGGCATCGTCGCCAACACGAACTCTTCTCAAATCGACTCTTAAAAAGAACCTTCCCAAGGGAACATCACCACAAACACCACAAAAGCATAAAAAAGCAATTGACTTATCAACACCTGGAAGCTCAGAGACTGTTTATAGCGTTCGTTCTACCGACGATGAAAGTGTAATCATACTTTCTGATGATTGCAACGCCTCACAATCGCCAAATGCAAAGACTCCTTCTCGAGTACGGACTCCTCAGTCGCTTATGAAACGCGCAATACTTAGTAGTGCGAAAAAAGTCGCCGTCAACAAGAAGCTTCTTAATTTGACTGGATCGAAACAAACCTTTACGCCGATAAAAAATCCAACCACAATAAGATTTCAAAGTCAAAGCACTCCTCAAAGAAAATCTCTTGGAAGGTTTCCATCTTCTGCAGAAAGTTTATCCGCCGGAAAACCACGTAGATCTTTAGTAACTTCCACTCCATTTCGTCAAAGAGCTGAAATCGTTTCATCAAGTTCATCAAAGCGTTCTTTGTTACTTAGCAGCTCTTCTCAGCTTAGTTCTAAAAAAGAGAGTAGAAATTCTCTAATGCTTAAGCAAGCTCTTTCGATGACACCTACTACAACAGTTATGACTCAAAAGCGTAAGTCAGGGTCATGTATGAAAAGCCAAAACAAACCAAGAAAATCAGTTTCATTTTTGGAACAAGTTGAAAAGGATGAAAAAGCAAATTTCGATGAAGTTGAAAAATCGCTTAATAATACATTTACTATTGAAGAAGACAGTAAGAATGAATTTGGTCAGGTTGTGACTTCTCATCGCAAAGATCCTACTTTTACACCCGAAAAAGTAAACTGCAAAGAGGAACGAGGGGCCTCAGAATGTCAGTTGCAATCGAAAGTTTCTTTGTCTCCAGAAAAGCTATCCATCCAAAGTCTATCAACAACACCGAAATCTGTACCTGGTTCCAAATCATCTTCAACAACTGATACAATCATGATTACTTCTTCTTTAAAAAAGCCAACTGGATCCGATGTCTTACATTCAGCAGCTAAATCTAAAAATCAAGCATCAATCGAAATAAACACTGAACTCACCCATTCATTGTCTATTGTTTCTCAGGTAGAAATTATATCTGACAATCAGAAACAATTAGACAAAGATTTTCATGAGGAACTAACTGCCGATAAAAATCCAGATCCACAGTCACCTAAATCATCAAAAAATCTTTCAAAAATAAATGATAGCCAAAACATACGCGAAGACACAGATTATGACTTTGATGGTGTAGATGAAATCTTTAAGACTCCTAAAGCCAAAAACATAATGATTCTCAGCTCGCCGAAAAGTATAAGCCTTCAAAAACCAGCATCTGATTCGGTGGAGTTGGTTCATTCCACTGAATTTGATTTCAGTGCAAATTTGGATGAACTTTTCCAAACTCCACAAAGCGAATTTATAAGCAGACGTGTTGATGGTGCAACTCCAGCTATATCTGCTCCTATTGAAGCTCTATCACCAGAAGAAGCTTTCGATATGCTTGTTGGACGACCAATTGTAAAAAAAAAGTATGCGCGAAAGACACCAGCAAAGAAACAAGAACTTTCCCCATTGAAAATTTCAAATGATCCAACCTTGCCGAAAACAGACATTGAGGAATGGATAGATAGTGTTAATGATCTATTAGAAGATTCTCAAAATGAAGATGAAATGTCTTATCTCACAGCAACGATGGATGAAATTTCTCAAGATCCCCTAATGGCCCCCTCGGTTTCAAGAAGCACGAAATCGAACAAAAGAGCAACAGTATTAGCAACACCAAGAGACGAGCTTGAGATGACAATTAAAGAAGAAAACAAAGAAGAGGAGAACAAAGTGAATCATACTATTCTGAAAGACCCACTGGAAACGAATGTTCCCAGATCATTGTCTCCAAATATAAGTGGGATATGTTTGTTAGATCATACTTCAGAATCGATTTTCTCGGAAACGCTGGCTCTTTCTGATGATTCTTCACTCAAAGATACTGAAAAAACACAGAAATTATCTGATGATCAGGATGAAATAATCCCCCAAACTGAAAATCAAACACAACTTAACGTATCACAGGAAGACAAAGCGCGCAGGGAAATAGAAGAAGCTTTTAAAAATTTCGAAAAGCAGCGAAAGGCCTTAGATGAGAAGAGACTTGCTTCAACGCCAGAACCAAAGAAGCCATCGGTTTCAAAAATTGCCCAGAGAAGAACTATGGGAAATCAGCTATCGTCAGATACAGCGTTTGATCCCAAAGCGAATGCTGAAGGGCTTGGCGAATCTATTGATAAGACCCTTATCCTTGAAAATAAGAAAAAAGAAATTAGAATTTCGGGCTTTGAGTTTGACACTGAACTGAAAAATACTGAATCAGATATTCCATTGGAAAAGAGTTTAGTATCAAAAGTAAAACTTATTCTGGAGAACAATAAGGACCAAAACTCAGAGCTTGGAAATTTGACTACAAACTTATCGTACGAACAAGTTGAACCAGAACAAAACGAGGTAATCTCAACCTGCCAAGTTGAACAAGAATTGGAACTGGTACTTGAAAACTTTGAAGACCAACCAGAATTTTCAGAAAAACGACTAGTCGTTACACCAGAACCCAAGAAGATAACCATGGATGATCAAAGAAGAACTGTCGGCAGTGCGCTTGTGTCAGATGTGAAACTTGATCAGCAAGCATCGAAGTCTGAAAGAGAGTTGGAATTGACTTTTGAGAACTTTGAAGAAGAACCAGAGTTTTCGGAGCAACGGACAGTTAAAACACAAAAACCACAAAAGGTCCCCCTGAAAGATTATAGAAAAACCATCGGAAGCTCACTGGTGCCAGAAGTGAAACTAGATCTGCAAGCAGCCAAGGCTGAAAGAGATTTGGAACTTGCCTTTCAGAACTTTGGAGAACAACCAGAATTTTCGGAGCAGCGGGTAGTTAAGACCCCAGAACCCAAGAAGATTTCTTTGAAAGATCATAGAAGAACTGTCGGTAGTGCGTTGGTCCAAGAAGTGAAACTAGATCTTCAAGCGGCGAAGGCTGCACGAGAGTTGGAAGTGGCCTTTGAGAACTTTGAAGAAGAACCAGAGTTTACGGAGCAGCGGGTAGTTAAAACCCCAGAACCCAAAAAAATAGCCCCGAAGGATCATAGGAGAACTCTCGGTAGCGCACTAGTGCAAGAACTGAAACTAGATCTTCAAGCAGCCAAGGCTGAACGAGAGTTGGAACTTGCCTTTGAAAACTTTGAAGAAGAACCAGAGTTTACGGAGCAGCGGGTAGTTAAAACCCCAGAACCCAAAAAGATAGCCCCGAAGGATCATAGGAGAACTCTCGGTAGCGCACTAGTGCAAGAACTGAAACTAGATCTTCAAGCAGCCAAAGCTCAACGAGAGTTGGAAGTGGCCTTTGAGAATTTTGAAAAACAACCGGAATTTTCGGAGCACCGAAAAGTTAAAACACCAGAACATAAGAAGATTTCCCTGAAAGATCATAGACGAACCGTCGGTAGTGCTCTTGTGACAGAAGTGAAACTAGATTTTCAAGCAGCCAAGAATGAACGAGAGTTGGAAGTGGCCTTTGAGAACTTTGAAGAAGAACCAGAGTTTACGGAGCAGCGGGTAGTTAAAACCCCAGAGCCCAAAAGGATAGCCCCGAAGGATTATAGGAGAACTCTTGGTAGCGCACTAGTGCAAGAAGTGAAACTAGATCTTCAAGCAGCCAAGGCTGCACGAGAGTTGGAAGTGGCCTTTGAGAATTTTGAAGAGCGACCGGAATTTTCGGAGCACCGGAAAGTTAAAACACCAGAACCTAAAAAGATTTCTCTGAAAGATCATAGAAGAACTGTCGGTAGTGCGCTGGTGCATGAATTGAAACTAGATCTTCAAGCGGCGAAAGCTGAACGAGATTTGGAAATTGCCTTTGAAAACTTTGAAGAACAACCAGAATTTTCGGAGCAGCGGGTAGTCAAGACTCCAGAACCTATGAAAGTGACCATAAAAGATCACAGAAGAACTCTCGGAAGCTCTCTGGTGCCAGAATTGAAACTAGATCTGCAAGCAGCCAAGGCTGAAAGAGAGTTGGAACTTGCCTTTGAGAACTTTGAAGAACAACCAGAATTTTCGGAGCAGCGGGTAGTTAAGACCCCAGAACCCAAGAAGATTTCCTTGAAAGATCATAGAAGAACTGTCGGTAGTGCGCTGGTCCAAGAAGTGAAACTAGATCTTCAAGCGGCGAAGGCTGCACGAGAGTTGGAAGTGGCCTTTGAGAACTTTGAAGAAGAACCAGAGTTTACGGAGCAGCGGGTAGTTAAAACCCCAGAACCCAAAAAGATAGCCCCGAAGGATCATAGGAGAACTCTCGGTAGCGCACTAGTGCAAGAACTGAAACTAGATCTTCAAGCAGCCAAGGCTGAACGAGAGTTGGAACTTGCCTTTGAAAACTTTGAAGAAGAACCAGAGTTTACGGAGCAGCGGATAGTTAAAACCCCAGAACCCAAAAATATAGCCCCGAAGGATCATAGGAGAACTCTCGGTAGCGCACTAATGCAAGAACTGAAACTAGATCTTCAAGCAGCCAAGGCTGAACGAGAGTTGGAAGTGGCCTTTGAGAATTTTGAAGAACAACCGGAATTTTCGGAGCACCGAAAAGTTAAAACACCAGAACCCAAGAAAATTTCCCTAAAAGATCATAGAAGGACTGTGGGTAGTGCTCTTGTGACAGAAGTTAAAATAGATTTGCAAGCAGCCAAGGATGAACGAGAGTTGGAACTGGCCTTTGAGAACTTTGAAGAAGAACCAGAGTTTACGGAGCAGCGGGTAGTTAAAACCCCAGAGCCCAAAAAGATAGCCCCGAAGGATCATAGGAGAACTCTCGGTAGCGCACTAGTGCAAGAAGTGAAACTAGATCTTCAAGCAGCCAAGGCTGCACGAGAGTTGGAAGTGGCCTTTGAGAATTTTGAAGAGCAACCGGAATTTTCTGAGCACCGGAAAGTTAAAACACCAGAACCTAAAAAGATTTCTCTGAAAGATCATAGAAGAACTGTCGGTAGTGCGCTGGTGCATGAATTGAAACTAGATCTTCAAGCGGCGAAAGCTGAACGAGATTTGGAAATTGCCTTTGAAAACTTTGAAGAACAACCAGAATTTTCGGAGCAGCGGGTAGTCAAGACTCCAGAACCTATGAAAGTGACCATAAAAGATCACAGAAGAACTCTCGGAAGCTCTCTGGTGCCAGAATTGAAACTAGATCTGCAAGCAGCCAAGGCTGAAAGAGAGTTGGAAGTGGCCTTTGAGAACTTTGACGAAGAACCAAAGTTTACGGAGCGGGTAGTTAAAACCCCAGAACCCAAAAAGATAGCCCGGAAAGATCAAAGGAGAACTCTCGGTAGCGCACTAGTTCAAGAACTGAAACTTGATCTTGAAGCAGCCAAGGCTGAACGAGAGTTGGAACTTGCCTTTGAAAACTTTGAAGAAGAGCCAGAGTTTACGGAGCAGCGGGTAGTTAAAACCCCAGAACCCCAAAAGATAGCCCCAAAGGATCATAGGAGAACTCTCGGTAGCGCACTAATGCAAGAACTGAAACTAGATCTTCAAGCAGCCAAGGCTGAACGAGAGTTGGAAGTGGCCTTTGAGAATTTTGAAGAACAACCGGAATTTTCGGAGCAGCGGGTAGTCAAGACGCCAGAACCCAAGAAGGTGATCATAAAAGATCATAGAAGAACTCTCGGAAGCTCACTTGTGCCAGAAGTGAAACTAGATCTGCAAGCGGCCAAGGCTGAAAGAGAGTTGGAACTGGCCTTTGAGAACTTCGAAGAAGAACCAGAGTTTTCGGAGCACCGAGAAATTAAAACCCCAGAACCAAGAAAAGTCGCTCTGAAAGATCATAGAAGAACTCTCGGAAGCTCACTGGTGCCAGAAGTTGAACTAGATCTTCAAGCAGCCAAGGCTGAACGAGAGTTGGAAGTTGCCTTTGAAAATTTTGAAGAACAACCGGAATTTTCGGAGCACCGAAAAGTTAAAACACCAGAACCCAAGAAAATTTCCCTAAAAGATCATAGAAGGACTGTCGGTAGTGGGCTCGTGCAAGAATTGAAACTAGATCTTCAAGCAGCGAAAGCTGAACGAGAGTTGGAACTTGCCTTTGAAAACTTTGAAGAACAACCCGAATTTTCGGAGCAGCGGGTAGTTAAGACTCCAGAACCCAAGAAGGTGACCATAAAAGATCATAGAAGAACTCTCGGAAGCTCACTGGTGCCTGAAGTGAAACTAGATCTGCAAGCAGCCAAGACTGAAAGAGAGTTGGAATTAGTCTTTGAACACTTTGAAGAAGAACCAGAGTTTTCGGAGAACCGGGAAGTTAAAACCCCAGAACCTAAGAAGGTAGCCCTGAAAGATCATAGGAGAACTGTCGGTAGCGCACTGGTGCAAGATGTGAAACTAGATCCTCAAGCAGCCAAGGCTAAACGAGAGTTGGAAGTGGCATCTGAAAACTTGGAAGAGCAACCTGAAATTTTGGAGCAGTGGGAAGTCGTGAGCCAAGAACCAATGGAAGTCATCCTGAAAGATAAAAGTGCTTTGCTATCAAAAGTGAAACTTGAACTGCAGGTGACAAAGGCTGCACTAAATTTGGAACTAGATAAAACTAGTAGAACTTGCTATGAGACCATGAATGTGACCCAAACTCCTCAAAGGAAACGGCAGGAAATAATCAATGAAACAGAAACTGCAGAACGTACAATGCTGGAAGTAGAAACGAACAAAGAAGAAGACAAAGAACATCAGCCTACAATCGATGAAGAGAATACACATACAATTGAATCGGGCTCCAATCTTTTAGTCGATTCGGTTAAAGTTTCGGCTATCGAAGAATCTAACGAATCTTATATTTTTCAGAAAGGCAAATCAAGGATAAAAGAAGAAATGGAACTTAAAAATGTCAAGAAAGACTTTTCAGCAAACAACGATGAACAACAAATTGAAAAACCTGACACGGATTCCATAACCGAAATTATTAGGTTAAACGAAGAAGTTGCTTCCACACCAACAAAGTCTTTAAGAAGACGTCGTAATACTACAGACGAAGATGATAAAACAAAACCACATCCGATTGCATTTGGGAAACAGGAAAGAGTCAATGAGGAATGCGTCGACAAAAAAGAAAACAGCAATACTCCTGCTCTCCGAAGAACCCGTAAGAAAACAGTTGAAAGCTTGGATGGTTTGAAATCTTCAGCTGCAGAAGAGATGAGCGTGACACATCAAACTAAATCGCAGGACAATTTACCGCAAATGCGGAGGACACGTCAGAATTCAGTTGATTCGCTTACAGATGTAACAAAATCTAGCCTTCTCCACCGCAAGGAGCATGAGAATTTACCTCAAATGCGAAGAACACGTCAAAACTCTGTTGATACGCTCACAGATGATACAAAATCTACCCGTCTCCCCAGCAATGACCTTAAGGCATCAAACAACGAAGAGGAACCAATAAAAACTACAAATCTAAGGATAGACTCTACTGATGTTGACTCTACTGAAGACGAAGTTGCTCAAACATCAAGGAGTACCCGCAAAAAGCGAATACGGAAAATAGCTCCTAAAACGTCTGAAACACCTTTGAAAGAAACAGAACTCCACCATATTTTAGAACCAATTGACGAAGAAGGAGTTAACTCGGAATTAAAAATAATAAATCAAAATATCGAAGCAAAATCATTGATAAGTCTTAGATCTGAGGCTGATGAAATCACAAGTTTAAGTCCCATAGTTTCACGAAGTCGCATTCGCGGACGCAAAGCGCAGTTAAATGTTGTACTCATAGAATCCAACGATGTGAACACTTCCGTCACCGACAAAGATAGCACCAATCAAGTAGATTCTGTAAATAACTACATTGAAACACATGAAGATGGTAACTCTAAGGAAGAATACAATGAAAAAATGGAAATGACCAACGATGCCGATGAATCAATACCTTCAACTCCACTACCATTGCGCTCGCGTGGACGAAGACCCTCAAAACCTAAAGTGCCTTCCAATCTTCTAGTCCCAGCCTCAAGAAAAACTCGCAGAGGTAGTGTTCAAGAAGATGTTGAAGTTCAGACTGTCGATAAAGTTGAAGCTACTCACAACAAAAGTAATTCTAAATTTAAAAGCAATATTCCTAAGGATGATAGTAAGCCTGGTAATGACGTTCTAGTTACGGAAGCTGTTGATGAAGATATTGTTCCATCCACGCCGGTAGATAAAAAGGCTCGGCGAAGACAACTCCCCAACAAACAGAAAATATATCTGGCAGACTTAATAACGAAAGATGTTAAACTCGAAGAAAAAATCGAACCCAATGAAATAGAAGACATTATGACCATACAAGGCAACGCAGAAGCCACTGAGATTGAAAATTCAATGCAAAGACACGAAAATGACACACTGATCGAAGATTATGTTGAAAAGAATGTAACTTCTTCGACAGTACCATCGAAAACACGCGGACGAAGAGCTATTTTAAATCATAAAATTGTTCCAGAAAATCTAAATAGTGTTCAAGTTGCAACGACTACTGAAGATATTGTTTCACATAAGCAAATCATTTGTACAGAAGAAGAGTCTGGAGATAAGGTACAGTTAGCTTTAAATACTTCAAAAACATGCGAGACGAAATCCGTATCTGAAAATAATATTTCCGAAGATATCCAAACGAAATCTCCTACTATATGTGATGAGAAGATCACTTCACTTAAGCAAGAAAATTGTACAACTGAAGGATCGATGAAGAATCTGGAATCTGCCCTGGTCGAAATTAAAAAAGAGGTGCCAACTAGCCCAGTACTTTCAAAAACACGTGGTCGTAGAGCTGCATCAAAAGTAAAAATTGAGCCGGAAAGAGCAACACCCAATCGCCGAGTTGGACGTCCTAAAAAAACAAAACTTCCAACTAAAGATAAAGTTGAAGATCAGGAAAACGACACTCAGGATGATGAAAAAAATGCCAAAAATTTGGATGCTTCGACCTTTGAGCCGGAAAGAGCAACACCCAATCGCCGAGTTGGACGTCCTAAAAAAACAAATCTTCCAACTAAAGATAAAGTTGAAGATCAGGAAAACGACACTCAGGATGATGAAAAAAATGCCAAAAATTTGGATGCTTCGACCTTTGAGCCGGAAAGAGCAACACCCAATCGCCGAGTTGGACGTCCTAAAAAAACAAATCTTCCAACTAAAGATAAAGTTGAAGATCAGGAAAACGACACTCAGGATGATGAAAAACATGCCAAAGATTTGGATGCTTCGAGCTTTGAGCCGGAAAGAGCAACACCCAATCGCCCAGTTGGACGTCCTAAAAAAACAAATCTTCCAACTAAAGATAAAGTTGAAGATCAGGAAAACGACACTCAGGATGATGAAAAAAATGCCAAAGATTTGGATGCTTCGAGCTTTGAGCCGGAAAGAGCAACACCCAATCGCCGAGTTGGACGTCCTAAAAAAACAAATCTTCCAACTAAAGATAAAGTTGAAGATCAGGAAAACGACACTCAGGATGATGAAAAAAATGCCAAAAATTTGGATGCTTCTTCCTCTGATAGTACTAGGATATTTACATCTACAAAAAGTCAAAACCAAACTCCAGCTGGTATTCAAAACAATACGACAGATATAACATCAAATACACGAGTTGGACGTCGTAAGGCTATTGAAAAAACAGTCCTTGGGACAGATTCTACAGACGAAACTCGTTTTGGGGAAGATAACTCTAACAATGATGCAAAAGCTGTCGAAGTTCCACATTCTGATGTTTTTACAGGCGAAGAAATTGGAAACGGGAATGAAGCTTCAGTGTGTGATGAAAGCGATATACCTTCAAAAACACGTGGGCCTAGAGCAGCCCTGAAACCAGACACCGAAGTGCCAGTCGTCAGAAGAGGTCGTAAACGAGCCGCAGAACAGATTTTTGAAACACAACAATTACAACAACAATTAAAAGATAGTGAAAATCACGAAGATGTTAAAATTAATGTCCTGCACGACCGACCTGATTCAAGAAACCAAGGCGAAAATGGCGATAATGTTGTTGATGTTGAAAAACTTATAATACCATGTCCTACAAAAAAACGTGGGCGTAAAGCAGCCGCTAAAATAGAACCATCAGCTCCTAAAACAAAAACAGCTGATTGTACCGAAGAAACTCAATCTCTAGATGATAGTCTCAACGTTCATGAAACGTTTGCCAACGTTGGCAAAGCTCCATTTCCTGATGTTTTTATATCTCAAGAAATTAAAAAAACTGAAGACGTTGTCGAAAGCAATATGCCATCAAAAACACGAGGACGTAGAGCAGCGGGGAAACCAGAAAATGTAGTACCAACCAGCAGAAGAGGTCGGAAACGAAACAATCAACAAATGGTATCTGAGACAAATCAGCTTCAAGAAAATAAAAATCACGAGGAAGAATTCGATGCTTATGTGCAGGATTGCCAACTTGATTCAACAAACCAAGGAGAAAATGGTCACCTTGCCTCTGTCAGCGAAGAGACAATGACACCTGTTCCTGCAAAAAAACGTGGACGCAAAGCAGCAGTCAAAATAGAATCAGAACTATCTACACCGGCGTTTGCAACTCCAGTTCGAAGAGCCGGGCGAAGAAAGCTTGTAGAGATACCTGTTTTAAGTTCGGAAAAAATGAGCTCTCCAGCCGAAGCTGAACATGAGGGAGTTGATACCGAAGGAGTTTCAATCCAAACTCCAGTTGCAACTCCAGTTCGAAGAGCCGGGCGAAGAAAACTTGTAGAGATACCTGTTTTAAATTCGGAAAAAATGAGCTCTCCGGCCGAAGCTGAAAATGAGGGAGTTGATACCGAAGGAGTTCCAATCCAAACTCCGACGCCAGCTAGAAGAGGTGTAAGAAGAAACATTCCTGGCAAAGCAGTTAATATCCAAAAATCACCTGAAGCAGAAAAGCTTACGACTGAAATTCGAGAAGAACAAGATGAGAGTGCAAAGTTATCACCAACGCCATCCAAAACTGTCGCAAGTAAGGTGCTGCTTACATCAAAATCAGAAGGACTGGTTGTTGAGACATCAACCCCAACGGAATCTAACGTCGAGCTTCCAAAATCTCGAGGACGTAGAGGTTATCAGAAAATTGAAGTAAATACTTCAAAAATAAACGAACATGCCATTGAACTAGTCACGAATGAAGACAAAACAGCATCCCACCCATCCCCAAATCCTATTAAATCGGAACCTCTTTCCGCTGAAAATTCACCTTCAGTTCAAAACAGAAGACGAAAAAGGCCTGCTGTACGAGGAGAAACTACAGAAAAAGAAAGTCAAGACTTAACGAAACATACACATAAAACAACCTTTAGAAAAGAAACCGAAACTTTGAATGAAAGTTTAACAACGGAAACCGACAATCATGAAAATGTTCCTGCAACAAAAAGGACTCGAAGGGCACCCGCGAAACTTACCGAGTTCATTGTTAGCAATTTGGTTCAACAAGTAAAAACGGAAATACTTGAAAATATATCTGATAATTCCGAAACTGAAGTACACAACCCTACCTCATCAAAAAAACGGGAACAACCGGTTACTGCAAAGTTTGACAATATGGATTGTACTCAAGAAGATTCAACTCCGGTTGGAAAACGTGGTCGAAGAGCAATCGTTAAAATTGATGATCATAAAGAATCAGTTCCTCCTAAAAGAGTTGCTCGTCATGGCAAAGCCAAGGACGAACCGGCTGAGACTTTGATTCAAGACCAACAAAAAGATGACAACAAGCATAATACATCATGCGAGTTGATATCAGTTGATGAGAAACCTGAGGAAAGAACTGAAAAAAGAACAACTCGTAGGCTGCCAGTTTCAGAAGAGCAGCCAACACAAATCGAAGTAAAAACCCAAAGCAAACCCACCCGTGGACGCGGAAAACCTCCATTGAAAATCAAACCATCTCTAGAAAGTACTTCGCATACCGATGATGAGCAATTTGTATCTACAACCAAGCCAAAGTCAAATCGTGGCCGAAAAGCTGCCACAAAATCAGACCCTGAGAAAGAAATCACCCAGGACAAAACATCAAACTCCGAACAAAATCCCAACACAAAATCAGAAATAAGCAATAATGAAGACAAAGAAAAAGTTGATGAAAAACCAAAACGAGGGAGAAAAGCAGCAAAAGCAGAGCCTGTTGATAAACCGCCAGTCACGATTGAACCTTCTCCGGTCATAAAAAAGACAACTCGTGGTCGTAAAGCTGCAGCTAAAAATGATGTCGTTAAATCAGAAGATCAAAGCTTTCAATTAGATGTACTAACTACTCGATCTGGCAAAGAAGAGGACAATGATGCAAAGCCAGTTGCAAGGCGACGAAATTTAGAAAAACTGACAGACAATGACCAAGAAGATGATACACCATCAAAGAGAACGAGACGCAAACCTAATAAACTTCTCTCCGATGACTTCATTACTTAAAAACTTGCTGGCGGTGTCAGAACTTGAATTTCATATTTTTTTTGTTTTATTGTTTTTGTAATTATTTTTTTAATATTAATTTTTTTTCATATTTTTCTTTTTAAGATTTTCCTATGTTTGTAATATGCACATATTTACATTATGCAAGGTTGTTATACAACTTTTTATTAATAAACATAACTGTTTTGAACAAAAAAAATATTTTTTTCTATATTTATGGACTCCTGACCCGTGAGGAGTTGCCACCTGAGACACGGCTGCTTTCCATCCTCTACGATCCTAAGGACACTGCTTCAAATCATCTTGATTAAGTGCTCTGGCATGCGTGTCGTCTTAGATGTTATCATTATCAAAAAAGTAAATGCAAATGGGAAATAATTATACAAAAGTACGACGGATTTGTTCTCTACTTCAAACTAATGTGGTGCTAATGTGGAAAGATTAGTTAAATTTCTTAAAATCTTCTTTAAACCGTATAATATGTAGATAAAAGTTTGTTTAAACAATATCTTCCAAGAGTATATACAAAAATAAAAAAAAATACTTCTTAATACCCTATTGCTATTTTCGAATGTAAAGCTGGTTCCTTATGAAATTTAGGAGCACCACTAGGTGGATTTGAAGGAAAATGCTTTTTATTTCTATTAATGTACATAATCCTGTTGGTAACGATGATGTTAAATGCTTAGCCTATGAAACATTAAATTTCACCATTTTATCTGTGAAATTGGTAAATAGTTTGAAGAAGGGAACAAACCCAGGGGAAAAATCGCCGTATAATGAATTTTCGTTTCCCCACTTCAAACGTCAAAAATATTGATTTTCGTTGGTTTCTTTTTGCTGTCATGTTTATCTATGTATGTAAAAATAAAAATAAAATGAAATAAAACTGTTTTTCAGTTTTTGGCGCTTACTCCCTACTTCAAACTGCCGATTTAATTTGTACCTTCACAAAAAAACTTAGTTTTCGAGAAATTAATAAAAAACTGAATTTAACCCCCCGTAAAAAATTAAGCCCGGCCCAAATTTACGGAACTTCTCAGGAAATTCTTAAGACGTCAAAACAAAGCTCTCTACCAAAATTCAGCTTTGTCGGAATTTTCTCGAAGTGAAAGTCTAATTTTCCTGGACTAAATAAATCAATTTCTATTTTTTGATAAATAGGCACTCGAGATTTTAACCAGACTTGTCATTACGATGATAGGGAAGACGGAAAAGTGGGTCTCACAATTCTGTCTATGGCGGTTGTTCTGAAATTCGTTCGAATTGAATCCGCACGGATTGAAAACGGCTAACAAAGAGATACCGAAATTGAAAACGGCAAAAAATGCAGATTGTGGATCAATTCGTTTTGCCTAACATCGAAAAACGAATGGAATGACGTTTCCAATTGGGGTTTCTTTTTGTTTTCCGTTTTCAATCCGTACGTATTCAATTCGACCGAAAATCAGAACAGCCATGTATTTGTCTGTTCGGGCTAAAGGGCCCAACTATGTAATTCGATTTAAATAAGAACATTCGAATTCGCAAAATATCAGCTCGCTAATTTTAAAGCAAGCGCTTATAAACGCAAATAAAACAGCGATAATTGATGATTCTGTGTAATCATTGAAAACAAACTTTCAAATTGATTGGAAAGTAGAACAAAGTTACTTAGTAGGCACCCAGCCTAAACGGCTGGATCGATTGTCTTAAAACTTGGTTTTTCATTATTCTGTCCAAGTGTTTTTTTTTTTAGCAAAAGTCAAAAGAGTTATAAAAGTCATATTTTTCTCAAAAACGGCTCCAGAACTTTTCTTTAAAAAAAAAATAAATTTATTTTAGTTAAGGCTACCTTCCGATAGGAAACCTTCTTCAAAAAATATTCGACAAAGCTGAATTTTGCTAAAGAGCTTTGTTTTGACTTTTTTTTTGAAAAAAAATGTGAAGGTACCAATTGTAGCTTATGTCATTCTACACAAAATAGATTAACATACTTTTTTTCATGCAAGCAATAGATTCTGAGAAAATCATGCAAGAACTTCACGGTGGAGTAAATTTTGTCAAAAATGTATTAAAATTTCATTAATCGATGGGCTAAAATTTTTGTATGATTTGAGTTTGGCTACATCTCGTCTTAATAAAACCAAGATTTTGGGGTGCCCGGGGTAAGGGGAACACCACCATCTTGAAAAAGTGATTCGGTTTATGTTCAACAACTCGATGCAATTACAGTTTACAACAAAATCACGAAAGAATAACATTTAGACAATAAAATTATTTAAAAAATGAGCTATACCATTTCTATTGTGTTTATGACTGTCAACTATCATAAATCACCTTAGTCGATTCCACCCCAGCTTCCATTATTTTTTTAAACATAAGGCACATCCGGCTACGTATCTTATCCTAATTTGTTTGTGTTGTTGTAAAAATAGCTGATGCAAAAACAACTCAAGTATCTCAATTTTTTTTTTTGGATTATGGATACTTTACCGCTTTACCAGCCGAACGCGACCATATTTTTAATCAGGATTTAAACCCCATAATTTAAAAACTTTAAAGGACCAGGTTGACTATTTGGTGCTTTCGAGATGCCAATAAATGATAGCGTAAATACATCCACGTTTTTAGAAGTAATAATGACCACTTTATTAATTTCTAAATAACTTGGCCGGTTAAGATTTTCGTAATAATATGAACAGACAAAAAGCATCGTTCCAAAGCACCAAACGGAGGACATTAGATTACCTTCAACGAAATCAAGAGTGATTTGGAGCTTGACTATATGCACTTTTATCATAGACATACCTATCAAACATTTTTAAGCTATAGGGTATCTGAGATACTTTAGAATCCGATACGTTGCCGTTTGAAATTTCAAATCAAATCTGGGAAGCCTATTTCAAAAAAGGTGAAGGATCGCTTTTAATAACGGATTTGTTTTTACTTATTCTCAAAATCGACTAGATTTAAAAATAAGAATACTTTGGTGCTTCTTGACATTAAATGATCAATTAGAGTGATCAATATTGCCTTTGAGAGTAATCCAAAAAAAAAGATATATCGCTTCTAATACAATTTGATTCGCTTTCTGGAATATGCCTACAGAAGAATTTTTAGCATAAGAATTGTAATGCTAAAACCAATCGAAAAGGAAATTGGATTGGGTAACTGATAACCCCATCATGGGGGCGAAATGCATTCAATGTATTACCATCACATTACCTACTTGTACCTTTCGTACTCGACCAGCTACAGTTCCACCATTGCGGCCATTGGTTGTAAACTCGATTAAAAGGCAAACAATTTTGATCCATACCAAAATAAATGTTAAGCGAAAAATTCATTCTAGTTGAACCTTCCACATAAAATATTTTTGTTTGTATTACATACATACATACACACATACATATTTGAATGATTATTGAAAAATTTTAGGTGTCAGTTATAACTTTCGCTTAAATCCATCTTTGAAACACAAATCAGGGGACATGAAAATGGTTTGTATTGGAATTTGGAAAGTTCACATATTCATACAAATAACAACTTTGACGTAAGTCGAAATTTGTTCCTGTTACCATCATACATCATTAAAAGCGGTTTAAGGATTGGCTTAACTGTGATTGGACTTGGTTTTTTGTTTATCAGGAAAGTACCCAAAAGTCGGCATTATGGTGAACGATTTTTCCAATACCAATTTGTTTTCTAGACATTTCCTGAGTGATAAATATTAGCCCCACCGGCACTTCTGGTGATGTGATAAAACAAAATCCATGAGCTGCGTCTTATTGTTACTATGATGCATACAGAAGTTTGTAGATCATGCCATTAAAATATATCAACGTTCAGAGCCACCATGGTAGGGTCCTTGAAGAAACATATTTTCTAGACTAATTTTGGGTCGCTGAACACGAAAATGGGAATTATTTTTATTTATTATTTCCAAAGAAGCGTTTCGAGATATGCGCAAAGATCAGTTTCTCAGCTATTTTTTTAGATACTGGCATAAATCTCGCTAACTAATATAATCATGACATTACAGACGTTATCTGTCTCCTTCCGACGATGTACTGCTTGTGAAGCCGGATTGAAATTTACTAAGTTACAGGCACTCAAAGTTTGAAAAGCTAGTATTTTCTAGTTAATGATATTTTTTCACACCAAAATGCACTGAAACACAGTTTTGATTAGCGAAAAACTTTTTTCACATAGTAATTTAAAATGAGCTCCTATAGTAACTATTGTAGTTCATAACACATACCTTTCCAATGATATGTGTTTCGTCATTATTGGTCTTGGAAATTGGTGTGTCCAATTTTCCTTTGTATGGAAAAAGAAATGGCTTAAGAGGCACCGAATTATCACCTTGGATAAAAAAAGTTTTGGATAAACACAAACATTTAGGGCATTGTTTTTGACTTGAGTCCCTAAATCTATTTAAAATAATTTTTTCCACCCATATGGAGGAGCCAAAAACTAAAAAAAATTCAAAAATACTGACTTACACATGCAGTACACTGTCGCGTCGGAAGGAGACAGATCAGATAATTCAGAAAATGTATATTTTATGTAAGTTACCTAAACCTTTGGCCAGATTTATGCCAGTATCTGAAAAAAATTATTTTTACGCCTATCTCGAAAAAGTTTTTTTGCGGAAAAAAGATCATTTTCGTATTTAGCGACCCAATATTAGTCTAGAAAATATATTTTTTTCAAGGACCACCATATGGAGCAGCCAAAAACTAAAAAAAATTCAAAAATACTGACTTACACATGCAGTACACTGTCGCGTCTGAAGGAGACAGATCAGATAATTCAGAAAATGTATATTTTATGTAAGTTAGCTAAACCTTTGGCGAGATTTATGCCAGTATCTGAAAAAATTATTTTTACGCCTATCTCGAAAAAGTTTTTTTGCGGAAAAAAATCGTTTTCGTATTTAGCGACCCAATATTAGTCTAGAAAATATATTTTTTTCAAGGACCTTACCATGACCAAAAATTTTATGAACTAGTGTAATTGATAAAAAGAAACGGAAGCCGTTTGGTGTGAGTAGACAGCTCAGGAAAACAATTACAGACAAAAGTAATTTTAAATACAAAGAAAAGTGGATACCAACGAATAATATGCGATAGTTTGCTGTTAAATTTTGCTAACTATATAAACTTTTAGCAAGGCATTGCTATATTTCTTTTGTTCTTTTTAAAGCTATCGATTAATTTAAAATCAATTAAAGGATATCAATTTTTTCGAATTGAAATGCTATTGTTTTTATTACATAAATAGAAAATATGTTTGCTTAGACTTCTGCCAGCATCTTATCCCCTTTTAAAGCGCTTATTATGTTACTGGCAGTTATCCTTGACATTTCAATTCTAGTGTTTATGTCTGCACTTCCGATGTGAGGCAATATAACAACATTTTCTAGCTTCAGGAGGGGATCGTTCAAAGGTAATGGTTCTGGAGTAGTCACATCTAATCCGGCAGCAAGGATCCTCTTTTCCTGCAAGGCCTCAACTAAGGCGACTTGGTCAACAATCGCACCTCGAGCTGTGTTGATAAAAATCGCATTTGATTTCATCTTACTAAAAGCTTCTTTGTTGAAGATTCCCGCAGTGTCAGGAGTTAAGGCACAACAGACGACGATAAAATCAGCTTCCTTCAGTAAAACATCAAATTCGACTTTAGTGAATCCAAGAGTTTCAGCCTCTGCCTTTTGTGAACGGTTTGTATAGATCAAGCGGTTTGGTTTGAACGGTATCAGTCGCTTGGCTATCTCATTTCCAATTCTACCAAAACCAAACAAACCCAGAGTTTTATCTTTCAAACCTGGGCCACACATCCAGCTGGGTGCCCATGATTTCCATCCACCATTATAGACTTCTTTATTGGCCTCAAAAAGCCGACGACTTGTGGCTAATAGCAAAGCCACAGTCAATTCGGCAGTTGCATCGGTAAGAACGTCTGGAGTGTAGCCCACACGAATCCCTCGCTTCTTGCATTCTGCAACATCAATATGTTCGAAGCCAACAGAAATAGTTGCGACAACTTTTAGATCAGGTCCAGCCGCATCTAGAATTTCTTTGTCAACTTTATCAGTCAATGCACAGAAAAGAGCATTTTTGCCAACTATATTTTTGAGAAGTTCTTGTCGTGGCACTGGAGTTGTTTCAGTCCACATTGTGATATCACATCTAATAAAGAAATAATTTTATTGATAAAACAACGAAATGGTCTCATTTTACTAGATTTACTCAGATTTAAGGAGGTTTATGCTCACTGGAGCGTAGTCTGGACGGGTAAGGTAAGCTTTAGGGCGGCTGTTGGACATTTTGGAATAACAACACTTCGAATTCCAATAAAACTGAACAGGAAAAGATCGGCCAAGAATATATGCTGAGCTGTTACTGCTACGTTGGAACAAATATTTGAAGAGACTACTTGTCGTTGCCGCCGCCTTCATTACTTTTTCAAGTTGATTTTCTAATTTCTTGCAAAACAGAAAACAGGTTGTTGTTTTTTTTTAACCAAAATGCCAAAATAGGTGACAGCAGATGACATTATAGGAGCGTTCCATAATATGTATTACTGGGTGCGTTCATCGGCAGAAATCTGAAAATTCAGTACTGAAACGTAACGTTGAACGCACAAAAAATCTGAAATTTCAGCCAAATGTCATATATTTTTTGTCTGCCAAAATCTTGTGTCTACCTGCTGATTTTACTGAAAGTAATATAAGGAAGAACTTTTTTTGTCGCATAATAAGTGACTCTGACGAGGAAGTTACTATGTAAGTAGACTGGAAAAAGCTTGTTCGTTGTTTTTACTTGGATTATAATACCTTAGAAAATAGTTGAAGCCACACTTTTCACTTGCAACTAAAAAATCTTTCAGAAAGCTTTATACAGAAATCAGAAGTTACTGTCAACTTTAACAGTTATTACTCCCAAATACACGTCTTAGTCATGTTTTTCCACCAAATGTAATTATTATAAATAAAAATGGGTAAAACTTTCACTTTTTGCTAAGGAAAAACTAAAGCCAAAATGCCATGGAAAAAACTACTTCTCAATCTTATTTTTTATTTATTCACTTACAAGAAAACAAAACTTAAAAAAACCAACAAATCGTACCAAACCAAACACAAAATAGCTGCATCTACTATTAAGTTCAGCTTCTATGTGCTGATTCTTATTTTTTGTCTTGTTGTTTAGCTGTCATCTGAATTTTCAGATGAAAATTTTTATCTGAAAAACGTAAGCAAACGTAACGAAAAGTCATCTGAATTTTCAGATTTTTTTTGACAGCTGACCAATCAGAAGCCTCAAAAATTCAGATTTCTGGATCCTTGAACGCAGGGACTGACAAACTATCCCTGAACAGTGCTTAGATTGGGCACGTTCGACGACCCAAGGGACTAGATATCCAGTCAACTGAATTCATTGACGGTGTTCACATCGTACTGAAAAATTGAATTCTTTTAACGTTTCAGTATTTACATCATAGAGTACCTATATTATCTAGAGTCGCAACTCAGGGGGTTGGTTCTCTTTCACCCTACAAGCTGAGTTGTGAGCACTTTGTCCAAATTTCCTAGCTTGTATTGGTTGTTCCGTGCATTTTAAATGGGGACTGCACCAACACAATGAAAGAAATGTTGCTACAGTGCTCAGTGCGCAAATTTTGTGGACTACCGCGCTCAGATATTTAAAATATTAATCCGTTGAATTCAAAAATTGAAAATATTTTTTGTTTTTTCAATACAATTAGATTTTTAACTCTTTAGGAACAAAAGGTATACAAAATATAGCTTTTTGTTGCTTCTGGCATACAAATAAAATAATATTTCTGTATATTTTTATTAAAATTAAAGAAAATTCATTCAAAAAGTAGGAGTGTACCCTTGAAACTCAGTGCGTACGTGCCCTACTTCTACCATATCAAATGTGGACAAGTAGCTCAATATTTTGACAGATGAAAAAAGGGTAAAAAAAAGTTTTATAATTGTGGTAATTCGATCGTTTAAAAACATATTCTAATTGAAACTTATTCTTTTCAGAAATTACATCTTCTCAGAGCAAAGGCGCAACACAACAAAACCAACAGTTTAGTCCCCAGCAATCGCAGCAAATGCAACCTCAACAGGAAGCGCAGCAACAAGCTCAACAGGAAACCCGACAACAACGAAAAAGAGACGAAAAGGATGTAAATATACCCCGGAAGGACAGAAGCCCACAATAGAAACTCAGGGGCCACCTCATCTCACATTAGTCCGAGTCCTTTTGGTTTCGATGCCAGTCACCCTATGTATCGAAACGTGTTGATGTCTACGTCCTACATTACATTACTATATCACCTGCCAATGGCACGTTATCATGCTCCCGAAGATATCTCCCGGAATCTATATTATATACATACCAGCAAATGCAGGCTGAGCAGCAGGCACAGCAACAAGCTCAACAACAAGCTCAGCAACAAGCATAACAACAAGCTCAACAGCAAGCCCAACAACAGACCCAACAACAAGCTCAGCAACAATAGCAACAGCAGCAGCATGCATCAACAACAGTAATAGCAGCACCAACAAAAGCAGCAGTATGACTGGTATACCTGCCACAGTGGCAGTGGTAATCCAAACGATAGTCGAAGTCCACCACCCCAAAGACATGTGCATACGCGCCATCATACGCACGTTGGACCTGGCTATGTTATGTATCCGCCACCCTATGGAATCAAGTGAAGATAAGTTAGTAGAATAAAACTAACCCAAATCCAATATCATTGATTGTTTTCAGAAGAGAAGAAAAAAGTTTTTTAACAAATGTTCGGTAAAGTTTCTTGTAGTTTTTTCACTTTGAAAAATAATATTTGTTAAATTATTTTACAAAACCAATCAAACATTTTTATCGTAGCCAACATATTCTAATTGAAACTAACTCTTTTCAGATATTACATCTTCCCGGAGCAGAGACGCAACAGTCTGGGTCACATCAACAGCCTCCCGGCTCACAAATGAAGCTTGAAGATCAACCAATGTCGGCACAACATCAACAGTAGTTCAATCATCAGCAATAGCAGCAAATGCGGTCTCAGCAGCAGGTACAGCAACAAGCTCAACAACAAGCCCAACAACAGGCCCAACAGCAAGCTCAGCAACAACAATAGTACAGCAGCAGCAGTAGCAGCAACACAACAACAACAACAACAACAACAACAACATCAACATCAACAACAGCAGCAGCAGTGTGGCTGGTATACCTGCCACATTGGCAGTGGTAATCCGGCCGATAGTCGAAGTCCGCCACACCAAAGACATGTGCACATACACACCATCATGCGCACGTTGGACTTGGCTATCCTTTGTATCGAGCGTCCTATGAAGGTGAGCTTTAGCTTTAAATTAATTCAGTTTGAACAAAAACTTGCCCCACCAAACGAAAAATTAAAAAAAGAGGCTATGTAAGACCCACACTGATAACTTGCCATTGGTGAACTCAGCAGCTAGAAGCCCAAAGTTATTTTATTTTAAAAAATCTACAATTCAAGATCTCCGTTAACGTTTTAAGATGTTTAATATGCAATCAAGTGAAGATAAGATCAGTTTCAATTTCAATGTTGCTTTATAACATTTCAATTTACGATTGGCTAAAAAATAAATTTATAACTATAAGATAAATACATTGATAAATTAATTTATCATTGATAAATGAATTTATCTTATGGTTTTACAAAACCAATCAAATATCAATAATGAACTTGTGTATAGAATTTAATTAACCCGAAGCCAATACCAATTTGTGTGATCTCATGGTATTTGGGAGAAAAAAAAATGTCAACGATTTTTGCTAAAGTTTCTTGTATTTAGTTTTTTTCGTTTAAAAGAACTACATGTTGATTTTTTTTACAAATCCTATAAATTATTAATTATTATGAACTAGCAGTAATATTGGAAAGAAATGGTATTTGATTTCAATTTCAGTCAGCGGTTCAAAATTTGGTTTTTGGTAAGAGTGTACCTATATATTTACATATATGTTTGAATTTGAAAGAACTGGTATTTGTTTTTGGGTGTAACTTCCAAAGTTATTATTCTAGGATAATGGTTGATACATCCCTAAGCTCTAATTTGAATCCTCTTCAAATTGGCGTTTACCAATTTCAATTCCAGTCACCGGTTCAAAATTTGACTTTTGGTAAGAGTGTACCTATGTACATTTATATTGCAATTTGAAAAAAATGATATTTGATTTGGGTGTAACTTCCAAAGTTATTATCCTAGAATAATGGTTGATACATCCCTAAGCTCTAATTTGAATCTTCTTCAAATTGGCGTTTACCAATTTCAATTCCAGTCACCGGTTCAAAATTTGACTTTTGGTAAGAGTGTACCTATGTGCATTTATATTGCAATTTGAAAAAAATGATATTTGATTTGGGTGTAACTTCCAAAGTTATTATCCTAGAATAATGGTTGATACATCCCTAAGCTCTAATTTGAATCCTCTTCAAATTGGCGTTTACCAATTTCAATTCCAGTCACCGGTTCAAAATTTGACTTTTGGTAAGAGTGTACCTATGTACATTTATATTGCAATTTGAAAAAAATGATATTTGATTTGGGTGTAACTTCCAAAGTTATTATCCTAGAATAATGGTTGATACATCCCTAAGCTCTAATTTGAATCTTCTTCAAATTGGCGTTTACCAATTTCAATTCCAGTCACCGGTTCAAAATTTGACTTTTGGTAAGAGTGTACCTATGTGCATTTATATTGCAATTTGAAAAAAATGATATTTGATTTGGGTGTAACTTCCAAAGTTATTATCCTAGAATAATGGTTGATACATCCCTAAGCTCTAATTTGAATCCTCTTCAAATTGGCGTTTACCAATTTCAATTCCAGTCACCGGTTCAAAATTTGACTTTTGGTAAGAGTGTACCTATGTACATTTATATTGCAATTTGAAAAAAATGATATTTGATTTGGGTGTAACTTCCAAAGTTATTATCCTAGAATAATGGTTGATACATCCCTAAGCTCTAATTTGAATCTTCTTCAAATTGGCGTTTACCAATTTCAATTCCAGTCACCGGTTCAAAATTTGACTTTTGGTAAGAGTGTACCTATGTGCATTTATATTGCAATTTGAAAAAAATGATATTTGATTTGGGTGTAACTTCCAAAGTTATTATCCTAGAATAATGGTTGATACATCCCTAAGCTCTAATTTGAATCCTCTTCAAATTGGCGTTTACCAATTTTAATTCCAGTCACCGGTTCAAAATTTGACTTTTGGTAAGAGTGTACCTATGTACATTTATATTGCAATTTGAAAAAAATGATATTTGATTTGGGTGTAACTTCCAAAGTTATTATCCTAGAATAATGGTTGATACATCCCTAAGCTCTAATTTGAATCTTCTTCAAATTGGCGTTTACCAATTTCAATTCCAGTCACCGGTTCAAAATTTGACTTTTGGTAAGAGTGTACCTATGTGCATTTATATTGCAATTTGAAAAAAATGATATTTGATTTGGGTGTAACTTCCAAAGTTATTATCCTAGAATAATGGTTGATACATCCCTAAGCTCTAATTTGAATCCTCTTCAAATTGGCGTTTACCAATTTCAATTCCAGTCACCGGTTCAAAATTTGACTTTTGGTAAGAGTGTACCTATGTACATTTATATTGCAATTTGAAAAAAATGATATTTGATTTGGGTGTAACTTCCAAAGTTATTATCCTAGAATAATGGTTGATACATCCCTAAGCTCTAATTTGAATCTTCTTCAAATTGGCGTTTACCAATTTCAATTCCAGTCACCGGTTCAAAATTTGACTTTTGGTAAGAGTGTACCTATGTGCATTTATATTGCAATTTGAAAAAAATGATATTTGATTTGGGTGTAACTTCCAAAGTTATTATCCTAGAATAATGGTTGATACATCCCTAATCTCTAATTTGAATCCTCTTCAAATTGGCGTTTACCAATTTCAATTCCAGTCAGCTTTCTTCTAATTTCCCAAAAATTTCATTTTAGGACTTATCCTTCTTCAAAATGCCGATTGAATTTTACTTCGTTGCATAAATAAATATAGAAAAAAAAAATTGAAACAACAGACAACAACAGACCCAACAACAAGCTCAGGAACAATAGCAACAGCAGCAGCATCAACAACAGCAATAGCAGTTACAACAAAAGCAGAAGTGTGGCTGATATACCTGCCAGTGGTAATCCAGACGATAGTCGAAGTCCACCACCTCAAAGACATGTGCATACACACCATCATACGCACGTTGGACTTGGTTATGTTGTGTATCCGGCGCCCTATGGAATCAAGTGAAGATAAGTTAGTAGAATAAAACTAACCCAAATCCAATATCATTGATTGTTTTCAGAAGAGAAGAAAAAAGTTGTTTGACAAATATTCGGTAAAGTTTCTTGTAGTTTTTTCACTTTGAAAAATAATATTTGTTAAATTATTTTACAAAACCAATCAAACATTTTTATCGTAGCCAACATATTCTAATTGAAACTAACTCCTTTCAGATACTACATTTTCTCGGAGCAGGGACGCAACAGTTTTCTGCAGCATGTACAGTCTGGGCCACATCAACAGCCTCCCGACTCACGATAATTTCAACGTAATTAAAGTATCGGAGAAGGAATTGCTTCGTGGTTACATTGCCGGTGATTTGAAGTGCAACCTTCCCAGGGGAGCTGCTGACTTCACCACTCAGATCATCGTATTGAACCACTCACCAGTGGTCGAACGGTTACACCCCAGTGTTGAATTGCTACACTGCTCACATTGCTTGCAATCAAGCAAAAATCAAAGGCAGATCTTCGTTCAAGAAAAAACCAAATGACATATTTATATCTGTGTTAAAATGACAAATTTATTAATCTTCTTTAAGTAGTATTAGTAATTATATATTATTGTTTATTTAAACTGATCAATACAGAATGTTATCGAACCATTGTGAACAGCATTTAAAATAATTAAAGACATTTTTTTTACCGGCTTGAACAGTTGCTTAAAAAAACGAGTTTTTTTTTATGAAGTTGGGAAATTTAAGTTTAATTTTAAAGCGAAAAAAATATGTAGAGTAGTTGCCTATTTTTTTTATCTACCTAGGAGTAAATTGAATAAGGTCAATTTCCTTGTAACGCTTTCCTTCCAGTTAAAAGATAAAATTAGTTAAAAATTTTAAAATTACCTATGAGAACTTATGTACGAGTAGTATTTGATTTTTATAGTCTTAAGGGCTAGAAGGCTGAAATTTAGATAGATTATAGAAATTATTTCATATATATTTTAATTCCAATCAGTTCATATGCGAGGATCGAAAATCTAAAAGTTTAATAGTAGGAATCATTAATAACAGTTTAAAGAATAATTTACCTATTTTTTTTTTAATCGAAGTCCTTAGAGCCGTTTTTGAAATAAATAAACTTCTTAAATGGTTGTATGGCAAAAGTACCGTTATTTGTAAGCTTAACATTTTAACAATTAACTATTGATTTCCACTCCCAAAATTTGAAGAAAATCGCTTTCGTGGTTTAAGCTACTCATTAAAGTACAGATAGACAGACCGAACACCATCAGACAGAGTGGATTGTGCTACCCACTTTTTTGGTGTTCTCTATCATCGTAATGACATGTTTGATTATTACCTCAAATTGTTTTTCAACAATCCAAAACTTGCTATTTATTATCTATGTATATATATCTCAAGTAAAAAGATTTTTTATTTATCAGCAAAAAATTTTTGAATTTTATTAAAACTTCTTAAGCAAACATACATATAAAAGCATCTAATAAATAAATTGTAAATTTGGATATAAAATTAAATACAATAAATAAATTGTAAATTTGGATATTAAATTAAATACAATCAAAAAATATGACAACAATAATACAATAATTCAGCAGCAACATATTCACATAATTTGTTGATGGCAAGTTTAAGTTTTTCATCGTATTCCTATAAAACTTTTTCAAGGTATGTTTTTAATTTCTATATCGAAAAAAGACAATAAAAACATGGAAAATAATAAATAAGGATTGTTCTGTTTTGAAAGTTTTATTTTCTTATACGGAATATTAAAACGCCTCTTGTTTTGATAAAATTTACTTTAAATTAAGTCATAAAAGCCAAAAGCAACAAATTGAATTGTAGGTCATATTGAGAAGAAAATGCTATGCGAAAATGTATATGCAAAAAATAGGACTTATGATTAAGAAGCAATTTTTTTTTTAATTTGATAAATTGATTTGAAAATTAAAACAATACAAAAGGCGTTCACTAGTGTCTTTCTTTGTCAAAATAGAAGACTAACATAAAGAAAAAACTACAAAATACACATATTATCGTTTTCAATATAATGAAAGCCACAAACGCTTTCGAGTCCTTAAACCTTACATTTTTTTTAAAGCTTATACAACTCATAGGGAATTCTTACCGAATGTTGGTTTATGTTGTTCACTTATGTGCAATTTGGTTGTATTGCACATTGGTCTTTGATGTTGAAGAATTCTCCTAACAACTTCTTGGTCATCGGAGCCAGTTGCAATAACATTGTCAGGTGTTGAATCAGCGTACTCAATATCAGAAAACTACGGAGATGTAATGGAGATGTTGCTTCCGACGGAGCTTACGGATGCTTTACGGTTAAAGTCTGAAAAAAAGGAGAATTTATAAGATTTATTTATAAGCAAAGATCACTTTTGGGTCACTTCTTACACTTTGTTTTGAATGCCAGTTGTATTCTCATAGGCAGGACTGCCAGTAATTGGTTATTATTTGGCATTTCTGATTTAACTGGTGTATTTTTTGACTCCATGTTGGCAACTAAACTATGATAAGTTCCATCAGCTGTGTCAATGTTAAGCTTTGGTAGAATTTTACAACCTAATTGAGGACCGCACTCTGGATTGGTGGATTGGAAGTTTTTAGATTTTGTGTTAAATATTAAATGACTTTATCTGTACTGCATTGCTGCTTTCGGGTTAGCAACTGGAATATTACGAGGTGGTTTACGAGGTGGAGTAGATAGGTTTCTTGGCTTATACTCTACACGAGTACCACTTAAACGTTTTTGTAACAAACGTCCAACATTTTTGTCACTGCTCCTGGAATTTGTGTTCAATAAAGATTGTTAAAATTCTTCGGTTAGACTATCAATTTCGCTGACACTATCCATGAAGACGAGGGAATGTGATTGTTTGGGAATGTTTTCGGTACCACCGTCAATAATCGTTTGTTCTGCTGTCATTTGCTTCTTAGATGGAGGACTTTTACGATGAATTTTATGTTTGTTCACACGCACCTCCGATACTACACAATTATTGTGTAATTCTTGGATTATGTGAATGAGTGGTGCTTTTGAATTGCGGCTTGAATGTGTTAATGTACTTATCGCTGTAAGTGTTCGAGAAGGATCACTTTTCGATTGGACATCATGCTTTTTTTTTGCATTCAGTGGAAAAGTCTCTCTGTTCCTCATCTTGCTGTTATTGTTTGACACATCTGAAATCTAAAATAAAAAAAATATTGTTTTAGTATCTATGCCACAGATGATTTTTTTAAAATGTTCAAATCCTACGAACCAGTTTCTGAAAATCTTAAAAATTTAAGTTCAACATATTAAGAATGTATTGGGCAGATTACGTGGAGGAAAAAATAATTATTGTATTTTATTACTAACCACAGAGCTTGTACTTAAAATATAAATTGAAATATCATATTATATTATTCATATATTATATTTTTTCAAAAGCTTATATAACTCATAGGGAATTCTTACCGTATGTTGGTGTATATTCTTTAGTATGTGCAATTTGGTTGTAATGCGCATTAGTCTTTGATGTTGAAGAATTTTCTTAACAACTTCTTGGCAAGTTCTTCGTCATCGGAGCAAGTTGCAATAACATTATCAGGTGTTGAATCAGAGTACTCAATATCAGAAGGATGTAATGGAGATGTTGCTTCCAACGGTGCTCACGGATGCTTTAGTCTGAAAAAAGGAAAATTCATAAGATTTAAAGATGATATAGTAATTAAAACTCTGCCTAAATCGCCATTCTTTCGGAGTTACTCCGAAAACATATACTTTCAGACAAAGAGCAATAACCAAAGTTTAACATTAAGTAAAATCATCGATGCGGATTGTAAGGAGAAATCCTATATGGTGTACATAGTTATATGCATTTTAGTTTTAATTTTTATCATAATAATAACAGCAGCTATAATTGTTATGCGAATTGCAAAGAAACGAAGGAAACGCATTATGGATGTTGTGCTACCAGAAACACGAACTTATAGGGAAACAGAAATTATTTATCAAATTGAAAATTCTGGCTTATTGAAGACTGATTTGTAAAAAAAAAAAAAAATCCAATGCTGATATATTAATTATGTTGTAATTATATTGTTTGTGCACAAAACTTACCCAATAGGCAGATAAGATTCCAAGGCTTGATTAACAGTCAATATTGATTCGGAGAGTGCGAATCCCTTTGACAGCAAAGCATGATGATTTGTGAGCGTGTCTTCGATTGTCGATAGGTCTTCGACTTCTTTGTCATCTAGAAGGATATATAAAATTTACTAAATTTAGTGAATAAACGAAAAGAACATTATTTACTAAGATGCTATTTATACAAATTAAATTAAAATGTTGTAATTTATATATTATGTAAATTTTTTTGTTTTTAATTTTTGACCATTTTTATTCCTGGGATCTCAATGTTCAACTTATTCTCTGTATTTTAAAATATTTCTTCATAGATTTTCTCATTAAATTTCCATTAATTATTTTTTTAAAATTCAAGTTCTGAATCACAGAGATCTTGTTTTTAAAATTCAAAGCATAATTTCAGCAACAATTTATGCTCTTATTTGAGCAGACATCAGCTTTACTATTTAGTTAAAAAGCCAAATAAAAATTAATAGAAAATCAGAACAACAATACCTGGCAAATTTAAATCCTTTTTCATCAAACTAGCACTGCACATTCCACCTAAATAAGCCAGTTCATGTTCCAAACGTATTAGGCAAGAATTCTTTGCATTCATCTGTTTTGAAAAATTAATAAAAAAAAAAAACTATGTAGCTATGAAACATTAACATTTTTTGTAAACTTTTACCGCTGTTGGATTATCATAACCAACAACAAGACACTTGAATCCAAAACGGTTACTATGCGGATCCTGAGCGTAAAGAGAAGCTGTCTCCAAAGAAAATTCCACCTGATTTCCAGGCAAAATCATAATATTTTGTGGCCAATTGCTGACACTGTAAATATAATTATCACAAAAACTAAAACCGACAGAAAAGACCTCTGTGGCTTATGTATTAAACTTCTTTATGACAACCCAATCGTTGTCATTTGTATTAGCATTTGCACCATGACCTCTAGTATAGTTTGTCACAATGGCATTTTTGCAACTGGAACGTTGCATAGACATGTTATTGTCCAGTATATCCAGGTAATCATTATCAACTTGACAAGCTTCAACTAAATATGGCTTTGTTGGAATAGATATCAATAAGTAGTCTTCAAGTTGAGCAGTTCCACACTGTGAATCGAATTCTATGGCAAACCATTGTACACAATGAGGAAACTCCACCCTTTAATAATATTGAAAATCAAGTTAGTTTTTACATACAATCATTTGCATATATAGATTCTTACCTCTGACATGTTATGGATCCACTTCGATATGGATGCTCGCTCTCTACGATGCAATAATGATTGCTTGTAGTACATATATCTACGCTCTTATCGATCTCATCCATTCTCTTTTTGTTAATATCCAAAGCTGAGAAGTCTACCTTTTTATCCTTTGATTTGAGTGTAAGATATTCTTTGCTCGAATAAAGTTGATTTAACGCAGCTACATGTGGCAAAATCTCCTTAATCAGTCCAAGTATTTGGACAGAACTCTTTAAATATAAAAAGTTGATAAATATAGCACAATTAAATTTAAAAAAAAAACTCACCTTTGGGTCACACGCCAAGGTTCCAATCTAAGCATAAATCAGGGGCAGCAAAGTATGAAACACATTTGCTGATGATGTATTGAATACCTCCAACAACTGCACTACTGTCATCTGACTTCCCAAGACTCCAGCATCAGAATCGCTTCTCTTATCTATCACATCTAATTCATTGTCAGTTCGGTCGTTACTGTTGAGTTTTGTATCAACATGTCCTTTGCGATAGTGCAATTCTTGAATTGCCCCGCTCTCTTCAATTAAATCTTTTGGGTGAATCTCAGTTGCACCAATTTCAATCTCAATATCAAATGGGTTTGTGGATCGTTTATCAAATTTAAAAGTTTCTATCAAACCCTTGGAGAAGGACTCGATTCTCTTTGTGATATCTCTGGCTGTTGTAAGGCTTGGATCTGCAGAAAGAGCTGAAGTCCTCGAATTGTTTGCCCAATTTATATCCATATGTTCCTCAATTGGTGTTATATTGTGCTCCGAATCAATTGTCTGAGTATGATTCGAAGAATTATCACTTGGCGATAGAGATGCAGCCAGAGCATTCCTTGCCAAAATCAATAGTTCCGTGCATTTCTTGGTGATATCAGTTGCAACCTGAAGAGCTGTATCTCGACAAAATTTCCAGTGTTCCATGTTCGGCTCACATCACATCGGGAGAATCTGTTGCCAGTTGAGTGTAAACTACGAGGTGGCAAGAAAGCATTTTCAAACCTAAAACCAAGAAAATATTAAATCAGATTTAAATTATTATAAAAAAGTATAATTATTCCCACCTCATTTAGAGATGTTTGGTAAACGATCTCAGCCAGAACCCTTGCCAAAAGATGACAACAGTTGTTGATCAGACCTTGATTGATATCCTTGTAAATTCGGTCTTTTCCTGTTGTGTTCGATAGATCATCTGTTCTACCAGGATGGGATATTGATGATTCTCTGAACTCGATAACATTGGAAGACCAAAATTATCACTTGGACTAACGATAGACTGTCGTTCATTACCGGATGTCAAAAGGGAAAATGTTGTTCTCAATTTTATGGAAGGACTGCAGAGTCCAGCAATTATTGCACTGAGAAGGCGAGAGTGCAATTCACCCTTTAGAAGAAATAACTTACAATAATGATTTCATTGGATTGCAAAAAAACATACCAAAAACATGCAAAATAAACAATATTAATTTGGGAAAACCGAAGTAAACAAAAAAAATCAAGTCGAGTAACACATCGAGTTTCACTTGATCACTCGACTTTTGGCACTTGAAATTTAAGTTATTTATTATTGTTATCCACTTTTACTTAAAAATTACTAATATTTTACCTATAACAAGTATAATTTTCTTTTAAAACCGAGTTTTTGTTGGAAGAATTAAATATAATCAATTCCACCCAACACAAATTAGAATCGAGATCTGTCATTTTGACATTTCATAATTTAACAAAAAAAAACAAACGTCACTTTGAGCTACTAACCCCATTTTGTATTTTTATCCACAATTCACACGTATTCACCGACACGCAATTTGAGAGAGTTTTCTCTTGGTGTGCTCAAATAAAATTTGCGGGTGTTTTAGGCAAGAGGGGTACGAGTCGCGACTCTAGATAATATAGGTACTCTATGATTTACATCTTCCTTTAAGGCCCCTTTACACGATAATATAAGTCATATGACCTGTCATTGTATTTTCTGTATGATTTCTCATATGAGCTGTAATTTCAACTCAAGTCATACGGTTATAATTTTCTTATGTTTACACCTCTTTACTTCGCATTTGATTTTTCCTATGGTTATCTGGTTATCTGTCAAAACCAAAATAAAAGAAAAAAAAGTCATAAACAAATAAATTTTTGTGGAGCAAAACTACTTTTTATAAATAATCCATTGTTGTTTTCATTAAAAATAAACTTTTTTTGTAGAAATATTTTTATTTTCAATACTCTGAATTCACTACTTTCCATGAAAATAAAAAATCTCGTTTGATTTCTCAAATGGAATTAGCTGCAGTTCTAATGTCAAAAAAGTCATATGCTTTTTGCTTTTGAGAAGTCATGTGAGATATATTAGTGTGTTCAGACGATATGGTATGAATTTTTGACAGGTCATACGAGAAGTCATATGACTTCTATAATCGTGTAAAGTGGCCTTTACTGAAGAAGTGGGAGCTAGATGTGAATACTGAAACGCCAAAAAATCCAGTTTTTCAATCCAATGTAAGCACCGTCATTGAACGCAAATTTAACCAAGGTAAACTAGGTTTGTTTGAAATGTCAAACTTGGAAACTTACTTCAAACATTTACTTCAGTTTATCGTGAAAAAAGTATACCGATATTATTTGTATCTAACATATACATAGTAACAGGTATAAAGCTTTTATGAATGGTAATAAATTAGCTTTTTAAAGACTAGACATTAGCAAACCCAATATACAATTAACAAATCTCATACCAAAATCAATATATTCATATTTTTTACTTAGCATACAGGTTTTTTCTTTTTCGAATTTGATAGAGAACAACTTTGCACAAAATGAATAAAATAAACGTACAAAAAAAAAACAATCACAAAACAATAAAGTCCAGCTTTCAGTTCAATGACAAAATGTAATCAGCTAATATTTTGACATAAGTGCACTTGACTTGATAATTGAGGCAGATTTTTCTTGACTTACTTTCCAGTCAACTTTCCAGTAACGTTGCCTTAATTGGCAATAAATATTTTGGCATCTGACCAATCAGAGACAAGAAACTTGCCTTAGTCCCCTTTCACACGAAGATACAAGTTGCTGGAGATTTTTTTGACGTTTTCTTTAAATTTCCTTAAAAATCTCTTGTTCTTTTCACACGAGGAAACAAAATCTAGGCAGTTTTGAGATTTCCTGCAATTCTATCGGTTGAACGCACTTTAACCATAGATGTGAAAGGAATTGTCAAAAAATCTCTTCAAATCCTCGACCGGGGAGATTTTGTTCACCCCTCTTTCCTTCTGCCCTTCTTACCCAGAAACTGAAAATGGCTAGCAACTCAGTTTCCTCGTGTGAAATGGGACTTAATTTCTAGTCCCTTGGGTCGTCTGAACGTACCCATTGGCTACGTTCCGCCAGCTATCGAATAGGTTAGTCAGAATTTAGTCGGCATTTACATGACCCGATTTTTCCACAGACGATCTTTTGTTCATTGGTGAAGGGAGTATGAAGTGGGGGGGGGGGCTAAGGACCAAATCGTCCGTTCCTGGCAAACTCACACGATTTTTCCAGATGTTTGCGTTCTCTTTCCCACTGTTTCTTCAGTGTGTTTATGTTAACTAGCGTTGACACTAATCGGAAAATTTTTCTTAAGTCCATTTAAAAAAATGCTGCAGGTAGATTAAATATTTTTTTGCAGGTGTATAGCATTTTCAAGTTTGTATTTGTATTCAAGAAAAATATAAAATAATTATGTGAAAATACAAAGTAAAACATTGCCTACGATCTTCGAATAAATTTGTTTAAGCAATTCCAAATGCAAATATCAACTTCAAACCTTGCCAAGCACCTTAGCCCATTATATATTTTTGTAAAAAGGGAGGTTACTAGACGTATTGGAGGAGTATGAAATATATTAAGCAAACAAAACAGAACAGGGTAAACTATTAAACGACAAACAAACATTAAAAGGAAACCCACTATACTACACTGTACTTACATTTTACACGAGATGAAAAAAGACAAACACAATAATTTCAACCACAGTTGACAGCATAAATTTAACAACAAAATTGGCAACCCATTATTAAATTATATAAAAATTGCCTGAAGATGGAAATTAAATTTCCGAAACCCGTAGCATAATAATCAAAAATAAAATGTTATTTAGTTAAATAAAACAAACAAATTATAAATTATAAAACTCTTTTATTTTGTATTCTTTTTCATATATAAAAATACAACTTTTGGAGATCAAAAACCGAAAAAATTCATCACGCCTACAAGACTCACAAATTTACTTTCAATTCGGATTTTGAATGCATGCAGGCATTCTTTCGGATGGCAAATATAAAATTAAAAGCTTATTTTAATAAGAAGGTACATGAGTCAAAGTCTGATAAATATTGTAAAATATATTGGGTTTAAGTCTAGTACACAGATCAAGACAAAATTAAAAAAAAATAAAATTCCTTCATTCAAATTCATTTGAAAATTTTAAATACAGAAATTGAATTTTTCAAAAGCATTTGAAGAGTAAGAAAAATTGATCGCTTGCGATTGATTTGCGCTTGATTTCGAACAATATAAGAGATGAAAATACCTCTGAAAAGTCTGAAATTTTAGTTTTTATACTTTTGGAAAAAGGCGATTTTAGGGCAATTTGTTAAAATTGGGTTAAAATACACTTTTCGTCAAAATATAGTTTGTCCCAAAGCCATGAACTTTCAAATTATATTGAAGGATAGCTACAATATCAATGAACTAAAAAACATCTAAGAACTCCTATTTTTTTTAAGTTTCATACTTCTCGGGAAAAAAGTGATTTTAGGGCAATTGGTTGACATTTGGATTAAAATGAACTTTTTCCGTCAAAATAACTTAGTTTTCTGGTCTAACCTAGTTTGGAAATAAGTTAAGGTTTTTTATTGAAAAAAAAATTCTTTATCTGTATTTGGCCTTTTTGTACCCTTTCCCATTAGCTACGCCACTGACTGATTTAAAACAGCTGTTCTATTTATTTTCTTATATTATTCGTAAGTCATTTTATGTTTTATTCAAGTCGTGCGTTCTCACAACGTCTTAATAAACGTTTTTATAATCTTAAATCTTCTCCCTGTTTCATACTTTCCATTAATAAGAAGTTTTGAGGCCGCACGACTGAAATAAAATATAAAATGCGTAAAGAAAATGATGACATCAGAATTGAGAGTAGAATATAAACAGCCGCTTAAATCACGCTTATAGGAAAGGGTACAGAAGGGCCACATACAGATTCTAAAAATAATTTCTTCTACTCAAAATTAAAATTTATTTCCAAACCGAGTTAAACCGAGTTGGAATCAGTAAACTGATCTTGAAAAAATCAAGTGGATTTCTGGAGCATTAGAAATTTCTGAACATTTCTGATTTTGGCAGGTTTTTTTTTAATTCATCCTTCAATAGAATTTTATAACTGATAGGTTCACAAAAAGAGAAAGATCTATTTGACGCAAAAAGATTACCTTGTTCCAAATGTCGACTAATTGTCCTAATATTTTTAGAGGTTTCTTAAACCAAAGACACCGCAGCCATTTTTTAATGGAGTTTGACAATTAAAAGCTTGACAGATGGATAGCAAGCTATGTTTTGATCAATGTCAACCAATTGCTCTGAAATCACTTTTTTGCAGAGGAGTAAAAAAAGTCAAAACTTTAGTAATTTTCAGAGGTTTTTTTAATCCATCGACATCGTAGACATCTGTCAATTTAATGTGACAATTGATAACTTGAAAGATTTAAAACAAACTATATTTTTATGAAAAAAGTTTATTTTGATCCAAAGGTCAACCAATTGCCCTAAAATCGCCTTCTCAATAAGAATAATAAAAATGAAAATGTCAAACTTTTTAGAGGTATTTTCATCCATCCACATTATATTGATCCCCAGCAAGCGCAGGCGCTCAATTTTCAAATTTGTGAATTGAATGAAATCTTATAATTTTTAAATTCTTAGCAATGCTACTGGGCCCAATTCCGCAAGAGTGAGTTTTTTTTCTGTGTACACAGAAAATCATGTACACGTCAATTTTTGCGATTCCGCGTTTGAGTTTAAAGTTTTTGACAAATATCGTATGCACAATCAGTCAAATTTATTCACACTTGTTTTGGGCGTGAACGGAATGTGTACACGGAAAATCATTCGCACTTGCGGAATTTGGGCCCCTGTTCTCATTTGACTTTTGTTTTATCTCTACACCTTCAGAAACTGTCTTGAGAAAAAAAAATGTAAAGATAAAATTTGTCTTTGCTCGATCTGCGTACTAGGCTTTAATTCGAAATGTTTTTTTTTGTTGTTTTTAAGAAAAACTACGGTCGTATTTATAAACTTTGTCTTACTTTAGACAGCCGTCCAACTCCAAAAAGTTATTAATAAACTTTGTTTCCTGTTGTCCTAAGGCTATCTAAATTGGAAAAGGCTTCGGCTGCCTAAGATTTGTCTAAATTGACGTTCTATTTTATTATAAAAGGCATATTTTAGACTACTAAGGACTTCTAAAAAAAAACTGTCTAACTAGTCAACCGCATAAAAAATCTAATAAATAAGGCGGCCTAAGAAATTTAAACTCCTTGCGTTTCTATGGTGGATACTTATACTCTTGAAGAGTGTTTCTAAGTGCTTAAGGTCTATTTCCACAATCTTTCGCATCTAATGTTTACTATTTTTATTTTTATTTTATTTATCAGTTTTGCTCAAATAATGTATGCATTTGTTTTCTTGAAAAAAAGATTGAAGGTTATCCAAACCAACACGAATGCAGAGCGATGACGATTTTTTGTCGTCGTTATTTATTTTCGATGGAATTTGCATAGAAGCTCCATACATATCCAGACTTGCAGCTTATCAATATTTCTAAGCTAATAGAAACTGAAATGTTAATTGAATTGAAGCTAAAATATCTCGGTCATATCATAGAGCAATATAGAGAAATTAAAGAAACGTTGGTACCAGCGTTACCACTTCCAGAAAAAAGGTCGAAGCAGATTTGGAGAAAAAAAGGAAGTGGATTGAGAAAAATCGAAGTAGATTTCAAAATAACTTTTTTTATAATCTAAGAGTATATTTAAAAAGAATTTAAATAAAGGTTCTCCCAAACCAACGCGAATGCGGAGCGATTCGCAACGAATCATTCACAATAGAAAAAAATATGACAAATACACAACGCTAAACAACAACAAAAATTCGCCGTCGCCGCGAATTCGCGTTGGCTTGGGAGAACCTTTTAATCGAAAAAACTGAAAAGAGAACTGAAATTCTCTTAGACTTTATACGGATTTATTTTAATTAAAAAAAGTACTTAATTGCTGCATATATATTTTGTATACATGGTTCTAGGTATAACTAGATATAGCAAGTTGCCGGCAACTCCGAGCAACTTATAAGTTGCTCGCCATCGCCCACTAGGCAACTTCCGAGAAAGTTTTTGGAATTTGACGTCATGTTTTTGTATATTTGTTGTGTTGACTTTTGACACGGACACTATTACAACGTTAATAAAATAAATGCCAAATAAAAACATTGAAGTTTATAGCTCATTTTTGATAAATCAGAATCAGAGGATTACAAAATTCAGAAATCTGAAAATCTATATGTAAGATTTTATCGTTGAACATGGCCATCTTTGACAGATTAAGTTGTCGGCAACAAAAGTTGCCCAGTGGGCGCCTAAAGGCTGGCGCCCACCAGCCTTTCGCTCCGCATTCGCGTTGGTTTGGGTGAGCCTTAAAAGTCCAGGCCTAAAAGTTGCCGGCAACTAAGTTGCGCAGTGGGCGCCAGGCCTAACAGATTTAGTAACAGATTTTGGCATGCTGAATACCAAAAACGCGATTTGTAAAAGATTTTGCTATGAGTTTAAAAGTTTGGCAGGTCATAACAGATTTCTAGCAGATTAAATAACAGAATTACGCATGCAGAATACCAAAGTTAGAAGATTTTTTGACAGCTTAAACTTTTGTATGGAAATTCATAGCAGAATAATAGAATAGCAGAATAAAAGATTACGCCGAATAGGCCTAATTTTTGTTTTTCATATGAACTTCGGTCTCTGTAGAAAAATTGTTCAATGTAAATACCGACAAACTATTTATTGTAAGCCCATTCTGATAAAAACTAAATTGCCGCCATTTTCTTTAATCTATTACAATTTATAGTTCCTCCATTCCATCACCTTGTCCATTTCACATTTTTAGAACTTTTAAGTCATTTTCCGACCGCCATATTGTTCGCGTCTTCATGTCGAAATAGGTGGACATGTCCGATACATGAACTATTTTTTAGCTTTAAAAAAATTATTACTCAAATCGATATTAATTGATCAAAGGAATATAAAAACAAATTATGAAAAACCGAATTACATCAATTTATGTGTGAAAAATGTACAGTTTTCTAATAGAAATTTTGTTGTATGTACATAAATTAAATGTGTTCCCAAAAAAACAAAGTGGTATGTGTACTGTGCAAAAATGAAAATGTGTAGATAATGCGATCGCACTCTGTATAACATCAGTGTAATTCATTCATCAATTAAAATTGGAGTGTAAATCTTTTTTATAAAGAAATCAATTGCATAGTAAGAAATCAATTTATCCCTTGACTGGAAAAAAAAATTATATATAGATTATATAGAGAAAATTAAGAAGAAAAAAAATTCTCATCCATCAGTGCCGCGAAACAAGTTTTATAATTTACTTTTTTTTAGTACACCGAGAGAAACAAATTGTACTAGAGCAAACAAAGCAAAATTTCACACGTTCTCTCTCACACACATCTATCTATGTCATCCCAATAACCCTTCATCTCGCTCCCTCTTATGCTTCGCGCAAAGTCGAAGCTCTTCGTAGTCGTCGTCGTTGAAATTGAACGTCGAAGCCGAAACCAAAAAATCCGGGAACCATATTTTTCGGTTCTGTAATCTGTTTTTGGCTTATTTTTCCAAATGAAAAATCCATTCAATTACACAAGTGTTCTATCTGAAAATTATTATAAAATATTTTCCAATCAATTTACTGTGTGAATATGTAAAAATTTAATGTAAGTGCTCAAAGAAAGTCCAAGAAAATTTCCAATAAAAAAAAAACTTCAAGTGCTGTGTAGTATACAAGAAAAGCGTAAAATCGCCATTGCTGCTGCTACTTTGCCTTTTGCTGCTGCCACCAAAAAATGTCTCGGGTGTTGGCGTTAATTACAAAAAAAAAATTGTTCGATTTTTTTCTGTTACTTTTGACTCCCAATTTGTTTTCTGTTGTTTGAATTTTGTGTTAAAAGTGTTTTAAAAATACAAAAACGTGCAATTTTTAGGTAAGACTTTTCAAATGTCTTGAAATTAAGGTTAAAATTTCAACAAGATATTTGCTTGTTTTTGGTTTGAAAGACAAAAAGAACAACAAAAACATTTTTCCTTCAAAAGTTAAGAAATTTATATTTATTGTAACTGTTTCGGTGTGGATTGTGGAGTTAAAGCGCACAAAGTAGAAAAAGAAACTTTCTACCTACGTGGTGTGTAATCCCATCATCCACACACCAGTGCTACAATCTTAAAATATGTGCTACTTAAAAGTTTAAATAGGCAAACGATATAATAGTTCATGATTAATTTTCCCAAGAATATTGTTTCTTATTCTTTTTTTTATTATTATTTAACATAAAGTGTTCCTTCCCTTTATTGAATATTAGTTTGTAATATAAAAAAGGAGAAAAAGAAAAAACAAAAAATTGATTTTAACGAAAAAGGCGAGAGAAAGAGATAACAATTTGCTTAAATAGCCATCCTAGCTATTAGTGCAACTGAAACAAGCTGATGATTTAATCAGACATTTTGTGAGGTAGAACACAACGATATAACAACAGCAGCATTCTTTCCTCGGAGAGAAGAAACAAACTAGCCACACCACCATGGTTGGGTCGGCAGAAGTGAAACATCGAAATTCATTTCATCTCAATCATCAACGAAACGACGGACGATAACGAACTAGCGAACGAACGAACGACGGTGTGAGTTTGAATGTGTATATGTGCATAAGTTGATTTGGATAAGAATATGAGAAGCAATACTAAACACAACAATGCACAGTAGATCATTTTTTACTTAATTTCGGAACAAACAATATTTTGTCGATTCATAAAAACCAGCTTTCTATTGAAAATAAACATTTTTAATTTGGTGTTTTTATTTTAAAGGATTTTATTTCTGCAAAGCACATTAAAATAATTAAATTCGTGTTGACGAATTTTCTCAGTATTTTAAGGCGAAATTGTACAATTTCGGTGACTATTCCTATAATAGCAGGTATTTGAGATTCTTGCCATGAATGATGATACGTTCCATATGATAAAAGTCCAAATGTTTGATCTCGTGGATTATAGAAATAATTGGATCTTTCAGTTCTAATGCTTTGCTTAGCATTGACTAACGCACACACGCCACTTTTCTAAGAAAAATAAGGCAACTAGTTTGTTGACCTATTTCGTCAGTTATAACTCTGTATGTAGATTATGTTCTCCTTATACGGCTCCCGATGCATGAATCGATAGTCCCTGCTTTTGTTTAAAGTTGATGTCATAAAGATACAACTTACTGATTACGATAGTAAAAAAGTAGATAGGTACATTAAATTGAAAAAGTGGTCAACCTCCTCAATCACTCTTAATTTCACGGTATCCCAATCGAATTAATACTAATAAAGACCTTTGTATCATTCAATTCTTGTGTAATAATACCTCTAATATATTTGTCCAATATTGATACAAATTGAGTGAATGAAATATTGGGTTTGTTGCATTTTTAACCTTTAGATCTATTTTGCCCTTTGTTGATACAAATTCAGACCACTTGTTATTCCAGCACTGAATGAAATTCAAATTTCTGTCTGCGTACCATAAAACATATCTTTTTCTAATGCATTTCATTTGATTTTTTTGATGTAAACGTTACAGTTTGTTCTCTCAAACCCTAATGAAACATTTCTTTCCAGACAATCTTCCAATTAATCACTGTATTTCCGTATTACACGTTTCCTAATCCCGGATACGCTACAATTTTTTTTTGACATTTCATTCTTGAATTGCTTGTTTTTTTTATTATTATTTTTGTTTCTTATTCTATTTTTAATGTCAACTGTCATAACCCAATGACAGTTCCATATAAAATCGTTTCTAAGATTTATAAATAGTTCCCCTTTGGCTGTGTTCGTTAAGTTTTAAGTTAAATTCTAAATTTGTATCGTGCAAATTTGGTAGAAATTGTTTCACGAATACAAAAACAAAATTAGCAAAATCACCTAATTTGTAAAAGAGAAAAGAATTCAAAGCAATTCGTATTTCTGAATCAACCATACCAAAAACCTATAAACAATATTTTCAAATAGGTAATTTCCTTAAAAAGGTTAACTTTCTCTATGTATGTATGTAGTAAAACTGCAATCTATAATTATGATTCATAATGCATAGACACTAGGTACATAGTTTACTAAAACAAGATTATTTTATTTCATAAACCAGACTAGGAGATTAGTTTCATAAATAAAAATATCCACAATCGTAGTTACTCCAAAGTCAAAACTACACCTATTCATCTTGTTTTAGTGACCAGTTAGTCTTAAAAAAATTTACGTAGGTATCTTAGGCTGGTAAATGCTTAAACAACAAAAAGTTGAAACTGATAACATAATTTATTTTAATCCACATTTTAAAAATGGTCTACTGTACGACACTTGAAACGTCTTCTAGTGGTTCATGTCGATTTGTAATACTTTTTATTTTTTGAATGTGTGAACGATTTAATGTAGAAGGAAAAAAAACAAGAAAGAACTGAGAGAAGAAATGAAACGAATAATAAGCATATAGAAAAGAGAATCTGATGAATTTTCATACATAGACAATTTTTATAGATATACAACAACAACAACAACAACAAAAATTGTACTAAAAAATCTGAAACTTTTCTGATCTCTGCCTCTACTTTATTTTGACACAAACGAAACCATTCAACGAAGAGAATAGAATAGAACAGACAAACAGAGGACGACAACCACGAATAAGACAAAGAGTAATGATGATGATTGCTTTTGCAGTTGTTCTGCGCCGCATCGATTGATTTTTCTTAAAAAAAAACGCCACAAACAGCAAAAAAAAAACATACAACAAAAAAAAGAGAGGTTTATTTTTGTAAAGAAAAAAATATATTTTACTTCCTTTTCGCTCTTTCATTTTCGGGAGGCAACACACTTGCCGTCTTTTGTCGGTTTCTACTTTTTTTTCTGTCGTTTCGCCCACCAACACCACTACTCCCTTTTTGTACACACGTCAATTTGTTTTTGTTTTTTTTTTTCATTTCTTTAACTTTTTTTTCGCTTCTTCTTTCCCATCAGCACCATTTGGAAAATATGAAGGATATATTATATATGTGTCAAGCATATACAAATGTGAGAAAAAACGATTAAAAACTGCAAAACTAGTTTGAACAAATTACTAAATACTTACCTACGCAAAAAAAAATAAAAAATAAAAACTATTTTCAAAACAAGAAAGGAAAAGGCGTGTTTATTGTTTTGTTTAGAATATTATGGCCCATCATCAATCAGCGGATAACAATTTGAATGATGTGAATATTGCTTCTCCCGCTAACATAGTTTGTGCCGCCGCCGGTGTCGGTGCTGCCGATGATCATACAAAAAATCATAATTTATTAATATCGCAAGCGCAAAACTTTCAAAATGGATCTGACTCCAATAGTAGCAACAGTAGTAGTAGCAGTACCAGTAGACACTTACAACATCATTCTAGAGGAGGCATTATGCAACAGCAACACCATCAGCAGCAACTACATCAACATCAATCAGGAGGAATAATGAATGAAAAGATAAAATCACCCTCCGGTCAGGGTGGCGGAAATACAAGCGGTGCTAATAACAATCCCGTTGGAGTGCCCCCAAATAACAGCGAAGGTCAACCGATATCACAACAACAACCACCCCACAATCATCCTCCATATGGTGGAGATAATGCAATGTCACACTATCAGCAGCAACAGCAGCAGCATCATCAGCATCTCCAACATCAACAACAGCAGCATCAACAACAACAGCAACAGCAGCAGCAGCAGCAACAACAGCAACAGCAACAACAACAACACCAACAACAGCAGCATCATTTGTCACAACAACAGCAACACCAGCAACAGCATCAACCTGGCGCTGAAATGCCCTCCAAAGACGATGGAATTAATACTTATACAGCGCCGACAGCACCTCAAGTCGGTGGTGTAGGACCTCCGCCACCACCCGGACCGCCACCGGGTCATCATCCATCTGCTTACGGAAGATACCATCATGGCGATCCGAATATGGATCCTTATCGTTATGGTCATTCACCAATGCAGCCATTGGTTGGTGCTGGTGGTCCAGGTGTTGTGGGTGGTAGTGGTGGTAAACCTCAATCACAGCAACAGCAGCCTCCACCACCTCCACCTTCGGGTATATCGTCACCCAATAGGCCGCCCCTTCAGCGTTATATACCGGGTCAACCACCACAGGGGCCTACGCCAACGTTAAATTCGTTACTTCAGTCGCATCCACCACCGCCACCGTCCCAACATCGTTATTCCAACAGTTATGATCCACAACAGCAACAACAACAACAGCAGCAACAACAACAACAACAACAACAGCAGCAGCAACAACAGCAACAACAACAACAACAGGGGCCGCAACAGCAACAACAAACGCAGCCCCAGCAACAGCAGCATGGTCCACCACCACCTCCGCATCAGCCATACGGTGGCCAACAGGGATGGGCTCCACCACCCAGACCTTATAGTCCGCAACTGGGTCCATCACAGGCTTATAGGACCCCGCCACCGGTAAGTCAAAATACATTATACCTATACAAAATATAAACAAATGCGTAATTAATTATTTAATCTTTTGATAAAATTGACAAAATAATACATTTTTTAAGTAAGTACCTTCACAAGTTTAAATAAGTTTCTTCTAATGAAGTGTTAAATTGTAACAATATTGTCGAAGGACAACAAAAATTTATAGCTGCATCAGACTATCAAAATATCAATTTTAAATAACTTGATGATCAATGAATAGGTTGTAATAAGAACATAAACGCGGTCGAACGATGAGCTCAAACGGTTGCACTTGTTTGGTATTTCGATAGCTTTCAAAAACGAACTCAATATTTGAATAACTAGTTAGTGAAGCGACTATAAGATTACTTACCTCATGCAGCTGCTGAATAAGACAATGCAAACCGTGAGTTTAAGTCGTCACATTTAAAAAAACCGCTAATCGAACAAACTTTTTATGGTTACTTTGGTTCGAAAATTCTCAATTCTTGTTGCATTTTTGGCGAAAAAGGTGTAGAAAACTAGAACCGTGAGTTTAAGTCGTCACATGTTAAAAAACCGCTAATCGAACAAACTTTTTATGGTTACTTTGGTTCGAAAATTCTCAATTCTTGTTGCATTTTTGGCGAAAAAGGTGTAGAAAACTAGAACAACATCAATTGAACTTTTGTATTTGCACGATAGTGTATGTGTCACAATTAACGATGCATAGATAATCAAAACACAAAACTTTTTTGTTTTAAATTAAGTTTTTATTTGAGTCAACTGATATGCCTACATGCTATGAAAATATTTATTTAATTTCACATAATTATTTTTCAATATTTAAAAAAAAAATAAAGTTTTCTCTTTAATATGTGAACCTTCATACCAACATTCATCACTTCTTTTTTTGTTTTGCTTATCAACACTGAAGTTTGGTAGGAATTCCGAACATACAACTTAAACCAAATCAATAAACACTTCATACGTCCAGCGAAATTGTGTCGCACAAAATTAGGTGTTTTCTGAGAAAAAATTAAAACCATTTCTAAGTAGAGCCAACCATTTTTGTAGTGCTGAGTATTTGCGTTCTCTCGGTTTGGTTTTTGTACAACATAAAGCCCTCTTAGGTAATTTTGCTCAAAACTTTGAAAGTAACGTTCAGCATAATCATATGGAATGTGAGAGTTTTCCGCAGAAATTTTACTTAGCACATTGCGTTTAAATTCAACTTATATTTAAGTACATATAAGCAAATAACTATTCGTCGTATAACTTTCTGAACAGTGTCGTGATAGCGTTCGATTATCTCAACTTTTATTTACTCAAAATATATTCTGACTGTGAGAAGTTTTTCAGCAAATTGAGTATGAAAATTCACTATCAAGGCACACGGAAAATTGGCCTCGGTTCCGCGAAATTCTTGAAGAAAAGGAAATAATTTTATTAAATAATTTCAAAATAAAAACTTTCAAGGAACGACTGGTGAAAATTCCTTACACCAGGAAGTATAACAGGCAGTCATTGCAATTTGCATCGTTATGCACTTGTTAAAATATAACTGATTTGATAAAGATTCTTGATTAGAATGTGAAGATTGTAAATTTTATGAAAATGCGTCTTCTCTCTCCAGCCAGGATTGGCCAAGAAAGTGTGCAAAAACTTGGGAAGTCAGTACGAATCATTTCTACTTCAAACTTAATGGTTTTCTTGAGGAAACGCTGTAGCCATCAGGTTATTTGAAATTCATGATAGTGACAGTTTTTCAACTGAATTAAAGGGTATTTTTGCGAATTCAACACAACTGCTACGGCTGTGTTGGGAAAATCAACAACAAAATTGGCAGCTTTAAAAATCAATTTCTGATTAACTAGGAAGATTTTTTTTTTGAAAAACAGTTGAGTATTTCCAATTTCATACAAATTTTGTTAGGAAACATGCTAAAGATCCAGGCTGATATTCGCAATAAAATAGCTGAACACTTGGTAAGCCTAGAAAGATCTTTGCCAGATGGCTTTCCAATTATAATGAAAACTCAGCCTACCTTAGGTACTAAATATATAGGAATACTAAACACTGATATTTTTTCTGCAGCATACCCGTAATGGGAATATATTTTTGATTCTGTATGATAAAACAAATTTTTGGTTGGTATTAAAAGTTATTACCCTGGGTTTCCCAAAACTGCTCCATATACTAACTTTGCTCCCTTCTATCGCATTATATCGCTGGTGAAACGGACTTATCAGCAAAAAGTTTTGGAACCGTTGACCTAAGGATTGCATAGTCCAGCGATGGCGAACCAATGGCACGCGTGCCAACGGTGGGACGTAACGAAATATTATGGGCACGTTTTTAATTTAGAAATCCGATCATGGCATCAGCTTTGTACATAGAATTTTGTTTTTGGACTTATACTTTTTGAAAAAGGCGGAATTTGCTATCTTCAAAATATATTCGACTACCTATGGGTGGGACTCGTGAGTCGTTATTTTTAGAATTTGATAACATGAACTTTTCGCTTAGAAACCGTTTGGCATATGATTCCTGTTCAGCTTACATTTAGCTTAAGAGGACTCCACACATAATTTTTAGAAAAACTAGAAATTGGGCAAATGGTGCTTATGAAGTCCATACAATATGTATTGCAAGCAACTAAAGTGTTTATGATAGAATAACATTTAAACTAGAAAACTTCGGGCCAATTTTTTAATTTTAATTTTTTTCTTATTTTATTTTAATATTTCGATAACCTCTTTCGGAAAATTTCTCAAAACTGTTCAGGATCACCAGCGGTTCTGAGAAACTGAAGTGAAAAACACATTTTTTATTTATTTTATTTTATAGTTTATTAATAGAACTAGAGAAAAACGTTTTAGTTTGGGTTTTATTTTTGAAAAATCATCTCTAAAACATCAAAATTGCTAATTTTCCAATGTATTTTTGGGTGTGTAATTGTACAGCTTACTTTGCCCAAATGACAAATATGTATTTTAAAATTGTTTCAATACAAAAAAATGTCAAAAAGTAACCTATTATTTTAAATAACACATTTTAAAAAAGTCTTTTTATTTTCGGAAAAAATCGTTATCTTATTTTATTGGCAGTTATTTACATATTTGGCACAATATGGCTGTCTTCAAAGATACCTAACTAGGTACTAGAGAACGATTAAAATTTTAATTTTTATGTTTCTCACACTTCAAAAATATCTTATATTTTTTTATGTTAGAACAAAATTGGACGAAAGGCTTGAAAATTGCACAAAATAATACCGTTTTTGCCGAGATATTGTAAAAATTGAAAATGCAGTTACCTAGTTTTTGCAACCAGGGACGAAATGAAGAAAATGAAATGCGAGATCTACGAATCTGAGTTCGATATTTTGTGTAGAGGCCTCTCAAAGTGACGAAATACAGCCCTGATACCAATTGTTTTTAGTTGGTCTTTTTGTTATCTGAAATTTGTTTCTTTGATTAAAATGGATTGAAAACTTTCATGTTTCAAAAATATGTTTAAAAATAACTATCCCAGTTACTGAATCCGACGAATGAGAAAAATGTTAAAATTGAGTCTGATTCCCACCGCAGCCCATTTGCCGGATCTTGTAATCGGGGCGAATATGCTGCGAACTGTGAAGTCATTTTTATTTATATTAGTCACTAGAAAACTAGGTAAAGACTGTAGGTGTGTTGGCACGCCAAAGCCATTTCAAACTATATAATTCAAAAAAATGGCACAAGTTTTTAGAAAGGTTCGCCGGCCTAGTTGTTGTGCTTTCTTTACTTGAAGCATTATGACATCGAAAAACTTTAAAAAATCTGACCTTTTGTTCATAAATAGCACCAAATCAAATAAACCATCAATACCTACTTATCTATGTATGAGTGTATTTCCTAAAGAAAAATTTTGGCATCCAGTTTAAATTTTGTTTTGTTCAAGTTCACATTGTTCTTATCTTGTTCTGGATAAAAATGTTTAACAGGAAACCAAATTTTAGCGGGAAAAATAAAAAAAATATTAATCAAATTCGTTTTAGTATGGGTCACCATAAGGAATTCAGTTTTATTTGCAGTTGCCCTTCTGAGCCTTGAAGAACACCATACATATCTTCGTTGATACTGCAAAAAGTCGTAGGTATGTATGTCACTTTTCTGAGAATTTTCAGGAGAACAAAAAACAATTTTATTTTTACTTGTTTTTTTTTTTATATTAATATCGTAAAAAACAATCATAATAAGGGTATTCATACAACAGCGAAAAGCCGTCGTAAACTATGTAAAGTTTTAAACTTCGTAATTCTGTCACAATTTGTATGGAAAATTTGACAGACTCACGCAGTTACAACTTTACTACGTTTACGAAGAGCTTACGCTTTTGCACGAATACCCTTGTCATTTATTATTTTTGATGATAAAAAATAAAATACAAGTTAAAAAAATAAAATTATATTTTAGGTCACCTGAAAATTCTCATAAAAGTGACATACGACTTTTTGCAGTGTCACAACGACTGTGTTTACATATATACATAGGTACCATACATCAATTGCGGTCAAAATAATAGCAGTGTAAAACTCCGCTCGACGTATTCTATTACAATCTTAAATATAAGCAATTAATTAGATAATTCAACTCCTTTTTTTGGTACAAGAACATTTCGTCTTCCGTTTTCAGTAAAAAAAAAAAACATACATAACAGTTTTTTCAAATGTCAGTGGCCACGTTCCGCCGGCTTTTGGATAGGTTATCCAAGATAACTGAGTAGCTGATTCTTTTGTGAACGACCAGAACCAGATAGCTTAGCTGAAAAAAGGTGATAAAGAAACTGCATTAAAATTTTTTTTATTTGCAAAAAAACTTTAACTTTTTCAACAAAGTTTTATTGTACATATTTATATTTACGTATTGCGTGGAGTCCAAGGTGATGCAAATAACCATTTTCTAGTTGCATCTAACTTATTAATTTTCCTTTAAAAAAAAACCCGACACTGCAAAACTTAACACGAACAACTCAACATTTTTGTCACATATCAGCTGTTTTGAAATTTCTCCTCGGATTGTTGAGTATCCTAGAATCTTTGGGATAACTTCAGATTTGTTTGTTGATTACAGATGATATTTGTCATCATCTGTTTTTTAACAAAGGATTACAACAACACAAATCTATCCGGATAACTGAGAATTAATATCGGAACGCGGCCAGTTGAATGCTCTTAATTGTATTTGTTAGCGGTCAAAATAATAACAGTGTTTGCAAGGCTATGGAAATAGTATATTTTGTTTTGGTCTCCATAGTATTCACATATTTACATATATCCTATATCATTTAGCAATCCGGAGATACGGTGAATTATTCGTCAACTTTTCATGCAACAAGTCCAATTAAAGCTCAAATTTTTCGCTTTGGGTGGATACCTAGCTAAGAGATGACATGCAGTAATTTTGATAAAAAGATTAGGTTAATAGGAGAGATTAAAGTAGATTCCAATATTGTAAAAATACATAATGTATCGACATTTTGAAGTAATAAAAATTCTTTGAGCATCTTTTGAACTGTCTTATAGAAGCACTCATTCCACTCAATATATTAACTCTTCCTCCCTGGTACACAGGTATTGGGTGACAAGTCCTGTCATTTATCATTGCAAATTTTATCGCGTTTTCACATAGAAACTAAGACAAGAGATTAAGATATTGTTTAGAAGTAAATTGATCTATCGGAAGTTATTAATTGAATAAAATAAACGTTACCCATTGGCTAATGCTTGTCAGTAAAAACTTTGTATATGTTTTCTTTAAAGCCTAGTCCAGAGCTGATATTTGTATCCTTAAAAAAATTGCGAACAAAAGCTTTTTATTTCGTATGCGTAATCTACAATCTACATATGTATCTTCATACATTTACGTTAATATGAAAATAAGAAAATAACTATTGAAAATTTAAACTGAATGATACTACGTCAACTTTTTCAACATGAATGGTGGTGCATTGTGGATTGCAAAAATAAAACACAAATAACTCGCAAACTGAAATGTGTATCCTTTATATTTTTATTCTTTATTTTATCTGCGTCTGACATTGACATTGAAGACGATAATTTATGATCGGCCGGAGCTCTGTGTTTTTTTTTTGTCACAGCCAGCCCCTTTTCAACTCCAACCACCATCACCACCATCATCGTATTTCACACATTTCCGCCCCTCTTTCAATTTTATAATATCAACATCAACCAGTGTCTTAATTTGTTGTTCGGCATTTGGTTTTATATTTGTAAACATTGCTTTCAATCGTTTCCTCTTTCTTTTTTTTTTCTCTTCATTATGTTGGTTTAATTTTACTTTCGACATTCATATTAAAGTAAAAAAAAAAAAAAATAAAAAAAAAAAAATTGTTCACATAAGAAATATAAATACTTATACAATATTGTTTGCATTGCAGAAATAAATGACTAAGTCAATAGCAATGACCAACGTTACAAATGGTGGTTTGAGTGAATGAATCAGTGTTCTGGTATTCTAATGAATTAGTCTGGCAGTGTTCTTCTAATGAACATACAAACATAATGGGTATTGTAAATTTTTCAACAAAACTTGCTTGCAGTGAGGCAAATGTTTCAAAAATATGTTAACCGAAAGTAATAACAAAAACAGTTCTATAACAGGAAGAGGTTATGTTTAGGTTGCAATTTCTCTTGGAATTTGTCCTTCCTTAGAAGATGAGAACGTGAACTTGAATGATGCTTCAAAAAAATTATCCCTTTGAATTATTGGCATCGGGAATAAATTTTCTAGATGAATTCGGTCACACATAGAAATTTTAAAATATTTATTGAAATGAAAATTTCTCAAAAAAAACCTCGTGGCACAAAAACAAACAAAATGCATGCATGTGTTGATGATGATCATTGTCACCGCCGCCGCCGTGGAGTGTTGTAGTTTTTTAGGGTTTTTAAAGGTTAAATTTAATAATCGAATTTGATAATCGACAATCCTAATAGGTTTTAGAAAACTTTGAATTTTTTTTTTCTTTGAGATCGTCCTGAAACTGCTTTGAATTTTTTCTGAAGCAAGTACAGATAAATTAAATTAAACATTCAAAGAGATATTTATGTTTCTTCAATTTATGAAGCATATGTACATACTCGTATATGTTGTGTGTTGTAGGTACATTTTTCATTTTATTTTTGTAATAAAAACTAAAAGAACAAATTATTTTAGTATACATTTTAACAAAATAAATTCTGCCCAAAGCCTTTTTTGGCGGAGTAGGTATGGATGTAGGGGAGCACATGTGCGATGATCTTCAAACTTCGAAGCTGAGCTTTAGCAAACCCCAATTAAAGTTTTGAATGCTGATATCCTCCACTTCCTAGAAGTGACAGAGTTATTGCCAATTGCAGTGCAGAAGGCTCTGTTATTTTTAAATTATTTGAAACTCACTTTTGAAAAAAAAACATATTGGAACGCCTCCTTGTTGAACCGAAATATTTTTATAAATCTGTAAGTGAAATTAAAATAACATGTTCCTAACTCGTTTGTTGGTAAAGAAAACGAATTGCTTTTATTCTTAAGTTATTTCCGATTTAATTCATTTTTACTTTCATGTGAATTTTTTCCCCAGGTTTTTTTTTTTGATTATGATTATGAGTGCTTTAGTGCTCGGCTTTATCCGTATAAAACATTGACATGGCGAGTTTTGATTCTCATCACCTCAATTGTACTACTATAGTAGTCCATTTTAAAATGTCAATATATTTTTTTTAAACTTCAACATTAAATAGTTCAATAATTTATATACTTTCTCATTCATTTTGAGTTGGACCTTTGAATTAAAATAATCTAACGTGGTCTGTCCACGCGTGTACTCCAGTGATAAGACAGTAACTGTTATGTAGGAAACTTCATATTTGGATTTGTTTTCGATAAAAGAGGAGATCTTACTTACACCAAGTAAAAGGCAGAAGTCAAGCCCTTCATTAATGCAAAATTTTTTAACCGCTAACTACCACGAAGATTTTGGTATCTGAGATTAGCGTTGCATTTTTTTTTATAATTAACGCACACTTAAGGGGTTTTGAATACCCTTAAAATGATTTCACACAGTGCAAGCGTTAGGAAAATAGGGAAGGATTTGAGAGGAGATACCGAGATACGGAATGCATTGGTTTTTTAGTTCTGAATATCAAAATGAGAGGGAAATACAGAGCCAGGGAAAGTATTCCACATTCGGGTAGTGCGACTAAGAAAAGAATATCTATACTTGACAGTACGTCCGAAATTGGACTCAAGGGTAAACTGATGTTCATTCCTTGAAGTACGAGTATTACCGTGGAACTGCTTAAGGGAAGGAATGCAACTGGCTATTTCACTAGAACACTGCTTGTTAAAATACCGATAAAATAATGAAAGGCACGAAACATTGCGGCGGTGTTCGAGAAATGCAAATGTTTCCGTTATAGTTCTATCACCTATCATTTTTAACGCTCTATTTTGAATTCTATCCAAGTGACTTAAATGGGTTTAAGGAGCACATGCCAAATGTGGGAGTTGTACTCGAGCTTTGGACGAGCGAAAGCTTTATAGATTACAGCCAGATCAGAAGGGATACAAAATCAGACTTGCACCGTCGAAGAAAACCTAAACATTTCGCAGCATTTTTGGCGACATCGAATATGTGATCATTCCACAGAAGGTGGTTTGTGATGCACATACCCAGGAATGAAAGCTGTTCGGTTTCCTCGATGCAAATGCCGCTCATGGATAGCAGCATAGGGGGGTGGATTTGGCTTAACTGACAAAAGACAGCATTGAGTTTTTGAAGCATTATATTCTAAGCGGTTTCTTATTTCCCATTGGACAATGCTGTTAAGATCAGAATTTAATGAGCTTGTCATACGCGCTGCCGTTCAAGTTCTACACCCGAAGAACAATGAAGTGAATCTTGAAACCAAAATGAAAAGCTGGGGGTACTGTCGTCTGCAAAAAAGTTTAATGGATTAGAAGTTTCAGACAGAAGATCATTTATAAAAATAAGGAAGAGAGTCATAGACAAAACACACACACACCAGCTTTTATTTTATGAATATCAGACTTGAAACCGTCCAACACAACTTGTATTCATCGGTCCGAAAGGTACCTAGTTTCTAATCCAACGAAATATGAAAACAAACATCAAAAACTTTGATATGAATAGTTTTCTTTCACGCTGTCATTTGGGGGTGGATGGATATCCAAAATAAAAACGTTAATACGAGCAAGCAATTTTAAATTCAATCATATCTCTTTTTTATCTCAAACCGATAAAGAAAAAAGTGTTTTTATCTTATGCATTTCTCTGTTTTCTTCAAAAACACAAGCGATTTGAGAGAATCGTGCAGTTTTCCGGAGAAATAGTTGGTTCGAGCATCGATAATATAGTTTTCATTCACACCACCCGAATACCTTTTTTGTACCAAATGAATCGAAAAATTGGAAGCAATGCTCGGCGGCAGCGAACTTAAAAACTATTTATTCGATTCACTTTCACAGAACCAGAATCGGCCTCATGGTACGGAGAAAACTTAAATGTCTCGATTTCATGGCGCAAATTCAATGATCCCTAACATTTAGAGGTCATACCAGATGATTTGGCTATGCGAGTATTGTGCTTACACTTTCTTAGTTTATTTCTGGAATTGCGTTCTTTAGTTGCTGTAGTTTTTTGTCAGACTGTTCGGAACAAACGGACGTATCAACGGCGACAGACTGCAATAAAATCAGATTGTATTTATCCGAATGTTTTTCTTTTCCTATGCACTTCTGCTGTTACACATAAATCCCATTAAAACTGGGTCAATTGGAAATACGAAGAAGTGTTACGTCACATCACATCACATACACACACAGTATCTACCACTTTAACTACTCTGCCTGCCTTCCTTCCTTTCTTTCTTCCTTCCTTCCTTCTACATATGTTTATACATATACATACATAAATATATTTAAAATTAATTTATTATGTAGGTATCTCAAAAGAGAGAAAAAAAAATGACCTTGAACCGTGTGATCAAACAATTCGTCCTACTGTTGTTTTATTTTATCATTTTCTTGAATAAGTTTATTAACCCCTCAAAGCATACGTCACCGAAAGAAGTATCGTACCTACATTATTATTATTTTTTTTTGTTGGTTTCATCCCCGTCGTCGTCGCCGCCGGTCGTAAAATAGTCATCGCAATGAATCACAGTTTTATTTTTGTTATTATTGTTTACTTTTGAAATCACGGTCTCTGTGTCTGTGTTCCGGCGGGTGTTCCACTCCACCATCACCCCCCATCCCGACCGCTCTAAAAACACTGTACTGCACTCAGATACTCGTTTAAAAACACAAATCTAAACCACTTGTATATGCGAGAGTAACAATAAATCTACATTATTCATATCTATATCTATACATGTGGCCGGTTTACACTTGATTACCTTTCTATTTCTATGATTAGAGTATCAGCCAGGGAGTGTTTTCTATAACCAATTATTGTTGTTGTCATTAGTTTGATTTGATATGGTTTTTTTTTTTGTTTATACTTATATTTATGTAAACATAAAGTTGGGACGTTCTGCTATTTTACAAGTTGAAACAATTCAATAAGCTTTGAAATAAGCAAATGAAAAAAAAACATTCAACTATACCTAAATCTGTATATAAATAATAGCACTGGCACCGTGTTACGCTATTCATAGAAAGTTATGAATATTCAAGTTCAAATTCGTCTAAATGTGCGATAAAGTTGTTGGTGTGTCTGCTGCCGGCTAAATAGTTGTTATAGTCTGTGAATAGTAGTCGTTTCTACAAAAACAACATTCCATCCCATCCCATCCCATCTGTCCCCTCTTCAGTTCACAATGCTTGTTTTTAGATTCAAATATCATGAACACCAATTTCTAAACACACCAACCCACCACGTGGAATTACGTCTAGATATAGCACTCGTATGCACAAGCACATCATACACATAGTTTCGTATGTACAGGCATGTATGTACGTAACGTACAATCATGCAAGCCTCCTACAGCTGTACATACCTATAGATTGCCAATCAAGTTGGTATTTATATCCGTATCCGTCGTCGCCTTAGTGGTCGTCGTCAGCTGTTTTTTCAATAGTATAACAAAAAACAGAAAAGGAAAATCCAATATAAACTGCGAATAAAAATCAAATAAAACTGAACAATAAAAAATAATGAACTCTTTTTTTTTCAAGAACACTTGTGAGTTTGTGACCCAGAAAAGTCATAGGTATACCTAGTGATATAATAAACAACAAGATTTCTCAAATAAAATATTATTCGGTTTATGAAATTTGTTTTTTATTTGTTAATGGGTTCAGTGAAAATAAATTATAGTATTTTGATGATTGAGAACATTGCACCAACAAATAAAATTTACGAGCATGTATTCAATTATTAAAAGAATAATTTGGATTTTTGTTTATCAATTCTTAATATTTTTTTAATTAATTACCAATTTTGTTTTATGGAAAATAATGTTAATGTCTTTGTGTGCGGAAGAGTAAATTGCTCAGATTCCCTAAGTTCTTTCTCACTTCTGCTTGATTTCATACTTAAACTAAACAACTATCGTCCTAAAGCAGTTCTTGATAAACTTCAGTTAGCACGCACTTAAAAAGTGATTAAACACTAGCCGTTTTCCTGTGGAGGTGACAAAGTACTTGTTTTGCGCCATTTCTAAGCCAGACCAAAATCAATAACAGCCCTATCAATAAAAATTGCTAAGATATCTTTTAATTCACAAATTAACTAAAACGTCAATTAGTAGTTCGTTCACGAATTAAAATTTCGTATCAATAAAAATATAAACTGCTAATTCACGTTAAGTTTATAATCTAACCGAAAATCTACTACAATCAACAAGAACTCTGCTGTTACCAAAGACTATTTTTTGAACCGCACATATACTTTCTCACAAAATGTGAACTTTTGCACATACACTCTCTAATTCGAAGTTGTAAGAAGCATGTGTGTCACAAGCGTATGTTTCCTTTTATTTCTAGTTTTTGGCAACAATGACTGAAGTATTTTTAACTTAACTACTCGTTTAGTGTTCCTATTTTGGTGAGTTAGTTTATAACCTTGAATTTTAATTTATTGATAAGATTTGACACTTAAATCACTGACTAAAGATAATTTGTGTTTTGTTTGCGTTTAGGAATACCGGTGTAAATATTTAAGTTGTTCTACGGGTGTGTTGCTTGCTTACTTATTTACTTAACATGCTCCCGACTGTAGGGTCAAAGCCTGTGAGACTTGAAAGCTTTCCATCCTACTCCATCCGAAGCCCGCTGCTTCGAGTCATGCAGGCCAAGTGTAAGTCCATACAATCGAGCATATGTAGTTTGTAATTTGGGTCAGTCGATTATTTACTATTCGCTTAAATTAAATAAGGAACAGCATATACTCGATTGTTTTGAATCAATTCTATTTATCATGTTACGCACTGGCACCCCTGGCCTAGTCAATGTGGTCGACGTGTTTTGACTTTTGTGCTATATCTACATCATTCTTGCAGTTAAAGACGCTCAAAACGATCGTTGAATGGGAATGCTGCATTAGACGCAATTAGTTTCCATATAATTTGACTGTATGATTACGATGGGATGCACATTTTGAAGAACTAACATTTTTCACACATTAACATTTCAAAACTTACTTAATTAAAAGTTCTGATGAAACCGATTAGTGGGCACTATTCACTCGTCAAAAGCCGCACAAGTTGGTCAGAACTGATCCAAATTAGGTTTTCAATCAGCTTGACATTGTTCAAGGGATCATCGGACGGAATTGTGAACCTACTGACAATCCAAATATTTATGTATTGTTATGTAATCGTATATTTAAAAAAAAATTTACTGATTTCATTATTTCATGTGGCAGTAACTTTTGTATATCTTTTGAATTCAGACCAATGTGTGTTCAATTATTAAAATCTATCTTTTTGATCAAAGTATAATGCTATTTAGCAACGACTAAACTCTCAGACTCAAACAGAGAACTTTAAAACAGAGGTTAAAAGTGGTTAGGCGAAATAGTGAACTAAATTTAAGAAAATGCCATCAAGTCAAAGTATACTGAAAAGCTGGGACTAGAATCAAACTTAACCTTTCGATGGATAATTCAACTGGCATTTCCCAGGCTGAAGTCAATGCATTAGGGAAATGAACAAAGAAACTTTAGAAACCATAACAATGTAATCACGTCACACAGCCGCATTCAAAACATTAAACTCATATTCCATCAGCTTTAAACTTTGTAGCGAAGTGTGTACGAAAGCTAATTGAACAGGGTAAGAATAGTAATGTCACGCTTCATTGGTTAAGCGAAAATAGATACAAAAACCCCTAATGCGTCTAGATCCTTATTGTGTGTTGTAAGGAAACGTGATTATTAAGAACAAAATCAAAACAGAAGAAGAGACCTAAAAATTAAAAATCTTGAATGAACTCCCTAAGCTGAGGAAGGCAAAACTTTCTACAACTTAGAATAATAGCGAGTCTCTTTACTGGTCATTGTAAGTTATGAAGCCACTTAGGGCTAGAAAGCAGTGCAAACAATTCTTTGGTGATTGTAAAAAAAAAGTATGATCCCTGTTAAAGTGCAGGGATCATACATTTTTTCTTATTGCTTCTCGATTCAGATTTAAATAATTCTGGGACAATAAATACAAAAATTATTTATAGTTTTATTCTGGGATTCAACTATATCGAATTCGCAAAATCTAAACTCGCTAATTCTATAGCAAGCACTTATAAACTGAAATAAACATCGCTAATTGAAGATGCTTTGACTTAAAATGACGAAAGCACTCACATTTGATTCTACTTTCATACATATAACCACTTATAACTTGTATTGAAAACAATTTTCGTAGATTTGAAAATAGAATAAAGTTACATTGTACGGCCCCTTCAGTACGTTACCGCTCAACGATTGAAACGATTTTAGCTTGAACGGTTATTATATCGCGATTCACTCCTCCCTTCTTATAACATTGTTAGACATTGATCAGTCTAATGATATGAATGTTCGCCTTTTGATTTATTGCTTCACATTGTGTACCTGGACTTAAAACTCTGATAATAACAATTCAAAATACACTGTACAGTTTATAAAAAAAAACCTATTTTAATAACTAGAAAACAAGTTATACATTAACATACATACGTACATATACAGTACTATACTTATGAACTGTTGCAGCGAAGGCAAACTCAATGGACAATGATTTAAAATAGACTTAATGATGATATAAGAATTAGTTAATATTTTCAAGAAAAACGTTTTCATGTTTAAACGCATATATAAGTATCAGTATAACTTGACGACATTCTACTTTTGCATCTAGAAGAACAAATTCCATGTTTCGCATGGAAAAAATTTAATACAAGCTGTTTCTTCTAAATTATAATAAACCTAACATTTTTTTTATTTAATTAATGAACAAATGAGGCTTTCAATATAATAATGGATCAAGTCCTGTGTGGTGTTTTTTTTTGTTAAATTAATTTTTCAATTTTTAAATAATATTTCATCCATGAGAATTCAAAATAACTAAATAAAGCAAAAATGGACATTATTCCATTGATTACTATTTTGAACGCCTTTTGTAAGATGTGGAACTCTTTGTCTCGTGTAAAAAATGGAAAACAAGAACCTTGTATTAAAAAGCAATACAGAGAAATAATTGCAAATCAATTTTTAAACTTGAATCAAAAAGAAATATAAGCCCCACTACAACAAAATGAAACCACACTTAAATCACATTGCGGTAAATTGCATCGTTATCAGAATGTATGTACACAAAAAGAAATTTGACGGTTTAAGGACTATAGGGAGTATAGGAAAGTTAAATAGGCGCTAACAGTGATCTTATACTAAATTTCCTCTTAACACTAATCTGAGATTTAATAAGATTTACCTCAAATCTTCTTCAAATCTCGAAGATTTACCATACAAATTTATTTCGTAATTCTTGAAGATTCGAAATTAATTTTGCTAAATCTTCCTAGGACAAATACTTTTACGAATCGAACTAACCTATTCTCAAAGAGCGCAGAAGGATTCAGTCATGGCTGAATTCAGTCCTTCTCACATGAAACGTTCCATCTCTTTTGAACTTCATACAAAAAAAAATGAAACACCATTTGCGTTTTTAAAGGTGCTGTCAAAATAAATCTTTTTCAAATCTTTTTGTGTGGTGGAACACCAAATAGATTAAATCTGAACTGAGATAAACCTTAGGTGGAAAAATAGCATTAGATAGTTACTAACGGGTGATTTTTTAAGAGGTTTAGAACTTTAAAAAAAAAAAAAACAAAAAATTCGAAAAAATGAATGAAATATTTATTTGAATCGATAGTTTGAACCTATGCAATTTAATGTTTAAAGATAGTTTCATGCAAATGTTGACCGCGGCTGCGTCTCAGGTAGCCCATCCGCTGAGTCCAATTTTGGCATACTCTTTCACACATATCGGCCGGTATCTCACGAATGAATGCATGGATGTTGGCTTCCAGTGCGTCAATCGAAGCAAGCTTGTCCCTATAGACATTAGCCTTGACATACCCTCACAAAAAATAATCTAATGGTGTCAAATCGCACGATCTAGGCGGCCAATTGACCGGCCCGAAACGTGAAATTAACTGTTCACCAAACTCGCCTCGCAATTGCGCCATTGTTTCGCGTGCTGTGCGGCATGTGGCACCGTCTTGTTGAAACCACCGCACCAAACAGTGGCTTTTTCGGGATGCATTGGTAGCTGTTGCAATGCTTCTGGCTGATCTTCACTCCAAATGCGGCAATTATGCTTATTTACGTACCCATTCAACCAAAAATGAGCCTCATCGCTGAACACAATTTTTCGATAAAAAAGCGGATCCTCGGCCAGCTTTCCAAGAGCCCATTCACCAAAAATTCGGCGTTGTGGTAGGTCGGCTGGCTTTAGTTCTTGCACCAGCTGTATCTTAAAAGGCTTTACGCCCAAATCCTTCCGCAAAATTTTCCACGTAGTGCTGTAACAAAGGCCTAACTGCTGGGAACGGCGCCGAATCGACATTTCGCGGTCTTCTGTCACACTAGCTGATACGGCCGCAATATTTTCTTCACTACGCACAGTACGTAAACGTGTTGGTGGTTTAATGTCCAACAAAGTAAATTTGGTGCGAAATTTGGTCACAATCTTCCGAATAGACTGCTCAGAAGGTCGAAAATGCCGACCATAAAATGGAAGCAGCGCGCGATGAACATTTCGAACCGAGCACGAATTTTGATAGTAAAATTCAATAATTTGTAAGCGTTGTTCATTTGTAAGACGATCCATGGTTAAATTGCAAACCAAACTGAAGCTGTTTGACAGTGACACAAGGTACTAAACACACGTCAGCTGTCAAAACCAGTGTTGCCAAAACCAAACCAGCTAAAAAATCACCCGTTAGTTTAAATGGCGTTCGCCTTTTACCAAAAACCAATTACGTTCGGGATTTACAATTTTCGACTGTCTTTTGTTTAAATCTGGTTCAATACGAATCCAACAAAAAAATAGCCGTGCAATCGGACTATGTTTAACTGATTTATGCGCGTACAAACGAAACAGGAGAACACAAAACGATAGAAGATTTACTTTGCAATTTATATCATTTAAAACATTAGCATTTGTTCTTATTTGACGAAAAAATCAAAACTCAAACTCAAACTGCGTAGTACCTCTTGGCATGATGGTCAGTGCGTAGGACTGTCATGCCAAAGGTCTGGGGTCGATTCCCAGCCACTGCCACCTAAAAACAGAAATGTTTTTTTCCGAGGTACTGCCTCTTGCGAGGAACTTACAAATCCTCCAAGAGTATACTTGTCATGAATAAGTGCTTCTCATCTAGCCGTTCTGACTCGGCAAAAAATTGTAGGTCCCCTCCTTTCCTGCCAAAAATACGCACACAGGAATGGTTGAGAGTTGTAAGTCACTAGGCCTTGGTTCTCCACGAGCTGTTGTGCCACCAAATTTAATTTGACTTAAGCTCAAACTGCTCTTCTGTGAAATATTAAAAAAAGCCGATCATCTGACTCTTTTACCTTTAGTGGTGCGAAAAACTTTTGCCATGATTGCGGGTTGAAAATAGATTGAGAGTCCTCAGAAGTGCATGGACTTACGCATCGCGTCCCCAAAGCCACGTGATCAGGTCCATAATATTGTAGGGTTTTCAAAAAAGCTTATAATGGCTATAAGCCAACAATTGGCTGGTCAAGAATTAATTTGATGGAAGTACCACACAGCTCAATTTTTGCCAACAGGAGGTCAAACAGTATGAAAAAGACAATTTGGAGAAATAAGTTATTAAATAACGACCTATTTTCAAAAAAGGACTGAATAGGTACTTCAAATGGAATGGTTTGTCAGTTCATTAGAGCTGACGAGTGGTCCCCCGGTATTCCTGACTTCAATCTGCCGGATAACGTCAAATGGTTCAGATTAGAGCTCATGTTTAAAGTTAAAGCCTAGTACATACTTCCTCGTGAAGTGAACAATCGCCAGTGGAGAAAGTGATTTTTTGACATTTCTCACTGGTACAGACTTGCGAATGTGTTGTGAACGTTTGACGTTTAAAACCATAATGCCTCAAATGACTTGTAATCGAACTGTCAGCTGTTCACCTTGAGTTCCGGAACATTTTGCAGGGGAATTGCTCGTGAACGAAAACTCTCCACACAGCTTCACGAGCATGGGTGAATAAAAATGCTAATTTCGTTTGGATTCACGACATGATTCACAAGTATGTACCTAGCTTAAGTGTGTAGAGAACGGTGGCCTATTTTTATTGGGTATTTTGTATGTAACAGAATTTAATGTAGTTGAAATATATTTATGCGGTCGTGTCACAAAAAGTGGTCAGTAATGCACATTCCAAGAACTGAAAGCTTTTCGGTTTCTCCGATGCACGTATAATTCAAAAAAATAATATTATAAAGGGAGAACTTTGCGTTTTAATGACAGAAGAAGCATTCAATTCCACACGATTATTAATCACCCATTTAACGATGGTGCGTAGATCGGAATTTAATTTGCCATGACTTGAAAAGAAGTTGGAGAAAATCTTTCACGTCGATGTTGTTAAAACAAAACCCCGGTAAAACCACGGAGCATACCTAGTTATGAGTTATTCTTTTTTAAGAAAAATTATTAATAAACATTATTATTAAATTTATAGATTTTTTATATATTCATTGCGTAAGGAAGAAATAAATAAGTTCTATGCCATACAGCGCACTTAATCGAAAGTTTGGCTGTGCATTTTATTGAGTGGGAATCTAGAAACGGTGTGCAAGTTGTTAAAATTCTTTCTTTTACTGAGTTCTTTTTGTTTATAAATATCTGGAAGCTACGGTGGGCTATCATCATCATCTTATTCCCTCTTATCCCCAATAAAAAAAGTAATATATTCTATCGAACTGACAGTTCCATACGTCGCGTCGTTGTCTGATTCAAACGGATTTCATGGTTTGGGGCGTTTAGCTAGAAAATTTATTCTCTAAGAATAATTGAAAAGAAGAGAAAATTCACTCACATTTCTTTTTATAGATGTTTTTCATTTAAACTCTATTATGACACAAAGTTAACCTTGGGTACTTGTTTTGAGCCTAATATACATATATATCCCTATCTTGAATTTGGACCAAGACAGACAACCTATTTCTTCCGTAAAAAAAAGAAGATTAAATCGCAAGCGACAACTACGAATGCTCTATGCAGAGTTGTTTCCTTATTGACCTTTTTTCGCATATTTTTCTCTGCTTTGGTATTGTTTGTTTGGGTTTTGTTTAAATGCCAGTTATTAGGCAGCGGTTCATCCTTTTCTCCTCGGTTTTTTTTTCTTTTGGTTTATTATTATTTTGTATTCTGTTCTGTTTTGGATATTTTGAAGTGAAGTGACGTGTGGTAACAAGACCATACTATACGATGAAGGAGGGGTTGGGTTGGAGGCGAGCGATAACGATGCCGACAACGAAAAGGACGATGTGGTGTTTATGCCTCAAATATTTTCATTCATTCACCCACAGGAAAGAAAATATTTGTACATATAAGTATAGACATGGTATAGACTAGGTAGGTAGGTAGATAGGTAGGTATGTAGGTTGTAAGCAGAACTCTGCGAATGCAGGGAGTAGAGTACCATCGAAACAACCAAGCAGCCATCTTGCCAAGTGTTCAGGGATTCCGACCGAAATAGGGTTATATGTTTATTGGGTTCGTCGTCATCATCGTTGTCGTCGTCATCGTCATCGTATCGCACCGTATCGTATCGTATCATTTTCGTCGTATAGCACACAAAGAGCGCGGAAACCTTTTGTATTTTTCTTATTTTTCCCTTTGGCATTCCTCCTTCCATCATAATCCGTGTTCTTCTTTTTTTATATTTTTATTTTGGTCATTCAGAGCAAAAGTCATTGCCTTTATTTTGTCCTAATTTCGAAAGTGTGGTAATATACCAAACGTCAAAGGAGAACCAACAAACCTACCTACTACCTGTGGGGTTTAGCCTGCTGTGATTTGTGTATATTTCAATTAGGATCAAAAACAATGCAAGGTTTATGGGTTAATAATGATTGTGTTTTTTTTCTCTTTGCTATATGTACATACATACATTACTCGTACACAAATACATACATATATTTAATAATGGTGTTCCCAAAAGGTTAAGAAAGTGCGGGATTATGCAATTGGAATTTAAACAAATAACCACCATCATATTTTAATGGTTAAACATTATGAGGATAATGAACCTGAATTCTCTTTCAATGTCGTCATGTTTTCGTGAGTTTATTTTTGAATCTTCTGCAAACACGAACAATATTAAATGTTGTTTCTGGTTATGTGTACCTATGTATGTATGTATGTTAGTCATTTGAATTAGTCAATCTTATGCCTTGTGTTTATTTTGTACATAAATGTCAAGAATAATAACAATTTTAGAATTCCTAACTACATATGTATATCATCTTTTTTGTGAAATCTAGTATCTAGTTGCTGATTTTTAGGTGGAAAGGTTCATCATGCAGTGACGATTCCTTTACGTCTAGTCTTCTATAAGGCAGAAATGGTAGCCACGAGCAACTTTCCTAGGTGACTGAATTGGCGCTGGAATGTGCTGTTTTGATAGCATATCTAGTACTAACCTGACCTATGGATACAAGAATTATATTTTGATACAAGGATTTGTGAATAAACCCCATGTCTAGTAATAACTTTCCAAGCTCTGGGTTAAACAAAATTATGCCAAGCTCTTGGCTGGTTCAGAAGTACGGCTTGAACTCTCAAGGGAATCCGTCAAGTTTGGAAGCAACATTCCAGTGGACGTTCATCAGCTCCCTTTTTGAGGTGATGTGTTTTCATTCTGGCCAGAACACGACATTTACTGAGAAAGTGAACAACAACAACAAGTGAACAATCACGTACGTGAATTTTTTACTCGCCCACAATGTTCTGTACAGCTTATTGATATTTTTGTCGTTCTAAGTCAGCTGTATTAATTTAATTCAACACAAAAATAAATATAGCAAAAATAAAAATGGTTGATGATGAAACGGAAGCTAAAATTATTTCATATCTTTATCAGAGATTAAACCCCTATTTAACCCCCATGAAAACACTCGGGTGCACCCACAAAAAAGCTGCATGCAAAACTTAAAAGTTGGTAAACTTGTCCAGCTGCGTCTGCAGCTCCGTCTGCAGCTGCGTCATGTTGTGTTCGTAAAATTGGAATTGTGTGTATTCAACATTTTGACAGCTATTCCAGTTGCAGCTCCGTCTCCATTCTGTTCAGGCAGAAAATAGTGTAAAGAATTTTCAGCTGTGTCGCATGCTCTCCTATTGGCCAGTGTTCAGGACAGTTTGCAAAGTTCCTGGGGGTCACTCCGTGGTTTTCAATAATTTGCTTCACGTAATTTAATCATTATCGTCTTGTCTATCGTTTATTTCAGAATGCAATAATTTGAAATCGTTTGGTATTTTCAAACGTTGGATGAAATGCCATATTGAGTAAATTGACGGTTCCATATGTCTTTTCTATCGATATTTGATCTTAAAATAATAAACTTATCAGAAGTGTATTGAAAACATAGAATTAATATAAATTCGTACTTAATCAAAATTAACGTTTCTCATTCCCATTTGCATTTTGATTTTGAATTGATAACGGGAATGACGTTGGAATACCATGAAAGCTGAAATTATTTTGAGCATGGTACACATAATCAAATGTGAGTGACAATCGTGTTAAATATCAAACGTGCGTAAAAAGTTTCGCGTACACACTTATCAGGTCTGTATGCCGTCACGGTCAGGCAAAGAAATTCCACTACTCCCAGATTTTTTTTTATTTCGAGCCTATTTCCGCAACGAATGGTATTAATTCTTTTCTTCACATCACCCATTGCCTTTTTCTTACCTTTTTGCGCTTTTTCCTCTACTTCGCTGTAATTATTCGAGTTTTGCCCTGTGAATGACGGAAAATTGTTCATCAGTAAAATTGTGTTCACATCATCGAGCAACTACCCAACAAACTCAGAGTTGTCAGGTAGTATCAACAAATTTTGTGAGCAGCACTTGTGAGTGTCACCCCATCATTCGAAATATACACATTAGCCGTGTTTTGTTGAAAACTATACACAGTCGGGCAAAAACTTTTCAACAAAACGGTGCGGAACAAATGGGTTAATAAAGCTTTTTTCGTATGAGAATTCCATAGTTCTAAACTGTTCCAAAGCACTGTTCGCTAGTCACATTTGACTGCAGAAAAAAGGTAAAGTTGTTGGCAGCTGGTGATTGTTGTTGCACTGCGTGTAAAATTTCAACTTGCTGGCTAGCAACTTTTCAACAAAACACGGCTGTTATCAGTTCTGTTTGATATCCAACACAGGTCTCACTAAGGTTTGATAATGTGTGTCACACTTTAAGTGCTGCCAAGTGTGTCTTAAGTTAAGTTGAAATTAAAAGTCTTAATGTGCGAACGCATTTTTTTCAGGAAAATGTAGATTTTTAGATTTTGAAAATATGCATTAAAAATATTGATTTATATTAATTTGTAGATAGTTCTGTCCAAGAATTCAAAATATAAATTTAATTTTACAACGGAAGACATCAAAAGAAAGGAATCCTTGTCCCTTGTTCATAAGGAAAATAAATTATTTTTCTGCGAAATTTTAGAAGTTATGTCTATTTTTCTTTAAAATATAATTTTAAACCTGTACTATTTTTTTCTCGTACTATAAGTTCGATGTTTAGAATTTATTGTCGTACATACAATTGCTCTGAAAAGATATCTGCAATTGAGATGATTTTCTCATCTTTCTACGACAATAATAAATGTCAAAGCCATAAATTACATCTTACGAATGTTAGGTTGTTTTATGTTTTATAAAAACAACAACAAAAAATACTGAAATTCCTGAAACTCCTTACTGATATTTATCTAGCTCTTTATGTCAATATACTAAATTTCAAACTTTATACACTCTTAGCATGTTGACAAGTATGCTGGCTTTTGATATATACACATGAATATTTATTATGGTAATTTATAGTTTTGTTTGTTGGTATTGCTAAATAATTTGAATTCTTTGGAATTTACAACAATCCTTTAACCGAAAGAATTACACATATAATGTACATTTATGTTTGTAGATAAGCAAGCACAGCCAAATAAAATTTATATTCAAACATCAAATCAATGAACATAATATCTTTCAAAGGTGACATTTCCCTGAAGAACTTTCCTATTGGCATGCACATGAAGAGTTTTACTCTCTACTTTACTCTGTTCTAAATTTCAACAATAACCACCTATCGATGTCAATCCAAGCACAAAACATGTTCAGTTGATTGCATTCAGTTTAGCAGATGAAGTAGATGTATAGAGAGCACAACCATCTACTACATTTTTATTTCTTTTTCTCATAGCAAAACTCTATATTTCTTTGAAGAGGAAAAACGGACGAAACTAAACCACTAGTAACACTCACTTTCATTGATGGCAATCAAACAATCTGTGTATACATACTTGTCTGTTTATACTCTTATAGAGTTTTTGAAACCATAAAATCGAACTTCACATTCATCTCTTAATAGAACTGCCTAAAGTTTATGTGCGTGAAATCACCTATATAGAGATTTGGTAAGCTTGGAAACCTTGTACTCAAGCTATAATGAGAATACATACAGTATCCATCAACTTAATGATTTTACACAGGTTAGATTTTAGGAACATATGTAGCCAATAGCGTTTGCAACAGTTTTTAAAAAAAGGAACGCAAAAAGTTGGCATGGCAAACAACTTTGTGTGGAAAAATTATTATTGTGGTAATGCTAACTTGACGGACATTAAATTTCCCTAAACTATATATAATACTGTATAGTACTATATACATTTCGGTAAGAAATTAATGATGAACGCGCCTAAATGAATGACGGTTCGTGCGAAAAATATGACAGATATGACAGACGGCAAACAACAGTTTTAGCTTTAATGCAAGGGTTTCAATATAAAACAGGTTTGACATCGTCTTTAACTTTTGAAAACGTCATCTCACCTGTGTACCACCAAATTGTCTGAGGGTCGATTTAGTTTCCGTTAATTTTGCGCCATTTTTTATAATTGATGTGATAAACACAAGGTTTTTTGTTTAAAGTTAGTGGGCGTTTCAGGGGTCAAGGGTTGATACCTCCTAAACTCGATGGTTCAGATAATAAGGCTGCTTGATATCAGCCAGTTAATCTTAATATTTAAGCATCATAGAGTATTTCTATCCAATTAACTACAGACAACACTATATAGTGTGTGATTGATGAAACTTTCATCTGTATTATAATTGAAATGTTAAATAATAACTGTTTTGTTATCCACATAATTTTTTATTTGTTATCCACATAATTTTTCATTTGTTATACAACAACACAATTACAGCCAATGAAAATTGCTTAGATATCTTTTAATTCAAAAGTTAACTAAAACGAGGATCTAAAGTTAGTTCACGAATTAAAATTTCATATCAATAAAAGGCGTTTTCCTTTGGAGGTGGCGAAGTACTTGCAAGTACTTTCCTAGCTTTTTTCAATGGAACACATCTAACTGCTTTCTCATGTAAAATGTATCTACTCGCACATGAGAACATGTGCAGTAGGTAGTACTAGATTAGGGTTTTCATCTACTCTCAAGTACTTTCCCACCTAAAAAAACGGCTAAAGATATGAACTGCTGATCCACGTTAAGTTCTAAATCTTAACGAAAATCTACTACAATCAACAAGAACTCTGCTGTTACCAAAGACTATTTTTTGAACTGCACATATACTTTCTCACAAAATGTGAACTTTTGCATGGGTATCACTAGGGTCTGTTTTCTTTTATCTCTAGTTTTTGGCAACAATGACAGAAGTATTTTTAACTTAATTCCTTGTTTAATGTACCTATTTTGGTGAGTTAGTTTATTACCATGAATTTCGATTTATTGATAAGATTTGACATTTAACTCAGTGACTAAACATAATTCGTGTTTTATTTGCGTTTATGAATACCGGTGTGATTCGTCGTGTTGAGTCAAGTTATTGGGTTCCATTGGAAGTCCTTTGTAAATCCTATCGTTTTTATTTCAAAATTTCAACTCGGCTCCCTTCAGAAGGAAAAAAAAAAACAACTAGTTTTGACTCAAACGCATAGTAGAGGTGAAATTATTTCTGTATTAACTGTAATAGCCATGGTCGCAAATAATAAACTCATAAATAAATTTGTGAGTCTCCATTGGAAATTTTCATTGCATATCAGATATTTTGAAATAGTTTATTTCTTGTTGCGACAAGCAACCATAAATCAAATACTAGATTTTTTTCACTGAACGTATCCATTTTGTCTCAGTTTACTTCAATGTACAATTTGGAAGCACTATCAAATGTCAGTTTTATGTGAATGGACCCGTTCCGATATTTATCCTTTGCTTTCTGGAAAGCTTTGTGTTGTAATCTCTTTTAAAAACACAGCTGAACTTAAAATGATTGTTATATGTACCTAAAAAGCCTTATGCTGGATTCACATGACTGACAAACTTGTAGTCACTATAAACAGAAATATTAAATACACATCTTGATGTTTTTGTGACGTACCAATCATCGTTTGCCATCTTTTATTATGATTTTCTTATTTTTTTGTGAAACTATAAGAATAAAATATTGAAAAAAGTTGTTTTTTAGGGACAAAAAGCATTAAAACTATAAAAAAAATCAAATGAATTATTTTCTTTTTTGCTGTTCTCCGAACTTAAGCAGATGATTGTGACGTCATGCACCTAATGAGGATATCTTCTTTCTATTTATCGTGCTATAAGTTATCTGTCAAAAAATGGACTGTCACTCTTTTGGTAGTAAATATCCAGCTTACTGCGAATCTGTCAGTTTTGTTGCATATCCTTTTACAACCGAAACTGTTTTTTGTATTTTACTAACTAAAGAAAACTTTACAAAATTCTCAAAGGTCGCTCAAACATCTCTGTATTTTTCTACAGGAAACCCAAGTTGAAGAGATTGAACAGTTTAACTTACAATGTATTGTTTTCAGCAAAAAGCAGCATGGATCTAGACGTTACTTTGTCCAAAATTTGGATATACAGTCAAATCTCCTTCCGCACTAAGTTTAGATTCTTCGAAACCAATGTCAAATCCGTGCTGTTATATGCTTGTGAAACCTGGAAGACCACGACTACCATCTCGAAGAAATTGTGAATCGCTGTGTACGTCACAAGTTATATCAAACAAGGAATTGTATGACAGGATTACTCAAGATTTGACATTTGATAAGAAAGCGTAAATGGCAATGGATTGGTCACACACTGAGGAAACTAAACGATGAAATTGCAGCAAATCAGTCCCTTTTATGAAATTCTCAAAGTACACGTTGGAAGACCAAGAAAAACATAGAAATTAACAATCCTAGCAAAAGCAAACTCCCACAGTTAAAATATCTAGCAGCAGACCGTGAAGAATGGAACCGATTTGTTGAGGCCCTATGCCCAAACGGGGTTACAGGACATGATGATGATAGTAAAGCTTGAATCAAATTTTGTAAGATTTTTGTCTTAAACAGTGACCTGGATTCATCACTTAAAAGGTCCAGAAGGCAAAATCATACACTTGCGTATCAAACTATTGTTTTGTTTCGGTTCATTGCATATGAAAAGAAAATATTGGCATGCATCGGATTGTCTGCGGCCTTACAGATAAGTAAGTAAATCTATCAAAAGTGATTCTGCCTCATTCGGTAATGGGGTCAATGTCATTTTTAGTTTTTGACAAGCGATATTTTATCCCGATAACGTTTTGTGTGTCGAATGATGGTAAGATTGTTATCAACATCAATGGAACTTGTTGCAAATATTATCAGTTTCTTTCTTCGTAATCTCGAGAAGAGAGTTACTTTTCCTTGAATTTTACCTTCTTTTCTTTTTCTTCGATAAGTTTAAACAAAACTCAAAATAAGTCGAAAAACAGAAAGATGCCAGCATATGTTACGGGTGTGACACAGGTTTACCAATTCAGACTCGACGTCAATTTCAATTGCATTTTGTCTGACGTTATATATTAATATTATCTTGCTTCCCCAAAACTAATAAGTTTAGTAAAAAAAGAGATAATTCACGTTTTTGTTACGGTGTGACACACCTTTTCTTTACTTTAGGCACTAAGTTTTTTTTTTTCTATTGAATAACCGAATTACAAAAAAAAAACGTGCTCTGAGTTTAGTTAATGGAAAATTGTAAACCACTCTCAAATCAATAGACAATAAAATTTGCAAATATTATGTATGTACAGAGTTTCCCACTTACGGAAAATTTACAGCCAATTGCTTCTGACTGGGTTGTAAGTTGGTACCTATGTAAATAATAAGAAATAAATAATATTTTCGCTTTCACGTCGTATTGTGTTCTTTAGCGTGTAGAGGGCCAGTTTATATGGAATCACCCAAATGGCCAATTAGGTACTCCATTTAAGTTCATTATTGTTGCTAGCGTGAAATAATTTTTCTTTTAAACAAAACAATACATATTATTGTATGTACCTACCTCAAATCAACACTAACACTCCTTTTTTCCGAATAGAAATTCAATGGATTTATACCATTCCTCTAGATTATAACATTTTCTGTATTATACTTTCTCATGAACAAAATGATTTTTTCAAGTGAGATTCCGATGCCCAGTCATGTCATTCATTAAATACCTACACCCTAAGCCATCTACACGGCCAAAACTTTAACTACCAGAAGTCAATCTTTACAAAATAAGACTGCCCAGCCTTTTGAATTATATAATCTTTAAAATGTAGCTTGAAATGTAATAAAAAAGAACAGCAAAATAAATATCTAGAGAGATAAACAGAAAAAAGAACGATATAATTTTGAGCGCATCATCATCATCAAGCAGCTCGTCGACTATCGATTGGATTGGATTCTCTCAAAAAAGCAAATAAATACAAAAAGAAAAAAAAAAACAGATAGAACAAAAAAAAAAGAAAGAGAGCGAACGGAAAAGCCAAAAGCAAAAACTACGACATAATTTGTATTCCAGCAAACAATTAAAATTATATTACTCATGGTGAAGGGGAGAAAAATAATAATAAAAAAAATAAATAAAATCAAGTGACAGTGGCGACTGTCGACTGGCGAGGGAGGTTGAAGGAATGACACGGAGCGAATGAGCAACGGACGAGAACACGACTAAATACGAAGACTGATGGGATCCCCATCAGAAAAAAAGTGCAAAAAATGGAATTTTTATGTTTTTTTTTGTTATTCGAGTTCGGTTTGGTTCGGTTGGCTCTATCATCTGCGCCTTTAGAGATTTTATTTGATTGCCCTGACTCTGGCTTGGCTGGGTCTGCTGATTCTACTGTGACTCTAGCTGAATGTATGTTGTCGGTCGTTGTGATTGTCTCTTTTTCGTTCTTCTATCTTTCTCTTTTTTTCCTATTTTTCGAATTTTATATACACACACGCAGAGGAGAACAAGAACCAACTCTATTCACACACACTGCTCCACGCTCCACCCCTTGGAAAATATTTTAATCGATTTTCCACATCCAGTCCTTGTTGCCTGCTATCTAACCATGAACTGAAAATGAAATAGATGTGTGTTCTATCTGGGAGTGTGTATCTGTGTATTTATCTCGGTTAGAAGGGGAGTTCAGTTCAGGCTGTTGGTTGAGTTGAGTTGAGAGGAGATTCCATTTTAGGGTGGTGTTTTTTGTGTAGTTGTGAGGACAATTTTTCTTCTTCCTTTCTTCACCGCCTTTTATAAAACTCCCACATGCAGCCCTCACCGCCCATCGACATCGGCCTCATCACCATCGCTTGCGGATCTGTGTATTTTTTCTTGTTTTTCTCTACAAAATTCTCTTGCTTTGTATAAGGATGGATGGTAGCAGAAGCAAAGACAAGCATTACCTTCGAAACCGGCATTCGCATAGCTAGCTTTCTTGGGGTCTTTTGACGTAACAAACGAATGGTTGAACGTTCGTTTCCATTTCTACGTTTGTTTTTTCTTTTTCCATAGGTTTTTGTGTGCTCTGAAACTACCCTCTTCGCGACGAAACTGTTCTCGAACATGTAAGTCATATATTTATATCTAAGAGAGCGGTATTAATGAAAGGATTTTCATTTTGCACCCCCTTTGGGTTTCCTCCGTTCGTCGGTCGTCATCTTGGTCGTCGTAGTGTAGTGTGTCCTTTACACTTTTGTTCGTAATGCCATCAGTGGTTCAAATTCAGAACATTATAAAAGGGATCATGGAACACAAAATAGCAAAAAAAAAAAAAAACTAGAAGACAAATTATACAAGGAAACAAGGAGACAGACTTTGGAACTTTTATGTTCTGGGATGAAGAAGAAATACCACGTACAATGCCAAGGGGTGCAAATGTTTTGCCAAATGTGTATTCTTATACCTAAATTTTGTTTTGTTGATCGTTGACTTCTGTTATTGAATACTTATTCCACTGCTGCTGGGAAAGTCGTCAAAAGGGATTCAAGTAAGAGCCATTTGAAATAGTTAAAAGGGATCATACTTAGATTATGAGCTACTTTTAAATAGTTATAGGAAGGTATGTTAGTAAACCTTCAAATTTTAAACATAGAGAGTTTTCTTATTTTGTTTCCAATAGCACTGATTATGAAAACTTTGTGAATAGATAGGTACCGATCCCTTATCTATTAACAGTTTTTTTTAATCCTAAACTTGAGGATCCGAAAATGACAGTGTCAAATTATTTCTTTATTGATTGCCACAGAAATGGTGAGGAAAAATTTCGAAATCGCTTTTGTGATTTGTTTGGTAATTTCCAATGCGTGACGGATATCTTGAAGTTAACAATTTCTAATTAAGCCCTTGGTCTTAAAGCACAAAACTACAAATCTTGAACCTACAAGTAGTTGTTTTTAACAAAAAAATAAAGTTTCTCCATACAACTATTGCAAACAGGAATTTTGAAGTTGTGGAACACGCCTTTAACTTCAATTTCACTGAATGTATCCATTTTGTGTAATCATTAGATTGGGAAATTTGAGTCCGGACTCGTGTGTCTCATCATGCCTACATTCAAACATTGGAAGCACCTCAAAACAAATGAAACAACAATAACTTCAATGATTTGCACATTGAAGCGCCATGAAATGAGTCTCATGAGGTCAGTGTTATCAATGTCAATGTTTTCATATAAATTATATATCGTTTGAAAGGTATTATTGCACAAAAGTGCAGAATGCAAAAAATAATTGTGCCACAAAAACTTAAAAACAATAAAAGAAAGTTGCGTCATGAGTGCAAGCGAGAGCAGAAGCGAAACATAGTATTTTATTTATTTGTTTTTATCTGTCGTAACCTTAATATGACGTTTTGATTTTTTCCACCCACCAATCAACCAATTTTCCAGCACTGACTGGAAAAATTATTGGAATGTCTGGTAGCAACGTTCAGGGCTGCAGAAAATAGTCAAAAGTAGCTCATATAAATAATAATAAATAGCTCAGATTTTCTCCACGCTTAAGACTGCCTTTAAGCGATGGATTTATTCTTGCGATTTTTTACTTAATGTTGGAGTACATGGGGGTGTGGCTTGCACCTGCAATCAGTATTAATTTCTTAAATTTTTTATTGAGTAGATACGCAATCAAGGGCGTACCTATGCCCAAAACTGTAACAAGCGCGAATAATTTGCTATCGATAATTTGTTTGGAAACCTCAATTTTTATTTATAACATTGTTATTCCAATGTTAAGGCCTAACTACATTCATTTCTCTTTTGTACAAAAGTGAACAAATATTTGGCTTTTTTTTAAATAACTACTCAATCCTATCCTTTTTATCTCAAGTCTTACAAAAGTAAAAGTTAGAGCGTCCCTAGCTTTTACTTTTGTAGAAAAGTGAAACACAACTACATCTTATATAACAGTTAAAAAGCTGATTCATAAATGTCACACATCGATAATAGTTGCGGAACTAGCCTTTTCTGTTGTTTGCATGCATTCAGCTCAACTCAAATTTCATTTTTTTTTCGCACTTAGGTGTCGAAATGAAATAAATGTAGTTAGGCCTTTATATCAAAAAATAAAGTTTTCTAGAGTTTTATGTTACATGCCAGCTCCACAGACATGAGCCATGCTCGGACTATGAACCTATCGAGAAAAAAACAATACCCGTATTTTATTGAAAAAGCTATCCATAGTATAGTAGGATTTTACACAAATAACAAAAACAATATCGGCAGTAGGCTCACTGATAACTGATAATCAGTAAAATGTATGGATGTAATCTTGGCTTAAGACCAATTTGTAAAAACGTGGTTCAGGTTTTGATAGTGTGTGTTGCGACAGCAATTTTGGAATCTGAAAAAGGGAAACAAAGACGAAATGGACTGAAACATTCGATTTAATTCATAAATTATATAAATATATAATTATATTTTATATTTTACTTCAACATATAAGTTAGTTATTGTTTAAAATTTTCCTTTATTTCCACTTTTAATATTCATAAAATTCACTTTTGTGTTGTGACAGCAATTCAGGGGTACCATATTACAAATACAAAAATATAGGCAGCTGCGGATACGTTTTATTGGAAATTTCTCACTGTACTATTTATGAAATCCCAAAAAAACACGTCCATGTCTTGTCGACGACATGTCGAAGAAAACCAACTTTTGAACACAACATGAACGCTGTTCAAAGCTTGGCCATGAGGCCTAAGATTTCATGTGCGTATATTTTTTTCTCATTTTCGTTGCATCAGGAGGTAAATATTGCTGCAAAAGTTGTTATTTATTAACGTGACCTCTATTCCCGTAATTTGGGTTGAATATTGTTGCAAAAGATAGAAGTAGTGTTGAGAGAGAAGTGTAACGAAATGACATTATATGCCCAGGGAGAAAAAATCTGCTGATTGTTGTTTAGTGAGATTGTGATTGTTATGTAAGACATCTGTATGCCCTGTGGATTCGGGGTGTTAGTTACAATATATTTTCTTGAAGTTTGTCAATTATACAAAAGTTGCGTTTTATAGGATGTCCATATGGACTTTTCAACATTTCGCCTTGGTCTGCCATTTTGTATTGAACTATCTTACCAACAAACATTTGACATTTCTAAATAAATTATCGATAACACAACGAGAATTGTAGTTTGTCAATACCGTTTTATCGGGACAAAAGTTAAATCCACTTAATTATCTGTACATATGTAGCTAACTCTATATGGGCATAGTTGTTGTTGTATTTTACAAGTAAATTGCTTTGATTTGTTGTCGTTTTTTTCAGACAATATTATTTTGACTTAAAACTTGAGCTTTGAGTGCTGGACGAACTTGTTTATTTAAATGCGCAATTCGGAAGCACTGACAAATGTCAGTTTTAAGTCGGGTACGTTTAAGCTCAAAATTCAAATTTGAAAGTTCTTGTACAGTAGGTGAAAAAAGTGTGGTTCTGTTTTTATTTAATTCGAGATTATCGATACAGGTCTCAGTATGAAAATCTGTAAACGAATCTAAAGAAATAAAACCCGGGAATTTTGACAGTAAAATTGAATAGTTTTGCCAAAAAATTAGACGCGTCCCGAAAATAAAAATATTTCAAATTTGGCATAATGGTTAGTGCGGTCGGTGGACTGTCATATTGAAGAACTGGCTACCACCTAAAAAAAACAACAAATGTTTTTTTTCGAGGTACTGCCTCATTCGAAAAACTGAAAAAAAGACAATCTGTTGTCATGAATAAGTGCTTCTAATATAACCGTTTGGACTTGGCAAACAATTGTAGGCCCCCTTGATTCTGACAATAAACACGCACACAGGAATAGTTGAGAATTGTAAATCATAAGGCCTTATTTCCGACAAGCTGTCGCGCCGCCAACAAGGGGATAGCGCCTCTCATCGAGTTAATAAACTTAACGCTAACTGGGAGTTAATAAACTAAATTTGGTAAACTAACTCGATAAACTAAAGAGGTATTTGGTGTAGTAGAAATTATTAATTGACAGTGAGGATGCAAAAGTGGTGTTAGTCTCATTTTGAAAAAGCTGTCAAACTTGTCTTTTATTTTCACCTTTAAGTGGCATTAACGGGGCCATTCATGCTGAGAATCGATCCATGAAAAATAGTGCCCTCCATATTAACATCTGTCCTGCAGATCATCTGCTTTAGAATATGATTGAAGAAATCACATGATAGCACAGCTTTTTTCAAAATGAGAATAACTTAAATGTTGTACCAACACTCTCAACTATATTGACTCTTTATAGTTTACTCACAAATTTGGTTTATTAAACCCGAGTTAGCTTCAGATTCAAATAGACCAAAAAATCGAATCTCGGATGATTTCGGACTGAAAACTTAGCCTTAATCCATTAAATGGGTAAAATTACACTCGAGCTTTAAGCATTTTAGCTATTCTAACATAGTTCTTTTTAAGAATAAACATACCTTAAACCAAATTATCATACAGTTATCCAAGATACAGGAACAATAAATTGTCCCAATGGTGAGATAAAGACTTCTCTTAACGATGCTCATATATTTTCATATGCAGCAAAAGTCGATGAAGGGAAGTCGTAACTGATGCAAAGTCCGATTACTTTGCACAATAAAATCAGTGTTTTCTCAATATAATGTACTTCTTATAAAGTCATTAGAAGCTTTAATTGAAGAGAAAACCGTAACAAAATCCAGTCAACGTGAATTGATTTTTTTTTAAATATATTTTGTTTAATAGCTTTGTTAAGTTCTTTATTATTGTAAACAAATGATTTTAATTATTTTCTTTATATTTTCCAGTCAAACACTTCCAGAGGTCAATCACCTTATCCCCCAACGCATGGGCAAAATTCAGGTTCCTATCCAAGTTCACCCCAACAACAGCCAGGTGGACCACCTCCTCCACCACCCCAGACAACGGCGCAGGGCTCTGGTACATCTCAATATTCACCATACCCGCAGCGATATCCCACACCTCCAGGCCCAGCGACCGGACCAAATCACAGGACTGCCTATTCAACGCATCAGGTAATTAGATACATTTAAATAGTATATACTTGGGTATGAATGTACTAAGTACATTATTATATCCTCATTATAGACTGTATTGTATAATTAATGTATTCGTTAAGATAATATAAGGTTTATATATATACACATACACATTTATATGGATTTCTATATTCATGCAATATTATATCACACCAAATTGGAATATCAAACAATGCACTCAAAACCAAAGAATATAGGTATATACATATATAATAGTAATAATGTCTATAGGTATTAACTTCCAACGGACATTCGCTGATTGAGTGGGTTTCGATTTCCGGTGATACACACAAATTGAAGAAAAAAACATCTTAACTATTATTACCCTTATCACAATGAAAACGGTTATCAGGCATAACGTGTAGAATGAAATGGTCATCGTCATTCTAAAAAAAAAAAAACAATAATTTATTTGTCAATGTCCAATGTCCATTTATTCAACTCTCAAGCTGTACATAGTGTAAGGTCAGTTTCCTCGAACGTCTTTTGAAAGTACATACCTTGCAATTTCTGATTTGTCTATGCCTGTAAAATCTTTAATCAATTTGTATATAATTGATACTCGAGTGAATTTTTGTATCTTAGATACCGCGTTTATAATTGATTTTTGTAAATCAATAAATTTAAAATTTAAACTTAATAAAAGGAGTGTTTTTTTCGAAAAGCTATCCGTAGTATAGCGGAGTTTTATATGAATTACAAAAACAATATCGGCAACAAAATCGCTGCCGATAAAAGTAAAGTAGAATCCTGCTGCGGATAGACTTTTGCCGTTTGTTCGAGTATCGAATGCGATTGAATAGAATTTTGGTGTCTCGTTATTGGTACGGTTGATACTTTTATGTATCTCGAATTCTCGAGGGCTACGTTCGTACGGTAGAGTTTTGTTGAGTGATTGAGCCATGTTTAGATTATGACTTTTGGCTTCGTCATGACGATAGTTTTGTAGTTGAAATCGGTGAGGAGAAAATCTTACCCATAAACTCATGGCAAAGGCGTAATGAGCAATCATAGTCTAAACAGGATCTTTTATACGTGCATTGCTGTTTTCTTTTAACTATTCGACAAAGTAAAAAAATGATTCCATTCTATCTTAAAAAAACATGGCCTTAAATTGGTTTTAGTTACAAAATTTAGCAATTTTATATTTTATGGGCGACCATCAACATATATTCTGCGAACTATCAAACGTTAATTCGCAATCTACAACATCAGGACGCATTCCACAAAGCAGCGAATGAGATTTACCTAAAATCTTCTTCAAAACTCAAGGATTTACCATAAAAATGTATTTCATAAGTCTTGAAGATTAGAAATTAATCTTGTTAAATCTTCCTAGGACAAATACTTTTACAAATCAAACTAACCTTTTCTTAAAAGGTGCTGAAGGATTCATTCATGGCTGATTTCAGCACTCCACACATGAAGCATTCTATCTCTTTTCTACTTCATAAAAAAAATGAAACACCATTTGCATTTTTAAAGATGCTGTCAAAATAAATCTTTTTAATATCTTTTTGTGTGTTAGAAATACCAAATAGATTTATTAAATCTGATCTGATATAAACCTTTGGTGGAAAAATAGCATTAAATTTTGACTTGAGGTTCAGCAATTTTAACTGACTACTTTGTTAGATTAAGGGCCTATTGTAAAAAAATGGTTAAAATTGTTAAAATTTTAATCCGTGGTTCAACGATTTTGACTCACCGCTTTCAGTGGTGGTTTAACTGACGTTTAAGGATGGTTCAAGCTAGTTATAGGTGTTTAAATTAAAACATACTCGAACCTTGAATCATAGTTTTACCTTATTTAAACTATCGTTCAACCTCAGTTTATCCACTAAAATTTGTGAGTTTAAATTACTAATGGAAAACTAGGTACATAAAACATTGCAAAAAATCATTTTAAAACAGAGTCTAAAACCAACTAATGGCTTAACTGATATTTTAAAATATTATATTTCCTTTAAGATACGGACGTTACCTGTACTGTAATCTTATGAAAAAATGATAAACTTATAAAACTATCAAACCACCTCGAAAAAATTTAATTTGCACATTCTTACTTTTGGCATAAGGGGGGACGATATGTACATTGTACATTGAAAGTTGTAAATACAATCATGTCCTTATTATAATAACTATTAAACTATCACTAATAAAGTCATCTTCTCCATGTGTTAGTCTCCTGTTGTACGACGACGTTTGAGTTATGACTTTTTTCAAAATGAAAAAAAAAGAAAGCATCTGACTTCTCCTTCGCACTCATTATTTCCATAAAAAGTCCTCGTGTAATAGCAGACTAAATGACAATTGTTTTTTTTTTTACCATAGTCTACCAACGCAGCCCTACAGCTTTTCATTCTTTTTTATATCTGCCAAATCAATTTTCGAGTTTGGAAATGGCAAACAAAGAAAAAGAGACAGAAAAATTCAATTTAAATCATAAATTATATAAATATATACATAGTTAACAATAATTTTGGTATATTTCCACTTTTGACTTTCCTTAAATTCACTTTTGTATTCTGAAAGGTGTTCAGGCCTACCACATTGCAAATATAAAAATATCAATACCAGCTGTGGATGCGTTTTGTTGGGAATTTCTCACTGTGCTATATATAAAATCCCAAAAAACACGCCTAAAGACACAATTGCATGCAAGTATAGTCGACTATCGATGATTATCATATATTGAATTACGACTAACTCAAAACCTTAATAAGAAATTAATCACTAATCCGTGATGTTAATTCAGGGAAATTAAAAAAAAATTGGAGTTATTGTTCAAAAGAATCTTTCAACATTTGTACATTCACATTAAATAACTTTTTTTTATTTGTTGTTTATTCATAAACTTACTATTTTATAAGATTTATCTTAGTGTGTTATTATCAATAACTAGTACGTCCAGTCCCCTAAAGTTGAGAGCTAGTAACATTATTTGTCAATAAAAGCTGTCTTTAGCGTAGAGAAAAACTGATACCTCGTTTACATGGAGAATTGAATTCGAATTAAATCAGGATTTATGTCCATGTAAACCTGTAGCCCGGATCGAAAATACAATATATATACCTAGATCGAAGGATTGAATAATCGAGATTTCAGACACTTGTTGGTGTGCGTGCGTAATTGTGGTTTTTTATTAATTGTGGTCGAAATTTACTTTTATTAACAAAGTCACACCCGCTCAATGAAAGCAAAACTTTCACTTTAAAGCCATTTCAATTCAATCTTTCGATCTGGAATTGTTATAAACCTGGTCGAAATTTTGATCCGGATTGAATCCGATCATTCGATCCGCTCATGTTAACTTGGTATGAGCTACTTAGTATTATTTTCTCCAACACTGAACGATGCCATCATAAATTTCAGTAATCTTTCCAGTCAGTTTTGGAAAATTGGTTGCTTGGTTGGTGGGTGGAAAAAATTGAAACGTCTTTTAATACAATATGGCAGACCAAGGCGAAATGTTGAAATGTCCCGATGTCGTTTTTTTTCGACAAAGTTCATATGTACATGCAAAAAACGCAGCTTATCAAAGAAAACATTTTGAAATCATAGTTTTTTTCCATTTAAGAAATTCTATCAAAGCTAGTACAAAGGATGAATTTGATTGGTATTTGCTTTGATGTTAAGTTCAATGTCCAAAAGTTGTATTTGCATATCTTGGATAAGCGTCCATATCTAATTTTCTGCATATGCTAATGCTGAAAAGTCCGTTTCACCAGAGATATATTACAATAAAAGCGAGCAAAACTAGTATATATAGGAGTTTTCGCAAACCCCGAGGTATCAAATCTAAATACAGGGTGCCCGCCGGGAAGGTATACTACTTGTTTTGCCGCCATTTTGTAGTCTTGACAGCTCATATTTGGCAGTCGTGAAGCAGAATCGTGGCAAATTTATTATGGAAAAATATTCGATAAACCAACGTGTTTTAATCCTTAAAACATTTTATCAATTTCAATCATCGATGACTGTGACGATGAGAAAGTTATGTGAAATTTTTGGGAGAAACAACGTGCCAACAAAACCCACTTTTTATCGTGTAGTGAATGCTTTCGAAGAAAGAAAGAAAGATGGTCTGTAGGTGATAGGCCCAAGCTTGGACCACAACGTACTGCAAGATCGGCTGAAAACATTGCTGCTCCTCAAGGAAGTGTTCAAAACAATCCATCAACTTCAATTCGGCGCCATGCTCAGGAGCTTTGTTTTCAAAGAACAACTTTGGCCACAATTTTGCACAAGGATTTGCATTTGTTTCCATTTAAGATTCAGTTGGCATTTACGCCGCCATACATATGCCAATAGGATGTTACAGCTAGCCCATGACAACAACCTCTTTCCACAACAAGTTATTTCAATCTGATGTTGATTGGCCTCCACGGTCGCCTGATTTGACTGCTCCGGACTTCTTTTTGTGGGGATATCTGAAAAGCAAGGTTTATGCAAACAAACCAGAAACGCTTGAGTAACTCCAATAAAATATTCGTGATGAAATTAATGAAATACCGCGTGGAATGTTTGGGAATTTAATGAAAAATGTGCTTAAAAGGGCTCGCATTTGTAAGACTAACAGATGCGGACATTTACCTGGTATTGTATTCCATACATAATTGCCGACATAAAATATAACATTTATTAATATAAGATCCATTCTCTTTCATTTAATCAAAAATTATAAACAAACAAAGTAGTATACCTTCCCTGTGCAAACCCAAAATTCGTTAAAACATACCGAATCAAAAACATACTCGTATTATGACGAAGAAATACCAGCGATGGTCCAATAAGAATTGTAAGAATATTGTCTGAAGAATGACAGTGTATGCATTCGGTATTAGCCTTTTCCTTTGGAGGTGGCAAAGTACTTGTGAGTAGACGAAATCCCTGATCTAGTACTATCGCTCTCATATGCGAGTAGATACATTTTACATCGAAAGCAGTTTGATGTGTTCCATTGAACGCCTATTGTCGTTTTCCTTTTTGATTAGTCGACTACATATATTTTTTCGTTCATAAACTGCGATCAAGTTGTTGTGATCGTGATTGTGATCGAACGCACCAACGGAACACGCTCTTTTTGATCAGCTTTTTATTCTTTTTCGATTACTAGATTTGTCATTTCTGTGACCAAGTAAAGGTAGTACCATAAAAGTTGGAAGCTTATATCAAAATCTAAAGAAAAGTACCTTAGCAAAACTTCAATTTGAAAAATCACTAAGATGCAATTCGAAATAAAGAATTTAATCAACTCTATTTGTGAAATCGGCGAATGAACTTTAAGGCTCTTCCAAACCAACGCGAAACATTTACCGACGACAGTTTTTTTGTTGTTGTTTTTTAGCGTTGTGTATTTGTGATATTTTTTACTATTGTGAATAGTTCGATATGAATTCACGTTGGTTTGGGAGAGCCTTAAAGTTCATTTGCTGAATTCACTAATAGATACTTTTTGGACCCAGTTCCCCAAACTTGAATGATTTTCCGTGTACACAATCTTTTCACGCCCAACACAAGTGTGAATAAATCCTAACTAACAGTGTACACGTTATCTGCGAAAAATTTTAAGCTCACTCTTGTGGACTCGCAAAAATAGATGAGTACACGATTTTCTGTGTACACCGAAAAACTCAATCTTTTGAAATTGGGCCTTAGGAAAGAAAATTTGAAAAACTCTGCAAGTTTTTGATTTTTGGAACTAGCTGTCAGTGCACATATGAAGGAGTGGTCAATAAACGATCTCATACTTCTAACGGCAAAAGTAAACGAATTTGACCGAAATTGCAACTATAAGCGCGTCATATAAATTTAGTTTATTAGCTCGGTTAGTTCTACCTTATCCCTAGGCAAAACGAGCGAGTAATGTTCACATTTGTTTGCAAACTGTCGAAATTCAAAAAAATGTACAATACACTGGGACTCTTTTTGTCAAAAGATTTTCCCATTTCGACATCTTTAGATGTCGAAGCCTGAACACGGTCAAAGGAAGCGCCAGTAGCGCATGTGTAAACACCTTTATCTTTTGTACTAGATTTTTCACTGTATGTGAAAGAATAGTAGATATCTATTGTGCTAGATTTTTCATTGTGAATGAATACTAGACTTGGTGCGAGTGACATAGATATATGTAATTCTTTTCAATCTCTTTCTGGTGTCACAACGATACTAAAGAAGTTTTACTTCAAAAATATTGATACAAAAAGAGTCTGCAGCTTATTCTTAGCTTAACAATCTGCGTCGGTGGTTTAGCTTAGAAAACGTCACTTAGCAGAAATTTTGTTTTATTAACAATATTTTGCACTTAATCCGCGGATTAAGGCTATCCTTTCGCTATTCTGCGTGTTTTAATTTGGCTGTATAGCACCATCGTATTGTCATGTCATAATGTCTCATACTTTTGCCTATTCCAATTTGATTTCATTTCTTAAACAAATCCACCGTTTTTCTGGCGTTTCTAAGAATGCTCAAAAGATTACTAGCGTCAAGATTGTTTCCTTAGCCGCCGTACAATAATGTGAAATGCTTTACCTGTCCCTTATTTGTCCCTGTTGTTGCTATTCAAAACCACTCAGTATTGAATTCAAACCTGTTTTATTAAAATTATGATAGTGTAACCATTTCTTGCAATGTCAATTTGGAGAAATTGAGAACTACATAATATACCTACTTAGCTTCTTGTTTCTATAATATTATTAAATATTTCATTTAGTCATCCAAGCTTCTCTGCGACCGCCCATTGAGAAAACTAAAATCTGCCCATTGAAACTTAAAAAAAAATAACGCAAACAAAAACCAACAAAATTCGTTTTTATTTTCTAGAATATCCGACTAGTAGTTTTATTTTTTATTAGCGCTATCCTATGTCCGCATTGCGTAAAAATGACCCATGTGTGTGCGATATAAAAGTACGTGCTCAAAAAAAAAGATAAAATTGCATCCTTGCTTTCTCTTTTTCTCTATCTCTCTCTTTACTGACGTTGTCTCCACCAACGAATTGGGAGTTTTTAATTACACATTTATGTTCTATTCGTAGTCGAAAATAAGTAATGTTAAAAAAATAAAATAAAAAAATAAAAAACTGCGCGCGCTTAACCAAACACCTCATCTTACCCACCCCCTCATGACGACCCATCATCAATCAAAATTTCAAAAACACGGTTCTGCAGCAAAAAAAAGGACACATCAGCATTGGGAACTGATTTTTTTGTTTTTCTTTTTTCATTTCAGTATCCAGAACCAAATCGACCTTGGCCAGGTGGATCCTCGCCTGCTGCAAGTCCTGGTCCTGGTGGTCATCCGCATCCTCCAGCATCTCCACATCAACCACAACACGGTGGGCCGCCTCCCAATAGTCCTGGTCATGCTGCTCCAAGCCCATCTCCTCAGCCATCACAGGCATCTCCATCACCCCATCAGGTAATTAATTTTTAACGAATTTTAATTTATCGACCGTATAGTAAAGGAACACACAAAAATACAACGAAAAACCAGCAGAACAGATATACGACGAATCGATGTCGTCAGTTATGTATGTATGTATGTATAGTTAGTGTAGTGTAGTGTTGTTAGTGAAATGTAGTGAGTGTGATGATAATAAAGAAATACCAGTGCAATGCACCTTCAGTGTTGCCGTTATCAATTTTTGTTTAAAAACAATAGATTCATTTGCAGCAAATCAAATCTAAAGAATATAATGTGTTTTTATTCTATATTTCATTAGGATCTCTATGCCTGTGAAAGTTTGAAAAATTTGTGTGCTAAAATACGACTGGCCTTTCAAAATAAAGCTTAATTTAATTCGAAATTTGTTTGCATTGTTAGTTAATTTCAACTAATTTAGTATAAATATTTGTTGGTTGATTATTTTTTATTCAGTAGAAATTCATTTCCACTGATGTTTAAGTCTTATTTCTTTATTTTGGATGAAAACGTTTTTAATTCTAGAGAATATGTAAATTAAATAGCGCCTAAAAGTATGATAAGCGAAATTATTGTCTTTTCGTGTTCAAAAGCTAGCTAACCTGTGGCATTTAATATTTAAAACTGGCTTTAAATTTATACTATGTAAAAAGAGACTCAACTCAACCGAAACGAAACTCAAATCCAATCAGAACTTAAATTGCGTTCGATGTATCTCCTTCCCATAGATCAAGACGCTTATAAGCAAGATCCTTGAATATAAGAACAAGATAAAAAAGGATAAAGATACGTTATATTAGATAGCTAAATAAATACAAATATAACTTTTAGAACTTCGATATTTAGGCAAACTATTTTTCTCGGAATCGTTTCGGTTGCAAACAATTTTGGTGCAACTCTGTTAATGATATCCTTGAAGTTGATAATAGCCGTATTCTATTATCCACATGATCTGATCCGGATCAATATTCAACACGTAAAACAAAAACAACAAGGGATCCTGCTTTCTATCTGGATCTATTTCAATAGGAGTTTTCCTTTGGAGGTGGCGAAGTACTTGCCAGTACTTTGCCAGCTTTTTTCAATGGAACACATCAAATTGCTTTCCCATGTAAAATGAGAGCATGTGCAGCTGATAGTACTAGATTAGGGTTTTCATCTCATAAGTACTTTTCCATTTGAAAAGGAAAACGGCTAGTGTCACACTCAATACCTTTTAACTCCACTATCTGCCATGCCAATGTGCAGGAATAGAAAATAATTTTTTTAACTATTCATTAGATTGTATATAGCTAGGTCAGGACACCATCGAAACGAAATGAAATAAAATCAATTATAGAACTTGACGTACAAATAACAGCTAGAAAGTCGTGCGAAATGGCGTCTGAGTTTAATACTCCAGAAAATCATAAACAAACTTTTAAAAACCTCAACCTCTTACTCTACTTAACTTTAGATGTCGCTTGCTTAGGGTTCATTCAAAGTATTGATTTTGATGTGTTTTTTTTTCATTTTTATGTTAAGGTGTGACTGTCCCAATTCTACTCTTGGGTCAGAGGGGAAGAGGTGAAGAGATGATGTTTTCATCGCAAAACAATTTCTGAGAAATTTAAATGTGCTTTGGTGTTTCGTTAAAAAACTATTCAATTCCAAAAAATTGGTAACTCTAGCCCTTAAAAATAAAATCAAAAGTATGCATGTATGGACTTTAGCGAAAAAAAAAAAAATAATATCACTGCTTAAGCTGACGGCACTGCAAATATCATTTCAGAGATTATAATCTATATCAGTCAGTGCTGGGCAACGTCGAGTAGGTGGTGGTTGGGTATATTCAGACAGAAACCTTCAAACATGAATCCTCTTCCTGTTGAGGCAAGGTGGCAAAGCAAAAAAACAAAAAAAACAAAATAAAACAAAAAGCATTTTTGTCATACTTAGTGTCCAGTAAAGTCGAACAATTTACTATACTCAAACACCCGTTTTCCACCCATAAGTGGTTCTAGTCATTTTCGTGCTCGTCGTCATCCTCATCAGTGCTGTTGCTTCGCAGAGGTAAAAGTGGTGATGGTGGTGGTGCTTTATGCAGATATACACACAGAGATTAATAGTGGAAGTTCTGTTTTTTGTATCCTTGGATTTTCGTTCCCGGCGTACGTAAAATTGAGCATGGCCAAAACGGTTTACAGTTCCATACTGCACCAGCTGGTCGGTTGGTCGAGCGCGGGAGGATACAAAGAAGAGTTTTATGGGTCGTCCTTTTTCTGCTGCTGCTGCTATTGCTGCATGCATGTTTTATTCCGGTGAATTCCCCTGATGATTTGTAGGTTCACAGAGTCAATTGCTGATTGCAGTCGTCCTCGTCTCTGCTGCCATTGTTTTGTATTCTTTTTTCGGGTTGGTCTTTCCTTTTTTTTTGAACACTTTTTTTGAGAACGAGTATGTACAATGTGCATTGAGCACAACACAACTTATTGTTCAAATTAATTAATTTTTTGTTGCCCCCAACACACGGATGTGCTGCTGAATGTTTGGTGGCGTCGTCCAACACACATGCCTGTCTGTTTGTTACGTATAAAAGATTCGCATTAAAATAATGACTGAATTTAAATTAATCCATGGGCAAATATTGTGCGTCCGTTTAGGATGACAACACACGATGCGGGAATACCCAGCAGATTGGGTGTCAGTCACAGTGTTGTTTCTGTGCATCTATGTGCATTTTAAAATATTCGATGGAAATTTTATTTTTTCGCCCACTGCATATTATTACGTAAGAGGATTTTTTTTTGTTTTTAATTTTGTAAAATAAAATGCACACGCAATGGATAATGCGTGTCCAAGAGAAGGATGTTATCCCAAGTATGTGTGTGCATAATTAATGTACCTATGTGCATCTATGGAAGTATCATATATGTGTACCTACTTATACAATGTGTTTCTGCACTAATTTTGATTGAGTACAAACAACATCAATAAAAGGAGCAGGAGGTAATGATAGGACATTGGCTAGTTAAAAATTAAAATGGATACCAAACTAAAAAAAAAATCATCAATAAATTTATATATTTGAACTTTTAGAACAGAGAAAAGCAGGTAAATAAATTGAGGAAAAAAAAGAACAAGATCCTGTAAATCAGTGTATATAAACATTAATTAAATCGATTTGCTGCATTATAAGGATTCAAATACTTTATTATAGATATGTAGGAAAGCTTAAAAAAAATTCCAAGTTTAGATCCTTACATTCTTTTTAATGACGCAGAATGTATTTACCTCATAATGTTTATATTTCAGTGCCTTGCTGTGGTCGCATTGCTATAAATTACCACATATGTATCTATTAAGACCGCCGAACATATGAAGTAAGAATTTCAAAACAACCGCATCTAAATATACCCAATAATTTGTGCGTGAAGTGCGGTTAGACACAGAACGAACTAACATTTTATTTATGTAGCAGATTAATGTCGTTTTCGATTGGAGGAGGATTTAACCAAACTAATGTCGTTTTCGATTGGATTTTGGAATTGCTCCATTCCTATGGAATTTGAAAAATTTGGAGTAAAAAGTTTTGCATATTCAATTGGAATGGAACAATTCCAAAATCCAATCGAAAACGACATAAGTTTGGTTAAATCCTCCTCCCGTGTTCCGACTACAAAAATGGTTAAGATCTTCATTGAAAAAGAGGAACTGATGAGAAAGTAAAAAAATTTCCCTAAATTGTACATTTTATTCGAAGAAATTTCTACGGGAAGAATTATGAATTCAGTCAAATGTCATTTTGACATTATTAAATGAAACAAAAGACGATATTCACAGTGAACATTTTAAAACTTAATTTTTTATTTTGATCCTTCAATATTCACGTGTCGATCCAATTTGGTCAGTCCAATGGTAACACTGCCAAAGAATTTTGTATATTGGGGCTGTTCTCTTACATGCCGATAACTGCCAAAAGTCGTATTTCTTTAAAGATGGAAGGTTATTTCCGAGTACTTTTCTCTCTATTATAGAAGTTATGTTTGAGTTGTATTTTATAAATTACACAAATATACTCCCTTTCTACTCCATTTTCAATCCTTCTACTCTAGAAGCCTTCGTTTGGCTTTTCCGAGTAATGTTTTCAGAGCTTTGGTCTGTTTTCAATTTGAAGAAGGCATAGATTTGGAACACAAGCAAACGCATACATATACTGTTTTTCGACAAATTACTTGTCAAAAGTTTGAAGAAGCCATTTGACGGCACAATGTTTTTATATTTCGCTGGTGGGCTGCAATTTTTTCGAAGTTTTTATTTTAAATTTAATTTTTTTCTTTATTTGATTATTTGGATCCTTAATTTATTAGAATTAATACCAAGAAGTTGAAATATTTACTTTTTACTGCTACAGATGTATGAGCAACGCCATTTTTTTAAGGTAAAAGAGTTCATTTTTGAAGATATATTACAAAATTTTACTTTAGTTTATGATATTTGAGTCTTTAAAATAAAAGTTAAGAATATTAACAACAATTTTATTAGTTTTTTTAATTTAGTTAATACCAGAAATCTTGAACAGGATAAAATCTGTGACTAGTCTCTAGGACTGCACCAAGGTGGTCAAGGCACTGAAATAAGGAACGTGGCGGTCAAATTTTGTTTGTACATTTCTAGAAAGACCGCCGGGCCGCGCTTTGTTTGACCAGGCCTTTATAGTTGGTAGCAGTTACCGCGTTCAATGTTGTATCTAAAGTGATCTGGATAGGTTTTTGTTGCTGTAATCCCTTGTTAAAACACAACTGGTGAAGAACAGCTGTGGACAAAAGAGATCCCAAGCTTTCCTAAAAATTTCAAATACAAAGATATCCTATGAGAATTGTCAACAACATACATCATTGTCGTTCAGAAACATACATGGATACAAAGGTATCTTAGATAGCCTATCCATTGAAAGTTGAACATGGCCATTTGCACAGCGATTTCGAATTAAGGGTTTAGGTCTAACGGTCCATGTCGATGTCGATGTGGATGTGCTGCTGTTGTAATGTCTTTAAAGCCATTTATAACCATCAGTTTCTCTAGTATGATGTGGTTTTCAAAGTGGCTGTTGAAGTTGTTGTGTCTTTGATAATCTGTTTCTCCCTTCACGAATTTTACGCGGAAAGTGATTTGATGAACATCACCAAACGTCATGATGAAATTGGTCGTGTTCAGTTACATGATATACACACGAAAAAAAGTATTGACACAGTTGCTACTAATTAAATTAAATTATTGTATAATAAAATATATGAAATGAATTTGTTTAATAAAATTTGTTTTACATAATTTATTTTTATTGGCTTCATATTAACATACTCGTAAATTAAATCACTATAGATTATAAAAATAATGTTTCACTATCGGTTATTTGATTTTTGATTTAATTATAAGTCTGTTTTGCAACTTGACATTCCTATCAAATTTTCACAAATTCATGTTATCTGAAAAATATGCAACGAAAAAGCATAATGAGAATGAGACACAAATTCCCCCTGCGTAGAAAAAAAAAATATTAAATTTGGTGGCCCAACAGCTCATGGAAAACCAAGGCCTAGTGACTTACAACTCTCAACCATTCCTGTGTGCTTGTTGTTGCAGGAATGGAGGGGTATTAATTTTTTTGCTGAGTCCAAATGTCTAGATGAGAAGCACTTTTTCATGATAGGTATACTCTGATAAATTGTCAGTCCCTCGCAAGAGACAGTATCTCGGAAAAAACGGCTAGGAATGTAACCCAGACCTTCGACGTGACAGTCCAACGCACTATCCATTTTGCCACCTGGCCTGGGAAGTGTTACAACAACTGTCAATTCACCTGATTGTCAGTTTCTTTCGAAAAATTGTCCAGTTAATATTTCTGAGGGCTCTTAAAATTTCTCCACTTTTGCTGTCAAATACTAAGAATAAAAACTCAGATGACATTCTCTCTGTGGCTTTCATCGAGTGCAGACGTGCTTTGTGTCAGAAGAAATTTTTCATTATTGTGGGTAAAATAAAATCCGAAAAAAAAATACTAAAAAAGTGCTTATTGTTTAAGCCAATAATGGAGAGAAGTGGTTATGTGCCAATTATGGCCGAAAAAATTCCACCAGACATTCGTTCTTTTTCGGAAAAAATTAAATTGCCCTCGAAAATAATTTCTGAGGAGGACAAAAAAAAAATTATAAATGCCGCTACTCGTGAATGGAACGACGAAGATGAAGAAGACACATTTGGCGATGCCGATGGTAAAAGAGGGACGGATATAGATATGAATTTCAGCACAGACGAAATTATGTCTACAATAATTGGCGCCAGTCAACAGACGCTACCAGGCACTTCGAACAGTGGCGTGATTATTGGTCACGATTCTATACCAGGTGCTCAAAACATTAATAGTCAACAAAATGGTACGGAAGCAGTACTAAACCGAATTCTGGCAGCCGACCAAGAAGCCTTTAAGTCCGTGTTGGCAAGAAAAAGAAGGCACATAGCGCCCACTACTGGATCCAAAAGACCGAAAGAAATCATTAATAATTCCAACCGATTCAAGGAATTGGGAAACGTAATGGATGAAGATGACTTACATGCTCCTGTGGGCAATACAGTTCCAGTCAGTAAAGTGCAAAAAAACCCAAATGCGAATATGCGCCCAGAAGCTTCCAGCAAAAAAAATGACAGTGGTATCCCTGTAGCCAGCAACAACACCTACTGCAACGAGGGTCTAGGAGCCACCAACAACACCAACCAAACACATGATTACACCAGCAACGACAACATTACAAATCGAGAAGAATCAAATCAGACGTCTAAGCCGGATCCATGGTGCCCTCCCATTTTCACGAAAGGAGTTTCATCTAAATCCATACTGGAATTTCTGGGTAAGTCCAATTATAATTTAGATGATGTTAAGTTCGTTGCAAATGGGTTCGGTAAACTAAAAATAATTGTTAAGAGTGTCGAGCTGCACAGTTTTTTTATCAATAAATTCAAAGAATGTGGTATAGAGGCTTTCTCTTTCATGCCTAAACAGTGTAAGAAATTTAACACCATCCTAAAAGGCATCTCAAACAATTTTTCACCAACTGAAATCCAAAAAGAGCTTGTCAGATTGGATCCTTCGTTGAGGGTAGCTGTTAAGATTTTTGAGACTAAATGGTCCAAATCCAGCAACATCCCACTTGACCTTTTCCTTTGCTCTCTCGAAGACAGAGAAAGTCTCCAAAAAATTAAAAAAATTAAATTTCTACTAAGACATAAAGTAACTTGGGACACAGTTAGAAACTCTGACACTAAACAATGCTTTAGGTGTCAACGATACGGACATGTCGCTGCTTACTGCAGTTTTGTAAATAGATGCGTCAAATGTTTAAAAGATCACGAACCTGGTCAGTGCGACCTTGGCCCAAGAACGGAAACGTCAGTTGCATCTTGCGTAAACTGCAAAGAAACAGGTCACCCGGCAAGCTTTAGAGGTTGCCCAAATCGAATTGCATTCCTCAAAAAGAAAAAAGAAGAAGCATTGGCTTCAAATATAAAAAGTGCTTCTAAGTTTGTGGACAAATCCTCATTGTTCATTCCGCAACACGGTGTATCTTACGCCGAAAAATTAAGGGGGTATGCTTACCCTTCCATTGCAACCGAACGTCCGGGCCCAAAGCCTGACAATCCCAATACCAGTCCCATTCAAAATGATGTGGCTGATTTTCTCAATGAATCCGAAAGACTTTTTGGTGTGCCAATATCGTCTTTAATATCAAAAATCAGAGCCTTTTGGCCCTATTACAAAAAATTGGAAGAATCCCGTAAACCGGGTGCCTATCTCACTTTTATTGCCTCCCTCTCCCCCTCTTTACCATGATTCTTAAGCTAATTTCTTCTAATGTTAACTCCTTGACGAAAGATAAAGAAATTGAAATAGACCTCCTTTTAAAAGAGATCTATCCAACTGCAGTTTTCCTTCAGGAAACTTGTTTAAAAAAACATGCAAACAAATGTCGTTTCAACGACAAGTATGATTTAATTAGAAATAACGAAGGAAGAGGATCCGGAATTCTTTTGAGTAACTCAATTCGATGTTCCCAAAAATTTTTTTCAAACCAGTTGATTTCCGCAACAGTTGCTGTTATACCTCTATTTTCCCCACAATTTACAAAAACGCTGGCATTGGTCTCAATTTATGTACCTTGCAATGCTGGTGCATCTCTTTCAACAGCTCTTGATGATCTAATTTCTTCCCTATCGGCTTTCGACTACATAGTCATTGGTGGTGATTTTAACTCCAGGCACCCATTATGGGGCGACTCAAAAACAAACCAGAATGGTGCTCACCTGGTCAATTGGTTCCTAGAAAACCAGTTTCTTGATTTCGACATTGTCGCACCCTCGGGCCCCACCCGTCCTGCCTCTGGCTCACACATAGACTTTTTTATGACTTCGTCCAACCTAAGATCTAATAACAATATAGCATGCACCACCCTTGACCTAATATCTGACCATTTCTCCGTATTCACAACCATACAGCTCCAACATAACTCAGTCTATCCGGAATTACCTAAAAATTACACCAGCTTCAAAAACACTAACTGGCCTGCCTTTAACAGACTTCTTAACCCCAGACTTTCAAATTTAAACATCCCTTGTGACAGAAATCTCTCGAACGAAGAAATTGATAACTCTATTGGCCTTATCACCGAAACGCTGAGTAACTGTATCAATCTGCATAGCCAAAAGATTAATTTACAAAATAACCGCCTAAATATTTCCCCATCTACATTAAATCTATTCAAAATTAGAAAAACTTGGAAGCAAAAACTTAAAAGGATTTTTCATTATTTTGGGGATCGAAATAACCAACATTATCTAGAGTTGTCGGCACAAATAAGATGTCTCTCAAAATTAATCAGCGAAAGAGTGCGACTTGAACTGAATGAGCAATTCAGGAAAAAACTAATTAGTCTCAAACCAAATTCAAATGTTTTCAAAGTTATTGACCAGATAACTGGCCGTAAGGCTCAGAGTACTCATCCAAGCAATCAGGTTCTTTCATTTCAAAATAGCAAATTTTCCACTCCATCCGAAAAAGTAGAGGCTTTTGCCTCCTTCTATTCCAATTTATATGCTCCAAGAACTCCCCCTTCAGATCCGTCCTTAAACTTAGAAGTGAATACTTTTAATTCATCTTTCCCAGTGTGGAACGAAAATTTACAGCTAACTAATTTTTCTCCTGTAAATAGCTCCCTAGATAACAATAATGAGTTCTTAATCCAAACAAGTTCTGTCGAAAATATAATCTCCTCTTTAAATAATAAAAAGTCTGCGGGTCCTGACAACATTCCAAATTTTATTCTTCGTAAAGCCAAAAATACACTAGCCACATCCCTCACCCCGATTTTCAACAACTGTCTAAATAATTGTTATTTTCCGATCGCTTGGAAAGAAGCCAAACTAATTCCGATTAAAAAAAGCAATTCCCAAAATAGCGTTGAAAATTACCGCCCAATCTCTCTTCTCTCCAACATCGGAAAAATACTTGAAAAAATCATCCACTTAAAACTTTTTAACTTTTTTGATGGTGACCCCACGCAATCGGAACAGTTCGGCTTTAAAAAAAACCACTCCACAGAACACGCTCTGCTGCATTTTCAAAACCAAATCCTAAACAACCTCAGATCAAAAAGATGCACTGTTGCTTGTGCAATAGACTTACAAAAAGCCTTTGACTCAGTTTGGCACGCTGGGTTAATTTTTAAACTTAGCCAACTACACATCCCCCCAACACTTATAAAAATTTTGATTAGTTTCCTGTCTTTCCGCTGCCTTTCAGTTAACTTCGAAGGTGCAACCTCTTCACCTATTAGCATCCACTCGGGAGTCCCCCAAGGATCCATACTTGGCCCCCTCCTTTTCAACTTGTACCTATTTGACTTTCCCACACATCACCTCAGTTCCGAATCCATCCTTTATGCCGACGACACAATTCTGTTCAGTACGGACGAAAGACCCCATGAAGCACTGAATTCAGTCAAAGAACACCTTAACGTGGTTATTCCTTATTACAAAAAATGGAGAATTGACCTAAATCTTGACAAATGCGAACTGATCTGCTTTCGCAACGCGTCTGGCAAAGGGCATCACCTAGCTGTACGCGAAAGTCGATATCTCAAGCTAACCATAGATGGAAAATCAATTCCCCTGAAAAAGTCCATTAAATACTTGGGTGTTAATTTACATGAAAGGATGAAAATGAATATACATGCGAGAAAAGCTTTAAAAAACAGCAAAGGTGCAGCAGCTAAGTTAAAACTGTTGCTCAATTCTTCTAATGTAGAACCAAAAACTAAACTTTTAATGTACAAGACATTAATTCGCCCTTTAATATCTTATGGATTCCTCATCTGGTTCCAAATAACGCCAAGCGTTGTACTTGAGCTCCAAAGATTCGAACGCTACATCATTCGAAAATGTATAAATAAACATCGAAGACCAGGTGGCAAATGGTATACCAATAAAACAATCTATACTGACTCAAAAATCACGCCTCTGCTCTACTACCTAACCTGCCTTTCAAAAAAAAGAATCTCAGCGCTACAATACCATGAAAATACTCTACTCAAAAGCATCTATGAAAACAACATCAACTGGTCAATAAATGATAGGTATTATATGTCCCCAATTAGCATCCTCAACGAAGGATCCAACTCTGCGCTCAACATTGAAGATGATATTTTTACTTCACCATTCTACATGAAACAAGCTCCAAACACCTACAGAGGCTAGGCAGCTCGACATCTTCCAATCCATAACCTTAACCAGCCCTATTTACTCTATTTAAAAGAAAGAAAAAAAAATATATAACAATAAGAAAGAAAAACTTGCAGCGCCTTAAGTGACCTTATCTAGTTATAATTGGACTGAACCAAGTTCCTATAATATTAGTAACTGTGCTGTGAAAAAAAAGTATTTATTTTATACTGTATTTTACGATACATTTAACCATAAGCACTAGCATTAAGTTATTCTAAGAGTTTTAAAAAAAATTTGTAAACAACTTAATCGTAATTATCAGCAACTAAAATCGAAAAAAACAAATAAAATCAAAACAAAACAAAGCCAATAGCAAAATACAAAACATATCTGCCAAAGTTCAATATAGCTCCATCTCAAGTTTAGAGACAGAGACAAACATATATGTGAAATAATCCATTTCATTTCTTTTTTCCCCTTTTTTATTTTTCTCCCTTTCCTCTTTTTCTTTTCTTTTTTTTTCACTAGTGTTAAGCCATTTTGTTTTAGGTTAAGTTATTATTACCCTAAGTGTCAAGATATCGTCTTTTTGAGTGGACGTGTTTATAATTTAAAAAGAAAATTTCAGACTGCTGTCTTTAAACTTTAATGTAAATTTCATCGAAAATTGAAAAATCAAAAAAAAAAATTTAAGTATAGCAAGACCAATTCTAAGTCGGCAAATTTTGATAGTCAAAGATATTTAAGAAACTAGAACTTAAGAACGATTAATTTGTGTTGTAAAAAAAAAAATCTCAATAAAGACTACTACTACTACTAAACTCAGATGACACAATAAAAAAAGAGATCAAGAGATCTTGTCAAATTAAGTGACAGATAAGACTAAAATCACACATGCCCTCATGATGAATAGCTAATCGAATATTAGCTTTAAAGCGAATTCGCCTAGTCACGATATTGATAGCGAGTCTTCGAATTCGCTTCCAAAATCAATGCTTTGCAAAAATAGCTCATAAACACATGCTAAACGTCAAACAATGGCTAATTGGGAACTCGCAAAGTCATTCGTTTTTTAGCGAACGTTCCATTCGCTATTCATAATGAGGGCCACAATCTCCTTTGTGTGTGAATTTCACCCTAAAATATAACAACCCACAAAAATAAATACTTCGACAACGAAAAACATTTTGTTAATATTTTTTTTTTATTATGATTTCAAACGAAGAAAATATGGCAACGCTATTCAATTATCTCAAAAAGTATCAAAACAATCAAAAAATTCGCTCGAACTTGCGATACAATAATTACGAAGTGACATGATGAATACGAGCTGTATTTATTAAAAAAAAAAAAAATAATAATAAGAAAAGTGCCTTTGATTAATGCATTGAAACCGCGCGCTGGCAGAAAATATAATCTGTTTTCAATGACATCATCATTGTTGGCTTAAATAAACAATTGCAATGACTGCCAAGAGAATCCGTTACAAGTTTGCCATAAGACGAATGTCACGTCATACATAGATAATTTTCGCAGGCTATGTGAATGAACAAAATTTTGCAGGTCCATTTTGTATTTATTCGTGAGTAATGAAGTAATTGATTGAAATATACCAATAAAACGAATTTGATTTTCGTAATTTCTTTTCTTATACAAAATGACAGCAAGTCTATTTCGAAATCATCACGTGCCGCGAGTTGGAATTAAGTGTTATTGCTATGTGGTATTTGAAAAGTATTTAAGTTATCAAATATTTTGGTCGGTTTCTTCTTCTTAAATTAATAATTCCTTTGAGGAAGGTCGAATATTCCTAAGAGTGAAACCACAAACAAGTAAACACAGATAATCATTTTACTTTTATTTGTAGGTAGGCACCTACCTAAGTTTAAAATTTGTCCATAAATAATTTTATTTATTTTTTACTTGCAACCAGAAAAGGTTGTGACTGGAATAGATTATGTTAAAAGATACACTTGAACTGGATGACATTTAGAATTATAATTCTAAAGCTGAGTTTTCAATTGACGTTTAAGTTGATATAGCTATAGTTAGAAGGAGATCTAAACTTTACGAAATCCAGCCGCTTTAATTCCCTTAAGTTTATTGTTGCGAAATATAAGGGAAAACGTACGATCGATTAAAGCGTGTATACAATCTCTAGATGAAACCGACGCGCGGTTGCATGAGATGCAATTTCCAAGGCTACATTGGAAATTCTCCTTCTACTTTAAACTTACCGGAAACCATGCTATCGACAAAATACGTTCCTATACTATGAGTATAGTTTCATCATATGCTTTTTTGTTTACCAACATCAGCTCTTCCCCTGTTGCGTATAAAGAAAAGTGCCTGCGTATAGCTTCATTTCCTACGACTCGGACGCCCATACCATCCATCATACATACCTACTACAGTGTTTTGTGTTGGTTTCTTATTCAATTGCTGATGGGCATCGAAGAGTCTACCGTATTTCACCGGTATGCGGAACAGGAACATCCTTTTTAAATTCACTTCACAAAGAGAGAAGCAAAATTCGCTATATAGCAACAACACGGTAACAAAAAAAATGGAAAGTAAAACTTAAAACAATATTCATTCATTCATTTATGCTGCTGTTGCTCTGCTTTTGGTCTCTCGAAGCAGATTTCATGCGTGTCGTTTGCGAAGGACACCGACCTAGGCCGGACATCATTCATTCTTGATGAAAACGTGCAAAATAAAGCAGCAGCTGCCTGCAACAAAAGCGAAATCCAATAGCAAAACAAACTCGAAGCTGAATAGAATCAGAATTCGACGTCCATGGTGCAACTACTGGCTGCCTCTTGTTGTTACTTGGCATTGGATGCCATCCTTTCGCAACAGCAGCAGCAGCAAGAACGGCCTATACAGATGTCTTGTTTGAGTCTTTGGTTTGATGACTCTACAGCTAGTGGCCTTTCAATTGATGTTGTTGTTGTTGATTAGGAGGACGACGATGATGATGACGACAAAGACTTTGGGCGCTGACGTGAGTCTGAGAGGAAGTAGTAGTATTTGATTTTCCTTTCATTTGAAAATCGCATTTGAAACAGGATTCAAAAGAAGCGGGTGACGATGGTGTGATAGTGAGTGAAATCATATCAACCTAGACAATCGAGAATCGATCCAACTACCAGTGTTGGCGATGGCGGCTTTTGCGACTTCCATACACATGATTTTTGTTCCATTTACCAATTTTGCCTCATGGTCTGCGTTCTCTTCTGTGCTGCCAATTGGCAACGAAACAAAACAAACAGGTTGCTATATACGAATAAGTGGATGCAGCAGGAACAACGATGCCATGTCTGGCTTTTGAGAACATAATAAATGTGCTGCTAAAATTAGACCAATATTCTTGCTGCATCTCTCGGTTGCAACTCGTTTATTTTTTTTTTTAAGCGTCGGTACCAACAGTTTTGTGACTCCATCTCGGTAATGCTACAGTCTCGCAGTCGTCGTTGTTTTCAAAGGAGGAGGCTTAACTATGGTAGTATTATAATGTCATGCACCATGAGTACATTCCATCAGTTGTTGGTTTTATCAAACCGACTTGGTTGGGTCGAAAGAGGGGTTTCGCTTGCAGCTAACATCTGCTATCGTCATAGACGCATTTATTTGGGTAGATATAGAGTATTATAACATTGAGGATAAGGATACCCAGAGACACACTTTCGGATTTCGAAGGTTCACATCACAACCTATAATATACTACAAAGAGTTTATTCATAACATTGCCTAGATTCCTCCATACATTTGCATATATACTGCCTACTGAATTCCCTTGCTGAAGTACAATATACATACTCTTGTTATTGCTCCTCCATTGATGTTGGTTATCCAAAGCCAACGATAGTGATAGTGATGCATTACGATACGAATTCCAAACAAAATATAGAACGATAACAAGGCCAAAAAGGAAAGATTTGCTCTGATTAAGGAGCAATTGTGATGTCAAAATAAGGTATGTTAAAAGTATTGTACTATTGGTCGTAAGTGACTTCAATTCAACACAGTCAGCTTATATTTTTTTTTTTTAAATGGCTGGAAATTATATTTCAGTTAACTTGACGTAAATGTTGAATTCCTTACAACCAAAAAGTCGATTTGTTTAGAAGAAAAGATCAATTTTTCTACACAAATTAAATCTTTCGTTTTTATCAAGACTAACACAGATTTGCCCACACACTAAGAAGATTTGACATTTCTCTGCAGTTTGTAAGTTTTTTTTTTGCGGTTCTTAACAAATATTGAAAAGTATTTGTCGTTAGTTTAAATAGATGTAAAATGAATATATCTATAAAAAGTTTTTTTATTCATAAAACAATTAATAAGAAGTGATAAAAATACCAATGAGCTGAAACGAACAGCTGGATTGATTAGATTTGCAAAGTATTAGTGAAAACCAGTGAAACACGCACACATAGAATCAACTCGTCATTCAGCACATCATCCAGCACAGGTCTTGATGTTGTTGCAATTTACAACTATTCATCGACACGAAGTGAAATTACAAATACAACAATGTAAACAATTAGGTTTTGGAGGGTGGTTTACACTTCCCAAAAAAAAAAATATATTCACTTCAAGGCATTATTTACATGCAAATGGTTTTTGCATCCAAAAATAATTATTTTCCTTTTTATGCATATAGTTTATTAATAATCAATGGGTAATTAAGGCCAAGGCAAACATTTTTTGCCTTCAATATTATACAATTTGGTCCACAGAATAGGTGGAATTGTTTTGAAAATTAAAATTTTTTCGCATGGAAACTGTAAACTAAGCTTTAATTGCAAGGAAATTCGACAGATTTATTGTAGTGCCACATTCAATACCGGTATTATTCTGGTCAACACCGAATTGAGAAGTTCAGATTTCATTTTCTGTTTTCATCAAAGTGATGGGAATTTATTTATATGCCCATTTTTGACAATGCTCACCAGCGAATATCAATTATTAAGAAGCCAATCTTTCGTACGTTTCACCCTCCAAAAACCATTTGTTTACATTGTTGTATTTGTAATTTCATTTCATGTCGACAACAAAAAGACCTGTGCTGCATGACGAGTTGATTATATGTGTGCGTTTTTCACTAATACTTTGCAAATCTAGTACATCAGCTGTTCGCTTAAATGTAGGCAAATCAAATTGACAGCTGAGGATTGCTATCTTTTTATTGTTCATCTATGATGCTCACAATCGACTGAAGAACTTGTTTTTTTGACGGCTTAGTATGAGCAAGATTTAAATACTAAAAATTAAAAAAAAAGTCTGGGTTTTGGTTTTTGATATCCCGAAACCCAAACATTTTTGTTTGTGCTTTTTGATGAACGAGGCCGAATCGCATTTAGTTGTATTGGTGGGCTTCTGAACTGTGAACGAGACGCGTCAGGTGCAAGTTTTCCCTTAAAAAAAAAATAAATAAATTAATTTAAAATATTTTTCTTATAATTTACATACAATACTTTTACTAAATCAAATTTTAAAAATGAGAATACATGGCAACATACCACAAAACATCTTACGATAACATTTGTCCCTGAAATATGTCCCGCACATTCAAAGTTTTCCATTTCCTCTTATTCAAAAAAAAAAAAAAAAACCGAATAACAAAGCCAAGCATTCAAAGGAAATCGCAGCATGTACCTATAGTATGTTGAAAAATGACTAAACAGTAAACTGAAAACCGAAAACGGCCTTGACATTGACCCATTTCTGATGAATAGGGATTTTGTGTTTTAGAACGTCGTAGTCGTATTCGTTTCGTAGTCGTCGTCGTCGTCGCGTCAGCCAGTGTGTACGAGTATAGTTAAATGAGTCGACCGAGAACGGTGTGTGCCGCACTTGTGAAAAAGTGGGTGGAGGGAGAGATAGAGGGTTCAGTTGAGTACCTACAAAACTACCCATATATAAGCTTTCATCGGCTGGCATTTGTTTGGTACATTTACTTGGCGCATATAGATACTCGACGCAGATACGTTTGTATAGCAGCAGCCGCAGTAACGGAATTTATACAAAGAGAAAGATGTGGGTACATATTTGCAAGCGTCGAAACGGCAGAAAGATATAAAAATACAATAGTGGCATGAAGAGAATGCAGGGGCTTTGGAAAAGAAGACCAACCTAAACCAACCCATAAAGTACATACATATCGCTTATTCGTCGACGAGTCAAGCTATTTATTTATAGGTATACTCGTTGACGACGACGACGACGACGACGCGACGATCTTTTTTCCCCGTCCATCATATTGTAGATATGTACGGTTATGGTTGGTGTGGTGTGCTCCCAAATGTCTGTTATACCTATACAACTACATATAGATGCCTTAGCTTGCTCTTCCTATACCATAGTTGTGTAGTCGAGTCGTTTTATTTGTTTCCTTAAACTCTTTATTTTTTTTTTATTATTTATACCGAGGGGTATGAGAAACATTTTGTTTTTAGGTCATTAACCCTCTTCCATGCGATTTTATATCTATCGATGTGTTTTTTTCATGTTCTTTTATTCATTGTTTGTTTACATTTTTTTTTTTTATATTTTACATTTTACATTTCAATTGGTGCTACTGACCCAGATTGTTTTCTTATTATTTATTCACCTACATGTGGACTGAGGATGATTACGATGACGACGATGACGACTACAACTACAACGATGATCAGTGTCGATGAAAAGGAAGGAAGGGGAGGAATTGTTTGAATTGAGAATGTTTTGTTTTCCAGCCCTATTCAATGGGTATCAGTAAATTCCATTCATTCTTTAGATTTATTCTATCAATGAAATTTTATCTGAATTTCTAAAAGACGTATGCGGATTTATTTTATTTTTAAAGGTCAAGGTTGTTTATTTTTTTGTAAATAGATTTCCACTCACCGAGGGCAAACCTACCTTCTTTAAGATAGACAACTATTGCATGTCCCTGTATAAGTATATTGCACTGATGTCATACCAAGCCTGATAACTTTTTTTGTACCTACTGGAACCTAGGTAGATTGTGGCAGAAAATCGCAAACATTGATAAATTTACAATCTGTTATTTATAACCTGAAAATAAATTTAACCCGAATTAATTTAGGAAGAGTTTTTCAGTGAACTTCAACGTGCAGCTGTCAAAAATCTATTAAAACTGATATCGCCATTTCGATATCTAAAAATTGAGATGGCGCCACTTTTGCACTTTGATTTCAATAAATCTCCAATATGCATTTTTCAGAATTTGTTAGAATTTAAGTTCAAATGATTTTAAAATAATTGCTTGATACTTGATGCTTGGAGTGATTCGCCGGATCTCAAATCTTTTTAATTTTCCCTACCTCTAAATTGTTGCTTTGAATAGTGATGTTTGTTTTACCCTAGACGGTAGGCAGATGCTTGTTTGTTTTTTGGTCTTATCCTCGTGTCCTTCATCTTTCAAAGTTTCACAATCTTATCGCTACATTTCCACCTAACACTACTCTGAGATTTAATAAGATTTACCTAAAATCTCCTTCAAATCTCGAAGATTTACCATACAAATTTATTTCATAAATCTTGAAGATTAGAAATTAATCTTGCTTAATCTTACTAGGACAAATACTTTTACAAATCGAACTTACCTATTCTAATATGACGCTGAAGTATTCTTTCATGGCTGAATTCAGTCCTTCACACATGAAACATTCTATCTCTTTTCCACTTCATAAGAAAAAATGAAACACCATTTGCATTTTTAAAGGTACTGTCAAAATAAATAAAATTATTAAATGTGAACTGAAACAAACCTTTGGTGAAAATAAATCATATGAAGTGGAAGTGAGATAGAATGTTTCATTTGAGTCAAACAATGAAGAACTGAATTCAGCCATGAATGAATCGTTCAGCGAATCGGTTAGTTCGATTTGTGTAACTATTTGGTCTAGGTAGATTTATGTCGTTTTCGATTGGATATTCGGCGTACTTCTTTTCTAATCCTTTTGGACTCCTGCTACCCCTAAAGCCTTTGATTGGCTGTTCCGAGTAATGTTTTTTGAGTCTTTTTCTGTTCCCGATTTCAAGAAGAAATAGATTTGGAACACACGCATACGTATACAGTTTTTCGTAGGACTACTTATCAAAAGTTATAAATGCTTGATGAAGCCATTTTGTAAAATCGCATCATTCAGTAGTGTGTGTGTAAATTTGACAACATAACGTTTTCATATTCGATTGGAATCAAAAAGGAGTAGAACATTCTGAAAATCCAATCGAAAACGACATTAAAAAGAATAATTTCGAATCTTCTTCGTTTAAGATTGGATTTTCGGACTGTTCTACTCCTCTTTGATCCAAATGGGATATGAAAACATCGTGGGCTTTTGGAGTAGTAGGAGTTTAAATCGATTGCCACTAGTGTACTCCGAATGTCCAATCGAAAACGATATAAATCTCGCTTTAGTTGTTGGTGGTGGTGAATTTTGCCTAACTTTCTGTCTCACTTAAGCCTTTAGTACATATTTGTGAATCATGTCGTGAATCCAGACAAAAAATAGCATTTTTATTCACCCGTGAACGTACTCGTGAAGCTGTGTGGAGAATTTTTATTCACGAGTAATTCCCGTGCAAACAGTAGACAGTTCGATTACTAAGTAGTCTTTTGAGACATTGTGGTTTTATATGTCAAACGTTCACAACACATTCGTATGTCTGTACCAGTGAGAAATGACAAACAATCTTTCTCCACCAGGGATTGTTCACTTCACGAGGAAGTATGTTCTAGGCTTTAAATTTTATGAGAAAAAATGAAATTCGATTTACATTAACAAAAAAAAAAATATCAAAGTTAATCTCTTTGTGCGGAAACACTACATACTCGTATTTATTTAGTTTTAACTTAGGTAAACCTTAGGTGGAAACAAAGCATAAGGGAAGTAACGCAAGCACTGGCTCGTTCCTATGAGTCTATTATATATCAATTAGTTTTTCCTTTTCATCTTTTTCTTTATCACTAAAACAAACCTGTCTACAGTTTGAATGAAAAAAAAATCGTGTGGACATTTACTTAAAACATGAAACTTGACAACCGATGACAGCGCACTGAGTACTCACCAACATAGTAGACACATCTTTGCTAGTTTACCAATGTCTGGCAAGCGGTAATTTTGTTTAATTTTCTCTACATTGTGTAGTTACATGAACAAACGAACTTTACCCACCAAACGCTCTAAAGCGTCATTTATGATACCAAATATATAATAACATGATTGAATATAATTTATACTCGTATGTAGGTATGCCTTGCTCAAAATGAACTATTAACTATACGTGAATCTGCATATTACTGACAATCATATCGATAATACTGGATGTGTATTAAGGTCTTTTTCAATACACGTTAATTCAAATTGTTTGTTTAGAAAATACATAAAATTAAAATCGCGTGCCATTAACCATAGTATGGTTGGTGCCACCCCATTTTCATCGCATACTCAAAAGCGCGCTCTCATAACGAAATATCGAAGAGTTAATGAATCCGCAGTTGTTAAAAAGAATGTAATAATCCGTTGCATTTGATGCACTTATTTCTTTTAAATACTTTCTGGCAATGAAAATTATGTACAAAAATATACATATGCATTGAGAGGAACAGTCAAATCGGCTATAGAATAGATGTGTGAATACATTAAAGTCGATGTCTATATGGCGGTTGACCTTGGCTATAGATCCAAATAAATAATTAAAAAAAAACAATATCCTGGGAAGTAGCGTTGCATTTTGAGAATGTAATTTTAATTTGAATAAGGATGATCGCAGCCAGCGTTGCCATTAGTTCAGATTCCCTCCGCAGATAATTCCTCGGATTTTGTAATAAGGGTTCTCTTCCATAAAATCAAATTAAAAAAACACTTCCCTATGACTCTAACTCTTGTGCATAGACGTTAAATTGTTTTAAAGCAGTCCCACTTATGTCGATTTCATCACGTACGTAAACCCGAACAAACCCAAATTTGACAGATAAGAAATCAAACACAACTTCACAAAAATGAACACGAAATCTTTTTAACAGAAAGAAAAATAGATAAAGAAAAGAACAATTTATCAAATATTTTCATGGATTTTTTATTGTTTTTTAACTTACATTGATGGAGGAAATGTCAGTTTCCCTGATTCTTAAAAGGAAAACTCAACTTCGGTGTTCCACGTTGAAAAACGTTCTGGCTGTAGATTTGTTTCTTGAGATTTGTCTGTCTACGCGGCAGTTTTGCAAAATTCGGGGTCATTTATCCCATAATGAATATTCTTGGACTGACTGTTTTTGATTGATTTAAAATCACCAACGTTACCTCTTAGGCTATATTAATGCTGTTTGTTTTTTTTTTTTGTATTTTAAATAACACGGAGGAGTAATGAATGAAACGTAGACTTTTACTTTCATCATCCCCCGTGTCGTCGAGCAATCCCTTTTGATCTATATATAGATGCATCATCTTCACTACATCAATCTCGCCGATTTTTCTTGTTTTATTTTTTTTTTATTTGTTGTCGTTTCTTTTTCTTTACCTCAATTTTTGTTTATCTATTTTCTTTTTTAATGTTGAATGCCCCAGTTATATATTAAAATATATACATACATACATACACACAAAAAATAGAAGTTAACGTAAAAAGAACAACTTCAGCGAGTTCAAAACATTTCTAAATGGCAGCGCTAAGTAAATTGGGGTAGGTATATAGGTATGTAAATTATGTAGATATCGCATGGCACGAGGTGTAGAGTACAACGAAAACTACGAACCGGTTACATGTTGTGGAGGTGGAGGTTACGTTTACGGAAACAAGAAGTAGCTAACATTTTTATTTTGATTATTATTTAGTTCACCATGACATTTTGAAATGTACAGAGGAAATTGGGGATTGGAGGCAGAAGTTGTGGCGTTTCATCGATATTACCTACTTGTTTTTTTTTATGAATGTATGTTTGTTGACAAACAATGGGTGGTGTGAATAGAATGGAACACCTGATCGAAACACCGCATTTTGGAACAACTGCGTTAGTTCTTCTGAATAATATTCTTGATCACTTTTATTTTCCCAGGCTACCTGCTCAAGTTCTTCTTTTGTGCAAGTGCTCAATTTTATTATTACTACTTCCACTTTCAATTATTAGGGCGGTGACACATACATAATGTAAGAACGAGTATGCAATAGACAATACCTGGAGTTAAAAATTCATTTAAGTTTTCAAATAACGACAAAATTAAATAAACTCAAAAATTTGCAGAATTGTATTCTTCTTAACTATTTATACTAAGATTTGTTTGCAGGGCCTTTGAAATTAACACATTCCGAAACTCCCAGTTCGTATAAAGTCTGGTGACATCAACAAAAATGAAAACTTCAATTTCGCCAATTTTTATAGGTTATTCACATTTCAATCCAAACCCCAAAACCGGTTTTCGGTAAAAACTTTTCAAAATCTTGAAAACCACCACCAACCACTCATACATATTTGTTTGTTGCTTTTATTTTCTGATAAAAATATTGCTGATTTATTGATATAAATAGGATCCACATGAACAATTTGGCTAACCATAAACCAATTTTATCGATGTTAAATAATACTTCATTTCCACCTTACACTAATCCGAGATTTAATAAGATTTACCTCAAATATTCTTATTTCAAAAATTTACAATACAAATTTATTTTGTAAATCACGTTAAAACAACATGGGATCCAGTTTTCTATCAAGGTTTATTTCAATAACCCAGATACAAGTTTCCACTCTGACCGGCAGGCGGCTATTTTCAATTGTGAATGAATTCAGGGACTTGTCAGCACTGCAGTGTTAAGAAAAGGGTTTTGCATGAAAAATGAGTAAACGTAATGAAAAAAAGAGATGGGTATATAGCACTGTTCGCACTAAGCCACATCGTTTTATTTTCACGAGGTGAACTATATTGGTTATGAGCGAAAATCAAACGCGGTTAGTCTCACTTCCTCTTAAAAAAACATTTTACACCGTTTTTAAAGGTGCTGTCAAAATAAATCTTTTCAAAATCTTTTTGTGAAAACACCAATAGATTAGATTAATTAAATCTGAACTGAGATAAACCCTTGGCGGAAATATAGCATTACTAAAGTTACAGCATAGAAGGTGAGGGATCGATTCAGTCTGTTCCTCATCCATACAGCTTCTGCAAAAATCTTTAAAGAACACGCCAAGACGCGTTGCGTGCTTGGCTATAAGACAGTGTCCGGTTATAACTCCAATCAAGGACCCACTTCGCAATCTTCTTAGAGATATAAAACACTTGGACCGCTTCAAATCCATTACTGGCCAGATTTGTTTTGTTGCCAAACAAGTGGTGATATTGTTCCACCTAAGGTTTGCTCTCTCTAATGCATCTTGCTTCAGTATAAGTTTAGATGTAGAGATGGGTATACCTATATCTGCCTTGCTAGGTTCCACTATTAGCGAGTTCATCGGCCTTACAATTACCTGGATGGCCCTATGTCCCGGCTTATTCTTTAGGCGCTGAACTTTTCAAAAGGTACGTTTGTTTTACTCATCTATGGATTCCAACAAGTTTTCGACTGGTTCTATATAATGTCGTTTTCGATTGGATTTTCGGAATGTTCTTTCTCCTTTTTGAATCCAATCCAATATGAAAACATCATGTTGACAAATTTACACACATACTACTGAATGACTCCATTTTACAAAATGGTTTCTTCAAGCATTTATAACTTTTGACAAGTAGTCCGACGAAAAACTTTATATGTATGCATGCGTTTGTTCCAAATCTACTCCTTCTTGAAATCGGGAACAGAAAAAGACTCCGAAAACATTACTCGGAACACCGAACTCAAAACGCGGCTTTCGCAAAAATATCGTTTTGGAGAGAAACCTAATCGAAAATAAAGTTTTCCAATACATTTTATTATAACTTCAGGTTTTCATTAAACAAGTTTTATATAAAACCATAAACAAACATACCTTTTGAAAGTTCAGTATCTAGTTAAATGTCAAATAAGAAACTGATTGGATCTGGATGCTTAAAAAAAAAAATGAAAACAAACAAAGAAATTTTATGTGTGTTCCTTTACTTTGAATTTCTGTGATTTTTAGTCCAAACTTGTGTTAAAAAAAAAATTATATGAATTTTTACAGAACTTTGGGTTAACATGTGCAGAAATGCACAGAAAATCACAGAAAATTGTTTAATTTATTTAAAATTGATAATACGAGTATGTATTTTGTTTGTGGTAATTCAAATTGTTCATATGGATCATATTTATATATGTATAAATTATCACTATTTTACTTTCATTTAATGTAAAAAAAAGAAAACGAAATTGTGAGAAGTTGGTAAAAAAAGTGTCAAACAAATACGTGTACTATTCGGTGTTTTTCGAGTTTTTGAAAAACAAACCGGGTTAAGGGTTTGGTGTGAAAACCCTATAACTCTCAATGTCTAAACGAAAACGACTGTCATATGGCCATCGGATAATGAAGTAAGGTTTGTTCGTATACCTTCTGCAGTAAATTTTATTTTCTGTCAAATTTTGACTTCCCTCAGAGAGAAGTAAAATTGTGCAAAAGTACTTGAACGCATAAACCACAACAAAAAGTTAACAAAAAACCTATTATGAAAACAAAGCCACAGAATTTTAATTCATCATTAAATTTGATATTATTTGATGTGAGCATAACTTGTTTGTGTTTATCGTTGAACAGTTGCCTAAATACTTCTGAACTCATAATTTTTATTTGATCAGTTCAGTAACATGAGATCTCAATTTTTGCTCCGTCAAAAAGTTAGCCAGCGAATCTAAAATCTTTTCTCCTCAATATTTGACAGAAAAACTTAGCTGAAGAGGAATCTTGTTCATGAGTTTGAGATCGCTTATGTCGTTTTCGATTGGATTTTCTAATCGAGTATGAAAACATCGTTTTATCAAATTAACACACATTACTCAATGACCCCAAAATATTTCGAAAAATTTTTGTTCCCCCGAAATTTGAAAAGCTATTATGAGTTTCGCCTGAATTTCTCTTAGTCTAAAATAAACAAAAAAACTTGAGCAAAGGCACCAGTCAGTACCCTCTGTTTTTCTTTCTTTCGCCGTCAAAAATTAAGTGGCAATTTAAGGTCTTAATAACGAATAATTACGAAATGAGAACTCAAAAAAAGGGGAATTTCCATTTTTGGGGTGAAACACAATAGGCGAAATGAGAAATGTCCATTTTTTTTTGCGGTGAAATGTTGTTCACGTAAAACTCACAATAAGGCTGAATAGCGATTTCATAACACTCCGAACATAGTGCTCAACTTTTCCTTTTTTTCTTTTGTTTATTCTTTCAGAGCTTGCTCGGAACGGGCTCTATGAGCTCAGTATTGAATGACCGAGCAGATGATGAATTAAAAATTGAGCATTGTCATCTGTATGACATTATTCATTTGACAGATTTCCTGACATTTATCAGACAGATCTGATCATACTTACTCCTAGTGCCCATGTTATGTTAATCTCGTATCGATAAAATACGCCGCAAAACGTTGAAAATTTGAATTTGGCTTAATTTTCATCTTTTCTCGATGAATTTTATCGATGCGAGAATTACAGAATATACTCGTAGACCAGAGCATCCTCTGTTTGCTTTGGATTTGCTCAAAGCTAAAAAAGCCTCATATTTATTTACGTAAATAACAATCAGCTGTCTAAGTTACCAGTACCAGTCTTGCTTCGCACACTAAAATACAAACTAAATCGTCAAAATCATATGACGTAAAAGAAGGTGTCATCGCTATAGCTTGTACTCTATGGTGTGAACGAGTGCAGTTCTCTTCTTCAGGTATGTTATCGAATCGGTATCGAAAACATTTTTTATAAATGTCAAAAAGAAACTAGAATTATCAAATAAATTGGTAATTTTTTTAAATTTTAATTAAAATAAGCTATTTTTCTATCAATAATGAAAGGTAAGTCGTTAACACTATTAACAATAACTTTACTTGAGTTTAGAATTTGCTCATTAGATATGGTTTACTCTGTACAATATACGCATACTACGTTCAAACCCATTTGATTGATATTCATTTTGTCTTCTTATGTTTTTGTCGGAACATTTAATTTTTTTTGTTTGTATGTGATACACTCCGCTCTTTGAAGTACTCGTTCACATTTTGTAGATAAATGAGAAATAGATAACATCTCTAGCACACAAAACACCATACCAAACTTAACATAGGCAGGGGATTAGAATAGAACCCTGCCCTCTGCCAACAAAACAATAACAAAAAAGTATCAAGGAATCCACCGCTGTCAAACAAAAGAAGAGAATAAGATATCTATTTTCCCTCCAACATTCCCCCATTCCTGCCTCTTCTTTATCCAAGGCAGATATACAAACATAAGCAGAATGAAGAACGAGAAAAGGTGTGGGTGGTTTTTGGTGAAATGGACAGAATTTATTATTGTACGTGCATATGTATTCGTAAGTAGGTTGTAGCTTGCAACTTCAACTTCTAACAATTTAGGGAATGATGTGAGGGTATTTTATTTTATATTATTTGTTTTTTTTTCGTTTTGTTTTTATTTAATGTAGGTATGCGTATTTTATTAAGTGTTGCTGATGTTTCTCGTTTGTTTTAGAATAGTGAATTATATTGTATACCTAATGGTTTGGTTTGGTGCTGTGTGTGTAGGCGTTTTTTCTTACCAGATGAATAATTTTGTTTAATGAGGCTTGGATTTTAAATTGACACTGTTTCTAAGAAAGTAAATTTAACAGCTGAAAGATGATTCGTGCTCAGCAATCATGCTCAGTATATTTTACCATTTCACCATGTTTGAATTTAAACCAGAACAATGCTTCCAAATTGTTCATTTTCAATCATATTCTTTTTGAAATGACAACACTGTTTCTGAGACATTGAGTTTGACAGCTGAAATATATTTTTTTTTCGGTTCGTTACTTCACCATGCCAAAACAACCCTTGTAAATTGCAATTTTCCATATACGAAAATTCGTGATTAGAGCAACTCACAACATCCAGATACTCTTTATACGGTGTTTTGGCCCTTAAGCCCTTAGTACTCAGATCGAGCAAATATAATTTTATCTCTACATTTTTTTCTCAAGACAAATTTTGAAGGTAAAAAGATAAAAACAAAAGTCAAATGAGAACAAGACAAATTTTGAAGGTAAAAAGATAAAAACAAAAGTCAAATGAGAACAGTGGCGTAGCTAGAAATTTAAAATAAAACTTTAAAATATTCTTTAAATAAATAATAAATTTAAAAAATTTTGAAAATTGTAAATACTGAAATCAGATTCTTTCAAAGCATTTGTAGATCAAGAAAAATTGATCGAGAACAGTATGATGTGGATAAATGAAAATACCTCTAAAAAAAGGTTATTTTAGAACAATAATTGGTTGTCATTTAAATCAAAATAAGCTTTTTCTATCAAAATATAGTTTGCCCTCCATCTATCAAGCTGTCAACTGTTAAATCCCATTGAAAGATGGCTACGATGATCTACAAACTCCGTAATTTTTGAAGTTTTTTTTTTTACTTCCCAGAGAAAAGTGATTTTAGGGCAATTGGTTGACACTTGGATCAAATCGAACTTTTTCCGTCTGTGCACCACTGGCTGATTTAAAACTGTTCTATTTATTATATTCTCATTCTTATGCCATCATTTTCTTCACGCATGTTATAATTTATTTTAGTTGAATGTCCTCACAACGTTTTAATAATGGAAAGAATGAAGCAGGGAGATGATTTTAGTTTATAAAAAGCGAAACATAATAAAATGCCACAATTTATCGTTCGAGCATTCTTTTTCCACGCAAAATCAAGTGGAGATTTTCTTTTACCTTTACAGCGATTACAACTGTCAAATTTTGCTATGGAACTGCGTACTGCTTGGAAAATATCCGAGATAAAATTATTTGTCCTAAGAAAATTTTCGAAGTAAACTCATTAAATCTGGGCTGAAACCACACCTTTCTCGCCTATCGCACCGTACACACCAAGTAATTTCGATTTCGATTGGATTTTTCGGACTGTTCTACTCTTTTGATTCCAATCGAATATGAAAACATCGTGTTGTCAAATTTACACACACACACTGCTGCACACTGAATGACGCCATTTTATTAAATGGATTCTTCAAGCATTTATCACTTTTGACAAGTAGTCCGACGAAAAACTGTATATATGTATGCGTGTGTTCCAAACTACTTCTAGTAATCGGGTAGTAGTCGTTTTCGTTTGGACGTTCGGCGTACTCCTTTTCCACTCCTTTTTGACTCCTTCTACTCCAAAAGCCTTCGATTGGCTGTTCCGAGTAATGTTTTCGGAGTCTTTTTCTGTTCCCGATTTCAAGAAGGAGTAGATTTGGAACACACGCATACATATAAAGCTTTTCGTCGGACTACTTGTCAAAAGTGAATAATGCTTGGAGAAGCCATTTTATAAAATGGCGTCATTCAGTAGTGTGTATGTAAATTTGATAACATGATGTTTTCATATTCGATTGGATTCAAAAAGGAGTAGAACATTCCGAAAATTCTATCGAAAATGACATCTGAAAACATTACTCGGAACAGCCAATCGAAAGATTTTGGAGTAGAAGAAGTCAAAAAGGAGTGGAAAAGGAATACGCTGAACTTCCAATTGAAAACGACATAAGTGTCTCACTCTAACTACTTCAAAAGCCTTCGATTGGCTACTCGGAGTCTTTCTTTTCCCGATTTCAAGAAGGAGTTGATTTGGAACACATGCATACATACATAACTTTTCGTCGGATTACGTGTCACAAGCGATAAAAGCTTGAAGAAAACATTTTGTAAAATGGCGTCATTTGTTTGTTTGTGTTGTTTACCAAGGAAAATTTTATTGTGCTAGCTATAAAAAAAGATAATAAGGGTATTCATGCAACGTCGTAAGTTTACTAATTGTGTAAAATGATAAGTTTACGCAAAAATTGCATGAACGACCTTTTTTATACATTTGATTAAATTCTAGGTAATTCAATCAGATAAGTTTAACCAGTTTGGTTAATTTTACGCAACAAAATCCTTTGATATGATTAACCAAACTGTGTAAATCATTTAACATACAAAATTTGACAGTTCATTAACCAAAAGATAAACTTAACCAATTTGTTAACTAATCTACGGTTTTACGAATTTGCATGAATACCCTTAATAATTGTTGGTTTAATGTTAATTTCGTAAACTTGTTCACAGCGTGATAAGATTCAAATTAAATAAATTTAGTTTAACCAGTAGAAAGCGGCTATTATGTTTTCATACAACGACGTCAATCCATAGTAAAGTTTTAAACTTAATCTATCACAATTGGTATGGGAAATTTGACTGATGACTTTACAAATATGAACACCTTCCGTTAATATACCAATTCTACTCTTTTTTGTCGAAAAATGCTTTTTTGAAGTTATTTGTTTTGTATGTTAATTTTTTTGTTTATGTGCTCGTATTCTATTTCTTCATCTGTCAAATCTGGGCCTGTTTCACTTATATATGCCTACGTTACGTAACGAAACCCTAATAAGTAGTTAGAATAGCTGTTTAACTTGTTTTAAATTATGTAAAAGTTGGATTGTGTAAACTAAAACCGGTTCTATTCTTCAAACGAGCATTGTTTAAAATTTTGTTTAGTAAAATACTCGATAGAGTAGGCAGTTTGTTTTTATTTAACGTCCAAAAAGCAGTTAGGTACCTAGAAAGAATTTGAATTAAAGCAATAAATAGTTATAATTTTCTTAAAACTTTGAAGTAACTTTTGAACCACCCTGTACCAATAAAGAAATCTACTTCTGACAATTTAAAGTTTCTATCAAATTTATACAATTAAATACAGCTCGTCGAAGTACCTACCAACATATATTGAAATTTATAACACATACACAGAAAAAAAAACAAATTACCCCATTGGCAACACTCAAGTAGAAGTATTCGTTTTTAAAAGACCAAAACAAATTTCGCGTTCGGTGAATCGCTAGCGCTTTATTCCTCGCTTCTTATAAAATGGTATAGCCGTTAACATTTTCTTCTGATTTCTGAACCGCCACCATTCTTCAATTCATTACGAAACTATCAGTAGCATTGTAGCAATGTGGTGGTGTCTCGGGGTGGCGATAGGGCAACGAAGCGGCGGCATCAAGCACAAAAAGATACCAAATCACCAAACAGCGCAACCATCTAATATAATACCTACTCTACTACCTACTATATCACATTAAATGTGGTTGGCATTCGATGCTTTTTTGCTTTCGATGTGCGTTTTCCTGTTTTTTTTATTTGTCGTCGTTGGTTGTTGTCGTTCCTCCATTTTTATACCACCTATCTCGTCTATCAGCAAAGTAAAAGCTATAATAGCTAGCAGCAGTATAAAAACAGAAAAGCAAGCTTTGGCACTCCATAGAACCGGCACAACCAACAACCAACAACATGCACATCCACATTTCGTCATGACATTAAGATCTCGACCTGATCCGATCCGACAAAGCATGAACAGCAAATATATACAGCGTTGCTTCACTCCATTCCACTCCACTCCATCCACTCTACTTTACTTCATAGCAGTAGAAACAGTGTATGGAATATAGACGACAAGGAGGCCATGCCATGCGGCCATGCTTTGCCTGATTGCCAACGAGCCAGAGCCAGAGCCAGCCCTAGTGCACACCATCATTACAGTTTTTGTTGCTGACGTTTCCATCCACTAGAAATAGCTATAGCAAAACCCAAAATCCCCAACTAGCTCTTATTCCACATCTACACTTAAGCTATCAAACTAAACCAACCATCCCTCCTCATTCCGCTGCTATATTTACACCCTCGACGTCGTTCTATACAATTTCCTCCTCTGTGTTAAATTCTGTATCTTTCGGAATAAGCTCTTTGTGTGCCGTGCTGTGTGCTGTGTGCTATGTGTTGTGCCTGTTCCGTGCTGTGGCCTGTGGGGGCTGCCTCTACTTTTGCTTTACTGCTTGCCATACCATCGCATCGGACCATTTTTCGTTCGTTTTGTATAGTCATAGTCAGCGCAGGGCAAGCCAAAGCCAGGCCAGGCCGGTGGAGTCATTGAGAACAGAGAAAATTGCTTAAACTGAAATTATATTTTGCTATGTCGCTGTGTGTCATTCTGAATGCTTGGCTCGTCGTAGTCGTCGTATTATGTGGGACATCAGCTGAAACAGCATGAACAACGACGAGCCACAGAGGTGGTAGAGAAGCATTAGTCGAAAAATGAATGGAACCAGAGGGGTTTGCTCGATTGGGGCAGAAGTAAGTCGGTCGCTGAAATCGCTTGTCTACCGTACACCAGTGTTATTTGCGATGTTGGCGTTCTCTTGGGCTGCTACTACTGCTTGGCAGGCCAGTATAGATGCTCTGTTAGGTGGTGCTACCATACTTTGACTGTGCTATTCGGTGTGGGGCTCGCATACATACAGCAAGACTTATACCAAATTGACGATGACTACGACTTTAACAAAAATGACTGAGTTACGGAACGTTTTTTCAAGCAAATACCATAACAGTGTTGATGGAAATTTGTTAACACCATCACTTGAAAAGAATTGTGTTAGGATTATTAGTAGATTTGCCGTGCAATAGGTTTACTCAATTTACCTTAGCTAAAATTGCTTGGCTACTAAAATAAGAAGTTAGTTAAGATTTGAATCTACGTATCTTAAAAGTAAAAAATTGTTGAAATGAAATGAATGCAATGAAACCTTACCTTATTGTCTAGAATGAGTAGGGAAATAGTGGAATATTGTCTGGAATGAGTAGGGAAATAGTGGAATATTGTCTGGAATGAGTAGGGAAATAGTGGAACAACCTCTCTATTCACTACAAATGACAGTTTGGTGGAGTTTTAAAGCCATACTCTGTTCGAAAAAGTTGCCCGTGCGACCAGCGACCGTGTCAGCGAATTTGATTTTTTTATCGAACGATGTTGTCTGAAATCGATGCCATGGACAAAGATGCCGTGGCAAATGACAAATAATTGGTTAAATTATATAATTTTAACCATTTTTTTTAGTGCTAACACTATGTTCTAATCGAAGGAAATTTGTACATTGAGTCCGCTAAATTGTGTAATTTCGAGCTCAGTGTAAATAATCTATAAAGTATTTTTTTGTTTAATTAACTGCAGCTGAACAAGTCTTAAAAAGTGACATTTCATGCAAAACACTTAGCGAACACATCCTTTTTGGCATTTATAAATGTCAATATGTCATAGGGAGTTAGTTCGACACTAAAAACCTCTCTACACTAGCTATGTTTGTTAACGTGAAATTTGTTGCAAATTTTCACAAATTGTCACAAATTCCTGTTTGTTAATTCAAAAAAGTTGCATCGAGAGCAAAAAATTAGTGGATTGCATTTTTATGAATGATAATTTTTTTTTCCGAAAAATAAAAGTGCATTAGATCAATTGAAATTATGGCAAGGTGGCAACGCCATTTATACCTACACAAAAATGACGTTTCCTACAAAAAATGTTGCAGTTCATGGTTCAAACGCATTGAACTTGACTTTTGACTTTTTTCAAATTTCCCCAACTCCGATAGAATTTTTTTCATTTAATTTCTTTTAAAAATTTAACAGGTCTTGCACGTTTTTTTTTTTTGGAAAAAGATACCAAATAAACCTACTTCTCACTGATTATTACCACATATCAAAAAAGTGTGATGGAGATTGAAACAAAATGCGTGAGTTTTATTTCATATTTCAATGTTTCTCGGCTAATTTTCTCGATGCGAGTTACATCTGTTACTTTTTTTTCATTCCTATCGAATATGGAAAATTTGGAGTTAAAGGAATGAGAAAGGACTAACTCCGTTAAATCGTCAACTCCGAACATCCACACAAAAATGACATTGAAGAACATGGGCACTGGATAATTAATTATGAAACTAATGTCGTTTTCGATTGAATTTTCGGAATGTTCTACTCCGTTTGGAATCCAAACGAATATGAAAACATCATGTTGTCAAATTTACACACACACTACTGAATGACGCCATTTTACAAAAAGGCTTCTTCAAGTATTTATCACTTTTGACAAGTAGTCCGACGAAAAACTTAATATGTATGCGTGTTTTCCAAATCTACTCCCTCTTAAAATCGGGAACAGAAAAAGACTCCGAAAACATTACTCGGAACAGCCAATCGAAGGCTTTTGGAGTAAAAGAAGTCAAAAAGGAGTGGAAAAGGAGTACGCCGAACATCCAAACGAAAACGACATAAGTTGGGCCTGGTTCTTTTATTTTTGAGATTTATGTGACTTATTTTTGTGAAACGAACGTTTCATTTCTTGGAATATTGAAAAAAAAAATTCTCTGAAATGGTTGGGTTGATTTTTTTTTGGCGATATATCCTCCAACAATATCTCATGTCCAAATTTGATATGGGCAACCCAAAATTTAACGGGATCTGCTTATTACACTTAAGGCCACTTCACACGATAATAGAAGTCATATGACCTGTCATTATAGATATTTTCTGTATGACTTTTCACGTGAGCTGTCATTTCAAGTCAAGTCATACGGTTATCATATTTTAATGTTTACACGTCCTTACTTCGGATTTGGTTTCTCTATGGGTATCTGTCAAAACTAAAATAAAAGAAAAAAAAAAACTCAAACGAATAAATTTTTGCAAAGCAAAATTACTTTTTTGGCTTTATCCAGTGTTGTTTTCATTCAAAATTCCATATATTTATTTTCAATACACTGAATTCACTTTTTTCCATGAAAACAACAATTCCCGTTTGACTTCTCAAGTGGAATTAGCTGCAGTTCTGATGTCAAAAAAGTCATATGTTTTTTGCTTTTGAAAAATCATATGAGATCTATGAGTGTGTTCAGACGATAAGGTTTGATTTTTTTTGACAGCTCATATGAGAATTCATATGACTTCTATAATCGTGTAAAGTGGCCTTTAAAAAACAAAAACTAAGAAGTTTTCTTTTTCACCTCAAAGCACATTATTATAGTTCTATATATAACTTTGTGTTTATCAGAAAAAAAACCTTAGGTACCAGTTATAGCTTTCATTGAAAATCACAATTGGAACACAAATCAATGATCCATTGAAAATTGTTTTCAATGAAAAATTAACTGTCCCATATAAAAACCAACTTTGAAGAAACAAAAATCAGATCTCCGTTTTCATTGAAAACAGTATCATAGCGGTACTTGAAATAATAAAAGCGATTTCTTAAGAAAGTGGTAGCACAAATTAAATATTTTGTTTTGCAAAATAATTAATTATACGAGTAAGTTTCATTTTGGCACAGGAATGTCATCAATTTTGTTTTACTCAGAATTTTCTATATTTGATAGAAATAAATGGAACAATTAAAAAATCCTATTGAAAACGACGTTATTGCACTGGCGCAATATGTCGTTATCGTATGGTTTTGTTTTCTGTTCCATTCCTACGGAATACGGAAAAGGAGCACTCGTCTTCGTCATGCTCCTAGTGTAGCCCAAGAAAATTAGACAAAAAAATGGTACAACTACGAAAACATTCCGACAAAGCTGAATTTTGATAGAGAGCTTTGTTTTGACGTCTTTAACATTTCCTGAAAAGCTCCGCTCAAACGCTCAAAAAAAAAATAAAACAGACGAGACGATAGTTGTTGAGTTACGTAAAGTAAATTATTGACGATCACGTTAACGATTATCTTTTTGACGATTATCATTTTGGAAATTACGGAATGACCCCCAGTGTTTGTTTTTGATAGGCCAGCTGTCAGATGAAATTAAGAATTTAGTACTTCCGAATCGTATGACAGTTCAGTGCTTAAATGTGTTTCAAAATTATATCGGAGAGCTCTTATCATACTCTGCTCAGTGATAACTTTGATCGCTCGAGCTCTTCAGAGCTAAAAATAAATAAATCGCCTGTTAGAGCAAAATATCTGTTAAATTTGGCAATTCCTCAGTTCTATGACAAATCAACATGGAAGCATCATAGCATGTAACGATATTTACGAAACCAGTGCTCCGTTCAAGAAAAAAAAAATACAAATATATTTGAACCCCCTGAATACGTCCCACTGAGCAAAGCCCTAGTGGAGATTTAAACGACGTTATATTCCCTTAAATGTTATTTCAAATAAAAGTGAGTGAAATTTTTCGCGCACAAGTTAGCTTATTTTTATTTAATTGAAATCGAGTGCCCTTACTGGAAGACCCTTTATTACAACAAAAAAAAAACTGCCTTCCGTGAAACAGCTCTATCTGTTGATGAAAGTCAAATAATATACACATTCATAACTGCTTCAAAAGTACATATTTTTGCTATAATTAGTATTTCTTTTTGCTTTAAAAAAAAAACAAACAAACAATTCTTGTGTTCTTATCACCAAAAAATAATTTTTATAGAATGCAAAAAAATCTCTGCTTTTAAAGTTTGTTGTATATGTAAAACAAAATGCAATATTTTTTCGTCACATGCGAGAATAGAAACTAACTTTTTTAAATACAATAAAAATAGTAGGCTAAACTATGCAAGAATGTACAGAAATCAAATCCAGAAGCATTTTCCCTTCTTTTCAGAACGAGAACTGTCATTCCGCCTCCTATCAAATAAGCTATTAGGTTTGTTCGTTGAACGCTGAATTCACCCTGGGGTCGCCCTAAAGCGTTTTTTGGAAGACCTGAACTCAACCTGACTGTGTTTTTTGAAACCTGGAGTCGCCCTAAACTCGTCCTTAAGTAGAACTAGGCTCTTTGCTGGGGCGAGTTGAGGTAAAGAATAAACTGTCAGACTGCCATGAGCTCTGAAGAATTTTTGTTGTTGTTGTGGGTTAACGTGCGGTAGGTAATTCTTTAATTTTTGAAATTGAAATTCAAGGAATCTACAAATTTACTTTAATAATAACAAAAAGTAATAAAAAATGGTAATTGTGGTTAGTTTTCATTCAATTTTAAAACAAATTTTGTTTCTTGCTTATCTCAACAACACAATTAGAGCCCTTTGGTGTTTTTTGAGAACCTTAAAATTCAGTTTTTTTTCTTGACAATTTTTGGTGTTGTCAAGAAAACCTGGGTCAACCCTGGGTAAACTTCAACAAACACCCCTTTTATCTTAGTGCTAAGATCGTCAAAAGCGTTACCATAGCTCCTATGGCTTTTTTTTGTCGCGCGAACTGTCATTGATTTGAACGTGTTCAACTTTTGTTTCTTAAGTCCAACTTCTGAAAGTTAGTTAAAATAAGTGACAATTTAAGCTGTCAATTCAAGTATTAATTCGTTTTTCAGGTGAAACTCAATAGATGCTAAATGTTGATGTGAAATGTCAATTTTTCCGCATGGAATGTTATCACATAAAACTCACAATAAGGCTGAATAATTTATTTAATTCAAATATTTTAAAACTAAACAGTTTAATAACTTTTGCTTAATTTCAAACATTAATTAAACGTTTGTTTTGCTTAACTTATGTCTCCAATTAAAATGCTGCTGAATACGACTAAAAGGGTGCTGTCACTGTCAGTTAGTGGACAAATCTTACTAAACTCATCTATCTTGGCAGTTTTGTCAAGAACATATTATGGAACTATCACGGTATTAAAAACATTGAATAGGTCTTTGACGATCAAATGTTCTCGGGCAAACTTGTATTCAAAGCGATGGGATAGGTTTTTGTTTTTGTAGTCTCTTGAGAAAACACAGCTGATGATAAAACATCTCTTGGCAAGAAAGAAATCACAAGCTATTCTAAACATAAAGTATAGGATTGATTACCTATGAGGAATGTCAACAAAGCTGGCGGAAAATATTATTTTACAGCCAAATATAGCCTATCTGGCAGGTCGCTCAGAAACATACACAGATACAAAGCTATACTAGATAGGCTATCCAATAAAACTTTAACCCGACCGATCTTAGGAATAGTAGGATGCTTTGCTCAATTATAATTTGTCAAATCTTCTTTTAAGATAATGTACTATGATATTAAATTAGACTAAAAATCGAAATAAATCGACCAAAACTTTGCTCTCATTTTGTTGATCATCATTTATTATAAAATATAAGAATTTGTATATTTAAAAATTAAAAAATTTTTCCACAACACTGTTATCGGTTTTGTATATCTCCGGAGGGCCCATAGAGCCAGAGTGTATGACTCGGCGAAACCAACTTGAATATAATGTAGTTAGTCAAGTAACGAAGCAAGCAAGCTGAACCAACAACTGATGGTCGTCATCGTCGCATTCGTCGTCTTCTCGTCGCTATCGGTTTTTTTTTTATACATTTCACTTTGTCGTTGTCGTTCTCTTCATCGTCGTCGTTTGAGTTTCTTGAAAGTTTATAGCACTGCTCCGAGGCTGGTTCGGTCGATCTGTGCCGTGTGTGTTGTTGGTTTTCTTGAGTTCCTCAGTTAATATTCACTTGAGGCAATCCATATCCCTGTCGAATATACTCGTTTGCCTCTCCTACCCGACCGGCCGACGCATTCTACAAAAGTCTTTTAGAGACGGTCTCTTCATCATTATCGTCGTCGTCGTTGTCGTTCGTCGTTGCCGTTGCCGTCGTTGTTCTTCTGTTCAGTTTTGTTCGGTCGGTTTTGAGTTTTGACGACTACGGACGTATAATCGAGAAACGAACGAGACGATTTAGTTGGTTCACTTCACTTAAACTCAGGGTTCAGAACAGAGATAAAGTGGATGGATAGTAGGGGATTTTAACATTAAAATCCTTCAGAGTATAGAAACACAAACTGAACTTCTGGCGTCTGTGTGTGGTTTACCCTGTTTTTTTTTTTTATCTTCTCTTCAATGTCGCTGTAGTTGTCTAAAATTTTATTTTATACCTACGTTATTTGTGAGTATGTTTTTTTATTTTTTCTTTCTATTTTATTTTTGCTTTCATTATATTTTGAGCGTGTAATCATTTCAGTTGTGAAGACGATGATGATGATGACGACGTCAACGACGAGGGGGACGCGGTCTTTGTCATGATGATAATGACGATTTGAATATGTTATGTGTTTGCCATGCAAGATTGAACGAAGTTCTGTTTAGTCTTTAGGATGAATACCACTTTCATGATTCTTTCAACCCCCGCTTATGGTCGGTCTCTAACTTTGTCGTCGTTTCCATTCCAACAATGATTCGACACTGTCGTTGTCGTCGAACTAACCAAAATGAACAAAGTTGTCAGTTCTAGCTAGCTTACTATAGTCTACCCTTAAATTAGCAGTCCGGTTGATTGCTGAAATTCGATTTTGTTCTTCATAATATTCTTGTGGATCCTGTTGTCGAACTTTTGCCTTCGTGTGAGTTTCTTCTATAATAAGGACTAAGTCATCTGCACTTTGTGAAAACTAAAACCGTTCTTTCAAGATGTATACACCACAAGGAACAACAAAATAAAAGTAAATCCTCTTATTGATTCCATTTGAGTTATCTTTAAACCTGAAAAAACACGGGACACCATCAGGCGGATTAAAAAGTCAATTTTTTTTTTCATTTCCAACGATAAAGAGAGAAATTCGAGAATAGTTCAGTATACAGTCAGCAGCAACAGCAAGTTGATATAACTTCAGTAGAGTGCTAAGTAGTGTAAATAGGGTGGGGTATAGTTATAGAGCTTTTTCCTTTTGCCATAAAAGGTGTAACACTGAAAGATGCGGTTTAAGGTTCAGATGTGGTAGGTATATCCAGTCACCGACCTAAATTTAGTAATCGTTTCACGTTTTTCAGTTCAAGTCATCCTAGTAGGTAGTTAAGGAATGAGAGACGGTTTTGCTGATATTGGTGGGGGCTTGGTGTCATTCTGCTGACGTTAACTCAAGGGCTTTAACTTTGCGTAATAAGGTCAAATCAAGTTTTGTTTTAATTTTAGTTTCTTTTTATTTCTTATCGCAGTTTTTTTTTCTTTTTGTAATTCACTTTCATTGTAACCGGTTTCATAACATTTTATTATTTTTGTTCAAATAAATCACAATGTGCTCTCAAAAGCTAAAAAATAAAAGACCGGCACAGGTTTATTTTGTCAATGTATTGTTTTGAAATTTTATTTTGTAGGTAATTGATTAGGCACACTAATTTCTGTATTATCTTCACTTTCTTTTTTGTTTTTATCGATGTATTCTCCCACATGCAAACGATGTAAATAATTAAACGCACAACTTCTTTGATAAGTTATTGATTGTAGGTATTTTAAGCATTTAACTTTGTAATAAGTTTAACATAAACAATGATTATTATAAACTTAATTGCAATTCGGTCGAAAGAAGAAATTACAAAACATGTGCTACCTACCAATTTTCAGCTTCAAAGCTTATACATGTGTATGTATTCGATTCGTTCAAGAATTGTAAAGAACTAAAAATATTTGCAATCTTTGATCAGTAGTGGAATAACCTGTAATCGCAATGTACAGGTCGGAAGAATTGGCGGGAAGTAGGTACTTACTTTGGTTTCTATTGTATGATCGAAGAATTATTATTCTTTTATATATTGACATAAATAACATTAAATAACATTAAGGGGAAAATGGTTTTGAAACTCCTTGTACAAGTAAATAGTAGCAAAATAAAGTTGGGAATAAATATGGGAAGGTTATTTTGATCTTTCAGAATCATCGATATTAGCATTGCCATAATAGGTAATGGTCATTGCTGATAAGCGAGTTTCCATTGCCTTAAAAGACTGATTTTAACAGGACTTCGCTGTGTGCCGCAGAGTGCATGCCACAGAGTGCACGAGCGATCTAAATAACTATCAGAATGCGTTTTGACCTTATTGCTTTCCAAAACTTTGCCTCGCAATAAATTTTTCAAAGGGCCGAAAAGGTTTAAAGAGACGAGCATTGAGATTGGAACAATATCCAACGTTCATTTCATTCATGGGATTTTTTTGAAGAGTGACAATTTCTCGTTGAAAAATTTCAGCTCATCTTCTTTGCGATCGAAGAGCTTTTCTTAAACGTTTTTTGCCTCTTTCAGCTACTTTTATTCGTTTACTTATTGGCAGTCAAATTTGGTTCTTATTGATTAAGTCTCTCGAGTTAATACCTGCATCATAAAATATAGTTTCAAGCCTCTGAACAATATAATTCATCAGCCTGCATTATAGGTATTCGGTTTTTTTCTTCGATGATAAAATGCCGACTCTATGCTAGATTTTTACACGTATTGCTCTTTCATTCATTTGACTTCTTGGTGACCGGACTGAATGGTTATCAACCTTAATCCATCCAAAAATTTTGAAAAATTTCTTGAACGTTTTTTGTTGACAATTCAATGCAACCAATGCATAGATATGTAAATAAATACTTATATACATTCACATTCTATGGAATGATACAAACGAAAATAAATTAACCTAATTTGTTGATATAACAGCCTTGATTTATATTCAAAATAAATAATTAGTAATTTTTGTTTTATTAATTTCCAGGAACTCATTGGTCAAAATAGCAACGATAGTTCAAGTGGTGGTGTTAGTGGTTTGGGTTCGGGCCCTCCTGGTACACCAACACCCCAACAAGTGATGAGACCTACCCCCTCACCAACTGGTTCATCAGGTTCAAGATCAATGTCTCCTGCTGTAGGTAAGTAAATAACAACAAAAAAACAAAATAAAATCAATAAAAAAAAAAAAAATATTAAATAAATAATAATATAAACATTTCTAATATTAGTGCAAAATTTGCCTATATCGCGACCATCGAGTAATCAGTCTCAGTCGGGACAGCAAATGCCACCAACAACTGCGAGTCATATGTCCCATGGTAGTAGTGCATCTATTGCCGGCGTTCAACAGCAATCTCAGCCTCCAGGGCTGCCTCCAGTGTCGTCCGGTAATTCTCAACAATCACCGGCGTCGCAACAACAAACGCCACCAAATCAATCTGTGAACAGTATGTCTGCGCAAGGTAGCTATCAAACACAACCTCCACCACTTTCTCATATGCATGGCTATAAGATGGGACCAGGTTCGGGGCAAAGCCCTGGCTCAGCCCCACAAAATATGCCTCCATATCCACCGCCGCCACAACCGCAACAATATTCCCAAGGTAATTAATTGATCGAATATTTGATGGGGTCCTTTTTTTAAATATGAGCAGGACACTGAGCAGAACTTGGGAAAATACTCAGAGTTTTCTGATCTATTTTCTGAACCACACTTTTTATATGATTATAAAACTGTAAAATGACTTGGAATTGCTTAAAACTGCTTTTAGAGCACTATAAGTTGAATGCTCCGATGTGTCGGAGGTCTGCTCTGAGCCAAAAAAAAAGAAGCCTTTACAAACAAAAACTTTATATTAATACATTTAAAAATATTTTCTTCTAGGAAACTACCCGCCTCGTCCACAATATCCAAGCAGCTATGCACCCACACCATCCTCAAATCAACCGTCATCTGCCAACACTATGCCACCTGGACCAAATCAATATCCAGGCCGACCTTTGCCCAATCACAGTGGCACTCAGCACACGCAATTCCCGCCATATCAGCAGAATTGGGTGCCACCAACGCCACAGAGTCATGCCGGGATGATGAGCAATCATGTGCAAGGCAAGGGAACACCACCGCCACCTCCACAAGCGAATGTCGTTGGCTCTCCGCGACCTCTCAACTACCTGAAGCAGCACCTGCAACACAAGGGCAGCTACGTGGGAGGATCTAGTCCAACTCCGCCACAAGGCTATGGCAATGGTCCGGCTGGTAGTATGCATTTGCCAATGGGTCCACCCCATCATATGGGTCCGCCACACGGTCCAACGAATATGGGGCCACCATCATCGGGTCTGCAACAACAGGGTGTCCCTCCATCGGCACAAGTACCCACCGATGGAACTTCAACACCGGATCATGGTGTTATATCCCAGGACAATGGCATAACATCGTCGGGTTCGGCGGCGGCCAGCACGCATCCAGTGACCTCCGTTGTGACAACAGGCCCCGATGGTGCTCCATTGGATGAAGCCAGCCAACAAAGTACACTGTCAAATGCTTCAGCAGGTAAATAAATTGTATTCCCGTGTAAATCTTGCATATGAGTTTTAATGTGTTTTTTGTTTTAATAAAGCATCTGGTGAAGATCCTCAATGTACAACACCGAAATCACGGAAAAATGATCCATACAGCCAAAGTCATTTAGCGCCACCAAGCACATCGCCCGGTGGTCATCCTCACAATGAGGATTTTGAAATGAACTCGCCACCAAATTGGTCTCGAACACCAGCTAGTCCGGTAAGTTTTACATAATATGATTTTTTAAAATTTCCATTCAAATGTTATCCCTTATATCATTTTTATACAGCAGGTTTTCAATAGCCACGTTCCTCAAGAAACTTACCGGACATCGACGAAGAAATCCGATAGTTTATGCAAACTCTACGACATGGATGAGAATCCAGATCGTCGGGGCTGGCTGGACAAATTGCTTAGCTTTATGGAGGAACGACGAACACCAATTACGGCATGTCCGACCATTTCAAAGCAGCCCTTAGATTTATATAGGTTATATATTTATGTAAAAGAACGAGGAGGATTCGTCGAGGTATGCAAGGTGCCGTAGTAATTCCTTTTACTAACTTTTTTAGAATCAAACTAGCCAAATCAAACAAAATTCAAAAATAAAAAAGCAAACACCACCAACAATAAAACAACCTTTCAAATCAGCTAAATTAATATTTAAAAATCATAACCAAATTATTTTGTAATCAATTTTTTTTTTTTAAAGCATGTCATTACAACTTTTTTGGCTGAATTTGTCTATTTTTTAAAAGATTTTTTTTTTAAATCTATTTCATTTGATTCAATTTGTTCTTATTGTGATGCAAAAATAATGATATTTATTTTTTAACATAGTCTTAGCCATTTCTTATTGCTTGAAAAATTTTTTGACAGTGATTTAATGTTTTGGAAGAAACTACATGTGAATATAAACAAATTTTTCATATAAGACTCCTCAATCTTTCCATTCGGAAGGTAAACATACCAAAAGCAAATTTGCAATCCTATTACTTGCACAAAATCGGTTCAATCTCAACCTCAGTCAATTTACTTGTAAACGGATTTGACGTTTACAAACACACTTGCTGGCTTTTCAATATTTTATTCGTCAACTCGACTTTTTTAGATGATATTTTCGAACTTGTGACTTTTAACCAAACTGCATTATTTAACACAATGTTAATGCAGTCAGTCAATTTATATTTGTCGAAAGACGTTTGCAGTTTGAGCTTATAAACATTCTGCAAATTCAGAAGGTGACGTTTTCGAAAACGGACATTATCTGACAAAGTATTTACCACATCATGTCAAATGATAGAGTGGTGAAATTCCATGAAATTATAAAATTTTTGAGTTTTTTAAGAACAATTATTCTTATTTTCTTACCACTCAGAAAGAAATCTCGAAAGAAAATATAAAAAAAACCAAAATATTGCAATCATGTCGGATAGCCAGGCCGCACTCAAAGCACTAAGCTCATACAGAACCATCTCTAAACTGGTATGGAAGTGTGTAGGGAGGCCAAACGAACTGGGCAAACATAACTCTGTCACACTCTATTGGGTCCCTGCAACGAAGAGGCAAAATAAGGACAATGACACCCCTAACGGGACCAGAGCCTTATTACGGAATATGGGAAAACGTGATAAAACATAAAAACCAAACAGAACAGGAGGTGAAAAGATAAACAATCTGGAACGAACTCCCTAAGCTAAGACATGCCAAACTTCTACTTGGGTCTCACAACCAAGAACGATTCCAGTCCTGTATCAGCTTAAATAGGAACAAACTTAGAATAATAACGAGTCTCCTCACAGGGCACTGTAAGCTTAGGAGACACCTCCACATTCTTGGCTTAGAAAATAGCGCCACGTGCAGATTCTGCAATGCTCATGAGATGAGGAGACACCGGACCATATACTAGGTAGATGTGATGCACTCGTGCATCAAAAACACAGGTATCTGGGAAATCACCAGATAGAGGAGAGCGAACTACCCTCCTTAAAAACACTCCAAATACTCAAGTTCCCCAAGGAAACAAATTTGGAGGACCTGCTGTAGTATGAGCAACCTCATCACAAAAGATCTTAATGGTCGCAGTGCACTTATACCCGGAATCCTTTATTCATTTATTATTCAACACTCCAACCTAAACAAAAATGTCAGTTACTCTTTTCCATAAAAAGTTATTATCGAAACGCTGACTAATTTTTGGACGTGAAAACGGGTTTTCCCATTTATATCGTTTCATCTTGATCTGAGCGAAAAATAAACAAAATTCTTCTAGAAACTACACTTTTTACAATTCTTTACATTTACTTTCATTTTGTTTGCATCAAATTGAATTTGAAATAGAGCACGTACAAATTAATCAATATTTTTAACAAGTGGTATGTTCATTAGGGTGGTCGTTGAAAAAAGTTCGTCTTGGATGAGCCTCAATCGGCTCTAATTTTTTGAGATTTTTATTTTAATAATCTGTAGTCGAAGTACGGGTTCATTTTCGTGATTTGCGTAAAATCTGCCAACAAATTTTGAGAATGTATAAGTTGAAAGTAGACAGGAATATCCTATGGTAGGGGGATAAAAAAATTACATAAAACAGACAAAAATATCGGCAAACACTTTTTTATTTTTAAATAAAATTAAGTTCTTTCATAAACAGTATCGGAAAAAATTTGTTTTTAAACTCAAAATTAAATTTTTTTGAAAAAAACTGACTAATTCATTCAAAAACAAAATGCAAAAAAACAAGCAATGAGTATTTAAAAGCTTTTTATACAATTAATTGCTATCAAATGTTAGGCAAGTAATTTACATATGTATATATAATTTTGCATTATAATTAAGGACATTTCAAAATTTGAACATCATTTCGATTTATTATCACCCCGTAGTAATCCCATCCAAATACCCTTGAGTAGTAGTTGTGTGGAACGATTATAAAAATATCATACTTGTGTGTCATTTATCGAATATTTTTTTAAATGTCCCATTTGTGCCGTAATTAAAATTAAAAGTTGTATGTATTTTGTTTTATTTAAAATTTAAAATTATTTTGTATCGATGATTTCTCAGCATTGCTTGCTTTTGTTGTCTGATACAATTGTTTACGTTAGTATTTGCCTAACCCTGCTTCTTTTTTTTATTATAAATCAAAAAAAAAAAATATTTAGGTTACCAAAAGTAAAACATGGAAAGATATTGCCGGGCTTCTGGGAATCGGAGCGAGTAGTAGCGCAGCATATACCTTGCGAAAACACTACACCAAAAATCTACTGGCATTCGAATGTCATTTCGACCGCGGAGACATTGATCCATTGCCAATAATACAACAAGTCGAGGCTGGCTCCAAAAAGAAATCTGCCAAAGCTGCATCAGTTCCATCACCAGGTAAGTGTGTAAACCAAACAAATTATAGAAATAAAATAAAATATAATTTAAAACTTAGCTGATTGACGATGAAACATTAAAATATATTTTCATTATTTCTCTTTCTCCCCCACCCAACCAACTTTCTCTTTCTCTACCTTTTCTACTTTTCGCCATAAATCCCATTTTTCATTCATACATTTTAAATTACGAACAACTGGTTCTGCAACAGCTGGCTCATCGAATTCCCAGGACTCGTTCCCGGCACCGGTGGCGGCGAACACAACTATTGATAGTTATCCGGGTTATCCGAGCGGTTATCCTTCTGGAGCGCAGCCCGATTACAATGCAGGTGCTCAAATCCAAAGGCCACCGTCACAAACTAACGCACAAACCCCTCATGCAGGTGACTAAACGCTTTTCATTTAACTCTCATTAATTTCATTTAAAAATAAACAACCAAAAAAAAAATATAATAATTATTATTTTTGTATTGTAACAACATTTTGTTTGTATATAAATACATACTATTTATTTTTTAAATTGTTCTAACAAATCATATTCATTAGTTTTTTGATGAACGTGTAAAAAGTTTCAATTCCATATAAACTAATCAAAACTTCGCCTCATTTGTCTATTATTGTTTCCTCTGTTACTTTAATCGTTGTTTGTCCTTTTTTTCTTAAAAAGGAATGGACACTTTGTTTTTCAAAATCCTAAAAGTATTATTTTTGGCTTTTATGTTGATTTTTCTTTTCTTAATTCACATACTCTACTACCTCACTTTTAAAAACAGCAACAAAACGAATAACATTATTTAGATACACGCGAGTTAAGATAAAATACAAAAAAAATTACAGTTACTATGATCAAATAAAAATAAAAATGTATTTACTTTGTTTGCTTTAATTACCTGTTTTTTCGAATCTTTGACAAAAAATAAGTCGAATTGTTGTTAAGTTAGAAATATAAGTAGTTTTCTTTGTTTTAGTTTTTCTTTTTTCTAATTTTCTAATTTAAATTGCAAAATCTTTTGTTCTTTAAGTTTTCGTTTTTCCATACTTTCTATTTAAGTTAATAAACCAAAAATACGTGTGTTTGTATGTTACAATTGTAATAAATAGGAAATACTCAAGCAACAGCTGGTGATAATATTAGTGTCAGCAATCCTTTTGATGACCCGGTAGGTGCACAGCCTCGTGCCCCTTATCAACAGGGTAGTACATATCCTCCGGTGTCTAGATCGCAAGGTATTAATTAATTCACTTTTAATTTTTTGGTTTGTTTGTTTAAAAAAAAAAAATGAGACTCTTCTTCTCTCTCTCTCGCTCTCTACATACGAAAATATTTTTTTTTATATTAAACAAATCTTTTTTATATACTTTTGCAACAACAGAAAAAAAAAATCAAATATTTGTGTACCTACTTTTGAAATAATTTATCTTATATTTTTATTTGTTGTAATATTGGTAAATAATGTGCAAAGCTTTTTTTCTATAAATTTCGATTTCGTTTATAATTTGCGAATCATTTTTCTAAAGACATATATCTACAAAACAGTTATACATATCTTTGCATGCCTAATTTAATTTGATTATTGTTTTCACTATAACTTATAATTTTTTTTAGTTTTGATTGAAAATATTATTTTTGATTTAAATTTTGACATGAACCATTAGAAAGGGTATTTAACTTAACAAAAATAATATGATAGTATAGGTACTAAACTTCAAAAACAAGACTACAAGTTTTAAATTTTAGACACCTATTATGACTTGCGATTCACCAAGTCGAACGTTCAAATGTGACTATGTGGAATTACCGTTCGCCTGAATTGGGTTCGCCTTAAATGACAAAAATTTGGAAAACTTGAATGTCACTCAATACTTTTAGCAAACATTCGCCTATATTTCGAACTGTTATTCTTGGTGATTTTAAACAAAATCGCAATTTTTATTTTTGAAAAGTGGAACGTTCGAGTTGAGCCGAACGTTAGACTCAGCGAATTGCAAGCCATAATAGGGGCTTTAAACTTTTTTCGTGGTTGTTATACATTATAGAATCTCGGACTTACGACGGATTTCGGATTTCGTTAACATTTCGATTTTTTAATTTTATTCGATGAAAATCTTCAAAAGACACTCGGTAAGAATCGGTTCTGAGTAGTGTGGGACTCTTAACGCTCTAAAACCACCGGTGAATCAGGACCAATCTATGAAAGATCGACAAATGACGTTTCTTTCTTCATTTATAAATCACATTGTGGGAAGTTTAATGTTATAACACTTTCCCATAGCTTTTAGACCATCAGCTCATGAGGCTTGGTTCTTCTTGGTCTATCGTGGAATGTTTATTTCTAAATCCAAACTGATGGCTCGGAATTAGTCTTCTTTCTTCTATTGGTTTGCTAAGTCTTTTCAGGAGCAGTTTTTCGAAAACTTTTGCCATGATTGGTATAAGCGATATAGGTTTAGGTTTAACAATGACTTCTGCTATTTTCCAATGATGTGGCACATATCTTAGTTTAAGGCATGCATTTATTATAAATTGGAGTTATTTTGAAGGCTATTGAAGGCATTTCTTTCAAAACCTGAGCAGTTATTAGATCGTAATCTTGTGATTTTTTGTTAGACAACTTATGTTGACACATGCTTCTTGCTTCTTTGAGCTTGACTAAAGGAATTTCACATTCGTCGTTTCTATCAAAAAACTGTACGGGATCTGTAGCTATGAAAAAAAAGTTGTAAAGGGCACTTTCTAATCTATTTGCTATGATTTTAATCAGTTTTCCCTAATTTAAAACGCAGTGATGAGAAAAGACGTTATCACTACACTTAACCAGAAATGCAACCTGAAAAGTGCCATTGTCTACCCATTGTAACCAGATAAAGCTTTTCCGACGAGTAGTTTTGTAAATGTTTTCACTAAAGCTATCGTTTGGAATCCTTTTGTTGCGTGGCCGAAATGAGATAGGTAATCTTACTGTCGGCTCCCAAACTATTAAAGCAAACAAAAATAAAAGACTAATTTATTAATTCCAATTGTTATTCCTTTTTTTCCACATCGTTTTGTTGAAAAGCTTTTACTTCGCTATTTGAAATTTTCACGGAAACCCGTCGAACTTAACAATTTTTTTATTAACTCCCAATCTGGGCTAAATGGTGAAATAAAATAAAATCGTGAGTTACTTGGAAGATTTTCATGGTTAAAATAAAAGTTGATGTCCTTAAAGATAGGTGTTCACGCACCTTCGAGTAAAATTTTATTGTTGCCTTTTTTCGGGAAGTATCAGGATAGAAATTAATTTCTAGGAGACCGTTTGTACTGAATTGAATAATACAACCTCCGACAGTGTGTTTTCCCAATACGTGTCATCCTCCAATATTCCTTAAGCCTTGCACGCAGATTGGAAGGTGGCGTAAGTAACTCCTTGTACGGTTTTTAAACTTTCAAAAGAAGTGGGACCTTTACCAAGATGCAGTAGGAAAACCTAGCTGTTACTTGGAAGGATAAAATATAATTTGCCAAGGGCATCTGTTTTTTTTTTTAACGCCGCTTAAACCGTCTACGAACACATCTTGTGAGATTAAATTTTGGGTAGAAGCTTTTCGTAAATTTCAAAGTATTTTTCTATACATTTATTTTAAGTAGACTTGTCGACCATCTCCTGTTTAGCAACTTCAATCGGGCGGTTAGTGTCATTTGACCTGGAACCTAATAGTTCAGTTTTTTTGGAATACGACATTAAAATGTCGGATTTACACGAGTGACGAGTGACAAATTATCATAAATTCTTCAATTTTCACGCCATACATGACATAATCGTGTGAATGAATTAAAAATATGCCACAGTATTCAACTGTCATAAAATATTACCATTAAATTGAAGCTATTTACATGGCATAATGGTTATTGCGGTGGACTTTCATGTCGAAGGTCTGGGTTTGATTCCCAGCTGCTGCACCTAAAACAGAAATGTTTTTTTCGAGTTACTGTCTGTTGCGAGGAACTGCAAAATTCTGCAAGAGTATACTTGTCATGAAAAAGTGCTCCTCATCTAGCCGTTCGGAATCGACAAAAAAATGTAGGTCTCCTCCATTCATGCCAACAACCCCACACAGGAATTGTTGAGAGTTGTAAGTCACTAGACCCTGGTTCTCCAGGAGCTCTTGCGCCACCAAATTATTTTTTTCAATGCACAGTGACACCATTTTGGAAATAATGACAATACACAATACAGGATGAACTTGCCCATTCTTTGCCAGTATAATGACATTAGCATAAGAACGCCCTTATTTTTCCCTAGTATAAATGCATGTCATTAATGATTACTTTGTCATTTTAATGACGTGAATTAATGGCAATTAAGATATCCGAAAGACAAGTAAAAAAAAGAGTCCCAACCCACTCGTCCGAAATCTTCAAGCCAACGTCATTTAGTTTATGCGCCGTGCAAACAATCACATTCACATACTCCTCTACAGAGCCGCATTTCTCTAAAGTAGTTGTGACCAAAGTCCTGGGGTGGAATCGGCTAAGGTGATTGTGATAGTTGGCAGTCACAACGCCATAGCATTTCTATTGGGTTGTGACTGTCAACTATCACAATCCACCCATGAGTAGACTGACTACGTGTCAGCTCCGAGTCTTCAAAAGCAGCTTGAAGCTTCTCCCATGCCTCCCTTGATATTTTGATCCTTAATGGGATCAGTCGTCAAAATCATGCATGAGCACAATATACTGCATCACCCTGGACGTATACTCATAGATTTTAATACCGTAAGTAGGCCTCAATCGCAATCTTCCAAGTTGGATAATTTTCTCGGCCTTTGAGTCTGTCTACTGGGGACTAACCATGTGCAGCTGAAGAACTTGCCATTTTTGTGAACACTTTTTGCTTGTGTTCTTAAGATGTTTTTGATTTACGCGATCATAATTAAAGGTTATTAAAGTGTCTGATATTTTGTATTGTTTCTTTCACACCCACTCGCACTTCTATGGTAGGGTATGAATGACGCTGTTTAGATTGGAAAGATTGAGACCGGTCTCACGGTAGTTTTTGGACAAGAGAAGTGGGGATTAGGCATGTCGTGAGGCATGGACAAAATATGAACATCGGACTCATAAGACTAATTTGTTGTTTTTTTTTTTTTAATGTGTGTTTGAGGTGCCTCAAATTTTTGAATGTAGACACGTTGAGACTCGGACTCATTTGTTATAGATTGCTATTTAGACGCTAATTTAGTTTCTTTCTTCGAAAATTGTAAGTGAAGTACTCGTGAGTATACTTTGTCGCCATCAAAAGAACGCGGCTATTAAGACAAACGTGTCATATATTAGAAACTGATGTTTGGAAACTCTTAATACGTTTACGTACGGTGTTTAAGCGAGCTTGCTTGAATCTCGATTCGATTCTTTGTAAATGTAAATGAGTTTGATTAGACTCGATCGCGCTCAGAGACGGAGTATAACATCTACCTTTCACTGCAGGCAATTATGAAGATGAACATATTCGTCTTCATATATCCTGACTGTACCACTTACTTTTATCTTCATTATTAAGATCTGCATTTTTGTCCTCTCTTTATCAAACAATTAAACATTTGATGTGTCTTCTCTGGTGTGCATTATCAATTCTCACAAAATATTCCGAACGTAGATAGGCCCTTAGTTGTTTTGAAATATAAATGTCGAATTCAAATTTTTTCCTCTGTAATTTGACAGCAAAACAGAAATTTTCCTGGGGAATCCTGCTCACGAGCTAAGATTACTGAGATCTCCGAAATTAAATTTTTCGTTTTTATATACATATATGTACTACGCTTTCACCGACCATAAAACCGAGATTTGATAATGTCGTTTTCGATTGGATTTTGGAATTGTTCTGTTCCTATGGAATATGGAAAGCCTTCTACTCAAAATTTTCCATAATCAAAAGGAATGGAACAATTCCAAAATCCAATCAAAAACTACAAAAGTTTCACCTCAAATCTTTTACAAATCTCGAAGATTAATAGCCTTCACATCGAACCCAAAACGCTGTTTTCGTAAAATTATAGGTTTTGGAAACACCTAATGGAAAATAAAAGTTTGTCCATAAATTTGTTTGTACTTCAAGTTTTCGTAAAACAGAAATTTTATAAAAGACCAGTCGAAAACTTGTTAGAATTCAGAGATGAACAAAACAATCATACCTTTTGAAAAGTTCATTGCCTAAAATTTCAACAAAGAAACTGATTGGGGATGCTTTGAAAAAAATTAAAGCAGCTGACGAAATTCTGTCATCAGATATAAAATTTAAATATCAAAACTATTAAATTAATCTAAAATTGATAATATTTTATTTGTGGTAATTAAAATTGTTTATATAATCATATATATTTTAAGCATTTTACTTTTTATAAAATGGAAGAAAAAAAAAAAATGAAAGAAAATTGTGAGTGGTTGGTTACCTAGAGAAAAACTGTTATGTCAAACAAAAACGTCAAATGTTCGGTGTGAATGGTTTTCGAGTTTTAGATAAGTTGTTGACGAAAATCGGTTTTGGGACTTGGTGTGAAAACCCTATTACCATACAAATTTATTTCGTAAATCTAGAAGACTAGAAATTGATCTTGTTAAATATTTATAGGTTTAACAAATCGAACTAACCTATTCTTTTATGGCGCTGAATGTTTCATTCGAGGCTGAATTCAGTTCTTCAATCTCCGACACAAATGAAAAGTTCTACTCTTCCACTTCATAAGACAAAATGAGATCCCGTTGTGCTGGCAAATTAAATCGTCTTTTTAATCTTTTTCCTTTAATTCGGATTATCTTTTAGTGAAAACATTCTATTATATTTACTACGTTTCTACCGAACACTAAACCGAGATTTAATAAGATTTTCTTCAAATCTCATTCAAATCTTAAAGACTTACCATACAAATTTATTTCGTAAATCTAGAAACTTAGAAATAAATCTTGGGGGCAAAGTAGTCCTGAGTACTTCACTAGCCAATTTCAATAAGACGCACAAAATTCATAATCTTTGGAATCTCTATTGACAACAAAATTGATAAATTGGATTCGCAGTTAAGTGGGTTTTTGTACGTACAATGGCGAGCAAAACTGGATAGATGTTTTTAAAAAAGACAAATAAAAGATCATAACATTATATTTTTAATGAAAAAAATAAACAAATTATTTTTGTTCTTAAAAGTACAGTTGTAAATGAATATTTTAGAAAAAAACATAAACACAACTTTTTTTTGTGAAGTAATTAAATACTTAAAGGAATACTGATGTATCCAGTTATGCTCGTTTTAATTTTTTTCTAAAGCTGCCTCTTAATACTTCGTGAATAGTTCCTTGATTTGTATAACGCTCCTCACTCTAACTGGCGTATTTTCGAATAAACTGACTGTATGGTTTTTGGAAATAATCACCTTTGTTCCTGCACTCGCTACCCTAAGTCATGTAATTTACTTGGAGGAAAATCATAGGATCTTCACCATATTTGCAATACTGACCAAAATTTTTTGATTGGAGTTAGGATCGGGGTTTGTGTTGTCCACTTCAAGTCCTGTTCCTCGAGCCAGTTTTGAACGATTCGTGCATCTTATTGAAAAATCTAATATCTAGGATAGCGGCATCTAGGATAGCGGCATCCGTAAACCTATGGTGGCAATTTGTTTTGTAGAATACAAAGAAATTGCATCTTCTACAATATCCCTCCTGCCCTGATAAGTGGACCAACGTTCTCTCAGGTAAAACACCACCCCCCCACACAATCGAACCTCCACCTACATGCTTTATGGTTTCTTTCTTTTTTCGACGATTATGTTATCAGAAGTTAAAAATAAAATAAAACTGTGAAATGAATGACATAACTATGTCTGTTTTTGTATTTCCAAGTTCTGTCAAAGCTCATATAAAAAAAATAAAATTCGTAGTTTTGAGAAGTACACGAACAGACATAATATGTATGTACATTGCTATCTTCCATCCATTTTAGAGGATAATGTTCCTTAATAAAAAAATAAGAAGAGACAGAAAATAAATTCCTAAAGTGGAAAGTAAAATGATCCAAAATCGCTTATACAAAAGATACAGAAGTTCGAAATTATTTGTTATTCAATCCAAAAATTCTATTAAAAGAGATAGATAAAAAAAATAATTCTTCGCACCACTTTACACACATTTCATTAAAGATGACTGACTACTGACAGTTCTGAAAATTTGCCCATTGACAATAGGTGCGTTTTTTGCAAGCCCAAAGCTTAAGTGCCGCCATCACAGAAAAAATTGAGTTTTCACACAAATTATCGATAACATGTATGAAATACGTGCCGGTAACACAGTTTTTATCTGGGCTAAAGCTAAACCCCGAAAATTGTCTGGGCTAAATATATATAGGTACTCTATGGACCAAATCCTGATCTGTCAAACTGTGGCAATCTCATCTACTCGCGCATAGAGTACCTATATTATCTAGAGAACCGAATTCAGGGCTTTTTCTCTTTCACCCTACAAACTTTACTGAGAGGATTTCCCCCACATGACTGAGCATGTGGTAGCTGCCCAATGCATTTTGAATGGAACCACACAAACCCAAATACATTAGACTGAAAACAACAAAAAATTGAATCGACAAAATAGAAAAGGTCACATTTAGAGCTATCCACAATTCACACGTATTTACGGACAGGGAATTTAAGAGAGTTTTCTCTTAATGTGCTCAAATAAAACTTGCTGGTGTTTTAGACAAGAAGGGTACGAGTCGGTTCTCTAGATAGTATAGGTACTCTATGTACTCGCGTATGAGAGTATGAGTAGATCGAAGTACTAGATTATAGTTGTCATCTACTCATGAGTACTTCGCCACCCCCAAAGGAACACGGCTTATATGAAATGGAAAAAGGATGAAAATAAATGTAGGACCCAAGGTATATAGAATACATGATATGAAATTGCGCATGTCTTTATCCTATCTCTCTCACGCATTTTGTCAACAAGTGATGGAATTATATTTCCATTTGTTTTTGTGTCTGTTTTTTTTTTATTTGCTGTCTTTTCTACACGTTTTTGTCCACAGGTGACAGATGCGCAAAACAAAAAAGAAAATCAAATTGGAATATCAAACCATGTATTCTGTATACCTTGGTTAGGATTAGGATCAAACTAACAATTCAGCGGAGGTACAATAAAATTTATATATGCAATTGATAAATCAACATTTCTAAACGTTTAAAAAATGGTTTTATCATGTTCTGTGTTTTTGATAAATATAATTAATTTAAAAAGTGATAAATAGTTAAATAATAATTTTGATAATTTTTGTCGGATGACATACTTCATTCACAATTCCACACACATTTTAAAGAGTTTGTCGGTACATACATATTTACATTGACCGATTTTGTCAGTCCGAATTCCAAATGTCGGGAAAGCAATGTATAACAACAACAATAATAAGCCAGAAAAAATGGGCCCAGAGGTTGGAATAATTAATTCATGAAATATTAAAATTGGTATCGACGCAGAATTGCACCCTCTAGCATATCCAAAATACCCAAAAATCCCAACATTGGATTTTTGTGTAGATGCGTTTTAAGAGACTTAGTTGTGTAAAATTTGGAAGTTACAACCTAATGTTACAATGACCCCTAAGACACGATAATTCTTTTGGTCTGACTCCTTTCAAAATTCAATGAGTGTGAATGAAATCAGATGTTTCTTCTCCTTCGCACTCATGAGAATTTGAAGAGTCAGGCGCATAGAATCATCGTGTAATAGGGGTCAATCTAATCATATGAGACATGTTTTAACGATATCTTTCACGCTAAATCTAATGAGACTAATCTCAAAATGGCAGTGATTTTTATGTAATGATGATTTTTTGTAGGTAAAACAGGTAAAATATTGTCGAAAACCGTATGAAAATAATAGTATGTCAATGGAACTTGGGATAATTGCTTCATTAATCAACACAACCAAGAATCAAAAGAGTCCCTAATACTATCTGTGACCAAAAAGTGTGTTTTTTTTTAAGGTTAGCGGCAAGTGTTGAATTATAACCATAAGAGCCATTATTACCATAAGAGCTGCGACTCTTTTTAAACCTGTATCGAGTTGAAAAAAATTGTTTCGAAAATTCGACCGTAATTCAACTCGAGCTCATGATTCTGCTTCTGACCCAAAGTGTAGTTCGGTTTACGTCAAATGCGTTCTTGCTTTTAATTGAATCGGTGAGTGAAAGAACAATACAAGCGTCAAAATTCAAAAACATTTAAAAAAAAAATAAAATATTAACTGAAGAGGCTTTGGAGTTTTAATGTCGTATACAATAATTTCACGGAAAACAACCAATAACAGGTGTGTTATATTGGTATTTATAGCTAGTGCAGCAATGCAAGCACTTTTAAGGTAGAACTAGAATAGGCGGAAGCCAACGAACGTGGGCGTACGAAACCGAGCGCAAACAAGAAATTCATATGACGCATACATAATTGCGTAGTGGTACTCTTCGTTTAGTTTTGGTTAACTTTTGCCGTTGGACGAGAGAGTGCTCGACGACCGCTCTTTCGTAAGTGGACGTATACAAAATGAGAATGGTGGAAGCAAACTAAAAAGAATTTGGTGGTTGGTGTATAGTTTTATTTTTTGTTTGATGTATGAGTGAAGTTAAATCTTTAATTCTTTTTTAATTAATTTTCATTGTTTCACAAAATAAATAATTAAAAGCCTATCACTCTGTGCTGTAAATAAGTAAAAGAAAATTAACATTGAACAAACTACTATTTACTTTTTTTCACTTTCTACCAGTTGTGCATCATGGGTCACTTGTGAAATTGACGTTTCGGAAAGCTACTTTTTGGTCGGTTTTGACAAAAGCTTTCAACAGCTACCGCCTATTCTAGTTCTACCTTTATATTCAACCTAAGTCCAAGTTTAAACTTAACGAAACTATCTCAACTTGTATATCCACTTTTTTACTGACTTATTTATGGACACTTGTGGGTTTGTTGTTGTTTACCAAGGGAAATTTTACTATACATTTTTAATAAAACATGCATAAAGATGCTCCAGACTAAACTCAAAGAACTCCTATTTCTAGTTTATTAAGATTTAAAACATACAAAAATAAAATAGTGAAATAAATTGTAACTGTACTTCTTTCATATTGAGTGTGAGAACAGTACAAGTACATTGTCTTTCTGTATTAATATTTCTTTTCTGTGTTCAGTTTAATGAATTATTCATTCCTCAAAATATTAAGGGTATCAAAAACTTCAAATCTCTCGTACAATTTTATACCAATAAATTAATTGTTTTTATGTTATATATCGTCCCCTGATTACAAGAACTTTTCATCCAATTTTTTTATACCGTAGAAAAATATAAGCTATTTATGAAGTGTGAGAAATATAAAAATTAAACTTTCAATTGTTCTCTAGTAACCTTGCTATCACCAAAAATTTTAAAATTGACTTACCTAATTCTTGCAATCAGGGGACGATATGTAGATTATTCTGTTTTCTCAAAGCTATCATTTTATACTTGTTCGGTTCTTCCACTCACCGATTCAATTACATTGCCCATACATTAAATAGACCTCATTGCTCATAGTCCAAAAGATTGGAAAGTGGATGTGTTTATCTGCATTAGAGTTGGAAGTGTTAGTTTTCATTGGAATATTATTTAAAAAACAAATCAATAAAGTCTAACAAAATACTAATTATAATACACCTATTATTTAATTCGTCAAAACCTTGAGAAAACCTGCCTCTCGCTTGGCTATATAACTTCAAAAATAGCATCAAAATAAAAGGTTTTTTGTAATTTTTTTAACGTTAGTATTTGTAAAACTTTAGCTGATAGCAGAAAATGGTTAGCTGATTTGAGTACAGCGCCTAAAGAATGCTAGAAAACGCTACAGAAAGTCACCTCGGGGTTGTGTATTCTGTATGATTAATAGCCAAAACTGTTCTTCATTTTGTCACTTTATGTTCTTAAAATGAAAAAGAATGAATTAGAAGTGTCAAAGAGTCGACTGATTTGTACGTTTTTAGTACACAAATAGAAGGTATTATATTGCACAGGTTGTCTAAAATGAGAACTGTCAGAATGAATTTAAGATGGCCGTTTTCGTGATATATCTGCCGTATTACAACAACAACAAACACGAAAGAAATTATTTAAATAACACTAAAAACCAATTTTCTTATTGTCAAAGTAATAAAATAATAATTATAAACATTAAATATCTCGAAACAATTTTATTTTCTTATCAAGTAACAAAGGAATACACACATAACATACAATAATTTTCAGTCACGTAACACGGGATCCACCATTTTCCACTGATTTTGGGATATGCGCAGAACTGAACAAAAATGAAAACGCTAATGATATTACCTTCAATATGTGTATCGTGCGTTTGATGTAGGTAGTAGGTGTGTTTGGTAACGTGACATTTCTTGCAAATTTTCACAATTTGCTTTCAGAAATAATAGAAAAAAACCCTAGTTTGAGAAACTTGATAAAAATTTTACGTTACCAAACAGGCATAATTATAATCTAATTTACCAAACAAAAAACATTTCTTTGATGTTTGGATTAAAATATGAAAAAAGTGTGAATTAGTATTGGATTCAAAATGAAAATCAATTCAATCAAATTATAAACATTTTCGAATTTTGATCTAGTTTTTATTCATTAAACATGGCCTTTATTGAATGTTTGAAATCGGTATTTAAAAATTTTGATCCTCCACAAATACATTTTTTTTTAAGTTTCAAGTTTTTTGAAAATATAAAATGAAAATGGAATCGAATTTAATTTCTGACTAAAGAGAGTTTAATAATAGAGCAACAACAATTATCGAAGGATCCCAATTTTCAGATCCCTTGTTGATGGCTCTTTATGAAAAAACACTTAGTTTTCGAAGTTGATTTTTTTAAGGGGGAGGTAGGTATCTGAATAGAAAATTTTCCAAGTCTTATAGTGAGGAAACCCCCCTAAATGCATTAAAAAATGTTTAAAATTTTGAAAATCGGATATTTTTGTTTTTACCGAATCGCACTTTTTACGCCAGGAATTTGGAAACGCGGATATCCTCATTGGATAGATTATCACTAGACTAGAAATATTACAACATTTATAAGTATTTTTAGTTAATTTAAGATCTTTGTTTTGTAAAAAAATGGATGTGAAAATAATACTCCATTTCAATTATAAATCAAAGATATTTCAAATGGTCTGTTTAGTATGGCCAGACACGTATTTTTTCCCTTGTGTTTTTATTTCGGGAAGTTTAAAACTTGCTTATATAAATACAGTGCTAGCACCCAGCATTACTGCGTATAAACAGTACAAGCCCCCTGCTTGGGCTCATTATAGGATTTGGAGTTGGGCAAGGTTTGGCGTATACAAAGTCTCTTTTGCATTTAAAAAACATGGATTAAAAGAAAACATCCCAAAACAAAAGTGTACATCTGGCAATACTTAGCATGCAATGAAATCTGTAATTTGAGTCTTAATTTATTTTCCATGCATTTTGTATGGAGAAAATGAAAGTTTGAAAATTAATTAAAAATACTTATAAATGTTTCCTCACCCTATAATTGCGATATTTGGTGTTTTTTTAGTGAATATCTATCGAATGAGACCATCCGCGTGTCAAAATTCGGGATGTCGTAAAGGAAAGTTGAGCCAACCCTTATATTATTTATTTTTCTTATGTTTGTTCATTCCCATCATTTTTAATTTTTCGAATCGTAGTGAATAAATATTTCAAGAAATGGAGGGAATCGCTGTGATAAACGTCGATTTAGTTGATGCTTTACTTCAACCTATTATAAATTTTTGTGGTGTACCCCCTCACTTTTGTTGAATAGATTGGCTTATATAAAGGATATTATAATAAGTCAATTAACTTGAGTATAGAGTTGAGTTCTACTGGTCGGATCTTCAAGATTAAGGTCTTAAAATGACGGGAAAATAATAGGCTACATTTATATTTTAATTTAGTGCTGTTTGTCGGAAATTTCAAAAAGGAAGACGCAAGGAATGGTATATGGACACCACGCCACTGGTATAGAGTATTTATTTATATAATTACTTAATTGACTGTACTGTATAGGATCTTATAGTTAATTGAAAATACTATAAATGATATTATAAATTGGTTAATTAAATCATCAGCTGTTTGCAGAAAAAATATACTTAAGCTCCTCCAAGGAACAAAATACCATCTTCCACGAAACACTTAGCGCATAATAAGTTAAATAGATATTTATAATTTTTTATTGTACATTTTCGGAATACAAAAATGCGACATGTGTTAAAAACTATCATCTGAGTCCCCAATTCAGGAAAACAAATATCTGCTACTAAAATCATTGGCACAACAAGTTCATTGTAAATTTCCATAACGAACGCATGTTGTCATTGCTTTATTAGAATACTCACAAGTTACCAACCAATTATTATGGATTCTGTGATTTTAGCAATAATTTGTTTAATATGTCAAAAGCACACATTCAAAACGATTTATAATTTAAGTTATCTTCTGTTATAGGTATTATAGTTTCTCTTTGTTTGGTATTATTTTTATAACCGAGTTCTTTTACTTTCGACGTCGGTATTTTTTGTTTGCTCCTTTTTTTGTTCAATCAATTTGCTTCAACCTGCTTGAATTATTAATATTTTGTTGCTTTTTGTGTAGAAATATAATAGTTAGCAAATTCATATTCTAATTCTTCCATTTTCATTGACTTAGTTTAAAAGTTGTATTTATTTTATTTTTCTTAAAAATAAAGAATATATTTTTTTTTGTGTTAAAGAGATTTTTTATAAATACAAATTTAATTTGTTTCTAGGTGCCCCATATCCAGGTCAACCAGGATATAACCAATATGGGTCCAGCGAACAATATAATCCTTCAGTACCGGCCGGACAATTTACTCAAGGCCAAGGCCCATTTCCACCACAAAATCGAACCATGTATCCTCCCTATGGTCCGGAGGGAGAAGCGTGAGTCTTTTATTATCGATTTTTGTTTTTGCTCTATAATTATTCTTTGTAATGTCAATAAATTAATATTATTTTTGATGTATTTTTTCTTATTTTTAATTTACTAAATTTCTCAAAATTGTTTCTGTTTAAAGTTCCTCACCGGCAGCCAATACGTATGCCTATGCAAACCGGCCTTATAACCAACCACCTCCTGGAGCTACACAAACAGTACCTCCACCTGGTGGAAGTACGACAGCACCCACTGGCCCTCCAACTGGAGCCGGAGCATCTCCCAGTACATATCCTCCTGCAGCTCCGCAACAGCCAGATTATTATCGACCTCCTGAGCAGGTAAAGTCAAATTTATTGGCAGTTATGGAAGGGAAATTAATTAAAATTTTTTAGAGTCCGCAGCCAAGGAGGCATCCAGATTTTGTTAAAGATTCTCAGGGCTATGCTGGTTACAATCAGAGACCGCAAATGTATGGTAAGTATTTAACACAAAGTTCTAAGTTAAAAGAAAAAATAAACTGATATCTTCATACTACTTGTCGTTTTACAGGTGGTTGGCAAGGTGGTGCTGGTCAGTACCGTGGCCAATACCCGCCCTCACCTACACCACAAGCGTGGTGTAATTCCCCGCGTGCTTCTGGACCACCGCCGCCGCCTAATCAACAGGCAGCTGCCCAGTGGGATCAACACCGCTACCCCACACAGTCTCAACCTCCTTATCCAGCTAACCAGCAGCAGCCGTGGACAAACATGACCTCACCACAACAGAATCCCGGTTCGCCACTTCGGCCACCGCCGCAACGATTGCCCGGCGGTGGTTCAGTTGTTGGAATTGCAACCACGGTTGCCATCAGTACAGGAGGTAAGCCACCATTCAACATGCCACCCCCTCAACCCAGCGGCAGTAGTGTAGTTCCACCACCTGGGCCAACTGGATCGGTGGTTCCACAACCAGGTGTAGCTGTCAGTGGTCCATCGATTCCGCCAGGACCTAATGTGATGCCTGGCGTAAGTAAGGCAACGCCTCCACCACCACAGCCGGGCCAGTTTCCGCCTGCAGCGCAAATGCAAAAGAAAGACATTGTTTTTCCACCAGATAGCGTGGAGTCGACAACCCCAGTCTTATATCGACGAAAACGTTTGGTTAAAAGCGATGTGTGCCCCATTGATCCATGGCGTATATTCATGTCACTTCGGTCGGGTCTGCTTTCGGAAAGCACCTGGGCGCTTGATATACTCAACATTCTGCTGTACGATGACTCCACAATCCAGTACTTCGGCTTGACACATCTGCCTGGATTGCTAAGTCTTCTGTTGGAGCATTTCCAAAAGAACCTCGCCGAAATGTTCGAAAATGAGAACAATGCCTGCGTCACAAGTATCTGTAGCCGGAGCAGAGCGCGGCACTATGAAAACAACGCTGATAAAGACTGCAACTATAACGTGGACTTAGGTCAACTAATGGCGCCCACAAACACCGACGAGAAGGTACTGCTCCTTTCAAACACCCCCAACTACACAATGGTCTCACGCAAGAACATGCCCGTCCGGATACAAAACGCCGAAGATGATATTTTCGTGTCGGAGCAGCTCAAACCTTGGGACTTTGACTCAAACAAAAAGTACCAGCTAACAGTGCCAATTGGCAGCGATGCCTGGACGTATGATCACATTGAACGTGATCCACACGATAACGTTATTGACGTTTTTAAGTCTGAGATCATTGACATTCCATTTGCTCGATATATTGGTGGCAGAAGGAGTAGAAAAGACAAATCCGTCAAATTGTTCCATGATTATTTGGATCGTGACGAAGGCGGTGTTGGAGGTGATGATGAAGACGATAGCAACAACAAAGTACTTGCGTTCAACAAAAAACGAAGACACATTAGTATTTCGAGCAATACGAGCAGCAACAACAATAAGAATGGACTCAGCAGCCTAGCCGGATCTGCTAAAAAATGTAAGATGAATTTCCTAGAAGCATCCAGTGGCGATGGTTCATCAGCACTTGCCATTTCCATTAAGGCGGAGGTGAAAAAAGAGGAAATAGAGGACAGTGTTGTTGGTGCCGACGGTTTGATCTGTGAACAAAGTAGTGATAGTCTCACCAAACCAAAAGATCTTCTTGACAGTGACTGCCGAGAAGTGGACATGGACATTGAACATCCTCGCGTGCTGCTCAATGGCGTACCTCCTCCTTCCAAACGATCCGATTTTGATCCAAAGTCAAGCGTCCGAGACCCAGCATCTGTGCTTCAACGTCGTCGCATGTCTGGCTATGAGGATGAGTGCTATACCCGCGATGAAGCTAGTCTCTATTTGGTCAACGAGAGTCAGGATTCACTGGCTCGTCGTTGTATCTGTCTATCAAATATATTCCGCAATTTGACGTTTGTTCCTGGAAACGAGACAATTCTGGCGAAATCCTCGAAATTCCTCGCTCTCCTCGGAAAGTTGCTCTTACTAAACCATGAACATCTGCTGAGAACACCAAAAACCCGTAACTACGATAGGGAGGAGGACACTGATTTCTCTGATTCATGTAGTTCGTTGCATGGAGAAAAAGAATGGTGGTGGGATTATTTGATCACGATCCGGGAGAATATGCTCGTGGCAGTGGCCAATATTGCTGGTCATCTGGAATTGTCGCGTTACGAAGAGATTATAACGAGACCTGTACTCGATGGACTTTTGCATTGGGCCGTCTGTCCCTCAGCGCATGGGCAGGATCCATTCCCGTCATGTGGATCTAACTCTGCGCTATCGCCACAGCGCCTGGCACTAGAAGCACTTTGCAAGTTGTGTGTGACTGATGCGAACGTTGATCTGGTGATTGCCACCCCACCACATTCGCGACTCGAAAAGCTTTGCGCTGTTCTTACACGACACCTTTGCCGCAACGAGGACCAAGTTCTGAGGGAGTTTTCAGTAAATTTGTTGCATTACCTCGCTGCTGCCGACAGTTCCATGGCGCGTTCGGTGGCTTTGCAATCACCGTGTATATCATACTTAGTTGCATTTATCGAGCAAGCTGAACAGACTGCCATTGGAGTGGCAAACCAGCACGGCATTAATTACCTCCGTGAGAATCCAGATTCAATGGGTACGAGTTTAGATATGCTTAGACGAGCAGCTGGAACTTTGCTCCATCTCTCTCGCCATCCAGACAATCGGTCTTTGTTCATGCAGCAGGAACCTCGTCTCTTGGGCTTGGTTATGAGTCATATACTAGACCAGCAGGTTGCTCTCATAATTTCGCGAGTGCTATTTCAGGTCTCTCGTGGTCCGGGCCCCATGCCGTCTATGGAATACCGACTGCAACAACGTCAGCAGCTTCATCAGCAACAACAAGACAACATAAAATCCAATGAGAATAGAAAACTGATGCAACAGCAGCATGCACATCAACAACTACCAGCGATAGTAGTAGATGAAGCGGGTTGTCAAACTGCCGGTGGTGATTTAAGTACAAATGCAAATGTCGCTTCTGCGTCAACAGTCATAGCAGTAACAAACTTCTCATCATCTAATGTTCATAGCAGTAACAGCAACAGCAGCAGTAGTTGCTACAGCAATTCTAGCCTAACTTGTAACAAATCTGAAGACATCCTAGTACCACCGTCGGCAACACTTAACGATATTAGTAATAGCAGCAACAGTAGTTGTGGCAGCAGCAACAGCGGCAGTAACATAACTGCTCCAATCGGTGCCACTATTGCCCCATCAATAGCTTCACCATCGTCATCATCTTCAACGGCATCATCGTCGGTTGGAGCAACTGCATCATCAACGCCAGTCACAACAGCACCTAATAGCATTGAGAATCCAACAACGGGTAGTAGTGGCATTGTTGCGGTCGGCAATAACAATAAAAACCTGAGTACAACAACAGCAACAATAACAGGAAATAGTAGTAATAGTAGTAGTAGTAATAATAATAATAGCAACAGTAGTAGCAATAGTAATAATAATAGCAACATAACGGCGACAACATCAACTACGGCCGCTGTTGCGTAGTAAACAAGAAGTCGACGTAGTCGTTATTAATTTTACAAAACATCGGTTGGGACTGGAATGTTTGAGAGAAGAGATTAAATTTTAATGCGGAAAATAGTTTAGAGGGATTAATTTTGATGGAATCAGATATTTAAATAATTTTATTGAAATATTCCAGAAGAGATATTAGGGTCACTGAAATAAAATGAGTTAATAAAAAGAATAGATCTCCTGCAACTACTGTGCAGGATGCTTAAAGATATACTTATTGAAACTTAAGGGCAGCCAAAGGCATACCAATTTTAGCTGGCGAGCGAGCGAGAGAAAAATAGAGAGGAAGAGAGAGTGTGTGTGAAATTTGTATGAAAGCAAATAATACTTTAAAATTAAATTAATAGAAAAACACAATTCAATTAGTGCTAGTAGTCGTAGTAGAATTAACGGTAGCTTACGGTTGTTTTTATGTATGTATAGCAAAACAATAGAAAGAAATTAAAAAAAAAAGAGAACGGAAGATAAAACAAAACAAGTCATCAGCAGAAATAAGATTTGTTTAATTTTAAATGTTTGCTTTTAACGATGCTGTGATTGAATAAAAAGAAGAAATGAGATAATGATGAGAAGAATATTTCCGGGGCAAATTGTTTTTGTTTTTTCTTAATTTTCTTTTCATACACAATTCTCGATGAAATAAATACAAAAAAAAAACTTTGAGACTGCGCCAGCGATGTATACGTGACGCAACAATAAGAAAATATACTTAAATATTGCACTCAATATTAAAATTTTAATTAATAATATTATATAAATATACATATATGTATATAATAATATGTATATAAATAAAAAATATATGTAAAAATGAAAAATAGGTATTTTTCTATTTGTTATTTAAAAAAAAAAACGATGACTAAGTAATCCATGAAATCAGCCAAAACATAATGAACATTGATGATGACTGATCAAAACAACAACAAAAAAAAAACACATAACGAAAATTGTATAAAAAAATAATGAACAAAATTCAGTATAATATAAAATTTACAAATTAAATAATAAACAATACTTGACTGCAATTTTTAGCAGAAAAGAGTAGGTATGCGATGAATGTAACTTAATTATATATTTAAGTAATTATTATAATAAAACATATAACCCACACTGAGACAAACCACACACTTATTAAATATTTAAACAATACCATAATATTTCCTTAACAAATAAAATAAAAAAGAAAAAAACAATTGAAAATAAACTAAACTACAGATTATAAGCAACTTTAAAAGTTTGTATTAACTATTAAATATATAAATAATAATAATGCTGATGGTGGATGCTAATAATTGATGCATGTCTGAATGTTTATATTTTTAAAAATCAAAGCTGTAGTCGTATTCAAATTTGTTTAATATTTCTTATTTGTTTTATTTAATAACGTCAACAAAATATACATATTATAAAAATTGTTCTCTTAAAAAGATCTAAATAGAAGGTTTAATCTTCAAAAAAAAAACACACACAAAAATATATACATATATGTATAACTTCAGATGTATGTATGTATGTATGAGTTTAATTATAAATAATTCAACAAAAAAATCTAGGCATTAACTTTCTCTTCAATATTTAGATAAAACAAGACAAAACAATTCACAAATAAAATGAAAATAAACATTACAATGACACATTAAAGAAATATAATTATAAATATAACAAACTGCATATTTTGTTTTACATTTTTATAAATATTAATTAAATATGAACTAAATTATAATAATGGATATATTAAAACAAATATATATATATATATGTTTATCGTAATTGTATATGTAAAATAATTATAGCGACTATTGTAATTGTATATGTTTTTTTTATTTGAAAATTTTTATTATACGAAACTATTTTACATAAAATAATAATAAAAAAAAAACAAAAAAAATACATAAAATGTATGTAGTTGTATTTTTTTTTTAATATATATTGCGCCTATACACAGCCTCTCAATGGTAACTTATAAATTAATTTAAAAATAACATACAACAAATGCATGCTTATTTACTATTACAAAACAAAAAAAAAAAATATAACAATTTTCAATTAAATGTGTATACCTAAATATTTCTGTTTTGTTTATTAGTCTTTTTACATTTCTTATATTTTTACTTGTTTTTGATTATTATTATTGAATTAATGCGTTAGTACATAAACAAAGAGTATTCATTAAAGAAAAAAGAAGAAATAAAGCGACACACCGACGATAAAAATATTAATAAAAGAAGAAGAAAACAGTTTAAAAAACACTGTTGATTCAAAATAATTAACTGGCATATATTTAAAAAAGAAAAAAACTATAATAACAAAAAAAAAATACATGAAAATATGATGTGTAATTTATTAAAAATATTTAAGAGAATTTCTTGAAAGAAAAAAATTAAGAAAGTAAAGATTTAATTAAGAATCGAAATGAAAAAAAAACGTAAATTAATTTAAACAAAAATAAAGAACAAGACCTTCTTGAAAAAAAAAAATATTCTAGCAAATAAATGGTGGATACTATTAATATATATATATATATAAATATATATTTAAACAAACAAAAATATATAAGGAAACAATATTTAAAAGAAATGCACTAATAATTAAAAAAGTAATACAAAAAACTTATTAAGGAAAAATGAATGATTGTAGTAATATATATTATACATATAAATAAATTATGTAAAAAAAGAATGAAAAACCATATTTAAGAATAAATATAAAAATTACAAAAAATATAAATAAAATGAGTTTTTATAAAGGGTTTTTCAACAGGGACGCTACAAAAGTAGAGCGACAGGGACAGCAAACGACGCCATATTTCTTGCCGCTCTTTTGACATTTCTCTTTTGTAAGGTTTGCCATTTCATGATGGAAAGATATACGAGCCAACAACGAGTCAAAACTATTAAAATTTACTACCGAAATTCGGAGTCAGTGGCCTCAACGTTAAGAGCGCTACGTCCAATTTATGGTCGTCATAATCGTCCTAGCAGACCAACAATTGGGCGTCTAGTGGAAAAATTTGAATCCACAGGCACAGTACAAAATGTTCCCGTGCCAGTGAGACAAAGAAGTGCCCGAAGTGTCGAGAATATTGCTGCCGCTGAGGCTTCAGTTGCAGAAAGCCCAAATGTGTCTCTCACACGTCGTTCTCAAGCGTTGGGCATCTCTGTGACGTCGTTGTGGCGAATTTTGCGAAAAGATCTTGGCCTACATCCTTACAAGATTAAATTGACGCAAGAACTGAAGCCGCTTGAGCACCAGAGAAGCGTCGTATGTTCGTGAATTGGGCTGAGCAACAACTTGAAAATGATTCGGATTTTCATCGAAAAATCATCTTCAGCGATGAGGCTCATTTCTGGCCGAATGGCTTCGTCAATAAACAAAATATGCGGTATTGGTCAGGCAGCAATCCTCACGTAATCCATGAGTCATCATTGCATCCCCAAAAAAATTACGTGTTGGTGTGGTTTATGGGCCGGCGGCGTCATTGAACCGTACTTCTTCCGTGATGATCAAGACCGGCACGTTACTGTGAAAGGGGATCGCTACCGTTCAATGATAACCGAATATTTTTGGCCCTAATTGGATGATATGGATTTGGAGGACATGTGGTTCCAACAGGACGGCGCCACAAGCCACAGCGAATGTCAATAAATTTATTGGAAACCAAGTTTGGAGAACGTGTTATCTCACGAAATGGTCTAGTCGCTTTGCCGCCTCGGTCGTGCGATTTGACGCCGTTAGACTATTTCCTGTGGGGCTATATCAAGTCTATGGTCTATGCCAACAAGCCAGCGACGATTGATGAACTTCGTACGAATATCGAACGTGAAATTCCAGCAGTATCGGCCGATTTATGCTTGAAAACCGTCGAAAATTGGGTTCAGCGTCTGGACTTCTGCAAGCGTGCCCGTGGTGGCCATGCAAAAGAAATCGAGTTCCATACATAATGGCATCGAACGTACTTTCACAGGAATAAAGAATTTCATTGATATCCAAAACCGTTTTTGTTTTATTTAAAAAAACTTTTGTAGCGCTCTTATTGAAAAACTCAATACATCAGGAAATTGTGCTCGTTTTTTTCCTCTTTTTGTCTTTCGTAATTTATTTATGAAAGACACGATTTGATTGGTTTAATCGACTAAGAGAAGGAACACAAAAGAGAACGTCAATTTTCTTCGCCGAATATTTTTCAAATATTTTAAAATATTCATCCCCCCCCCTTTCTTCTGCAAGTTACTCCGCTCACCATCACAAATTGCAGAAAATGCTTGAATTGCTTCACGTGTGATCAGGGACATTAAGATTAACAACAAAAACGGTTGGGATTAGAAAAACGAGGGCGGGTCAATAAGTCCCTGAAAATTTATACTTTTGAGCTTACTATCTCAAATCCAGCAATTTGGTTGTCATGGAGTATATTTCAAATTAATATTATAAAATTTCCATTCAAATTTGTTCAATAGTTTTGTTTTTATAGCGAAAACTTTTCAACAAAGTGCAAAAGTTCGAATTTAGAGGACTGCGGTGACATTCTGTATGGCAAAAACGAACAAACGTTTTCGTTTGTGCGAACAATTTGTTTCATGTAACTTTAAAAAGGAAAGAATAAATGGCGTAACAGACTTTTTATCTTGAATCGATCTTAAATTTTAGGTAATAGAGATAAAGTGTCGAGTTATATTTTTGGAAAGGATTAACGAGTTTTGAATGGTGACTATGGCTTCTGAGGCTTTTGAAGCATAGTACATATCACTTTTGCCAAAAAAATGGGTTACGGATTGCGCCCACGCTACCTGCAATCTCAAATAACATAAAATACTCATTCTCAAATACATAATCAGCCCAATTCTAAATAATAGTTCCCGGGGAAATGTTTCCCTTCTCTCTTATTCTTAAAGAAGAATTCCCGGAAGCTTTGTTTTCTCGCATATTCCCATATAATATGGGAATAAACTCCACGGAGAAAAAGTATGCATTCTAAATGCCAAAAAAGGGAAAATGTGAATTGATTTGGCATGCGATTTTTCCCGATATGTTTGCTGGAGAGTTGATCAATAAAATATTAGATTGTCCTTTTCGCAACTAAAATTTCTTAACGTTTCGATTATGTTTGAGGTCAAAAACTAAAATCAAGTGTTTCTGGAACAAAGGAAGAACTGTCATTGCTCTATCAAAGGCAAAAGTGTTGAAAGCAAATTGAAATAATCGGAGAAAATATTTTTCTAATTTCGAACCGGCCATATATGTATAATTCTATTGGGATGAAAGCGTCCGTAGCTCAGTTAAATCGAAATAGAAACTCTGGGGTGGAATCGGCTAAGGCGATAGTTGACTGTCACTGTTTTGATTGTCAATTTTGACTATCACCTTTTCTTTGTTCTGCATAAAGTGATCTCTAAAAGTATTATAATTTATATGTGAAAAATAACAATGATGAACATCCATCAATATAAGATCCATAGAAGATCTTAAAGGAATATTGGGTTAGGGAGTTCCAAAATATTTGATTTATTGCTTAAGTTTATTCTGAGCAATTATTTAAGTTTTTGTAGTAGTTTTTATCATTTCTCGTACTGCGCCGCATAGAAAATGTCATTTCTCGTACTGCGCCGCATAGAAAATTTGAATAAAAGTATACATTGCTATTCACTTAATTTGTATTTTAACTTTGATAAATATTCTTTTTTTCTACATAACTTTCGATTTTAAGTGAAGCTGAAGCTGGCAAAACGTATATTTCTCAAAAAAATTATACAAAATGTATGAAAGTGACACCTAAATAGCTGTCACCCAAAAACCATAGGAAGTGAGTGATAGTCAATTTGATAATCACCTAACGTGGACCAAAAACATTTATTTTGATGATCAACCATCAACTATCGCCTTAGCCGATTCCACCGCTGTTCCACCTTTTTTGTTTTTCTTTTTTTTTTTTACTTTCTAGAAAAGCCACAAACTATTCTTTGACATTTTGTTTTAAAAACATTAGGGGTCGTTTTGACCCCCCGAAAATTGTAAGCGGCGCCCATATTGATAGGGAATTGTAACAGTTTCCTTAGAACGCCGCGCTTTTGCCTCAAGTGACGTTTTGCGTTTCAAAAATCTGTAACTATTTTGTCTTGTGAGCTAATTCCCTGGCATTTTACATATATCCTCTTGAATTTACTACCAATAAAATAATGAAAGTTTCTAATAGCTAAACTTTAAAAATGATTATATCGAACAAACCTACCTTGGCTAAAACATATTAAATTAAAACAACAATTTGTAAAAATAGAAATTTTATTTTTTTTATTGAAACATTCTCACATTATATAATAATAAATTGACTTAAATGCGATAAATTAAACATCTACATATGTAACATACAAAGTACACTTTTTTTTACTTCTGCTTCGGAATTGGCATCAAATCAAAACCACCTATTGAAGATACAAAACAGTAAGGTTAATTTTGTGTTATTGTTATTTAGTTATATAAAAGTCAGGAAAATTAATAATAATCCCAATAATATTTTAAATCTAATAGCAGACTGTTTTACTGAAAGATTTTCTTCAAATTGTACATGTATATAAATGAGAGTATTAAATTCACTACTCTTTTCTACGAATGTAAAATTTGAAGAAAATCTTTCAGTAAAACGACTACAGTCTTAGGCATGCGTGAGAGTATTGAAAAGGAAAGGAAGAAGAAAATTTGTTCGGTTAAAACACATTAAGGCTGGTTTACTTACTTCCACCTTGAGAACTATTATTTTTCTTGCAAATCCATCCACTATTTCCAGATCTTTTGCTTGCAGCTGTTGCACCTCCTCGTCTGCCTCCTCTCTTTTTCGGACTCCTAACTATATATGAACTTGAAACGCCTCCATTCGAGGAATTATTTGCAGCTCTTTTGTATTTCTTAGCTGCACTCCCCCGCCATGAACCTTTTCGCTTACCACCCTGACGGTATCCATTTGTTTTACTAGGGGCAACCGAATCCCATGATGTAGTAAAGTCATCAACATCGCCATCGTGCATTATATTTTGATTTTCACCAAATGATGGTTTTGTTCTTTTGCGGCTAACAGAAGCTTTTGGTGATGGAGGAACAAAAGTTTCACCATCACTAGCATCTTCTATCAAAGTGTTCTCTTCCATATCCATTAACATACACAGTTTTTCCGCAGCATAATTTCGAGTTATTTCCAGCATCTTTTCACCATATTTATCGTAATTTGCTTTCGTTACATGCGGAATAGCACGCATATCGGCTTCAGTCTCGGGCAAGGACTCAGCCATAGCTTTGATAGCTTGAATGTTCATTATACTTGCCATGGTGGCATTTTTAGTTGCTGCTATAGTTCTACACAAATCCAAAAGATCTGTATAGCAGCGTTCAGAAATCAATTTAAATTCTGGCGAAGATTTACGATCACGAGATTGGGCTGATGTCGTCGGTTCATCGTTTTCTGTTGTTGAGTTTTTAGCTGTCTTTTCTGTTCTTACAATGGCAAATCGTATTTCAATTTTTTGAGTCATCAAACTTTGTGCTTTGGGCCCGAGGTTTATGTAGGCTTGCGGAATATCATTAGAGAATATCATGTCCTCCCGCAAAAATTCCTCAATTACTAATTTTCGTAAGAGCCGTTGAATGTCAGTCTTTTCCCAGGTTTTTAAACGACCATGGAAAGATAGTGTATTGTGTTTGTTATCAACAATTTTTTTTATCAACGAACCTTTCAGAACATCAGCTAAAAATAAGGTTAAAAGAAAGTAGGTTTTAGGAGATTGTATATAATTTACATCAAGGTTATACCAATGTGTAGAAGAGTAAATCTAGAACGGCCCGAACAGATATCTTTAATAGCGCGGACGGCTACTTTGCAATCTTCAGTTACATCTAATTCCTGAAAATATTGAAATGAAACATCAATAAATTATGCATCAAAGGGTTTTAAGAAAAATAGTTTTTGTTATAAAATTTGGTTTGGAAAAGCCCATTGAGTTGCATTTGTTTCGATATTCCTTCTTGTCGCCAAAATAATTGCAATTAGTTTTTTACAGTTTTTCACGCTTAGGAAAAAAAACATTTTTTATATGAAAACTACACTTCGCATGGATGTATAAACTAGGCTTAATGGATAAAGAAATAATTAAATATCAAACTAAATGACACAGATAAATCGGTAATAAGTTTAGGCCCTTGGCTTCACCAAGTACCAAAATTACACACATGCTTTGGGAAATGATTGTTGGCTATGCTCTAAATAAAATTTATAACGTGTTTGAGTCTTCAGATATACAATTTTTAAGCCTGTTACGCCTTTTTGGTTTTTCTATTTTTTTTTACTTTCTAGAAAAGCCACAAACTATTCTTTGACATTTTTTCTTAAAAACATTAGGGGTCTATTAACCCCTCGAAAATTGTAAGCGGCGCCCATATCGATAGGGATTTGTAACAGTTTCCTTAGAACGCCACGCTTTCGATTCAAGTGACGTTTTGCGTTTCAAAAATCTGTAACTATTTTGTCTTGATTCCCTGGCATTTTACATAAATCCTCTTGAATTTACTGCCAATAAAAAATAGTGAAAGTTTCTAAAGGCTAAACTTGTATTTAAAAATGATTCAAAAAATGTGCATACACAAATTACGGAATAAACACATCATACCGTTATGTCATTTGAAATTTAAGTCTTTTCTCAAACAAAATTGTAATAAATACAAAATAAATTAGATAAAGAGTTTGGGAACAGGCCAAAATTCTGGTTTGAAAATTCTTTTAAAAATTCTGTTTTTCAAATTTCTGCCAATGTGTTTTAAGAAAAAGAAAATTCTACCAATTCTGTTTTTTTTAGCCATTTATTAACAAAACTAACACATTTGTTTTTAATTTAAATAAGCTTTTCTGATAACTGTTTTATGAAAGATAACGTTATTTTTAGAGCTAAAAAATAAATGTTCTTTCTAGCCAATCACCAAGTTTGAAGAGAATCTATTAAAATGCTTGCTACGAGGGCGGGTCAATAAGTCCGTGACTTTTGGAATAAAACACAGATTTTTGATAAAAAAATAATTTTATTTTTCAACGTAGTCTCCCTTGAGCTCTATACACTTTGTCCAACGCTTCTCCAATTTTTGTATCCCTTCCAAAAAAAATGATTTCCTCAAAATAGGCCTTTGTTTGCGAGATGACTTCACCATTGGATTCAAATCTTTTTCCACCAAGCCATTTCTTCAGGTTTGGGAACAAGAAGTAGTCGCTCGGAGCCAAATCTTGAAATCTTGAGAATAGGGTGGATGAGGGAGAAATTCATAGCCCAATTCATGGATTTTTGCCATGGCAACTTCACATGTGTGCACCCTTGCATTGTCTTGGTGGAAAAGAACTTTTTTCTTGGCCAAATGAGGTCGGTTTTTTTTCAAATCGTCATTGAATCGGTCCAATAAGTTGGCATAATATTCCCCATTGATTGTTCTTCCCTTTTGAAGGTAGTCAATGTGGATTATCCCGCGTGCATCCCAAAAAACAGTCGCCATAACTTTATTGGCTGACAAACCCACCTTGGCCTTCTTTGGACCCAATTCACCCTTAGAAACCCACTGTTTTGACTGTTGTTTGGTCTCTGGTGTGTTGTGATGGATCCATGTTTCGTCCACAGTTACAAAACGGCGCAAAAACTCCTCCATATTGCGACTAAGCAACGCCAAACCTTCCTGTGAAGTTGTTACACGATTGCGTTTGTGGTCGGTAATGGTTTTTTTTCGCAAGAAATAATGCTTAATAAGCACACGAAATTCACTTTTTTCTATTTTCTTCTCAAATTAGTGAGTAGCCTGATAAAAATAGCTGTCAAACACAAACTAACTGACGCAACAAGTTTAAATTTTGACAGGAGTCAACTGACAGATGCCTGTTGACAGGAGCAGTGGTGCTGTTTCAGTAAAGAGGCCAGAAATTCAAAAAGTCACGGACTTATTGACCCACCCTCGTAGATCGAGGTACATAAAAAAAACTAAGTCTTGAAAAACAAAGTCCTCAATTATCCAAAGCATTCACTATGCCTAAAGTACTCATACATAGATACCTTCGCAGCAAGAACAATTATAATGCATTCGTCGAAATTTATAGAAGCTCTGGGGCCTGTTTCACCAAAAACTTTTTGCTTTGCAACTTTACAAAACAAAAATAATTTCCTACAAAGTAAAAGTGCGAAGTGTTTCACAAAAATTTCAAAGTGGAAATACTTTTTACTTTTCAATTTCTCAGATTTTTTTGAAAAGTGAAAAGTTAATGTGTTTCACGAATTAAAAAAAAAACTGCAATTAAATTCATGTTTTGCAAAGTGAAACTTAGACTGTGTAAATTTAAATTAATAATTTATTAAAAAAAATAAAAATAAATGACGCTTTGACGGAAATTGAAGTTGCAAATAAAAAGATGTTTTAAAAAAATAATTCAAAATGAATTGATCAGTCAAAACCAATAAAAAGTTATCCGCAATTCCTCAGAATTCTTGCATCATGTACGCTATCTAGGCTCTGGACCTTTGGCACCTCTGGACCTTTGGTACCTCAAAAAAATATACTATGTGATAAGTTGCTCGGTCGTCATAAAAGGTCAGTTAGATTCAGTAATATTTTTTTAAATGAATTTTTGGAGTATTTGTATGTAGGTCACAGTATAGATATTTGGCACCTCATTCGGGTAGTTTTAAAAAAAAGTAAACCATTTGAAAGGTTACTTAACGTTAATAAAAGGTCAACTACTTCCAGTAATTGGTCAGCCATATATCGATTTTTATGAATGTTATATTTTTTTTATGTGGGTCACAGTATAGATTTTTGGCACCTCATTGTGGTGTATTTGCATAAAATTAATACAATCGAAAAGGCCAGTAGATCGCAATAAAAGGTCAACTAGTTTCAGTAATTGGTCAGCCATAGATATTTTTAAATTAATTTTTAAAGTTTTTTTCAAGGTCACAAAAAAATGTTTGGCACCTCATTTGGGTCGTTTCAAATGGCAAATGGCAATTTTCAACGGCAATGGAATACTTCTTTTTTGGAAATGACCCAAATGAGGTGCCAAAAGTTTTTTTGTGACCTTGAAACGAGTTTTGAAAATTCATATACAAAAAACTATAGCTGACCAATTACTGAAAATAGTTGACCTTATCACTATCTACAAATCTTTCAGATGGCATCTTTTTTTTGTAAATTTCCCATAAATGAGGTGCCAAAAATCACGCGTGACCTTGAGTGATCTTGAGAAACTTTATAACTAGTTATCAAGGGCTGACCAACTTCTAGGACTAGTTGACCTTTCCTGACCAATTAGATGATATTCTAAAATGATGATATTCTAAAATCAAATTTTCCATATATGAGGTGCCAAAGGTCCAGAGCCCGCTATCTGTCCAGTTAACGTAAACAGAGAAAGGCAGATTTGGGCGACAAAACATTATTGCATTTAAAACATAGTTAACTATTTTATAAGCAGCTTTTATGAATAGGGTAGCAAATGAAAGCTATGCAATGGTCGGAAAGAAATTTTTGATTGTTGCCACAAGTTTAACCACTTTTATAAATAAAATTAGGGAATTTGTTAATACTTTAATGGAAATAAAAAAAAAGGGGTAAATGCTACGTTTTTTGGTATGATTTTACTCAGTTTTACCTTGTATAAAACGGTTAGACTGGTTGCAAAAAAACAAGAAGAGTCTGACTGATCATTGGTGTAGTGCAGTCTTAGCTTTCATTTGATACCCTGTACATGGAAGCAGCTTAGAGATCTAGAAACATAAAAAGTGCAGCTTTTTCCATTGTCACCATATAAATAAAGCTAGTCCGACCAGTAATTTAGTAAATGTTTGGGCTAACGCTATGGGTTGGCATCCTCTCTTTGTGTGGACCTGATGAGATAGATAATCTAACGGCTGCCTCCCAGACTATAATCATTGTACCGTCAACACATCCAGCTACAAGGAAATACTTTTTGCGAAAAAAGTTTTGATCCTATTTCTAATTTTTCTAAGTTTGGTAGCCAGCATCCTCGAAATACTCTGCAGAGCTGGTTTGCTTATTCTGTGAATAGATGTAACACTGTGATATTATGCTTCATTCGATGGTTGTTTTTGATAATTAAAAACTCTCTTTTGTCCAAAAATTATTACTGATATTGAAATTAATCCTTAACTTTTCTACTTTTCTATTATTTGATTCTTCACATTCAAAAAATTCTTGATTCGGCAACTTTTACAACAAATGCTTATTTGTAAATGAAAATTTCTCATTGCATATTAATGCAAAGCTTTTCAGAATTTCAAATATAATTTGCAAAGTTTATTTGTTTGATGAAACAAAAAGAACAAGTACTTTTCAAATTAACTAAACTTTTCGCTTTGCAAAAAAGAACTTTTCACTTTCCAAAATTGCGTTTGGTGAAACGTATTTTGCAAAAAAGAAAACTTTTTAACTTTTCATTTCAATAATTTCGCCTTTGCAAATTTTCGTTTGGTGAAACAGAATTTGCAAAACAAAAGTGAAAAGTTGCAAAGTGAAAAGTGTTTGGTGAAACGGGCCCCTGGTTTTGAGTTACCAATACTTATACTTATCAATACTGTTCTATTTAGCGACCCTATAGAGTTGGTTCCTCATAGTTTTTGTGGGTTTTATGATTTATTAGGAAAAGATAATAATATTTTTGCTAAGGAAATATTGAAGCATGTGTAGTTTACATAAAACAAATTGTCGCCTTACAGTGAAAAAAAAGTAACCTAACCTTTTTTCTTCTTTACAAAACAATACACAAACACAACGACACTTTGGAATTATGTTATCTACTAAAGTCCCAAACAACTGTTAGATGTAAATGGGTTTTCAAGGGTTTCTCACAAAAATATAGCACTGATAACGATCGCGTATCTGGTCCCGGTTTTAAGCTAAAAACATTTGGAACCTATTGTCAATCTAATCAAAGGAAAGATTTTTATTTAGATGCTAAAATAATACTAATAATGACTTGATTTGCATGCAACAACCACCAAGTTTTGAAATTGAAGGGTAGGAACACCTTATTGTAGAAAAGTATTTATTGTTTGAAACAAGCAGCAAAGTCACGAAGAGAGACAGTACATTATATTTGCAACTACCACAATTCTTTCAAAGCCAAGTTCATCTTTGCCCTTATTCGGAAGAAGGAGAACAAAAACACTTATTACTAATATTCACTCTAAGTCATAAGGATAGAACCAGACGTTTTTGAAAAGTTAAATTGATTTTATTGCCGTTGCGTGGTTGATTCACCAAAATAAAACTTGTTGGAAGAAAGACTTATTTATTTACAACATGACCTGGAATGTTCAGCAGCTCAAAAGATTTAAAAGTAATTTTTTCTGACGAAAAGAAATTTAACTTGGATGGACCAGATGGTTACAATAACTATTTTCATGATCTGAGGAAAGAGGAGCGATTTCTGAACCGTCATCACAGCAGAGAAGGAGGGATTATGGTTTGAGGCGCAATATCCTATTATGGCACCATAGATTTGGTAGTTCAAAGTAAAAAAATGACTTGAAATACCTACAAATCCTTGCCAAATTGCTTGCTAATTTGGACCAACCTCATGGATTTTTCAGCAAGATAATGCGCCTATTTGCATAATAGAAAATGTGATGGATAACACGGAAAGTTTACGAAGGAGGGAAACAATATGAAGACAAGGAAGAGCTGATTAACGCCATTAAGTTGGCCTGGAGTGAGTTCTTGAAGTTATTTTGAAAGGTGGTGGCTGCACACATTATTTAAAAAAGTAAATGAAACCAATAAAATCTTAAAAACAAACAAAACCATCTTTTTTTTCATTTTTTGCTAGTGCTTCTAACCTTATGGCCCGATAAAATTCTCAAAAAAATAACTCAGTCAACATTTATTCTCGTAGAACAGGTAAACTTTTTTTCATGAAGGGTTACTTAAGGTTTTTCTATGGTACGTTAATCATTTTCTCTTATGGCTTACAAATTTTTGTTGTCTTTCCAACATAACCCAAGAAATTTTAGTTTAACTTCTGAAAAATGTGTGGTTCAAACTTATGACTTGGAGTGTATTTTTGTCGAAGCTGACTCAAAATAATTAAAAATTCCCATGAATCCATGCTATGGCAAGCAGATCAGAAGTTATGATAGACAAAGCTAAATATCTAAAACTAATTGGGTGTCTACTATTTGTTTCAGTAAGGCATACGCTTGTAGCGTTGCATTTTTTGTAGAACGATTTTAATGCGCTTAAACGGATAGTGAAACATCTAAAAGGAACATAAAAAACGATTTTAATAAGTTGGAAACGACGGTAAAGAGTTTGAATTTGTCTTCGGATTTCGGATGAAAATTGGACCGGAGACAGAAGAACCAGTCATAAATCAAACAGTGGGTGTGGGTCACAATGGTTTTGACAGCTGGTCATTACCTACACAAAATTATATGCCACTTTTATCTGCGGAAGAATTCATCGCATTATAAGAGGCATGCCGAGAAGCATAATGGATTCAACGTCTATTGGCAGATATGCAGCGGGTAGTCTCTGAACCTACGATAATATACGAAGATAACCCAGGGTCTTTGAAATAAATACAAGAGAAGCAACGTTCAAATAGAACCAAGCACAACGATTTACGTTACCACTTCGTAAAAGACGGTGATATATGCAAAAAATGCTCAACGGAAACTATGCTATCAGATTGACTTATGAAACCATTGGGAGCTGGAAGACATTAGATGCTTCGTAAAATATGTGGCCTCGTTTTATAAATGAGGAGGACTTTTGAAATCTTTTAAATTTTTCTGTAAAATTAACTAATTTTTCGTATAACGTTTAATCCAGGTGTTTCTGTTTATATATCTCCCTTATGCCCAAAACATGAATGTGCAAAAATGAAAATATTGCAATATCGTTTTTGAAAGTTTTACTAGATGAAAACAGAGTCTTAAATCAACTAATGGCTTAACTAATATTTTAGAATATTATATTTTTATTCGATATACCCACGTTAAGAGTACTGTAATCCCATGGAATAGCTATAAATTTCTAAAACTAACTAACCACCTCGAAACAATTTAATTTGCACATTTATGCTTCTGGTGCAAGGAGGACGATATAAAAAAAAACACTTTTATGTCTTTAATAAAAAAAATATATCCAACAGGTCAAATGGAGTTTTTTTTTTATTTATCTGTAGTTTGCTTACTTTAATAATTTCTAGCTAGTAAATTTAAAGTTAACTTACCACATAATCTTTCTTTTTTAAGCAATTATCACATGCCGTCTGGCGATTCTCTAAACATTGTTCGCTTGTAAAGTGTTCGCCAAAATAGTCCAATTGCTGGGCCCTGCGACAGTCACTAACATTTTCACAAAACCCAACAATCCGATTAAGATTCTCAATGTGAATTTTTTTGACATTATAATCGGATCCTCCTAAAATAAAAGAAAATACACACCTGAAATAAAATCAATAGTAATTAGTTAATTATTATTCATTAAGTTACCATCTGCATCAATCATCTTTTTATATCGCAGCATATCACTATAGTTATAATATAGAATACAGTTAGCAATTTCTCCGTCGCGTCCAGCACGACCAGCTTCTTGATAATAGCCTTCAATACTCTTTGGCATCGAATAATGAAGCACAAAACGCACATCTGGTTTGTCGATGCCCATGCCAAACGCAATGGTTGCACATATAACGCGAAATTTATTTGTAATCCAATCTTTTTGTCTGGTTTCCCGAAGATTATCATTGAGACCGGCATGATAACTGGCTGATTTTATACCAAACGAGTTCATTTTTTCCGAAACCGTGTCACATTCCTTTCGTGAAAGACAATAAATTATGCCACTCGCCGAACTAGGCTGAGATTTAATGAATTTGTGAATTTCATCAAAAGTTTTTACACCTTTCTTGGGTAAGACTGCATAACGCAAATTCGGTCGATTGAAGCTCGATAGGAACCATTTACACTGAGTAAGATTCAACTGTCGCAGGATATCGATGCGAACGCGGGGCGTTGCGGTTGCTGTAAGAGCCATTACTGGAACATTGGAGAAACGTTTCCGAAGTATGCCCAATTTTTTAAAATCTGGTCGAAAATCGTGACCCCATTGCGAAACGCAATGAGCCTCGTCAATGACAAATCGGCTGATGTAGTTGCGACTGTAGAGTAAATCCAAAATATCCTGAAATTAAAGTTGAATAAAATGTTTTGTTGTTTTTTTTAATTATTTGAACTGGATAGTAAGCCAAAGATGTGCAATGGACAACTACCACATCACCGATAGAATATGGATATAAAATTATTTTACTTATATAAGTTCTAATTTATTATCCGACACACAGATTCGAGATTGAAAGATTTCGAAAGGCAATAAATAATTCACACAGGCAAATCCTGGAAGGACAATGGAATTTTATTGACTTCAAAGCCGAATAATATGCTAGCATTGCTTCTTCTTCTAGAGATCCATATGGCGATGGGCGAACTGGAAACCACAGGAAATCAATCCAGTTAAATACGCGGTGAAATATTCAACTAGGGAAAAGCTCCTTCGAACTTTTCTAAACATTCATAGAGTTTCAGCAAGGAGATGAGCTAGCAGGTGATTTCTTCAATCTTCTTCTGGAGCAGATAGTGGGCTTATAACGCGTTAGCACAGAGGCTATTATTTTCGACAAATCTATACAACTATAGTTCAATATATGTAAAAAAAAGTTAAATCGTCACTATGAGAAAAACCGAAACTTGTTGGGCTTGAAGTAAAGTAGGCCAGGCCAAGTACTACCAACAAACAAGGAAACATCTGTGCGATGTCAGATGCTATATTGATAGTAACAGGTTCGGTTTCTTTCTGCAAAATCGTTATACCGACCTACAGGCGCTTAAGACAGTGAGCAAACGAAATACGAGTTTCTGAAGGGAGCTCATAGTGCAGTGACCGCAGGATTACTCAGTTAGATTTTTTGCGCTTCCACACATCCACGGGTCAAACGATTTATGGTATTAAAATGGAGCACTCCAGCGTCGATTGGGCACGCAGCAGGGCTGCTCATGGTCGTTATTTTTACTTTTCCAACTACCCAAGGGTTGCCGTAATATTTTTGACTTCAATTGTATCACTTTTTTTAATATGAAGTTAACTATTGTTGTAGTTAAAGAATTATAAAATATTGACTCACCTGGAACTTAACTGAGTTTGATATTTTTTCAGGTGTGACATAAAGGATTTTAATTTTTGGTGGCTGACATTCTAGGTCCACGAAAACACCACGCACCTCACTTAAGCTCTGTTCCCCTGATAAGTTCTTGGCATAAATCTATTATAATTTAAAGTAGATTTTTTAATAATATTTTGCCAGTTTAAAGGACTGAAATAAATGTAAACTTACATCCAAAGAATTCAATTTATTGACTTGATCCAGAATTAAAGACTTCAAGGGACTCACAACAATTGTCACACCTTCAGTTAAAATGCTAGGCAGTTGATAACATAGCGATTTACCTCCTCCCGTGGGCATGAGCACGAAGCAATCGTGGTTTGTGAGTGCCGCATTAATTACCTGCAATTGATTTGGACGGAAGGTCTTTAGACCAAAACTGAATTGTAACGCTTCCATCAGAGTGTCCGAATGGGGATAGTTATGACCATCAAACTCTCCTGTAATACCATCGTTATTTATGTTCGAGTGGAATTTACCATCAACTTTTTGAGCTGATTTATTTGGAAGATTAGAATTTCTTGGTGCAGTTACAACCTGTGATGAACTTGGACTGTTAAAACTTCGATTGTTACTTATGGATGCAGTGGGATTTTGAAGTTCAAGGAAACTTCGAACCTGAATTAAAGGAGGTCTTTTCGGCGGTGGTGGTACTGATGCTGCTGATGCTACTTGTGAAGCGCTTTCGAACTTTTCAAAATCATACAACTGCCATCCGTCGTCATCAACTTCAGGTGTTGGTTCTTTTTTTTTGTCTTCGAAATGTATTCTCTGACCAGAGCTTTTCGATTCTTTGCTTTTATCCACTTTTATATCTTCGAAATCTTTATAGATATACCCATCGTACTCGGATTTCTTTCCATGCAGCATATCTTCATGGTTTTTAATTTCGTGCAAGAAATTGTTTAATTCATCATTGTCGTCAATATCCTCTTTTGAATTATCAATACTATCGTCATCGTCGATGGAAATAATTTGAGGATCATTCATATAATCTGGTACGTCCTCACATAAATCATGAATAAGTTCTTCGCGTTTTCTCATATCATCATGCTGTTTTTGCAATAAAGGAGATTTCCTCTTTCCATATGCTTCTAGTTGGCGGATTTCTTCTTCTTCATCTTCTTCTGGGTAATTGGAGTTTATCGTGCGCGACTCCTTTTCCATCTGTCGTAATTCTTCTTCCTCATCATCATCTGGAAAGTTGTGGTTGGCAGGTTTGTTGACTAATGGATTTATTTTTACTTTTGTGAATTGATTACTAATGTGTTCTTCATCTTCATCGGGAAAATTTTGTTCCTGGAAATGCTTTTCTCGTTCCTCTTTACGTTTTGTGAGTGTATTATTGATAAGTTTTGTCTTGGCTTTGAACTTTTGCCGAAGAATTTTGAGCTTTAGAAAAGTGTTGGGTTGAAAACCATCGATAGTTGAAAAAAAATCTGTTGGTATTTGATCAATTATATTACAATACTTTTCAACGAGGTCCAGATAAGTTGATTTGAAGAATGAGAGTCTCGATGCGAGAGCCATTTCACTGTCCTATAATTAAATAAACAAAATAGATATTATAAGAGCACTTGCTGGCCTGCCCCAGCTTAGCTCGGGTAGGCAAGTTTCTTAAAAAAAATAACAAAACAAAATTATAAATGAAATGAATAGTCAGTGCAAAATTTGTGTAACCCACTTATTTTATCTTATTTTTCATCTTTAATCGATTTATTTTGTTTGCGATATTTAAGGAGGATAACTCACAATTTTGGAAAGATTGGGTATTTAAGAATTTATGATTTTGGCTTTGATGACTTTTGACGCATAAATGTAAACAAACGAGACAAAAATATCAAAGATGCTAAAAAATGGGTTATACCACTTTTGCACACACGGCCTAAAATAATCGCCTTATTTTGAGTTTCGTCGGAAAAATTTTTGTTAACCCGATATTTTAAGAGCAATTTTGACTCATTTGCGGATTATGACTTGCGATTGGCCGAGTCTATCGTTCGACTCAACTCAAACGTTCGAAAATTAAAACTGCGATTTTTATTAAATTCACCAAGAATTACAGTTCGACATCGACGATATCGTGTCGTTTTTGTGTTTATGTTCTCACATTCTACTTGCCCAATAAATATTTGCAAGTTTGCACAGTGACCAAAAGATACCAAATTAATGATGCAAAGTTTTTTTCTTTAAAAATGTTTACTTACAATCATAATATTACTTTTGAAATCATCAGTTTGTATAATACTGCATAAATACTCATCGAGTCCGCTTTCGAAAACTACAAATGGTTTTTTTTCCTCAGGCAAACTACTGACTACTTTATTGTCGTTCACATTATTAGTGGCAGTTTTTGTCGTGCTAGTTTCATTTGAAACTGGTGAGTATTTCTTTGGTGCCTCCACTTCAACATTTGGTCCATCTAGGTCCATTGAATCATTTTGTTTAATTGGTCCGCTGAAACGCTGTGGGAGTTCTTCAATAGTGTCCTTCTTATTGTTATTATGTTTGGGTAACAATTCATTTATCGAAGGTTTAACTGATTGAGTTACCTTCACTGGTGATGGAGTTGATTGTGGTGTTTTGATCTTTTCATTTCTATTAATTTTTTCAATATTCCTGTTGATGCTGGACAAGGCTTTGGTGTAAACTGAATCGTTGCGAATCAGCTCATCAATAGAATCAAGACTTAATTTATCAGGTGATACTATAGACGAATTGTTCTTCACATTATATTTAGTCTCCACAGGAGATAGTGACCTATTATTAAACGAGTAGTTAAGTTTGAATTTACTCTCCACAGGAGAGAAGTTTTCTACGGGTTTCTGCCTTGGAGTATCATGACTGATTGCAGTTTCTTGAACTGAATAATTTAAAGAAGTTTTTGGGGATGAGCAATTTTCAGGAAGGCGATTAAAAATTCTTGGTTTGCTAATGGGAGGCGAACTTGTGAATTCTTCAATAGTCATTTCTTCGTCTGAAGATTCCAAACACAATGCGTTAATTTTCTTTCGAACAAAATTATTGGACACAGAAGAAACATTTTTCACTTCGATGGAAGCTGCAAAAAGTTAAAATTATAGTTAATTAGACTTGAATCAAATTTGATATTTATACCAACTTTTCTGTTCGGTTTTGGCGGACTTTTTCTTTTTTAGTTCATTGTAGTTCAGGAAAGAACTTAAAGAAAGTTGCTTGCCGTTTTTAGAATCCTTTTTGTTCATAATTGCATTTGTTCGCGGTGGAATTATTTGTAATGTAGAATAAAAATAAAAAATATTTTGATTGAGTCAGAATAAAAACCAAAATATTTCGCAGATTATTTAATTATTTTGTAATAGGTACTTTATTTTAACAACTTTTCCTTTTAAGATTGTGGTTTGTTTTTGTTGTTGAAATGAAATTGCACTAACTGACATTTGTAAAAATAATGGGAAAAAATAGAGAACATCTTCTATAAAAGGGAAATTTTATGTTATAGCAAAATTGCCTGCAAGTTTTAAGCCTTGACTACATTGGCCACTTTTTGAAAAATTACAAAAGTTAGCAGCTGTATTTTTTTTTGAGGGCTGTCAAAGGTAGAAAGAGAACTAACTAAGTGCCCTATTATATACACCTATTAATAGGGCACTAAGATAGGTGCCCTATTACACGATGACTTTAGAGTCATGACTTTTTTCGAAATTAAATGAGTGTGAAGGTGAGATCAGATGTTTTTTCTCGTTCGCACTCATTGAATTTCGAAAAAAGTCATGACTCTTAAGTCGTCGTGTAATAGGGCACTAGCTTTTAGAAAAGCCCAATCAGTTAACTACATTCACCACTTTTTGCAAAATTACAAAAGTTTTTATTTCCCGCTAGAGCAGTTGTCTTGTAAAAAAGCACATACAAATTTTTTTCTAAACCAAAATTTAAGCTTTCTGCATCATTTTTATAAGTTTTCCAGTGAATTTAAAAATTTTCACTTTTGTACTTTTTCGCTTTTTTGGCTTATGTAGTTAGGGCTTTACTTAAATAGATCGGACCAGACCTGAGTAATTCCGCTGAAATCAGCCAGTAAAATTCTTTGAGCCACGGATCAAAATTTGAACCACAACTTGTACAACTGGTCCTTAATGTTTTGATAAATGTTTTTCAACACTTTTTTAAAAACTGTATTCATTTGTTTTTGTTTTTAAAAATAAAATAAAAACAAAAGAAACACTAAATGCATTTGTCAAAAGTTTCTCCATATCTGCCACCTATTCGATGGCAGCGCTAGTGGCGTATAGTAATAGACTGAAGAGAAGTGAAGTTGGCTCCTGGCAGTCCATATATAGTAGGTCAATGATTGGTCTATTTCTTCGGAAGTACGGTATTGTATAATGTAGACCTCAAATAGTGAAGCCAACTACCTAACTGTCATCTTCAAAAAGAAGCAAAAATTTGTTGTACATTATAAGGAATACACTATCCAGTATATATAGAGATTAGTGATTGCAACTTGCTTGCTAGTTCTTACCTATGTGGTGTTGGGGTAAAGTGGGTCAATAATGTAGTTTTCGATTGGATTTTCTGACTGTTCCACTCATTTTTGATTCAAATCGAATATGAAAACATTATCTTGTCAAATTTGCACACACACTACCGAATGACGGCATTTTAAAAAATGGCTTCTCCAAGCATTTACCACTTTTGACAAGTAGTCCAACGAAAAGTTGTAAATGTATGCGTGTATTCCAAACCTACCCCATCTTGAAATCGGGAACAGAAATAGACTCCAAAAAGAGTACTCCAAATAGCAAATCGAAGGCTTTTGGAGTAATAGTGCCCAATTACACGACGACTTTAGAGTCATGACTTTTTTCGAAATTCAATGAGTGCGAACGAGAAAAAACATCTGATCTCACCTTCACACTCATTGAATTTCGAAAAAAGTCATGACTCTAAAGTCGTCGTGTAATTGGGCACATAGGAGCGGAAATGGAGTAGAAAATGAGTACTCTGAACATTGACTTATTATATATGGACTGCCAGTCGTTTGTTTTTTTCATACAAAAGCTCAATTGAAAGGGTTCAGCTTCTCCTTAGCAAAATAAGAGCTCCCGTCGAACATGCGGCGAACAAAACAACTATCCTAACGTCTCTGTATGTCGATCACTCTATTATACTTGTCAATCAAAGTCAAAATTTATTACTATTTTTATTGAAAAGTCGTTGTTATTTCATTTAATTTAAAAAAAAAATAACTTAAAAACAATCATGGAGCAGTTCAAACATCCAGGATAGGTATTTAACCTTCCTACTAATATTAATCACTAATTATCAACAGGATACAAGGAATTGCCAAATGGTAAGTCAAAAACGAACTCAAAAATCAAGTGATACGAGTAGATAAATAAAAAGCTCTTGAAACAATCTTATTCTTCTTCAGAATGCAGAGGGGTGGTGACTGATTGGCAAATCCAATTAAAAAGAAACAAATTACAGTAGATAAAGGAGGCTCTTCTTAAGTTTTTTTTTTTCGCCAAAGAAAAGGCGAATTTAAAAAAATAACTATGCAAGTGTCAAGCTGCAATAAATGATTATTCAGAGAAGAAAAAAGAGACCTCAAATATGTGCTTAAATAAGTCGATTAATCTTTTAATAAATGGTTTCAACACTTTTAAAAACTCAATTCATTTGTTTGTTGTAATTGTTTTTTAAAATGAAATAAAAAACATAAGAAACTCTCAATTCATTTGTCAAAAGTTACACCATGTCTGCCGCCTATTCGACGGCAGCGCTAGTGGCGTATAGTAATAGACTGAACAGAAGTGAAGTTGGCTCCTGGCAGTCCAATTATAATAGGTCAATGACTCTGAACCACCATTCAAAAACGACATAAATTAGCTTGAAGCTACTATGTCCGCGTTCATTGTGTTCAAGTATTAAATTAATTCTAGTGTAGGCACAGCCTTAAATCATTAATTTGGCGGTGAAAACTTCGAATTCGATTTCGAATCTGCTTGATGTGTTTTGACGCTGGTCGATGTCATAAAATAAATTTTTTTTCAATAAAATTCCAAAATATACTGAAAATTAAATTAGAATTTAAAAAACAGTTCTTAACATAATAAAACATATTTGGGCGATGATTTCATACGGTTTGTAAAATAGCTCAGAGCAAAGTTAAAAAGTACAAAAGAAAAAAAATCATTTGTGTGGTATTTGGGCATCTTGTCAACTATTCCCTACGACTTTACTGTTCACAGAAATTTTTCCTTTCACAAATAATTTTAATGAATTATCGTGTTAAAATTAAATGTTGATTTTGCTACGTTTTTAGTTTTCTTCGAATTGTAAATACATATATCTTGTTTAACACAGGATAGTTTAAATAAATAATACATTAACTACTTTATATATATTTAATAAATTATAAAAAAAAAAGAAAAGTTCCCCGAGGTGTTACAAATTTGTTTTATTTAAAACTTTTGATTTTATGTTTGTTTAATTATAACCTTGCTTGGTTTTAAATTATTGAAAACAAAAGACATACATTCTTAATAAAAAATCTTCAGTTGCATCAGGGTTTTCCATTCATTATGGCAAAAATGTATGGAAAAGGTAAGAGTAAGTAAAATGAAATTAATTACTAAAATATAAAATATGTATGTATGTATATAAAGTGTGTATATTCAAAATCCAGGTTTTGGCAATAATAGTTTACTAACCAAATTTCCTACTGGCATAATCCTCGCATATTGCATAAATCTCTACTTACTTTTGTTGGATACTTCTTTCTTAACAATGCATTTCGTTGAGTTAGGTTGGCCTTTTGCTAAATGCTTTGATGAATTTTTGTAATATCTTGTATTTGGATATCTGTGCTATAATTACACGTGTCTGAATTCGTTTTGTATACCATATAGATTTGGTTTTGTGGATAATTATATTACCCAAAGAATTAATAGTCGCTGTTGAATGCAAACTATCTAAGTCTACTTGAAAAGTCCCATTAATGGAAATATATTTTACTTCAGTTTTTTCATAGTAAAGTTTATTAGACCGAGAACTCACAGCATACAAATTTAAAAGCTTGGGTAAAAGTTATTCAAACAATCAAGATCTTGCAAGGCGATCCTTACACTCAGAAAGTTCTCGAATACCATGATCTTTAAAGAGCGTTACCCAGGGAGAGGTGAAAATCAATATTGGTTAACGCAATTAAAGACTGAATAGCCTTTACTCAAGTTCTCGACATCTTCTTCTTTCCTTCACACCCAAAACATTCTGCGGGCTAGTTTATATCGTCGTCGTTCAATTAAAACTCTCTTAACCCATTTTTTTTATAAACTGAGAAACCTATCGTAAAAACGTTCTATTTCATAAAATACATATAAATATTTTAGTTCTGTAAAAGGTCTCTAAATCTAATGTTGGTTTATTTATAAGGAAGAAATTCAGTTAGATCAACATTTTCAAATATAACGATATCATGGGAAACATAATGGTTCTACTTGCTCCGAAGGATCTTCTTTTAAATGAATATTTCAGCAAGATAAAGATTCGAATCATACTGCAAAACTAGTCAAAGAATATGTGCCCAAAATTGATACTATAAAATGGCTACATGTCTCCTGACCACAACCCCATAGAAATTCTAGATCGAAGAATAGTTTGAAGAATACGCAGTTCAAGGACAATAGACTTGTCAAAGTAGGTAATCCAAGTTTTATTGATCCCAATCTTCTGAAAAGTATGCCTTAGGGCCACATGCACTTCAATTCGTTATTTAAAATGTGAAATAGTGCTCTGACATTTTCTTAAAGTCCACAGAGTTTAATTTTTACTATCTGATTAATAGAACTCAAAATATAAACTTTTTAGGTGCCATACCGAGAGATATTTGGAGAATGAAAAATCACAAAAAATAGTCTCCAAAATAAACCGCTGAAGACTTCTTTTTCAACCCCTTGTCCTTACCACGAGCGCCAAAAAAAAACCTGCTATACTTTTGAATTTGAGGCATTCTGGTTTTGTGTTCAACCCAAAAATATGCTGCCAGCTCTTAGTCTATAAGGCATTTGAGAAAAAAAATTGAAACATGAACATGACTTGAATCGGTGAGTGGAAGACCAGTACAAGCATCAAATTATAATTTAAAGACACATTTTTACTGCGCAGGTAAATATATTTTTCTGTAAGACAATCAAAAGAGGATTGCTCATGGTTTCATAATATTCTTTATATAAAATAATATTTCAACAAGAAAAAATTAAAAAAAATTTTCTGAAAAGACGCTTGTACTGTTCTTCTACTCGTCGATTCAATTCCAGTGCCTAAACGACCAATTAGAAGAAGTTACGATAGAATTCATGATAGACCTGATTATGTATAATAATTTCAAATAATAATATTATGTGCTCTGTAAATATTATTTTACATTTAAAAATTGCTGTGATTGAGGTATTAACAACTCCAGACTATTGATTTTTAGGAACTAGCTAATATCCAGTCATAAATAGTATTTGGTACCAATTTGACAGCGTTAAAGCTTAGAGCTTCTGTGAAGAAATCTTTTCATACCGATTTAAGTACTAACAATTAGTATAATAACCAGGTTCTAGCTGATTTTGAGGAGCTAGCTAGATCCGAGTCCTTACTAATAGGGTTTTCGAATAGTTATACGGAAGAAACCTCCGGAGATCTCCGATCCAGAATGCCATAGGAACAAGTTACATTCCTTTTCTTGAATCTGAAGTTTGTTGCATTTGGGTGATGACACATTCACAGCTATTTCTCTGAATATTGATAGTCCTCACATCCTTGATTTTAAAGTCCTTACGAAGCAAAAATTCCACAGCATAGACAATTATAACGAAGAGGATCAAATGTTCGGCCTATCCATTTTTTTAAAAATTTATTTCGTTTCAACTCCAAATTTTAGTATAATGCATAGTCGCAATTACAAAGTTAGATAACCAAAAATTTTTACATTTCAATTGTGTGCATGTATGCGTGCTTCTGGTTTTGATTCTTTCTTCAAATCCAGAATGGTTTTTCTCTTCTTTTCAGAAGAAGAACTGTCATCTTGTGCCAAACGAACGTTTTCAGAAGCATTCGGAATGCTTCCGGACGACCAAACGAAAACGCTATAATACAATCAATTTTTTTTGTTTTTTTGTCAAGGAACTGGCTATTTGGAATTGAGAATTATTTTTCCTTACATCCCCATTTATCAAACTTGAAAGTTTCAAACTAGCCATTCGATCCATTTGGCTTGGTTGGATTTAAGATTGGCTGCGAAATCCAAATGAATCCATCCCATAAATCCACCCCATAAATAGATCCCGATTTTGGATCGGTGCAGGGTCATTTGCTCTGCTCTTTGGACAACTCAAAATTCCTGAATTCTGCAGCATCGTAAACAAGTGACTGACCCGCAAACCTTCACATGAATTTTGTTTGGATTCGTTCTAAAACTATCACACATCTCATTTGAGTCTGGGTTCTTGTTAAAATTTATTTGTTTCGACGCAAATGTAAAATAAAGTATGAAAATAATTTTCAACACACAATATCGACAGTCGCATGAATTTCTCATCTTTATTTTAAATGTGTAAATACTTCGTTATCTAATATTAACTAACTTCAAAGTTATCTTTCTAATGGTTGTTTTGATTACATTTTTTGGAATTCTGATGTTAGAAGATACTATGTTAGTTAAAAATTGAAATTATTTAAATTCTATAAATTCAATATAACAGTTAATTAAATCAGAGAAAAAAATAATACAAAACACTATAATTAACAACTAACCTAAATTCTTCTTAGTAAATAATGTAAACGAGAATGTATTTATTTCAAGTAAATGTGTTCACAATTTTTTGGTTGTGTTTTATTTGTTTTTTATGACAATTAGTTAACCTTTCCTTCTTTTTTGATAAAATAAAATATGAGAAATGATAAAGCACCATTGACATAATTTTATAAAAATTATATAACCGATGGTTTTTGATTTTCTTTTTTTTTTTCCAAACAGCTTCAATTGAGTCAGATGAGCAACAAAGATTAAGATGGCAAGTAGAACTCGAATTTGTACAGTGCCTAGCTAATCCAAATTACCTCAACTGTAAGTATTTAATGTGTTTTAGTGTTTTTTTTTTAGTTTGACCAAACAAATTTTTAAGGTTCCCCTTGCTGTTCCATATGTATATAAATACATATGTACATATGTCGTTTTTTCGTTAAAATTTGAAAGATTTGATATCAAATTTAAAAATTGCTCTTTTGAATAGAACATCTACATTTCACATAAACTAAAGGCACAAATAATACAGAACAAACAAATTATCCAATTTGGATTTGATGTTTCTCAGGTGATTGTATACATGTTTGGATGAAATCACATAAAATCGCATGACGACGTGACAAGAGACTCCGACACAATTATGTATACTGATAACTCAAAGATGATGGGTGGTGTTGGTTCAAAAATCTTTTCTGACTCTCTTAACATCTCTAAATCCTTTCGGTTATTCAATTTTTCTAGTGCATTTTAAGCTGAATTTATGGCAAAATCGTAATACAGCTATCCTAACAGACAGTCAAACAGCTTTTCAAGCCATTGATTCAGCTATGTACATCATCCTGTAAATTGTTTGAGCAATGCCGGGATCGCAAGCCTAGATATCAACCTCAAGGTCACCCTTACCTGGGTTCCGTGGAAATAAACGAACAGATGAACCGGCCAGGCAAATATCAGCTCTTCATGGCTCTCATGCGGATAGAGTCAACATTACCCTTCCTTAGTGAATACAAAATGCAAAAAATCCAAACAAATCTGTCCCGCCTGTAATTAATCCGAACAACTGATCTGATCTGATTTATGTAGACAAGGCCAGGGTCGTTACAACTTGTACTGGACACTTGCTAGTAGGAGAACATGGCACTGTCGTACCTATCTGTGAGTACCAGCAAGAAAAAGAAACAGTCAATCAATTCCCTTGTAAATTTCCTGCCCTAGCCAAAATGAAAGCACAATCGCTTGGAGTGTTTTTTTTGATGACCTCACTTAATTTTTCGAAATAAAGATTTGATCTTTTTCTCAACGCGACAAATTATATCGAGACGAAGACACAAATGGGTTACTTCTGTATTATGTTCTCCTTCAAACTCCCAAAACCGTGAGCAATATGAATTCTGGTTTCTGCGGAATTTCATGATGCTCAATGACAATGATGATCATAAGTTTCGATCGATTGTGCTTCGGTGCCATTTTGCTCCCTGCCGATCTTCAAACGGGATGCGATGCGAAGCGTCTATGACCATTCTGGTGTCTTTTTTTCTAGCTCACAACATACTACAATCATATCCCACATCAATTTTAATTCAAACCAAGGAAAAAATCTGGTTTCATGGGCGGATGTTGAATTGTTGACCTTCGTGTTATTCGGAGGGAGCAGGCAGAGATCCACAAAATTCTCACATCCAATCATTTCTCTTGATAAATCCCTGAGGGATCGTATTCGTGCTTTGAACAAACCGCCTAGACTGGCAACTGGCTATAAAAAGCAAGGAGTGGAAGATGATCTTCAGAGGATATGTCCACAAACCCATAATTTAATTGACAGGTCAAAAGAGTTATGGTATAAAAACGGCAGGCTCCAGCACTAATTGGTTCACCAAGCGAGTGTAATTCTCGTAGTCACCTTTTCTACCTTGCTACCTTAGAAAGATTGCATCTTTCGACTTGTGTCTCATCTGTTTTTGAATTATACATGAAAAATGGAAAAAGTTCAAATCTTTTCGCAAAAAGATCAAATCTATCTAGTTTTCAACAATGAAAAACGACATGAGTAAGACATTTATTTTTGCTAGAAGAATCAGATTTAGTTAGTAATATAGCTATCTAAATATTTATCGCGACTTAACTTACAAAACTTTGTGAATATGAAGTCAAACTATCGGAATACAAAATTTCAGTCTTTTTTTTAGTAACTCCTTAAATGGGAGACTTTGAATTTTTGAAGAAATTTGATCCAAATTTACCGTAGGACTTTCCTGAAAGAGGAATCGATCCACTTTCACACTAACGGCGCACAGTCGAATCAAAACCTGCTGACGGGGCTGGTGAAGGTGTGTTTCAAGTTTCCCTTTGTTTTCCCAGTCACTGAAGATTTTTCTAGGTAAAATATTTAGCACTAAAAGAAATCCAAACCGCTATTTAATCTCTGAACAATGCGTCTACTAATCATATAACAGAATGTAAAGTCGAGACACAGGTCCATTCCAGGTAATTGTTAAAGCTGACGACATTGCCAAAAATAAATTTATAATATATTACAACCTCTACATGCAAACTTATGTAGAAGCATGATGCTATACAAAAACAAAACTTGTGAAACCAGATCACCACTTGTTTGGTGACAAAATAGATTAAGCGAACGCTGGATTTGAAGCGATCCCAGGCCCTGTAATTGATTTTTTTTTAAGCAGATTATCCATAGGCTGCATAATAGGTGTCATAAGCGGACAATCACCCATATTCTGATAGTCAGCAGCCTTATAAACTAAGAAGAATCGATTTCTGACTTTCTCTGTAAATATCTAAATCTATACAAACGATGTAGGATCCATCTGAGAGATTTCTACTAGAACAATTCTAGCAATCTGGTAAAATAGATGTTAGAAGATTTGTTCGCACTCACAATGAGCTGCAAGTGGATGATGTAATTTTCACAAACCCATTTCCTTTGTATTGTAAATGCATTCCAATTTCGATCTTAAAGATTGTGGCTGTTTAATAAAAAGCATTTGCCTCTTCAAGAATTTAAGACTTTACCTTTTATATAAAAGAGAGATTTTGCTAGGCGATTCCTTGTACAAAAATAAGATTCCTAAATAGCAATGGGAACCTTAACCAATATATAGACGATGTCTTTTAGTTTTATTACACAAAGTTATAAATCTCAATTGAATAATTTTTTTCTTAGTTTTAGCTCAACGTGGATACTTCAAAGACCAAGCTTTCATAAATTATCTGAAATATCTACAATATTGGAAAGAACCCGAATATGCCAAATATCTAATGTATCCTATGTGCTTGTATTTCCTCGATCTATTACAATACGAACATTTTCGTCGTGAAATAGTCAATTCACAATGTTCAAAGTTTATTGACGATCAAGCAATTTTACTTTGGCAACATTACACAAGGAAACGTACCAAACTCTTTGATGCTGTCAATGGCACACCACCTGACACAGGAATGAATGATAATAATTCTATGCCAGGAAATAATGGTGGAAATGCACATTTTATGCAAAATGGTGTTGCAAATCAACAAAATGGAATTGGTCCTGGTGGACAAAAAATATAGCACTGAAAAAAATATCTCATATAATAAATGTATATATTTTTTGTATATAATAATAATTAAATAATGATTTATATATATTATATTTTAAGTAGAATAAACAATAAAAAAAAAATCAATTAATTTGTTTTATAATTTGTGTGCTCGCGGGAACTGTCTGATAGGTCGCACCGCAAACCACCCTTCATATAATTGGAAAAGATCAGACACTTAACTTACAATGAATAAGCAATCGATCAACATTTTTATTGTGAATATGCGACCAATTGCAATGATTAAGCAAGTTTATATATCAGAGATCTCAGTGGGCTCTGTAATTCTGTATTCTCAAAAATATAAACATAATTTCTCACAAAAATTCCTATCTTTTACTGTTCCAAACTGAGACTTAAATTTGTTTGATTCATTACTTTTTATCTCAGTAAATAATATAAGAAGTAAAGAAAAAAAAAAGAATAGTTTTGAGTTCTATGTGAGAGATCATGCCTATATTCTATTCTCCTGCTCTATAAAAGGACGGATGAAAATAACTGAGCGCTCTAGAAATATAAACTGGCTAATAATAATTCACATTTCAATCCTAAGTGTTAAGTCTAGTACCACGCTGATGATGTGAAATGAAAAATCCCATACAAAAATTATACAGCGAAATCATAAACGAAGAATTTAGTTCTATGTACTTTTTGCTTTGCCTTACGCAAAGCGTTCCCACACAATTAATAGCTGTTTTCTTTGGAGATGTACTCATAAGTAGATGAAAACCCTTTTCTAGTAGTCCCAACAACACCTGCTCTCACGTGGGAGTAGATTCATTTTACAGGGGAAAGCAGTTTAATGTGTTCCATTCAAAAAAGCTAGCAAAGTACTCATGAGTACTTTACCACCTCCAAAGGATAACGGCTAATTACTTAAACCATTTATTGTGTGCGGAAAAGTGATATTGAGTTTTTTCGTGCTTATTTTTGTTGTTTCTGCCATCACAGACCGGCTGTCTGTGATTTGTTTACATTTGCATCTATTTTAATTTTTTGAATTTGTGCAACTGTTGAAAATTTTCCGCCGGTTTTCGTAAGCAATTCGTTGTCTCGTTGGGGACCAACTACTCGTAAAATATTCGTTTCCCTTCATCAATTTTGACAAAAATACAAAGAAATCAAAGACAGTCGTGCTAGTTAATTGATGATGAAAAGAGGGTGTAGACTTCTCCAAACAATCTGCTACTATTATCCGTTTCGTTTGTCGAACAGCATATAGAACAACAAAAAGTAGAACTCAGTTTTTCGTTCATGATTTTGTTGTCATTTTTGTATGGGATTTTTCGTCAACAGCGAACTATGTAGGTTTAAGATTAATTAATTGTGTACGGTCATTATGGGCTTTTACATTTTCCCTGCATTAGATACAGACTTCTGCTCATAGAACAAAAATTGTCCAATGATACGAGTATATACGAGGGCGGGTCATAAGTCTTACAACGGCCATAGTCTTACAACGATGGGACGCAACTCGTTAAGTTATGACCATTCTCTTTTCACCAATTGTAAAAATTTAAACAAAAACAAACGCAAACAAAACATAAAAAGCCCTATTGTAATAAAAGACCACAAAAACTTTTAACTATACCATCAAAACTCCTCAAATTATTATTAATTTTTCAAGTTTTTGTTTTTATTTAACTTCAAAAAGTTTTTAAACATTTTTTAGTACTATAAACCGCCATGGAAAAAACTGAAGTTATCAAATCTGATTTCTACGGAGTTTATTTATTATGCAGCGATAGTGAAGAAAAGAAATATAATGGCAAGTGTTACATTGGCTATACCGTTAATCCCAACCGACGAATAAACCAACATAATCGTGGTCGAGATTTTGGTGGAGCAAAAAAGACTTCTAATAAAGGTCCATGGAGAATGATAATGATAATCTATGGTTTTCCAAATAATATATCTGCTTTGCAAGTAAGTTTTGGTACTTATTTCCGTAAATATTTTTATAAATCAATTTTTGTTTTAATTAAAGTTTGAATGGGCGTGGCAGCAGCCAACACAATCATCTCGCCTTAAGCACCATTTAGAATTGAAAAGAAGAAATAACAAAGAAACCTTTCTTGAATATAATTTCCGTATTTTATCTGTAATGCTTGGAATCGGTCCTTGGAATCGTCTACCTTTGACTATACGATGGCTGGAGACTGACAAAGAGATGCCGTTTAAAGTGAGTTAATTTGAAAAGTATTTTTTTTATTTAAACAAAAACAAAAAACATTTTCACACAGTCCCTACCCCCGAAACACATGAAAATTATTAAAGGCAAAATACAAATCGGCAAACAAAAGAAAAATAATTTGGAAGGGCTTCGTACACATTTTTGGGCTTTGGAGTGTCATCTTTGTATGAAACCAATTGATCATCCAGAAAGGTCACGAATTGGTTGTTTGAATGCAAAATGTAAATTAACTTGTCACATAGTTTGTATGGCAGAGCATATGTTAACTTCAAATGAAGATCATAAAGGACATTACATCCCAATTGACGGAGAGTGTCCGATATGCGGAGAAACATTGACTTGGGTGGAATTGCTTAAGAATCGAAATAATATTGTTCCAGAAGAAATTGAGCTTGATTTTGAAGGTCTCGTTGAACTTGACGATGATGATGTAAACTTTTAAAAATGATATATAACTTTTGTAACAAAATTAAATACTTTAAATATAAAACATTGTAAAAAAACTGTATAACGGCGGCCTAGAGTGAAAAGCAGCTAACTCCTATTTTGCATTTTTTACAAAAAAAATATTCAAACAAAAACATTAAACCAAAATAACATTTAATATTTTTTTACACTCGTTTCGACTGTGTGAAAATGTTTTTTGTTTTGATAAATTCAGTAAAATTGAAAAGAGTTTTTAGACTTTTGTATTTTTTAACAATTTTTGAATGGTCAAAAAAAGGTGGAGTTAGCCGCTTTTCAATCTAAGCCAACGATAATTGTTTTTCATTTTGGAAAAGTGATTCATTCATATGTTAATGTTTGGATTCAATTTGATCAACTCTATAGATAAGGGTAGTGACGTTGGGTATATTGACATTATTGCTCCATGAAAAATGTTTTTAAAAAATTTAATACAAGGCTGTGGAAGGGCGGGAGCGGGGTTTTAATATTAAAAGTAAGATTTAAATTGCAATAATTTGAATAAGACAATCAGAAGCAGAACCCGACCAACATTTCAAACTAAGTTACATAGTTATGCAGGACAATCAAAAATATTGTGGAGAATATTTTATTTAAGAACACTATCAAAGATACCATACCCTTAATTTAAAAAAGTGCCTTATAGTACAGTTTATCACCCCATAAATCTGTTAAACAAGGATAAAAAAGGCATTTGTTTGTAATAGTAATTGATATTTTAAAAATAGTTCAAAGCTCCCTATTTGAACATCCGAAACGAAGTGCATCCACAGGTAAAATTAATGTGTCTATACACTCTCACCAAAACACGACTAGTGCATTAATTCTGGTCGGAGGTAAAAAGCAAGTCTATAGTGTTGGTGGATTGTGTATACCACTTTAATGCCAAAACATTTGGTATGGTTTATAATAGCAGCACAAAAGTTCCTCCTTAGCCTTCGATTATTAGTCATCCACCCTTTATTAACCTACCATTGCTAAAATGGTTGATTTTTGTATCTCATTATTTTCTTACAATTAGATAACTAAGACAGACTTCTACTTTCATCATAAACTTTATTTTAGGTGTTTGAAATGTTGTTTATTTTAATTTCGTTGAAATTCTCAACAACAACAAATTTTGTCAATTCTTCATCAGTAAGTGGTGCATTTCCTGGCCTTTTAAGAATTATAACTTGCATTCCAGCTTCATTGGCAGCTTTTCCTTCTGCAAACAAAAAAAAGAACGCTTTAAGAATTGAAGTTCTTTAATAAACATAAATTAACCTGCAGTGATATCGGTTAAAAACAATACGTCTTTACTTTGCACTCCCAACTGTTGCGCAATATTTGTATAAGATTTAGATTCCCTCTTATTGCCAATTGCAGTGTCAAAATAATCTGTTAAAAATTGCATCAAATTACCAAAATCTGAATTGCCAAAAAGCATTTTTTGTGCCATAACACTGCCACTTGAATAAATGCAAATTTTAATTCCATCTTTGGTCCATTTTTCAAAAGCTTGAGGGACATCTTCGTAAACGCTGAATGAGGTATGGCATGAAAAGTAAAAATATAATAAGTCTTATCGGATACCTACATTATTTTTTTTTTAAAAACGGAGATTTAACTTACTGTCCTTTGATTGTTTTATCAATGTATGCACGATTCCAGATGAGACCTTGAAGAGTTTTTAAAGGACCTAACTTCAAGTCTTTTTCCATAAGGTAAGTGGCAAATTCTGCAATTGTTTCAGCCGTACAATCATCTTTATTAGTTAATTTTTGTTGGTAATCTTTGTATTCTGGTAAGTTTATTAAGTCAGCAACTATCTTCTTTGTAACGTTTTCATCCCAATGTGTTTCTAGATATTCTTTTGAGTGAAGTTTTGCATAAGGAAAGAGAACATCCTGTAGAAGTAGAAAATTACTTAAAAGTTATATAGGTAGTTGCTTCTTTTTGCAACTTCTTCATCTGCATGAAAGTGGAGCTCATAACCTACTTTCACATTAATTGTATTGATATGATAACTAGTAGTGGACCAAGGTGCCCGAGGAGCACATAATGTACATTTAATTAGTTTTGATATACATAAATACCTACATTGTATGTATGTAATAATTTTAATTGTCATTTTGTACCCTTAAAGTAGGCTTGAATAGATGCCAAATACTTAGTTTGCTAAACAGCTAGATATTGCGTATTGAATCGACAGCCTTGCAAAAATCTGCATTAATAGAATCTATACTTGACTTTGTTTTTTTTATAATTAAATATTAACCTTTAGCTTAAAAGGAATTGCATAGCGAAAGACTCGGGCTGACGTTCTGATTTTCTGGTACAAACTCAATATCACGAATATCAGTTTTCGGTAGGCCTCCTGAAGCACATTTTGGAGATTGTCGATCGAAAACAAATCGGGAAACTATACAATAATGTAAGATTTTTGTATTATCTCGTACCCACTTATTCTGATTTTTTTTCAAGCTATGTAGGTACATTGTACCTATCATAGGTTTATTTAATTTTAGAGAAGGTAGAGGTTAGTACAATATTTACGATTTTAGTTTTATTCAAAGATTGTTTGTTTATTTAATTAATCAAATTTTAACATTTCTTACTTTAACAAAACTAATTGAAGTTGTCGTTCCTTCAATATCACAAATAACTATTTTTGCATTGATCATAGACATTAAAGTTTACTGTTATTAGATTTTGGGTAATTTTTAAAACCACTACGAACGAAGTTCAAAACTTCTAAATTTTAACAAACAAAACAACAAGTGAATGAGTTGAAACGCAGAGTGCACAAATTACCGGTATAGTTGAAACAAGATTGAACTACGCTTCGAAACTTGAATACAGAGAAACAACATAACACATTTCACAGGTTTTACAGCTGGGGCCTGTTTCACAGCACATGCATCAGACATCACATAAAATATATGACACATTGTGCCTAAAATTGACTCAGGGTGACGCAGTGTAAATTTTGAATTCTACCATTTTGCGTACAGGCTATTAAATAGATCTTTTCAGAAGAAACAATTACGTGCAAGGGTTTTTATTTTTGAAATATCGTCGGCTTAGAGTGTAAAGCGGCTAACTCCACATTTTGTTTGCCATTAAAGACCACTTCAAAAATTGCTAAAAAAATACAAAAATCTATCAATTCTTTTCAATTTCACTGAATTTAGCAATAACGAGTGCTGAAAAATATTTAATGTATGTACACTAGTCACAGAAAATAAAGGAATCAAACTTGTTTCAATTTTTACTAGTGTTTTTTTGAAAAGCTGTATCTTTGTCATGAGTGGTCGTATTTTGTTGAAACAAAAAGTATTATGCAACTTTATGTTTTTTGTCTTGATATTTGATTGCAAATAATTTTGTTACAGTACCGTTATTGCTTTATTGTAAGAGCTGACAGCAAACAATTTTTTTTGTCGCATTTTCAAAGATAATTTTTCTTTAGTTAATCAAATGCAATGGTCAGATAATCTGTTTATTGAGCTTCAATTTAATTTTTTTTTTGTAGTCGTACAATTTTTTTTGCATGGTTCATCTGACTTATAATGGAAAAATATACGTTTGGCTTTGATTACCAACATCTTAGCAAACAATGACGTCATCAAAAATTCAAGGATAGTTTTGAAAATTGAATAGGTTTTTTAAATGATCTTTATAAGATTGTTTAAAAATATTTTTTTTTTGACTATTCACCGTTAGTTTAAAAAAAGTACTAAGAAACGACTTTTTATGGTCTTTCGGTAAATCTTTCGTTACTTTTCAAATTTTCATTTGAGAGTATGCAGATTTATAGATTTATATAAAAATTTTTTTTAAAAAAATTTGAAAATTTTTTATATAAAAAAACTTAAAATTTTGTTTTGAATTTTTTTGAAAAAATGTACTTTTTATTTCATTTTAAATCAAAAAAAAAATATCTAAATAATGCGAAACTGTGAAAACAGTCTACGACAATTGTTGTTTTTAATTCATTTTGATGACGACTACGCGATGTAAGGCAACAACACAATATGTCCCAATAATTGGTTTGTAAGACTTTGAAAATTTGGCGAAGAAAAACGGTTCGGTGAATCAATTTGAAAATTTACAGAAATATTGATGCTGTAAAAGTCTATAAATCTACATACTAGTGGATGCTCTTAAATAAAAAATCTAAAAAGTAACAAAAGATTTACCGAAAGACCACAAAAAGTCGTTTTTAGTACTTTTTTTAAATTAACGGTGAAGAGTAAAAAAAATATTAAGGATATTCATGCAACGTTGGAAAACTATTGTTACATCGTAAACGAACTGTCAACTTTTATATGAGAAATCTTTTCCAACAAATCGTAAACTTTCCTATATGAATTTGTATCGTTAATAAAAATGGTAAACTTTTAAACTAATTCTGAACAAGAAAGAATCAAACATTATTATAAAGATCATGTAAAAAACTTACTCAAATTTTCAAAACTTTCCTTGAACTTTCCTTGAACATGACAACTAAAAATTGTACGACCACAAAAAAATGCGGACTTTCAAACAAAAAAACACAAAAAGCAAAAAAAATGGTTCGACTTTAGTTCTTACAATAACGCAATAACGGTACAAAATTATTTGCAATCAAATATCAAGACAAAAAACATTAAGCTGCATAATAATTTTTGTTTCAACAAAATACGAGCACTCATGACAAAGAAACACTAATAAAAATTGAAAAAATTGGTTTTATTCAAGTAATGCGAACACTTTGTTTTAAAATATTTGTTTGTAAAAATGCAAAATAGGAGTAAGCTGCTTTACAATCTAAGCCGACGATACGTTTGTTTGGCTCATAAACATGCTAAAAATTGAAAATATTACTTAATTCACACGTGCATTTCTGATAGAATGGTCACACTGTAAACCAAGCCAAAATTTACCTCTGAAAACTTATGGTTCAAAATTAATTTTCCTATTGGAATAGATTATTTCAAAAATCTTTAAACAAAAATATAGTCAGGAAAAGTTAACAAAAACCAACATAAAAAAATCAAAGATTTTAAAATATTTTTTCTAAATGCACGCAACTTTTTTCGGAGCAAAGATAGCCCGAAGGCATACTCAAACAACCAAATTACAGGATGAAATCGTTATATTTAGTAGGGGCGTTAGTGCACGATATGAGGGCATACCTGTCATTTTGACCTGACAAGGTGAGCTTTAGAATATTAATAGTTCATGTTATAACTTTATTTTTAAGAAGTGTTGCCAAGGTAGCAACACTGTCAGAAGAACGAGAAAATGGTTACCACTTGTTTCATACATTAGCCTATAAATCGAAAATCAGAGGTCGGACGATGACCAGAGAACACTCGTTGGATTCAGCACCATTGTAACCATAGGACCACATTATTGATTTTCTTCCTCCCCTCTCCTTGCATGAAGAGGTTGGAGGTTGGTTGGGAAGGGAATATGCAAAGCCAAAAAAAGTAAGAAAAATATTAATATTATTAAAATTTAAATATTGGTGTCAAAGTCAAACCAGAATTTAACCATCTACTACACTGTATCGAAAGTTAATTGAAAAACTTACTTTGGTTTTATAAAAAGTCACATTCAAAGTACTGGGGAGGGGGAATATGAAAGTTTAACAAACTAAAATATTTATCTTGGTATAATCTAAGCATATGGCACATGATTTAAGGGTGTTTTTTCAGTGCCTAATCTTATTTCAATTTTTTTAACTTTTTTGTTGGCTTTGTATATTCCCTTTCCAACCAACCTCCAACCTCTTCATGCAAGGAGAGGGGAGGAAGAAAATCAATAATGTGGTCCCATGGTTACAAGGGTGCTGAACCCAACGAGTGTTCTCTGGTCATCGTCTGACCTATGATGGTTCTTGATTTATAGGCCAGTGCATTAAACAAGTGGCAACCCTTTTCTTATTCTTCTGACAGTGCTGCCACGTTGGCAACACTTCTTAAAAGTATTGCTAGCACGCTGTTTAGATTGGGAAGATTGAGACCGGTCTCACAGTAGTTTCTTGACAAGAGAAGTGGGTGGTCAGGGATGTCCTGAGGCATGAACAAAATATAAACACCAGACTCATGAGACTCATTTGTTGTTGTTTCAATGTGCAAAGCATTGAAGTTGTTGTTGTTTATATGTGCTTTAAGGCGCCTAAAATTTTCGAATGTGGACACGATGAGACTCACGGGTCCGGACTCAATTTTCCTAATCTAAACAGGCTCTAGGACATGAACTTTTAGTATACTAAAGCTCAACACGTCAGGTCAAAAAGACAGGTTATTCTCACTAACAGCCCCCCACTATTAATATGACATGTTCAAAGCCATTCAAACAAAACTATTTCTTATACATTTTTACAGTTTTTGCCCGAAATACCGTTTTTGTTACTAAATGACAAATTTGACAATCCTTGCACCAGGTTTCAAGCCTTTTATTTAATCGAACCAGCCATTCAGCTTGTAGGACTGGAAGCATTTGACAGCAACCGGAAGTCAAAATGTCGGGCTTATTTATTTTCATACAAAATCTTGAGTTCGAATATTTTTACAAATAATGTGAAATTTGCTTTCCGGCCAAAACTGAAAAAACTGGCTTATGTCGTTTTCCTTTGGTCGTTCGGCGTACTTCTTTTCCACTCCTTTTTGACTCCTACTACTCCAAAAGCCTTCGATTGAATGTTCCGAGTAATGTTTTGGGAGTCTTTTTCTGTTCTCGATTTCAAGAAGGAGTAGATTTGGATATACATATACAGTTTTTAGTCGGACTACTTGTCAAAAGTGATAAATGCTTGAAGAAGCCATTTTGTAAAATGGAGTCATTCAGTAGGGTGTGTGTAAATTTGACGCCATGATGTTTTCATACTCGATTGGATTCAAAAAGGAGTACCTAGAACATTCCGAAAATTCAAAGCGACAATAGTAAGTCAAATAAGCTGTGACATAGAAAAATTGAATTAATTTAATTTTTCTTTATGAAATTTTATATTAAAATTGATCAACTAATGTCGTTTTCGATTTGATTTTCTGACTGTTCCACTCCACTGATTCCAATCGAATATGATAACATCTTGCTGTCAATTTTTCACACACTGTTCCCAAATTCAGGGAGTATACTTGGAACAGACGCATACAGAAAAGAAGTAGAACATTCCGAAAATCCTACCGAAAGCGACATTAATGTAGAAGTAAAATCGGCGGAAGCTTATATCATATCATATATAAATTATGTTAATAATAATTTTTTTTTTCAATTTTAGTTTTCTCATAGGGACTTACTTACTGCACAGGGTGATAGGCTTCAATTTTTTACTTTGTGAAACCACTAAAATTTGATTTGATTTTACTTCATTCGTCTAAAAGAAAAGAAAGTTAAAACTCTGCACGAAGCACCAATTTATTTTTAGCTTGCTTCACCATCTTAATTTTAGCATCCACCCACGTAAGAAGGAGCGGTCGGTCCAACGGCTATCACGTTCAACGGCAAAAGTTAACGAAAACTAAATGAAAAGTTCCAAGTCGCATTTATGTGCGCGTCATATGAATTCCTTGTTTTTGCTCGGTTTCGTACGACCACATATGCACGTTGGCTTTCGACAATTATTCTAGTTCTATGTTATGGGAACAATGGCTGATATGGGTGTTTGAGCCCTTCAATAGAACAGGGAGTTGTGCTTAAAAAAAATTTGGCCTGTAAATTAAAACCAGCGGCCAAAATGCATTCACGACTGCATTTTTCCTCACATAACACTTTGCTTAAGTCACAACGAGACAGGCATAAATTCATCATATCACGTATGAGAATTTTGTTAATTTGTGTTTTTAAGATCCCGAATAAATGCTAACCAAGGTGTATTTTAAAAATTTAAAGCGGGGATACGATTTCAATTACCACACCTTTTGTAAAAATAGGTGGAACATTTTTCCCTTTTTTTCTGCTAGACGCTAGAAAATTACTTTTGAACAATATTTTTTTATTTGACCTTTTGAATAATACAACAACAATTTGCTGAGATAAAATCAAATTAGAGTCAATTGAAAGACAGTGTATCTTTATGCTTCTTAAGAATGTCCCGCCGCCGCTAGACCTGTCTCACTGTTACGCAGTTTCTACTCTCTCCTACTTCTTTCAGTAACCCAAGTGAAGAAGTTTTGCTTGTATATTATTAGAATAACAATAACAAAGCTTTTATAAGTATAAGCTCCTGGTTACAAAAATTTCGTGAATCCATATCACTTAAAAAAATGACATTAGGATAGGACAAAGCCATTGCTATGCCAAGGCATAAGTATAATACAAACTTCGTTACTAAGAAACAATTATCCTAACAAATTCAATGTTTAGCAACCCTCAGTCTAATTATAAAAAACTCGTTCTGCATTCGTCCTTCCAAAGGTGCGTAGTTATTTGTTACAAAAAATGTCCTCACATATGGGGACAAATTTTTTAAATTCCTGCATTAAGGTACCTATCGATCCGTGCAACAAATGTCCAGCTCCGGTTTATAATCGTCCAAGGGTTTTTCTCAGTCGAAGTTCAACATCACCACCAAGTAAAATAATAACATCCAATAAAATACCGGAATTTGATTTAGACTCAGATTCCCTCTATGCTGCTAATGGAATGCGTTCGTTAGCGACCTTCTATGATAGTATACCAGGTAAATGCTTTAATCGATTAACTTATTTATTACTATGCCTACTAAATACCATTCCGCCTTATGAATTCTTCAGATTATTGTGAGATAAATCATTTGCCAGAGAACGAGTTCTATTCGACATTAGAAAGACTAAAAATAACATATCGTCATTTGAAATCGAAGCCCAGTTTACCTGTTTGTTTGCGAAACGAAAGCAGTATTTCCTTGAGTTATGATATTCCCAAACATAGTAAAATGAAATCAGCCTCTTATAAAAGCACTAAAAAGAAAACAGCTTCAAGGAAGAGTTCCGCCAAAAAAGATGATAGGAGTTCATCTGCTAACCAGTATAAACACTCGTATAGGGATTTGTGTGAGAGGATGAAGATTTTTGAGTTGGTGAAATTATAAACGACAACTATTTACACACCAGCGTACACTGAATGAATTCTTGAATTCAATTTAATTGATTAAGAAGAGTACTACTTACATAAACTGGAGGGACTGTATAATACAGGAAAATGAGAGAATATTGTGCAAAGGTTTATCTTGAAACAAAAGTTATCAGAATTTAGGATCTATATTTTGTATGGTCAAATCTTATATCGTCGGCTTTCTGTCAAAATCTCGTAAGTCTTGAATATTCCTTCAATTTGTGACACGTGTTATGAAACAGTTAAATTAATGCAATACTTCTGTTGACCACTTTGAAAAAGTCCAATTATTACCTTTTACAGCCTTATATTTTTACTGCTTGAAGTTTCGTCTCTTTAATTAAACGAAGGTGTGTTTAATGAAAATGTTCTGATCAGAAAACTACAGAATTGTGTGTTCCATGAGTAAAAACGTTGCCCCAAACTGTTCTACATTCTGTCACTTTGTGTTGCATGAAGTGAAGTTTTTGAGAACAGTTTAGAATAATATTTCCTGCACCTACTTTTGAGGTGGAACAAGTGAGTGGTGAAAAATGCCCAAGTACCAGCTGATTTGTTTGTTTGGGATAATAATAAACAAAAATTTATTACAGAAGTAATTGGCCGCGTTCGGATGTTAATTCTCAGTTATCCGGATAGCTTTGTGTTGTTGTAATGCCTTGTTAAAAAACAGCTGATGACAAATCATCTGTGACCAACAAATAAATCCGAAGTTATCCCACAAATTCTAGGATACTCAGCAATCCAAAGAGAAATTTCAAAACAGCTGATATTTGACAAGAAGTTTGAGTTGTTCATGTTGGGTATTGCAGTGTCGGGTTTTTTGAAAGGAAAATTAATTAGTTAGATGCAGCTAGATAATGGTTATTTGCGACACCTTAGACTCTACGCAATATGTAAATATAAATGGAATAAAACTCCGTTAAAAAAGTAAAATTTTTTTTGCAAATTAGAAACAATTTTAATTCAATTTCTTTGTCAGCTTTTTTCAGCTAGCCTATCTGGTTCTGGTCGTTCACAGTATCGGCTACTCAGTTATCTTGGATAACCTATCCGATGCGCCCATTTCCTTATATTTTTGGCCTGAACATGAAAATGGCATGAACAATAATATAAAAAGTGTGAATTGGTAATAAATTTGAATTGAATATTGATGCAAGCAAATAAAAATTGAAATATTTTTAAATTTGAAATTGCATAACTGGTAGGCAACGGTCAATCCCGTCAACACAAAGCTAAAGTTATCTGTTCTTTCTTTTTTTGACAGATTTCATTGTTCTTTCTTGTTCTAACAGTTTTCACACACTGTTGGGCTGTTCTGGGGGTCAATTCTCGATATGTGAAACTGTGAAGTGATAAATATGATAACGCCATCACGCCAAATGCGATTATCAAAGTGTGAAAAATGAAAACAAAAATGTGTTAATTCTTTTATCAAAACCAATTCATTATGTTAAACCTGTGAAAAGATAAATGATAAACAGAAGCAATGTATGCCCATTAGATACACCCAAGTCATCATCTTGGTTTTTCTATGACGTCACAGTCATCTTTTACTATGAGAGAGATGAGGCATTTCTCATTTTAGTACTCTTTTTGTCAGTTGTTTTTAATAACGAGTTCGAGAGTCGCCTTGGGCGTGTTAGAGAAGTGATAAAATTACAAAACTCGGTGAGAAGGGGTATGATAACTTTGTTTTCATTTCACAGTTTCACAGATCGAGAATTGACCCCCTGCTCCCTTATCATCTAGTTTTTCTTCATTAAACACAGCCTTCAATAAAAATTAAGTCTTATATGATCATTTTTATTTGAATCACCCTATTTGTGGCTAAAAACTATCAGTGTTGACATTGAAATTCGACATTTAACAACTCAATTGATATAAGTTGTGGTAATAATAATTGAGAATGTTGCAAATTGTATTGAATAACAAGAAACATTTTTTAATAAATTGAGTTTTGAAAAACAAAATTTTAATATTTATTAACTAACAATTGATAGTTCTAAATTTCAATGAAGGTGAATATCTTTTTGCGTCATTATGATAAGATTTGAAACTTACAATAGGCGCAAACGTTAAAATTCAAAAATTGAGCCAGTGACATATTTAAAACCATTAGTTGCCTTCTTCGGTTTCATCGTCCGTATACCGTTGTTCGTTTATTATTGTTCGCGTACGACATAACGAAGGTTAAAATAACAACAAAGTAAGCTAACAACGAGAAAATTCAAACCTCTTTTGAATTTTCCTTGAATTTTAAGAGTTGTTGTGTTTTAGTAAAAATGTTCACAGAATGAAAAACAAAAATCTAAATGAAGCTCTAAGCTGCCATCAGGTTCGTGTACTTATCCGTTAGGCCGTCTGGCTATCCAAAAAATGTTAAAAGTTGTTCTTGAGTTGTTTTTGCATCATCTCATCAGCAGCCATCAGCTGTTTTTCACGACCTCGGTATCCAAAATGTTTTGTTTTCATAATTCATTCTAGACTTTAACTACAATTCATTTGGTAAACGGTTCACCCAAGGTATTGTAGATGTAGTCCAAAAATTGTTGATTGCCACCAGTCTGATGACTGAACATACTCTAAGCACAGATGACCCGAAAAGGGAGTTGAAATTAATGGAAATGGTGCAAAACGAGCCGCACCTAAGACACATTGTCGTTCAAGAAAACTGCTGAAAAAAGTCTGGAATAAAATATGAAACTAAATAATCTTGATTTTTTACCAATGCTGCAGAAACAACTTCATAAGCAACTACCCGAAGCCAATACAAGAGAAAGGAACTTCTGAGTTGAGAAAGTTTACTTTACAAAGTAGGGCTGCCAGGATGAAATTAGGCGCGTCTCACCAAATAAAATCTCTGAGCGCTCAGAGATTTTTTAAGTGGGACAAAAATTCTCACCTGAGCACTGAGATTTTTTGCGGAGATTACTGAGACAAAAATTTTTTGGATTCATTTCTCAATGTTCTTTCTCTGCTTAAACAGCTGTTCATTTGACAGCCAAATTGTAATTTCTCGCTGATGTGCAAATACTAAAGTCGATTTAAAATTCAAAATAAAGGTGGAATGTTAATAAAAATGAAAATAAATTGAATTTGCTTTTATTTTTCATTCATTTGATAAAGTTTTATGCTTTTAAATTTAAATATTTTAAGCAAAGTTGAAATTTGTTTCCAGAATTTCAGTACGAAAATTTTAACACATGTTTTTATAACGGGTGATTTTTTAGCTGGTTTGGTTTTGGCAACACTGGTTTTGACAGCTGACGTGTGTTTAGTACCTTGTGTCACTGTCAAACAGCTTCAGTTTGGTTTGCAATTTAACCATGGATCGTCTTACAAATGAACAACGCTTGCAAATTATTGAATATTACTATCAAAATTCGTGCTCGGTTCGAAATGTTCATCGCGCGCTGCTTGTGTTCAGCGATGAGGCTCATTTTTGGTTGAATGGGTACGTAAATAAGCATAATTGCCGCATTTGGAGTGAAGATCAGCCAGAAGCATTGCAACAGCTACCAATGCATCCCGAAAAAGCCACTGTTTGGTGCGGTTTATGGGCCGGCGGCATTATTGGGCCATATTTCTTCAAAGATGATGCGAATCGCAGCGTTACTGTCAATGGTGAACGCTACCGAGCGATGATAACAAACTTTTTTTTGCCCGAAATGGAAGTTCTTGACTTGCATGATATGTTGTTTCAACAAGACGGTGCCACATGCCACACAGCACGCGAAACAATGGCGCAATTGCGAGGCGAGTTTGGTGAACAGTTAATTTCACGTTTCGGGCCGGTCAATTGGCCGCCTAGATCGTGCGATTTGACACCATTAGATTATTTTTTGTGGGGGTATGTCAAGGCTAATGTCTATAGGGACAAGCCCGCTTCGATTGACGCACTGGAAGCCAACATCCATGCATTCATTCGTGAGATACCGGCCGATATGTGTGAAAGAGTATGCCAAAATTGGACTCAGCGGATGGGCTACCTGAGACGCAGCCGCGGTCAACATTTGCATGAAATTATCTTTAAACATTAAATTGCAAGGTTCAAACTATCGATTCAAATAAATATTTCATTCATTTGTTCGAATTTTTGTGTTTTTTTTTTTTTTTAAAAGTTCTAAACCTCTTAAAAAATCACCCGTTACAATTCAACGGAGAATCTTGTCCCACCAAAGCATTCCGCCTCCATCGACTTGACATTGAGCGCTCAGTGAGATTTTAGTTGGTAAGACGCGCCTATTGTCTTACTGTCGAAATGACGTCAGAAACCAAAAATCGAGCAGTTTAAACCATTAGGCGCGTCTCACCAACTAAAATCTCACTGAGCGCTCAATGTCAGATTGACGGAGGCGGAATGCTTTGCTGGGACAAGATTCTCCGTTGAATTGTATAAACACGTGTTATAATTGTCGAATTGAAATTCGGGAAACGAAATTTCAACTTTGCTTAAAATATTTAAGCACAAAACATTATGAAATGAATGAAAAATTATAGCAAATACAATTTATTTTCCTTTTTATCAACATTCCACCTTTTTTTTTTGTATTTTTTATCGTTTTAGAATTTATACAACAGCAAAAAATTGCAATTTGGCTGTCAAATGAACAGCTGTTTTAGCAGAGAAAGAGCATTGAGAAATGAATCCAAAAAATTTTCGTCTCAGTAATATCCTTAAAAAATCTCAGTGCTCAGGTGAGATTTTTTGTCCCACTTAAAAAATCTCTGAGCGCTCAGAGATTTTATTTGGTGAGACGCGCCTAATGAAGCAATTTTCTTCAAATTTAGAACTTAACCTTTTTTTTTAAAGTTAACTTTTGTGAAATAAACAAATAGACCTTCATAAATGTCTGCACAGAATGAAACCTTCTTCATGATTCTTGCATACGAAAATACTTTAAAGAAACATTCATCCTGTGTACGCTGGCTGGTTCGTTTATTGACTTTCAAAATGAATTCAATGTATTTCTACTTTTTAGCTACCAACGAAGTAACATTGATGAGGAAAGACTTTCTAAAGAGCCGGTAAGCCCAATCAAAAGAAAATCCACGGCATTGAAAAAATCACAATCAATGCATCATTTGGTAATGGACGATGATGTTCAACCAGAAATACAAAATTCTGTTAAAGCAACACAAACTGTTGAAGAAAAACCAATAAGACAGAGTTCTTCTACACCGAGAAGCAGGGAATTTTTGCGGAAGTCATTTTCATTCAACGATCTTAATACGAATTATTGGCAAGAAAAGCCGAAAAGGGAACCGGAAATTGTTTCTAGTCGGTAGGTTATTTTTGAAAAATGTACTAATTTAAACGGGGTATTATGAGGTGCTTAATAAATATACATGCTATAAAACCGGCATGCTATTTTGAATATGGACCAGACTCAAGACCTGCCAGTTTATAAAAGTTTATCACCATGAAAAGTTTGCTTGCATCGAAGCACCTCACGTGGTTTGAAAAAACGCTGGGTGTCCGAAGTAAATGCACATGTGGAAGGTATCAACAGAATTGGTATTAATTAACATGTTTTCATTTCGATATTTCTTCAAAAGTAATAATAAATTTGAGTTTTTGTTTCCAATATCTTGCACGGTTCTTTGAAAAATCAAATGACCATAGATGAGACCAGTAACAATTATTTTAAGAGAGATCTATACAAACAATTTTATTTCTAGGTCACCAGAAACTAATAGGGATGTTGTGCCCAATATTAATGTACAGCCTCCAAGCCCTCCAGACCAGGTCAGCAAAAATAAAGTAGACTCCTCAAAAGGGAGCCGTTGTGGAAGTGCAACAAGCACCGGAAAGAAGAAATTCAAAAAATCTAGGCCAGAGTCCGCAAAAGTTCCATTCTCATTTTTGGGAATAAACGAATGTTCAGTCAGTGAAAAGGTAAAAAAAAAAATGTATAAAATTGGAAGAAAATAGTTATTACTATTAACAATTTTGAGAGTTGAATTATTTTGGTTTTAGAAAGGGATAACTGAGGTTAAAGTCGAAATAGTTAGCAGTAAATGATCAGATCAACCCTTAGTAGCCCACAAGTAGTATATTAGTATACAAAGTGATCGATTTAAGATGCACAAAAAGGGTTGGTCTATCTGCCTCCGTTTAGGCAGGAGGAGGGGCAATTTTTTTAAAAATTGACTTTAAAAACAACGTAAAACTTACAATGCTGCGCTATACCTTTTTGGAAAGCTAGTAAATCACTTCTTTAATTTGCATTTTAAATTAAATTGTATTAGTGAATAGTTTTTGAAAATTAATTTTCAAACTCGAACTTCCGACCTATTCATCACTCGTTGAAATGATTATTCAGCAAGTTTCTCACAACTAGGCTTAAGTATACTGGAGCTCCATCTTGTTGGTATATTAATTTGTCTGTTATAGCCAAAGGGCCATTTTCTAATAAATCTGGCAAGAGGGTTGTTAGCGATTGAGTCGGCAGTTTGAGGAAGGAAATAAGCTTCATCATGTATTTGAGCAAATATTTCACAATTGCACTAATTATTTTGATCAAATCCGAAAGTCAATATAAATAAATAAAGGTAAGATGGCCAGGCTAAAATGTTAAATAAAAAAAATAAAATTATGCGAAAAGTTTGAAAGTTCTTATTGATTTACCAAACATTTAATTTTTGGACTTATGCCCTTCTTCAAACTGCCGATTCAATTACAGATAGGATTCTCCGTTTAAAACCGTATTTAAAAAATGTATTTTCAATTACGGTTCGTTAAGTGGTATGGGTGGAGGCTATTGGTATTAATCACTGTCCAAACTCTATTCTGGGGCAATCCAAGCATAGTTGCTATATTTCTGGATTTGGAACGATGTAATCCCACTCGTGGATTACATCGTACCAAATCCAAAATTTGTTCCTCTTTGTGTTTAACAGGTAGATATGCCGGTCAATTTTATCAAATTGAACACATCCTTCAATACAAAATAAGGTTAAATCTAGTTAATCTAGTTTTTTTCACTATTTGCTAAAAACCTGACCTGACCTGAGCAGATAAAACTTTGAAAAAAAAAAAAAAAAATATTTTTCTTGGAAAAAAGTACTTCAATTTTTTTTTATTTCTCAAAAACTAAGATACATTTAAGCATCTGGCTTTCTGTTTTTTATTGAAAATTAACAAGAGCATTGAATTTTGAAAGCAAAAATTACTCTTAATTACATTAAGTTTTTTTTTTTAATAAGTTTGAAGTTAAAAAAAAAATGTTTTTCAAAAATTTCGAGTTTGAAAATTAATTTTTCAAAAACTATTTACTAACACAACTTAGTTTTAAATGTAAATAAAAGAAGAAATTTCTGGCTTTCCAAAAAGGTGAAGCATGGCATTGTAAGTTTTACCGTCGTTTTAAAATAATTTTTTCTCTTCTAAGTCATTTTTTCAAATTGCCATTCCCGCCTAAACGGCGGGAAATAGACACCACTTCCCGTACGATTTTTTTCTTGTCCTAAAGCCACCTACTCGCTCAAGCTTTTTGGTGCACCTTACACCGATCACCCTGTATAGGTTCTTGGGAGCCATAAGATGTATGTTGCGTGGGCAGATTGAAGAGACTAGGATTTATTGTTATGTATTTTCATTGGTTAATGGAATACGATTTCAAACAACTGTTTTATTTTTATCAATTAAATTATTCGTTTAACTGTCATAGAGATGGATATATATAAATAGTTATTTACACAAACGCATATATCAACCTTTAAAATGAAAAATAGTTAGGTAGACACAATTCAGCTAATCAAAGATATTTAACTTCCATTTTCCAATTTCAATTTTGTGAATAAAAAAATATATAGTACGTATACGCCACAAATTCCCACACCACCATTTGATATCAAGGCTTCAAATGAAAGAAAGTTGTTTGCTTTCGAAAGCACATTATACGGTATAAGCTTATGATTGAGTTGCTAATGCAAACGACACCGCCGGCCGCGCCGATTGAATAAGAAAGTAATAACTGATAAATAGTAGATATTTGTATGTATAAACCAGAAAGAATAAACATAAAAATGCCAAAGAGAGGAACAAATTTAAAACAAGCAGATTTTTGGGTATACATGTTCGTATTGAGGTTACTTAAAATTTGAGAAAACTCCTCAACTAATAGGTCCGTTATGAAAAGTAGTTAAACTAGCCAAAAATGCGATTTTGCAAAATTTCTCAAAAAACGGTACATTAAAAAAAAAAAAATTCTATAAACAAGTAACTGACATAGTTTTCTTGATCAGAGTGTTTTTCAAGTTGCCCAGCCACACAGAATGCCCAACAGAATCCACAACCTCCTTGGTACTTGAAAACGAAAATAAATTTTTTATAATTGTATTAATTTCAACCACATATTATATGTATGTATTTGTTCTTTGTATGTATTTATTATCTTGGTCAATTCTTTTCGAAAGATATTGTTAATTTATTATTTACATATATATTTCTAGACATCTTTGGTGTCTCCCATCCATCCTGTAGCAAGACCTAATTTGGCAGCAACTTTAAGACTTCAAGTTTCAAAGAAAAAAGTCAAAGAACTACAAAACAATTGTACGTTTAATGACCATAGACCTCAAGTAGACTGGGAAGTAAGAAAAACGCCAGCATGGAAGTCCTTAAGCCATAAGTATAAGATTTTATGAGTGGAACTAAATGCAGTTCTTATATTATGAAATAAACTATTTTCAGTGAAACACATAAGGAAATTTTAGCTCTGCGCTTGGCCACACGAAAAGCAGAGCAAGAGCAGCAAAAACGTGAATATGAAATGCATATGGAGATAATGCGTCAACGAGTTAAATCGGCTCCACTACTTTTAGAAGGCTCAACATTTTGGGGACCACATGTTGGAAAGCTTTCACACACTTGTTTTAAGGATAATTTAAAACACAATTGTCAACACGGAGCAAATGGACATAAAAAGAAGAAGGCTTATAAGGCACACTCCAGAAAATGCAATTCAAATACATCATACTCAAGGAACTCAAATCACAGTACAAATTTGCAAGAAAGTGATGAGCTTTCGAGTTTAGATAGAGCTTATTTGTAGATTGCAAAGTTTTTTTTTAAAGATTACAATGGGTTTTCTTTTGGTAAATTTAGATTTTGATCTGAAAATTGATTTTTTCTTCCGCAAATGAAATACGATTTCAGATTGATTTTATATTTTTCGAAAATTGATAATTTTGCCCATCAAAATAAAAAAATAAAAATCTGTATTCTGACAGATCTGTAAAAAAAAAAATCAATTTTTGTTACCAAAAAGAAAACCCCATAAGTAAAAAATACTAGTTATTATTAAAAAAATTGTGTTTAAACATCTGGGAAGTTTTAGTCTTGATATAACTAAAAATGGAATGAAATTGGTTGACTCTGTTCGAACAAACCTTTAATCGATCCTCCTTTTTTTCGTCTTCGGTGCACCCTCAATCCGTCTTCTGTCAATTCTGTCTTTGGTTCGTCCTTGACTTGTCTTTGATCTATTTTCGGTTCGTGTTCCATTCGTCTTTAATTCATCCTCGATCCGTCTAGGTCCATCTTCGATCAGATTTTAATCCGTTGTCGATCGGTCTCCGATTTATCTTCGATCTATCTCTTCGCTTTATCTTCCATATATTTTCGTTTTGTGTTTCATACGTCTTCGACCCTTCTTCGATCAGTCTTCGGTCCTTCTTCGATCCGAATTTAGTCCACTATCAATCTAGCACTAAATAATCCCTCTTCAGTTCGTCCGCGATTATGTCTTCCACCAGATTTTTTTCCGTTTTCGATCCGTCCTTTATACGTTTTCATATATTTAAATATTTGTTCGTTCAAAAGTAAGATGATAGAAATGGTTTTAAGTGTTTTTTTTTTTTGAAAAAAAAAAAAATTGACTTCAAACGTATTAACAGATTACGCTCTTTTCTTGCACCTTAATTGATTTATTTACCAAACAAAACTGACAAAATTTTAGTTGTTAATTTTAATTTTTTTATTTTATTAGCAAACGGTTACCTTATAAACACTTTAACGAGCCTTTATGATAAAATTTATATGATTTTATAAAAAAAAAAACTGCCCGTGAGATATTATCATGACACAAAATAAAAAAAAAAAGAAAATAATAAATGATTTAATTTATATATTTAAGAACTCAAACGGAAATAGAAACGTTTTCGTTATTGCTATTTATGTTCTCGATTACGACATAATTCATTTACGCTGCAAGTACAGCAGATGTGGCCATTTCACTAACACCACATGTATTATCACCTCGATAAACACGATAGTAGCCTTGTTCGCCCCATTTTGGTCCCCAAGAATTCTTAACAATCCAGTAGGGAAGTGTTTTTTTGAAAGTTGGATACTCGGAAACACCATAACCAACAATAAGCACACCATGATCTAAACTCTTCTTTGAACAGAGCATTTTCCAAGGATGAGAAACACCACCACGATAAAATTGCATAGCATTGGCGTTGATTCCAATTGAAATGGGTCCATTGACAATCAGCCATTTGGCCATTTCTGTTTCGTTCTTTGGTAAGTCAACAGCACCTGCGATTTTAACATGAGCTAAAGTTTCATTAAAATGGCATTGCTTTTTTTTAGCTTCATATGGGTATACAGATTCAAGTTCAAGGCCTCCAATATTTTCAATGGCTCTAAGAAAAAATAAAACAAAACCAAAATTAAAATAAACTTCAATGCTAATTTTTCAATTGAACTTACTTATAAGCATCATCAGGTAAGCCACCATTGCAAGCAGAGTCAATTGTATCACAATCAAGTAATTCTTGTTCAGAGTATTCTTCAAGTTGTCCAGTTTTAACAGCATGTAAACCTTCGATGTTACCAGTAACACTGAATGCCCAACAGGAACCACAACTTCCTTGGTTCTTGACCTATGGTTAAAATAAGAAAATACATTACAAATAAAAGAATAAAAATCATTCTGTTATTTTTATTAGACTATTGGCCAACTTAATGAAGGAATTTTTAACATTTTTTAATATTTAAAAGGCCATTTTAGACTTAAAATGAGATTTTTTGTGTTCAACAAGTGCTTTTACTGGCATATTCCCCCTCCTAGCGCTTCGCCCCTCACAAAAAATTGTACACCTAATTTGAGCGGTTAAACATTCTTGCTTGAATGCAAAAAAGAATTTTAGAATTCTGGCAAGGATAGAGCCAGTTAAATAAAACGGAACTCAGAATCGTAAGAACTGTTAAAACTCCAAAACAAAACAAAAAAAAATACTTCATAAGGTTTTCGACTTAAAATGACTTCAGCAACCCCTTGGTTGTCGTCTGCGGCGGTGACTGTGGGTAAAGGTTAAGGTGGCTGCTAGGAAAACTGCTGACACACCTAGGCTCATTGTGATAAAGACTGCGTGGTAATCCTGGCTAACTAAACCAATTGAAGCTTTTAATAAAGCGATGGAGACTGTGAATGTCAATTTCATTTAAATCACAAATCATCGAAGAAAAAATTTCCTAAGTGTATTTTGCGTCTTTGAGAAAGAGCAGGACATGAGCAAAGAAGGTGTGTGATAGTTTCTTCCTCCTCCTCGTCTATGCAGCTTCTGTAGAAGTCATTTGAGAAGACGCCTAGTCTATTGGCGTGTTTGCCTTTTAGGCAGTGTCCAGCAACGACACCTATTGTGGAGCTAATATGCAATCCACTTAGAGATAACAAACATTTCGATCGCTTCGGATCCAGTGTTGGCCAGATCTGTTTTGTCGCCAGATAAGTAGTGATACCTGTCCATCTGCTGTTTGTCATCATCATCTTGCTAAAGCATAAGTTTACAGAGGTAGCGATTGGTATCCCAATATTCACGTTGTTAGGTAATATTGGTGTAATAGTTCTTATCCTGGCGAGTTCATCGGCTTCACAGTTTCCTGGAATATCTCTGTGTCCCGGGACCCAGAAAAGGTGAATGTTGAACTGTTACGGAGAGCCTATTGATTTGAGGGCAGCCATCACCATTAGAGACGATCGAGAGTTTCGGGCAGTTACGGAGTTTGTAGAAACAGAGCTAATTGATTTAAGGGCAGCTTGGCTATCTGAGAAGATACGGATATTCAATGTAGATATTACGTTTTCTTTGAGCCAAGATAAAACTGAGGGAGGCGGAAGGAGAGACTAATGTTTAGTCGTTCTGAGTACACGCAGACACCCACCCCCTTGAGTGATGGCTCTGAGACGAATAGCTGTGCTCGCTGCCACTTGTTTAGTGTATATATCGAGGGGTGTGATGTTAAGCAGTATGTCTAAATCAGCGGAAGGTGTCGAACGGAGAGCTCCGCTGATGCACATGCAAGCTGATCTCTGCACTTTGTTTAGCTTATCAGGATAAGTTACCTTTTCTATGGCAGTCCAACATACTGCCACCCCATAAGTGAATATCGGCCTGATGACCGCTGTGGCAGTCCACCATACTGCCACCCCATAAGTGAATATCGGCCTGATGATCGCTGTGTATATATCGGTAAATTTTTTACAGGAGAAAAGTGCCACTGTGGCCTTTCAGACTCTTTCTTATATATTTGGTTTCCAGCTCAACTTTTGTCTAAAATCAGACCTAGATATTTAGCTTCATCTGAGAAGTTAAGTGGAATACCATTTATTGATGGAGGGTCTATATTCGGAATTTTATTTTTCCTTGTAAAGAGGACAAGATCAGTTTTGTGGGGATTTACACCTAGTCCACGGTTTGCATTAATTCTATAAAGATTTGAAGATATTGCAATGGCATCAACATCAAAATATGCAATTACTTTGGAACCATCCGCTTCTAGATTAACTAATAGTTCATTAATCACGATGTTCCATAAGAGTGGGGATAGGACTCCACCTTGCGGTGTGGCTCTGTTAATAGATCTTCTAACAGAAAAGTCCCCTAATGTTGAGCTAATTATTCTGCTTCTTAACATGAGACTGATAAACTTCCTAAGTCAGCTTTCAACATTCAAGTTCTTAAGTGCGGTTATGATTGCAATACAGCTTACGTTATATATTTAAGAATGTAACTAGAGTATACTCTTTATGATGAAGGGAATGTCAAATTGTGCGTACCAAGCTATGTAGGGCCGTTTCTACCGATTTCCCTTTGCGGTAAGAGTGTTGTGCCGGAGAAAAAAGATTAGGTTCTATGGCACTACGCAGGTTCCTTCTTAAAACTTTAGGTAAGAATACCACTTTTGGTAAGAATACCACTTTAACTTCTCTCCATGAGGATGGTATGAGTGCAAAGTTCCTCAAAAACACCATTTCATACATATATAATTCAGGCCATAATGAGTCAGATGTATTTTCGCTTGTCTCAGAAGAAGAGTTTGAATTTTGTGAAAGGTGCGAGGCCTTCTGGATCTTGGTTATGCCATAAAGAATCACTTCATATATATGATTTTATATAAATAACAAAAACTGCCAAATTTACTTAATAAATATGCCTTACCTTGGAAATAGCTCCCTTCTCCCTCCAATCGAATTCTTTTGGCAGCTCTACATCAGGAATTTTAGCTGGTGAACGGATTGCATTGCTCTTTTCCCTAGGTAAAAGACCAGTTCTGTCTCGGTATTCGGTTGTTGTCATATCAGCAAACTCAGTAATGCCGTATTTTGCACTTCCTTTGGAGATAATATTTTGATGAATAAAAAAAAATAACAACAAAATCTTTATAACAAATTCATCTTACCCAATTCATTCTTGTTCAAATCGTGAATCAATCTCAAATTGTGTTTGAAAATTCTTAATCTCATTTGTCTTTCCATGCTATTGTGATATTGTTTCTTGTATTGAATTTGGAATTTTTGAAACAAATGTTCTGCTTTGTCCAGGGAACGATGGCTTTTCTTATTACTCTTTTTTTCAATTTGTTCAATAGAACGGCTATGACGATGGACTGTCTTCTGTTTGTCTCCACATTCAAATGAAACTTCATATCCATCAATTGGGATCCATGGCCGTGACCATAAAGATACAGTGCAGTTTTCCTTGGCTCCTGTATTTCCATCAATTAATTCAGCATAAAGTTTAATCAAAGAACCGGCTACTGTTTGTTTTGTGCCATTGAATGTTCGAGAAATGCTATTTTTTTTTTTTAAGTTTTGATAGTTAAAAAATATTTAATAATTATAGAGAAATAATGAAAATACCTATAGGAAGGTCCATCACCAGATGCAATTTTAGCTAGTGATTGTGAAACTCTTCCTTCCTGTTCTTTAAGTTCGGACTCTTTAAGTGGCTTTACACCTCCTAAATTCTGAAAAAATAAATGCAAAAATATATTTAATAGAAATATCAATTTATTTAAATTTTTCGGTGCGACTTATAACGTAGGGAGCTTTGTTTTGACGTCTTAAGCATTTCTTGAAAAGTTCCGTAAATTTGGGCCGGGGTTAAAATTTTTAGGGGGCGTTAAAGAGGGTAAAATTAAGCTGCAGCAAAAGCAATACCAACAACGAAAAAAGTACCCTCAAGGACAAATCCCGTATGGTTTACAAGGGAAATAGCAATTTTGGTAAGAGGAAAAAACACAGCTTGGAAAAAAGCCCGCAGATACCCCAACACAGAAAACTGTGTATCATACAGAAAAATGTGTGCCAAACTCAAACGAGAGTCAATTATTTCTAAACGAGCTTCATGGGATAACTTCATTAACACAATGAACCCGTCACTTGATATGAGAACTTTATGGAGTAGGATTAAATCTGTTCGCTCACCAATCTCAGATAGACAGTTTCCTTACATGCTTTTAGAAGGACAAATGCAAAAAGACCCAGAAACAATTGCAAATACATTCGCAAAGAAGTGGCAAGCATATAGTTCAGATAGTTCTTATCGACCCAGTATTATCGAAAATAAAAAAAGCTTCAGTCTACAAGATCTTGTACCGCCTACAAACCATAGACCTTATAAATTTCTAACAGAACGTGTTACGCGTACTGAACTAGAAATGACTCTTGAGATAGCCAAAGGAACTAGCCCAGGCGAGGACAAAATCACCTACAAGATGGTGAAACTATGCGACGACAGGCTCAAAGACAGAATTTGCTCTCTCTATAATGACATTATATCGACTGGTACTTTTCCACACGACTGGAAAAGAGCAAAACTTAAGCCGATTCCGAAAACATCGCGAAATCATCATGATTTCAATGAATATCGCCCAATTTCCCTCCTTCCTATTCTCTCAAAAATTTTTGAAAAAATTATTGCTAGACGAATTGGTTGGTTAATGGAAGAGAAGGCTAATCCAGGACAGCATGGTTTCAGACCTAAAAGAGGAGTTTCAACTCTCCTTCATCTTCTAGAGCACACACTTACTAGAAATTTATCGAAAACCAAACACAGCGTTATCATGTCATCCGATTTGGAAAAAGCATTTGATAGAGTTATGATGGTGCCAATTATTAAACAGCTTCATCAATGGGGCGTTCCTAAAGAAATACTTGCAGTGATCATGTCATTTATTAGTGGTAGAACTTTTCGAGTTAATGTTGACGGCTATAACTCCTTAACCATGAAAATGGACAATGGAACACCACAAGGATCTCCACTCTCAGTTGTCCTATATAACGCATATATTGACTCGCTAATCGTGAAACTCTCCCAGCCGCTTCAGAATCTCGACTTTATTGGAGTATATGCTGACAATATTTACATTGTTGCTTCTGGAGAACCTACCCAGGTAAAAGATACTTTGGAAAAAGCTGATTTAGCAATGTTTAATTGGGCTAAAGAAGTTGGTGCGATTATTCCTCCATCAAAAATTGAAGCGTTGCATCTATGCCGAAAAAGAAAATGCACCACTATCCCACTTGTTTTACGGGAAACAACCATTCCTCTTAAAAGAGAAACAAAAACACTAGGAGTAACTTTTACTGGAAACCTAATATGGGACACACATGCAAAGAATGTAATTAACCAGCTAAAACGACGGAACAATGCCTTAAAAATGATCTGTTCAAAGCGAAAAGGTCCACATCTTGAAACTGCATTGCAAATTGCAAAATCCCTAGTCTTTGGTACCCTCCAACACGGTGTAACTATTTTTATGTGGACCACGTTAAAAAATACTAGCAATATTAACTCAGCCATCAACGAATGTTTTCGAACAGCCTCTGGAGCCTTAAGAGCCACAAAAATAGAAGCCCTAAGATTAGAAGCAGGCTATGAATCTTTTGAACACTTTGGAAAAAAAGGGTAATTAACCTTATCAGCAAAACACTTACAGATCCAGTCCATCCCCTCTTCAAGGCTGCCGAAGAAGCGATTAATGCTACAAAACTGATTAAGAAACATTCTAAATCAGCCCTTATAAAAATGACATCTATAGTTCCCAATCTCAGCTCTTTTTCATTCAATAATACGCAGACATTAGGAGACACTCTACCACCTTGGAAAAGACATATACTTCCCATTAACACTAATCTTGCTAAGTACAAAAAGGAAAATACTACTGACGACATACTTAGAATGCTTCACCAAGAAATGATCTCTGCCTATAACGCTGATAGAATCTTTTACACAGACGGTTCGTACAAAGAAGACAATTGGTGTTCATACGCAGTCATTCAGTTACAACCAAATTCTGAAACATCTATCATTCACCAAGCTCTTTTACCGGAATCTGCAAACAGCTACATTGCAGAGTTAACAGCAATTTATAAAGGCATATCTGTGGCCCAAAAATACTCTAACCGATCGCTCATTGTAACCGATAATCTTGGTATCCTCATGGGTCTTAAAAATGAGACAAATAAATGACCTTCTCTGGAGCTTATAAGAGCTTATGGAGCCAATAAAAATATTATTCTTATATGGATACCTGGACATTCCGGAATCAAAGGAAATGAGGCAGCAGACCTTGCAGCAAGAACTGCTATAAACTATCCACTCATTGTAGAGTATCCCAAATTGTATAAGCTCCTTCGCAGAACTTTGATTCAAGATCATAAGAAAGAGCTCATCGAAAGTTGGCAAAACTCTGACACTTTTCTAAAAAAACATCAACCTACTTACGCGCGTATACCATACAATCGGTCTCTTAACAGAGAAGATAGCATAAAACTCTTCCGAATAAGAGTTGGAAAAGCTCTTTTTAACACTCAACATTACTATAATGCTGGAGATCCTGAGCAATGTTCGAATTGTGGAACGATACTCTCTGTTTGGCATATCCTTGTCGAATGTCCTATATCTCGCCAAATGGAAGTATTATCAGACAACATAACCGAAAAACTTGCCGAAATCTTGAATCCATCAGAAGTACCACATCCGCCCACCAAAAATTTGATGAAATATAATTTTTTTTTTTTTCACTTCTCAATTAAACATAATTTGCTTTGCTAATTTATTTTCTTTTTACAATTTTGTTTAACTTAAAGTTACCTTAAATATAGAATTTTATAATTAAATATAAATATGTATAGTTAAGAGACGGCATCATATGGTCTGGCTACCCTGATGCCTTTCTAAAAATAATTTATGAATTAAGTTTGTAAATTATTTCAATAAATAAATAAATAAATAAATTAAGTTTTTTTCTTAATTTCCCGAAAACTATTATTTTTTTTTTTTTGAAAAAAAATGAAGGTACAAATTAGGTCTGTTTCTTTACTCGCCCGCGGGTTCCCAAAGTAACCCAAATCTACCCAAAACGTGTTTCTTTACTATTTTCTGACACAAAAATGCCAGAGCTTTTGACTTTTTTTCATTTCCCCTTCAGCAAGAATCTACCCGAACATTTTAGTTCCGGCACTTTCTTGCTTGTCAAACAAGAAATCAGCTGATCGAAAAATTTTAAATTAGATTTGTCAAGTAGCGTATATAAAATGGTTTAATTTAATTAAATTAAATGAAAATGATACAATGGAGACAAATATAAATTAAAATATTTCTTCTGGTATCTTTTAATAGAGCCCAACATGATAATTGCAAATGTTAATAGAATTGAAATTGCATAATTTTGTATGCGTTGAGCCTACAAACAATGACTTCGAATGGGTGATTTACACCGCGACGAACCAGAAACATGCCAAATGCGTTTCTTTACTTTTTATTTCTGGTTAAACATTACAACAACAACATCAAAAAGCTCATCCCCAAACTTTTTCCCGAACTTTTTCCCAAACTTTATCCCAAAAGTAAAGAAACAGACCTATTGTAGCTTGTGTCATTCTACACACTTAAAAGATTAACATACTTTTTTCGTACAAGCAATAGATTCTAAGAAAATCATGCAAAAACTTCACGGTGGAGTAAATTTTGTTAAAAAATTTATTTAAATTTCATTAATCGATGGGCTAAAGTTTTTGTACGATTTGAGTTTGGCTACATCTCTTCTTCATAAAACCAAGTTTTTTGGGGTGCCCAGGGTAAGGGGAAGACCGGTTGAGAGAATTAAGAAGGTTGAGTTGAGGTTGATTCACACTGCCATTGTCATTGACTACACTGTCAATTGCTTTGTATTGATATGAATCTGTTTTTAAACTCAGGAGCACATGGTTATTCATTTCATCCACTAAACAATTTTTTGGTGACACAATAGCTCTTTCACAAAACCAAGAAAATGGTCGTAATTGTAAAGAGTTCAAGTCTCCATAGACGCACTGAATGAGTTGTTGTGTGTTGTGAACGATTTTTCCGGAACCTTATCTGAATCTGTGAAAGTATATTTCATTTCATCAATTTTTAACAGAAGAGATGCGAACTCAGCATTGTCTGTATTTTTAGTAAGCTCTACTTTCATATTGGTTTGAAGTTGAATTTTTTGGACATACTGCCAAATAGAAGATGACTTAAGGCAAGCTTTGATAATATCAGCTCGAGTGCCCTTGGGAATAACTGGCATTGTTTTTCGAAAGTCTCCAGAAAAAAACTATTGTAACTCCATCCATAAGCTTCTATGAAGATATTAAATCTTTATACGCTCTACAATATACAATATACGCTTTACGAAATTATTTTGTCTTCAATAATAATATTAAAATCTTAACTAATGTGAACTTCATTCAACTCTGTTAAAAAATGTAGAAGATCGCATTTTTTGGAGGCACCCTATTGTGAACAGTAAAAATATTCAATTGAATTTTTTCTTTTGGGAGTACCTATACGCTTTGCATTGCATACTTGCACACAATTGTATCTATGGATGGCAGGCTCGCAAGAAACTGTATTAACGTAAATACATCGCCTTAGTGCTTTCTCTCTATGATGGCTATATTTTTTCTTTTTTTTAACACTTAAAGCATGCATTTGTATGAGTAAAATAAGCACACACTGAAGAGGTGCAGAGAAATAGAAAAAAAAAGATACTTGCATCATAGGGATATTTTTTAAGTGGAACAGACAACAAAAAATAAAAACAGAGAAATTTTATGAAATGGAACAAAGCATTGACGATTAAGGGCTTAAAATTTGCGTAAAAATATTAACTTCATAAAACAATTTTAATATTTGTAAAATACGAGGCGGGTTTACACGTATAAGTGAATATTTCAGTCGACCTTAAGAAAAATGATGACAAAAAAAAAAAGGAACAACAAATAATTTGTTGATTCAACAATAAATTACCCAAACAAAAATTGGCATAACCCTCCTTGCAAAAATACAGAATATTTAAGAAAAAAATATGCTTATTAGTTCATTACTTCCTGAGATTACCGCGGCCAAAGTAAATAAATGTTTCGTTTTTATACAGGGTGTCCGCCGGGAAGGTATACTACTTTGTTTTGCCGCCATTTTGGTAAACATTAGTCTTGACGGTTCATATTTGGCAGTGGCAAATTTATTATGGACAAATATTCGATAAACCAACGTGTTTTAATCGTTAGATTTTTTTATTAAAATCAATCATCGATTACTGTGACGATGAGAAAGTTACGTGAAATTTTTGGGAGAAACATTTTCATTTGAATGGATATGTGAATAAACAGAATAGTCGGTTCTGGGCAATGGAAAACCCTCAAATTATTCATCAGTCCACCTTTGCATCCATTAAAAGTTACAGTCTGGTGGACCTTACTTCTTTGAAAATGAAAACGGCGAAACGGTAGCTGTGAATGGGGAGCGATATCGTGATATGATTGAAAACTTTTTATTTTTAACATGGTACTTTTTTTTTTATTAACATGTGGTATCAACAAGACGGTGCCACATCGCATACAGCCAGGATTACAATGGAATTACTGCGAGACCTCTTTCCACAGCAAGTTATTTCAAGAAATGGTGATGTTGATTGGCCTCCACGGTCGCCTGATTTGACTGCTCCGGACTCCTTTTTGTGGGAATATCTGAAAAGCAAGGTTTATGCAAACAAACCAGAAACGCTTGAGGAACTCAAACAAAATATTCGTGATATAAATTAATGAAATACCGCTTTAAATGTATGAGAATGTAATGAAAAATGTGCTCAAAAGGGCTCGCATTTGTGAGAATAACAGAGGCGGACATTTAGCTGATATTGTATTCCATACATAATTGCCGACATTAAATAAAACATTCATCAATATAAGATCCATTTTCTTTCATTTATTCAAAAATTATAAACAAACAAAGTAGTATACCTTCCCGAGATTATCATTTTCCTAAATCTTTTTGAGGAAACGAAATAAGAAGAAGAACGAAGTATGAAAATACTTAAATCAACTGTTCGTTGGACATTTGTGCAGATTTGGGGAATGAAGAGAATAGCGTTTAGCGTTCCATTTATGAGGTCGATGATCATTAAAAGCTTATAGAGATTTTTATTTTTGCATTTAAAAATATAGACATAAAATAACAAAAACCATAGGCAGACGGCAAAGTCATGCTTTATAGATTTTTGTAATTGTATGTCTATATTTTTAAATGCAAAAAATAAAAATCTTTAAAAACCTAAAAAATCTAAATCTTTTTTAAGAGTTAAAGGTTAAGAGTTACATTTCGGTAGGGAGATCATAGAGTGCACTCTGAACACTCTCAGAACGAAAAAAGAAACACATAATAGAAGTTTAAATTTATAAAATTTTACACAAAACGAACAACTCACTGCATTGTTGATTGAACGGCTATAACGGTGCTTGCTTTTAGGAGTATTTTCACAATCAAAAGTTACTTCATAGCCATCTTCCTTTGACCATGGTTGTGACCAAAGTGACATCACACATTTATCGGTTTTTCCAGTTTCTTTGTGAACCATGTCACAATTTAATTTAACGATGGTACCCGAAACCAGTTGTGAAGTTCCAGACTTACATCCATCAATTCTGTGTAAAAAAATTAAAACTACTATTATTATCCTGAAATTATATTTTTTTCTAGGAAGTCTTACGCATTATATGGCGCGCCACTAAGCTTATCGAGTGATTTGGAAAGTATTTGCTTTTGGTATTTAATTTCATCAGAGGAAAGTTGGTGTGGTGCACCAAGCAAGGATTCCCTTTTGGATCTCTGTAAATGAAATGAAAATATATTTGGTTATTAACAAAACTGATTTCAAGTCTAAAACCTAGTACGCTTGTCTTTTTGGAGAACAACTAAAAATTAAAAACTGTAGAAATAGTGTTCGCATGTTTTTGTTTCGATAAACAATTGAAACGCATAATTGAAAAAATGCTAAATGAGGTGTTGTTACCAAAGAAATGTTTATAAAAATATGCTTTGATGCAATAATGTCAATTACACGTATAGTATGACTACTTTTTGGCGTATGATTGATGTTAGACCAAATGGTATGTTTTTGGATGCTTAGGAATTTTTTTTTTGAATAATTTTTCATATTACATTATGTTAGTTTCAGCTTTTTCACTATAATATGACCCACTAGGTGCCTGGGAAGTTTCGAAATGAGTTGATCATCTTAAACTCATAAGAAATCTTTAATAAAATAAAGTAATATTTGTTTGATCAGATTTATGGTCTAAGAAACGGGGTCAAACATGCTGGTAGTGAATGATATCTGTTGTTTGTTATTCTATTTCAGGCGACATATCAAATGGTAAGTTACACGATTTGGCAACACGAACAAATTATAAAACTTTCCTATCAAAATGGGTGTTTTTTTTTTGGAAATGATGCGCATTCATTTAACGGATTACATAGTCAGTCAACTATTCAAAGTGTGGTGGCCAGTTTAAAGTTGACCGATTCATTAGAGAACCCAAAGCAGTAAATTGCTCAGTCAACAGAGACCTCAATTGATCGATTATAAATAATTTCTTTTGGCCCAAATCGGATGATAAGAATGTGAACGGGATAGCTAATGCCATAGAGGACATTCTGCATGAACGATTTGAGTGTAGGGTTAGGTTGAATTGCCTGTCAGCCATAAAAACGATTTGAGTGTAGGTTTAGGTTGAATTGCCTGTCAGCCATAAAAACTGACAAACTTAGACCATAAGTTGGTCCATTGGTAGGATTATCTCTCGCGGAAATGAATTGAATTGGCCACGATGAGCCCAAGCTTATCATTAATTTTCGTATAGGTTATACTGTATAAAATAATATCAGCTTATATTCTATAGCAATAGGATTAACATTTCTTTTTGAGGTCGATAGCTCAGTAAAAATGTATATTCACTTTGATTTGGCAAACAAAAAAACTCCATCCCTGATAAAAACCTGGGACGGAATCGGCTAAGATTACAGTCATTTTGTCTTTTTGACAATCGGTATCTTTATCATAGTCTTAATATAAATATAGGAAGAGAAATCGTGGAAACGACAATCACTTATATATGCCCTGGACATAAGTAGATAGGTTTGTAGAGAGTTTTGAAATATATGGTTTCATATTTATGTTTATATATTATTGATTTTATAGATAGTAGTATAAAATCAAACACACAGTAAAAAAAATGCTAAAATACAGCCTATTTAACATTTTGAGTTCTTTCGACTCTGTTTGGTTTCTCCAATTCAGCTGCAACTCTAATTGCATCTTATCAAAGCTTTCGGAAAAAAGCTGTTTCAATTGGATATCTTTTAAGTTTCTTTGGAATAGCAAAGGAGTACCCAAGGGCTCAATCTTGGGTGCTATTCTTTTCTCGATGCATGTGAATGAACTTCCTTCCATTGTATTAACTTCAGTTCATATACTCGTATTCACCTCTATTAGTGAATTCGACGAATGAACACGCGAAACATTTGCCGACGACAGTTTTTTTTGTTGTTGCTTAGCGTTGTGTATTTGCCATATTTTGAACTATTCTGAATGATTTGCTATGAATTCACGTTGATTTTGGAGAGCCATAAAGTTTATTCGCCGAATTCACTAATAGAGGTGATTATGTTTGTAGTGATTTCGTCCGGCTTTATAAAAACTGACCTCTTGATGTGATTGAAAAGGGTGCATACGCAATCAATAGTCATTTGGAGCGTATATCCATATTGTCTGAAAAAACAGGCCATTCCTTAATCCATCAATAACAAAATGTCTATTCTTTCTAGACATAACTTAAATGGTTTAAAAATTCATTACGCTCGTAAAACAAAAAATTTGCAAATGGATCATTACGCGTATTTTAAATTGCTCCTTCGATGCAACGCACACGTTGCGCTGTCATGTGTAAATGAATAAATACCAACTATCATTCAGCAAATCTGCTCGCGTTAAAATGGAGTAGGGCTTCATTCGTGTTTTTAAGATTTTGAATTTGGAAACCCTTCTCGATGTCAGCGTTTGTGCGTTGCTTTCATTTACAAAATTCTGTGTATATAAGTTTATGGGTCGAATTTATTGATTTATGACATATTGATTGCAGGTTTGCCTAGTTCCGACGTGGCAGTGGGCGGATTTTAATTAAATTACTTTCGGCAGTTTTTTTCTTGAACGAAAACCTGGACAGACCGTTTGTTCAATTAATTTCAAAGTCGTACAAAAATTATGACACTCGTATAATTCCGGCATTAGTAAATAACATAGTAAGAGATTTCTCTAGGATGGCAGGTATCCGTGGAAATATGATGTAAAACTAATGGACAGTTCTGAAGCTCACAAAAATAACGAAATATTCCCACTTCTGAGCACGTGTAGAAGTATCATATTTTGTGTTATAGGTTATCAAAATTTGAAAAAAAAAAAACTGAAAACTTTTGAATTAAATTCTTTCTAAGAATAAATTCTAAAGCACTAGCTAACACTTAATAGCCCTTCCACACTAGCCCACTGAGTATTAATACATGTCAAAAAAGTGGGGGAAAAAATGTTTAGTGTGGAAACAAAATATGACAGGTATTAATACAAGACGTGACAGCCCATCTTACACAGCTTGACAGCATACATGATTTGACATGTAACGGGTGATTTTTTAGCTGGTTTGGTTTTGGCAACACTGGTTTTGACAGCTGACGTGTGTTTAGTACCTTGTGTCACTGTCAAACAGCTTCAGTTTGGTTTGCAATTTAACCATGGATCGTCTTACAAATGAACAACGCTTGCAAATTATTGAATTTTACTATCAAAATTCGTGCTCGGTTCGAAATGTTCATCGCGCGCTGCTTCCATTTTATGGTCGGCATTCTCGACCTTCTGAGCAGTCTATTCGGAAGATTGTGACCAAATTTCGCACCAAATTTACTTTGTTGGACATTAAACCACCAACACGTTTACGTACTATGCGTAGTGAAGAAAATATTGCGGCCGTATCAGCTAGTGTGACAGAAGACCGCGAAATGTCGATTCGGCGCCGTTCCCAGCAGTTAGGCCTTTGTTACAGCACTACGTGGATAATTTTGCGGAAGGATTTGGGCGTAAAGCCTTTTAAGATACAGCTGGTGCAAGAACTAAAGCCAGCCGACCTACCACAACGCCGAATTTTTGGTGAATGGGCTCTTGGAAAGCTGGCCGAGGATCCGCTTTTTTATCGAAAAATTGTGTTCAGCGATGAGGCTCATTTTTGGTTGAATGGGTACGTAAATAAGCATAATTGCCGCATTTGGAGTGAAGATCAGCCAGAAGCATTGCAACAGCTACCAATGCATCCCGAAAAAGCCACTGTTTGGTGCGGTTTATGGGCCGGCGGCATTATTGGGCCATATTTCTTCAAAGATGATGCGAATCGCAGCGTTACTGTCAATGGTGAACGCTACCGAGCGATGATAACAAACTTTTTTTTGCCTGAAATGGAAGTTCTTGACTTGCATGATATGTGGTTTCAACAAGATGGTGCCACATGCCACACAGCACGCGAAACAATGGCGCAATTGCGAGGCGAGTTTGGTGAACAGTTAATTTCACGTTTCGGGCCGGTCAATTGGCCGCCTAGATCGTGCGATTTGACACCATTAGATTATTTTTTGTGGGGGTATGTCAAGGCTAATGTCTATAGGGACAAGCCCGCTTCGATTGACGCACTGGAAGCCAACATCCATGCATTCATTCGTGAGATACCGGCCGATATGTGTGAAAGAGTATGCCAAAATTGGACTCAGCGGATGGGCTACCTGAGACGCAGCCGCGGTCAACATTTGCATGAAATTATCTTTAAACATAAAATTGCAAGGTTCAAACTATCGATTCAAATAAATATTTCATTAATTTTTTCGAATTTTTTGTGTTTTTTTTTAAAGTTCTAAACCTCTTAAAAAATCACCCGTTATTAATACTTTACAATTTTTAGGGTTGGTTCCAATTTTTAATACATTTCATCTGTGTGTCAACACAAGTTTGGCATGTATTAATACAAGCCAGTATGGAAGGAAAATTTGTAAGTCATATTTCCCACAAATTTGACAGTCGCAAGAAATTCTTTCCCACTTTCAATTTGACATGTATTAATACTCAGTGGGCTAGTGTGGAAGGGCTATAAGAAGTCTTTCAATATGCATGTTCAGGAAAATAAGATCTCATTTTAAGTTGGCAATGCTATTTTAACAGGCGGCCATTTTGTCTGCTGTCAAGTGATTTCTTTTTAGTTTGGTTTGGCATTTCAACATGAATAGACTGACGCCTGAACAGTGATTCCAAATTGTGAAAATTTATTTTGAATATCGTGGTTCTGTTCGAAATACGTATCGCGCGAATTTTGGTTAGCAATGAAGCTCACATTTGGTTGAATGGATACGTCAATATTTGGAGTGATGATAATCTTCAAGTGTATGTTGAGAAACCATTACATCCACAAAAACCGACTGTTTGGTGTGCTTTATGGGTTGGTGGAAAATTGGTCCGTACTTATTTAAAAACAATGCTGGACAGAACGTTACAGTCAACGGCGACAGGTATAGAGCCATGATTACTGACTTTTTCGTTCAACAATTGAACAACTATGATGTGCAGGAACTGTAGTTTCAACAAGACGGTGCAACATATCACACAGCGCGTGCCGCAATTGATTTATTGAAGGAAACGTTTTATAACCGCTAGTATCACGTTACGAACCCGTGAATTGGCCTTCAAGATCGTGCGATTTAACGCCGCTTGACTTTTTTCGTAAAATCGCTAGTCTACGTCGATAAGCCCGAAACGATTGATCACTTGGAGGACAACACTCGACGCGTTATTGCTGATATACGGCCATAAATGTTGGAAAAGTCATCAAGTCAAATTTGACCACCGGATTAGACTACGTCAGAGCCAGCCGTTGCGGCCATATGCCAGATATCATATTGCAATTATAAAACGGCAAACACGAATTTTGTGGTACAAATTACGCGGCCTATAAAACCGAAGGCATATAAATTATATATCATTGGAAAAGTTTTTTTGCACAGAAGTGCAGAATACAAAAAATTAATTTTTTAATTTTACCACAAACACTAAAAAAAGCAATAATAAGTAGGAGTGAGAGCCAGAACGAGACCGAGTAATTATTTGTTTTTATTTGTCGTTTCGATTTCACCCACCAAACAACCAATTTTCAAGCACTGACTGGAATGATAATTGGAGTGTCCGGTGGTAGCGTTCAGTGCAGCAGAAAATAATAATAAGTAGCTCATATAATAGTTGCGTTCTTTTGCAAGTCAAAATATTATGAAGCAATTGAAATATCAAATACAACAACAACAATGTCCATATAAAGCTAGCTATGTTCAGATAATAAGGTGGATTTAACTTTTGTCTCGATAAAAACGGTATTGCCAGACTACCATTGTCGTCGTGTTATCGATAATTTGTAAAGAAATGTCAAATGATTGTTGGTAAGATAGTTCAATACAAAATGACAGACGAAGGGAAATGTTAAAATGTCACGATGTCGTTCTTTTCACCAAAGCCCATATGGACATGCAAAAAAAGCAGCTATAAGCAGTAGAAGTGTCAAATGTTTGTTGGAAGGAAAGTTCAATACAAGTTGGTAGACCAAGGTAAAAGGTAAATAAATATTGAAATGTCCCAGTGTCATCTTTCCTAGTAATAAGTAGCCCAGTTTATCTCCACGCTTAAGACTACATTTAAATGATGGATTTACTCTAGAGCGATTTTTTACTTAATTTTGGAGGACATGGGGGTGGAGGTAGTGCCCCTGCACCTGCAATTAGTATTAATACTGCATCAAGGGCATATGCACAAAACTGTGTAACCGGCCGGCACAAATAACTTGCTGTCCATAATAATTTGTATGGAAGTCTCAATTTTTAATTACAAACATATTTTCTTGAAGTTTGTCAATTAGAAAATAATGTTATTAGCACTCGAGTTTCGAAGGCTGGACGTACTAGTTTAAATTATAATGCCAGAAGATTATCTTTCGAATAAAATAAATTTCATGTCAATTAAAAAAAAATCATCTTTGTTTTTTCCCTTTTCAAAACTCTTACCTCTAAAAAAAAACATTACCTAAAAGCATCTATATAAAACAAATGCAATTATTAAGCTGGCAACATAGTTTGCATAGAAAATATTTTATAAGCTACATTTTGTGGTCAATATCAAAGGGACCGAAGTTATAAGAAGATTTTGATGTCTTGAATTCGAATCTGTTCTATCACGTCAGGCTTTCAAGATATTTAAAAATAAATTTTCAAAAGTATCATTAGTGTCCCTATGTTTTATTAAGATTTTTTCCGAAAGGAATAGAAATTATTTTGATGAACTTTTAGGAGAAACATTTCATTTCAGATTCATTAACTGTTGATTTTTAAAGAACAAAGGCGTTTTTCTTTTTTAGCTCTAAGCAGAACATGGAGTGGAACTCGATCTATCACAGTTAGTATGACCAGTGTTCTCCGATAAAATTTTTAAACACATCTGGGCACCATAATTTAGAACTGTTTTTAAATTATCATCTGATAGCTACGCAATCAAAAATTCGAAAAATTGAAAAGTGTGAACTGAAATTGAAGTGTTGAACGCACCCATGTAAAATGAGTGAAAAAAGAGCGAAGTTGGCTGCGATCAGCTATTTACTCCATTCGTTCGGTCATTTTATTCTGAGTTCATGGAGCGTTCTCCGAGTTAGCTCCGATTCAAAAAAGAAACATAAGTCCAGCGATCTGAGTACTCTGAGCTTAAAAAAAAAAACACTGATCTTTTTTTGACAGTTCAGTATTATGTACTCGGAGCCAAAAAAGAAAAACGCAATATTTCGAAACGATAATTTAAGGTCGATTCAATGTGTCGAAAATCTGATATGATCGTTTAATGGTCAGATTTAAATTCAGGGCATTCAAAATCGGTCCGCTCTGGTTTTAAAGTGCTTTATAAACAATGTTTTCCATGCCAGCGAACAAGGTAACTAACTTACTAATGCCGTTTTCGCTTGGTTTTGTGTTCTGTTCCATTCCTATGGCTTATGGGAAAATTGGAGTAGTAGGATTGAAAAAGGAGTACTCCAAACTTCCAATCGAAAACGACATAAATATAGTACCTACGATCAAAATAGATTATGTTTTCTGGTATTTTTAAAAACAAAAACAAAGTACTCAGGATTTAAAATTATTTGTATTTAGAAACAAAAACAAAATTTACTAAAGCAAAATTATAGTGATTTCAAAACAATTTTTGTAATATACATAGTTTATTATTTGTGCGATTTATTTGTATTGCATGAGAAATAAAAATTACAAAAAGAACATAAAATGCTCGGGGTGATAAAGCAATTGAGAATAAAACGCAAAACGGACACACTACATTTAAAGGTACACTCTATCATTAGCAATAAAATTAGATGTGCATATAAAAAACAAAAGAATTTTTATTATTCCACTTTTCACTGTTGCTTTCTTTCAGAGCAAAATTAATTTACCTTAACACTTTCTTGGGGCTTGTCGTTAGAGATCTGTGCATTTTTGTTCTCAAGTGAAGTTTCGAAATTAAAAGCTCCTATTGACAGAAAATCATCTAACCATTTCTTCTCTTTGTCACTTAGTTCCGGTATCTTTTCAGTGGTGGTAGTACTTTCGCTCGATGAAGAGACAGTAGGTTCCAATTCATTACTGCCATTTCCACTGCTTGCTTCCTGTTGATTTGGGGAATTCGTTTGATCCGCATTATCTGCTGACTCAGTCACATGTTCTGTTGTAGAAATAATTATTGATTCAGTAGTTGCGGGAAGTGGATTGGCACTACGCTGTCTTGTCAATTGTGGATTTTTCTTGGGCCCAATTATTTGTGATTCTAAATTTAACATATCATCGGCTGTCAACTCATTTCGACTGCCGGTGAATATTGCATTTGTTTCATATTTTTCTTCCAAAGCTTTGCGATCCCGAGAAGAATCGAGTAGTTCTTCACTGGTACAATTTGATTCCTGCAGCAAGCGGACTTTATCACCCCATAATGTTGTTAACCAAGGTTTCTCCAGCACTACAATGCGACAAACTATTTCGGTGTTATTGTCTGTTGTATTAACAGCATTCAAAACTATTTCATATCGAACCCCGTCAATGACTTCTCGGTATGCATCGATAATATTGATGAAGTTCATTGTTACTGGAATATTTGTAATTGCGATATTTTGAACACCAATCAGATTCGGAGAAAGGTATTCCTTCTCGCCAGGCTGTAAGACATGAATTTTCTGGGCTACTGGTTCTTCAACGACAGCGGTTCTTCGTTCTCCTCCATTCTACAAAGGGGGCATATGGGATTTTTAATTTACTTTTTTTTTCTGTAAACATGACTTATTTGATGTTAAACATGCCTGTTCCAGGTTTTTTTTTTAAATAGTGTGTGTTAGCTTAATAAGGTGCTGTATGTTATAATGCTTGTGGGTGCATAGTTTGATGAACATTTAAAATAATACCAACACCAGAATTAAAAACATTAATAAGAGATCAATTATTGCAATAGAAAATAAAGTGCACGAAGTACCTGCCCTTGGCTACCGATAAAAAAAACCGTCAATATTGTAGACTGCATTTACCAATAATAAATTTAAAATAAATGTTTTTTTTTTTTATTTCAGACCAAACAACTATTTTTTGTGCGATGAAAAGTTTTGCGAGAAAATCACATTTTGAATCAGTCATATCGTGAATGTTTCCGCATTTCGATAGAAAAATTTATGTATATGTCTTCACTCAAAACAACATAAACATTAGCAAAAAGCACAAACTTGAGTTTATATTCAAGAGGCTAAGGGCCAGTTTTTCAGACCGAGATCATCCTAGTGTCGGAGTAAAAAATTAGTTAACTACAAAAACGTGTTTTACAGTCAAATTGAAACCTAAGTAACTCCGAGTTTGACAGGCGCGAGCGTTAGGAAAAAAGGAAGGATTTAAAATGAGATACCGACGCACGTGGGTTTTGAAGTTCTGAATATTTTAAAAAGGAAATATAAAACATACATAAAAACGTTCTTTGGGGGTACTGTTAAAAGTTGGTTTAAAATTCCATTATGTTTACCAGTAGACTGAACTAATTTTAGCAACTCTAAAACACTTAACAATTTTAAAACACTCTGCTGTTGGAGCTTATGGCTTTGCGGCCGAGCTATTCAATGCGACTGGCGATGAATTGGTTAGGAGTATGCACCAGCTCATCTGCAGAATAAGGTCGGAGGAAAGCGTTTACGATGAATGGAACCTTAGCATTGTTTGCCCGATCCAAAGTGATCCTCTGCCGTACTCTGTGAACGCCTGAAGCCATTCGTCAACAACTTGATAGGTCCATATCAGTGTGGCTTTAGACCAGGGAAACCCACAATTGACCAAATTATTCCACTATGGCAGGTCTTGGAAAAGGAGTTTCAAATCGATACACACCACCTTTTCATCGATTTCAAGGCCGCGTATGACAGCATCTATAGAGACGAGCTATATAGAGCAATGTCTTATTTTGGCATACCTCCCAAACTCGTCTGTTTGTGCAGGATGACTATGGAGAATTCACGCTGCTCCATCAAGGTCGGGAAAGACCTCACCGATACCTTTGATGTCAAAAAAGGTTTTAGACACGGCTACACCCCTTACTCAGCGAACGATACCAGTGCTGAGATCAAACGAAAAATTATTCTTGCCAATCGCTGTTTGTTTGGGCTAAGAAGGCAATTAAGAAGTAAAGCCCTCTCTAGAGCAAATAAAGTGTCCCTGTATAAAGGCCACTTTACACTATAATAGAAGTCATATGACCTGTCATTATATTTTCTGTATGATTTCTCATATGAGCTGTCATTTCAAGTCAAGTCATACGGTTATCATTTTTTTATGTTTATACGTCTTTACTTCGCATTTGATTGTCTCTATGGTAATATGTCAAAACCAAAATAAAAGAAAAAACTCACAAAAAAAAAAAAATACATTTTTGTAAAGCTAAATTACTTTTTTGGAATTATCCATTGTTGTTTTCATTCAAAATCCAAATTTTTTGTAGAAATATTTTTATATTCAATACTCTGAATTCACTATTTTCCATGAAAACAACAATTGCTGTTTGACTTCTCAAATGGAATTAGCTGCAGTTCTAATGTCAAAAAAGTCATATGCTTTTTGCTTTTGAGAAGTCATATGAGATCTATGAGTGGGTTCAGGCGATATGGTATGATTTTTTTGACAGCTCATATGAGAAGTCATATGACTTGTATAATCGTGTAAAGTGGCCTTAAGACGCTTATCATCCCGGTCCTGATGTATGGTGCTGATACATGGACCCTGTTAACGGTAGATGAGAAAGCTTTAGGCTGTTTTGAGAGGCTTTTTTATCCGGATGATTTTTGGTCCCGTCTGCATAGTTGGGGAATGGAGAAGAAGATACAACCACGAACTGTACGGGCTGAACAGCGACACCGACCTAGCCAGTAAAGTGAAAAGCCACCGACTGAGATGGCTGGGTCACCTAGAGCGAATTGACAACAATGCTCCGGCCCGGAAAGTCTTTGAATCCGACCCCGTGGGACGGCGCAGTGTAGGAAGACAGCGCAACAGGTGGCGCACGCAAGTGGAAGAGGATCTCAACCAACATGTCGTGCGAAACTGGAGACAGCTATCTAGAAACCGAGCCGGCTGGAGGAAGCTTATTGGTTGAGGCCCTGGTCCACCCCGGACTGTAGCACCACCTTAAGTAAGTAAGTAAGTAAGCCCCTAATTTTTTCCAAATAAAACAAAAACAATTCTTATAAAATGTTAGCTCATTATTTTACCGACCATTTATAACCCCGACCCCCAAGACGAAAGCAGATTTTTTACCAAAGTTATAAAAATTCAAAGTTTTATTGAACATTTTACATGTGCTTCCCCATATAAAAGTGCTTTCGTTTTGGGGCCGGGTTAACGGTTAAATAATGATGAAAGTAAATAAATATTTTAATAGTTTAAGACAACACCGTACAAAGAAATTTAAAACTCCAGGGAACCATTTGTGAAATATCACGGGAAATGTAATTATCAAAAACAAGTAATTAATTACATTTTGTGTAATGTACATATACTGAAAAATAGTAATCATTACAGACGAATCAATCAAGACGAAGAAAGTCTTTTAAGCATGCCATCTACAGTATCGGACAAAACATTTGCAAATAGAAGTGAAACCAAGCAATTTCTTCGAATTCAAAAAAAAAAAAAAACAAATACAATATTCATGTATTTTCAAAAGCTGTATATTTAACGTATTTAATAAAAATTATATAATTTTAAGAATTCTAATAAACTTTCAGATATTTACGGTGAAATTTATCGAGTAACTTTAAATTAACACGCGACAAAACAAACTGTGCAACTGTCAATTCAGATACAAAAACAATAAAAATTAATCAATATTTAGTGGCAGACCCTTTGTCTTCGATGACTGCCTTACATTTTGGTATAAAATTAAGTGGAATCTCATTCCACGCAGTCCCTTTTCTTCAATAAAAAAAAAACAAAATATTCATATCCAAGTTTAAGGAAAATCGAAAAAGCCGTTTAGACTATAGCAGCTGAACAATCAAATTGAATTGCGAAACAGTCTATTTTCATCTTCCTATGTATATATCAGGTTTGATCAAAATATTTACAAACATATTTATTTAAGATGGAAATAACACGCTCTAGCTTTTTGTCATACCTTATGAAAAAAAAACACCCAGTAAAAAGTGTATGGATGAGTTCAAAAAGGTTTACGAGATAAGCTTTGCTCATGGTTCACTAATAATTAAGGAAATGGAAAATACAAAAATTGGTTTATCAACATAAATAAAAATAGTTTTTAAATATAAACACAGTTTGTTAACAAGGCACGATATATTGCAATTCAAGAAATTACCGGTAAAATTTAGAATTTTTCAGCAGCAGGAATTAATTATAAATATATTTCGGACTTTTACCGATGCGGCTAAAAAATTCCATGTTCTCAGTAAATTCTATAATTTGGGGTTTTTATAGTAATATGCCTACGCATGTAGAGTTGCAGTTATCTCGGGATATTTTCATCGACGATGTCATTTCAATCTAAACAAAATTTTATACCCTCAACATCAATTTTAAATATTTCAAAATTAATTGCTGTTTGCAATTCCTTACGGAATGAAACTATCAAAGAAGTTATGAGAGATTTTAACTTAGATATCGCCCAGTCTAAATTTTAAAAAATAATTAAAGAAATGCTAAACATATTGGGGTATATTCCTAGATGTTTTTTAAGCTCTTACTACACAAATCTTGAGTTTAAATGATGAAGTTTATATATGATAAAATCCAGATTTGCTAGCAAAAGCTTAAACAACATCTATGAATATGCCCCATTCAGTTTCTCTTTATGCGTACTATAAATTATATTTGTAATATGCAATAAATTAGTAATATCTAATAAAAAAGACATAATGCAAGTACATATATACCTAAGTAATAAATAGAATGTTTATATTTAGCCATAGAACTAAATAAGATAACTTCAATAAAATAAGTTTTTATTTAATTTAACCAACTTTAATACGTTTTTTTGGTAACTTCTTTCATTTCCTAATTGTGTTCCTATTTTAATTTTAACATCTTTCGACATATTGGTTTCACTTTTTTCTCTCGGGTGGAAAGCTACAGGCTTTAAAGTCTTATTGAAAGATCCCTTTGAAGTTCTTTAATATTAGCCTTATTATCCGCTCTTCCAATGGTCTCTTGTTACGTGTACATTTTCTTTAAATGCACAAACCAGTGCATCAAATTTGATAGGATTAGTTATAATTTTTAATAAAATGTATGTATTTTGTACATAATGTTGATTTGACGTGCAGTTATAATAAATAGAAGCAATATTGACAAATACATACTAACTTCCGTTTTCTGGCAGTTTTTATTGAAAAAAAAAAATAATCTTGATTAAAAGATTGCACACGACGTATAAGCAATACAAACACTATGTTGTGTTGTTTCCCACTATTAGTACAAGTGAATTGAAGTAAACAAAAATAAACCATTATAGACGGATACGGATCATAAAAACAAGTTGCAGAGGTTTCGATATTATTCTACTTAAATTTTTTTTTTTATTGAACCTTCATAAACTTAGAAATTGGGGGACTAAGATTTCATTACTTTTCATGGCTGATTAAATACACAGAATCTTTTTTAAACATTTATAATATTTTTGGTATGATTTCAGATTTTGCTTGTCTAAGCAAATGGTTGAATGCAAAACCTAAAATTTTCAATTTTTCAATGCACTACAGCGCCCTTATATTCTACAGAATTTCATCATTCTAAGGCGTCAAAGTCTCCATGTAATTTGGCTGACTCCACTATTTAATATAGATTTTAGTGAACACGCACGGATACCACTTCTGCTAAATTTTACATTTTTGATTTTTTCCTCTGTAAACACAAAATTGACAGGATATGAATTTTAAATTGCTTACCCCACACCTCCTCCATGTTTAACTGTCGAATATGGATAGAGGTATAACTCCATATACCCGATAATGATCCAAAACATGGTATATAAGTAAATTATGGTAAACCATATCGTCGTCGTTCAATGAAAACTCCCTAACACCATTTTCTTCGAAACCGAGAAAACCCTTGTAAAAATGATGTATTTAATAAAAAAATAATATTTTAGTTCTGCAAAAGGTCTCTGAATCTTTTGTTAGTCTATTATATTTCTTTTAATCAAACATTTTTAAATTCTGGTCAGTGAAAATTAAAAAAAAAAAGTATAGGTGTCTCAAAATAAAATAAAATGGAGTTAAGGAGTTTTCATTGAAATGCCCGAAAACAGGTTGTTCTAACCCGATAATGACCCAAAACACAGGAATCGGATGGTAAGAAACATTTTAGAAGAGAAGCAAGCACCATTTTGTTGAACGGAAGATAAAAAATCGAAAGCAATCGAATTTTACCGAGCTGAGGAAAACAAATTTAACCGAATGGGAGCAAATATCTTGAAACTTGTTGGCGTTATAATTGATCCAATAAAGGGTTCACACAGAATATTAAAATATGTATTTTACTTCAATATTTCTTTAAAAAGGAAGAAATAATCTGTTATTTTTCAAGTTTTTTACGTACTTGCAATTTCTTTTCTCGACTTCAAACTTACATTTAGGCCCCTATTATGACTTGCGATTCGCCGAGTCTAACGTTTAAATTAACTCGAACGTTCGACTTTAATCTAATAAAAAACAGTGATTTTGTTCAAAACCACCAAGAATTACAGTTCGACATCGACGATATTGGCGAATGTTTGCCTGACATTAAAGTTTTTCAAATTTTAGTCATTAAAGGCGAACTTAATTCAGGCGAGTCGCAAATGGTAATTCTACATAGTCACATTTGAACGTTTGACTTGCCGAATCGCAAGTCATAATAGGTGCTTTAGTTAAAATTTTACTATTATAATATTCTTGGAGTTAAATTCGATAAAGATTGGTTATGTTTATGGCTAACAAATCAAATTAGTTTGTATACAATTTGAAAGTATTACCATCAAAAAAGGAATAGTTGTTGCTTAAAACAAAATGAAACAATTTTATTAGCTTGGTACTGTATAGAACTGCTTACAGGCAAATGTATAACCTATGCTTTTTATTTATATTATACAAAAGGAAAACAAACTATCTTTAAAAATTTATAAAATTTTAAAACCACAACCACCAACTGAAACTCACTAAACTGTAATTTATTTTAGTTTTTTTAAGTTAGTTAGTTAAAAGAGTTTCCACCAGTACCGTTATGTCTAATAGGAACAATTTGTTTGTTTTATTAAATTGCGACTGCAAAACTATATGAAAAAACTGTTACTCTTGTTAAAATCGGATATGACTTTTCTATGCGATCTCAAGAACGGCATTGGAAATCATTCATTACAGGGTTACAGAGTCAGTCAGTGACACAGTCAGGGAATCAGCAAATATTAGAAAATATTTTTTTATATCAAATCATAGATTTTGAAATCTATTTTTTGTGGTCAAAAGGAAAAGTATATTAAAAGTTCCATTAACGCGCGAACCTCAGTGCATATTTGAATGCTTTTAACTTTTTTATAAATGATATTTTCGGCTTGAGATGAAAAGTCAGTGAACGAAATTTATTTTAGCTAAATTTTGTTGTCTTTTTTTGCATTACAAGGACTTCAGATAATTTTCTGAAAGATCTCAATAGGCATGTTCAGGAAAATGAGATCTCAAAGCCTTCAGCAATCTGATTATCGTGAATAGGATTCCTCAGAAGAATGTCTGACAAACTACAGAAGAAAGAAAATGTGGGATTTGCTTGCTAACTTTTTGACAGATAAAATTTGCTGAGTCCCCCAAGATCTCATTTTCAATATTCCAAATTCGTATATTTTCAAGGCTTAATATGGTATACAAAAATATTTTAACGAAACTCGTATTTTTCATATTTGAACATGAATTTCGATTAATGATGATTAACAAAATGAATAAGATGAGTAATAAAGAAAGTAAATTTCATTCTGGAATTGGTGGTAATTCCAAAAGGCATTTGACGGAGACGATGTTTAGTTATTCCTTAATTTTGCGTGCTGTAAACTAGGGTTAAGGAAAATCGAAAAAATCGTTTAGGTTATAGCAGCTGAACAGGCAGATTGAATTGCGCAACATTCTATTTTTATTTTTCTATTATCGAAATATCAGGTTTGATCAAAAATATTGCTAAAAATATTCAAAAACAAACATAACACGCTCTAGCTTTTTGTAATAACATATAAAAAAAAACACCCTGTAAAAAGTGTATGTATCAGTTCAAAAAGGTTTACCAGATAAGCTTTCTTTATCGTTCACTAATAATTATAGAAATGGAAAATACAAAAATCGGTTTTTCAAAATTAAAAAAAATGTTTTTAAATATAAACACAGTTTGTAAACAAGGCACTGTAAAACCCCGAAATATTGAAATTCAAGAAATTACCGGTAAAAGTTAGAATTTTTCAGCAGCAGAAAGTAATTATAGTAAATATATTTCGGACTTTTACCGATGCGACAAAAAAATTCCATGTTATATCAGTAAATTCTACTATTTGGGGTTTTTATAGTAATATGCCTGCGCATTTAGAGTTGCAGTTATCTCGAGAAATCTTCATCGACGATGTCATTTCATTCTTAAACGTATGCTCTCAATATCAATTCTAAATATTTTTAAATTAGTTTCTATTTGCAATTTTTTGCAGAATGAAACTGTGAGGTTAGGAGAGATTTTAATTTAGCTATCGCCCAGTCTAAATTTTCAAAAATAATTACAAAAATATTAAATATATTGGGTAATATTCCTAGATGTGTTTATATATGCCATATGCAATAAAAGAGATATATGTAAGTAAATACGTAAGTAATAAATAGAATGTTTTTATTTAGCCATAAAATTCAAGTAGATAACTTGAATAAAATAGGCTTTAAATTAATTTAACCAGAGTGCAAGTTTCAAAATTTTGTAACATTTCAATGGACTACTGGCATCTTCCTGGAGGAATTAGAATTAGTAACAAAGGAATACAAATATCTTGGAGTCAAACTCAACTCAACACTGGATTTTAGTAAGCACCTAGTCGGAAAAGCCAATGCTTCCCAAAGTCTGATAAACTAAGCATGTAGAAAATTTGTTTCAAAGAATTATATACATTTATCTACCAAATACCACATATTCAATTTAGTTGTGAATATGCAGCTCAAGCTTGGGAAATGGATGAGTATGATTATAACTTCAGAGAACCTTCATCAAACAAATATACCTGTCAATAAACAGGCCAAACTATGCGATATATTTAGAAAAAAGTTTTCATAAGTCATGAACTAGCACACTGAAGTTACATGCTAAATTACCTAATTAAAGTCTTAGGATTTGAAGACGATAGGCTGAGCAAAAAGTTGCACCTTTAGCAACAAGGACTGGTGGTTTGAGAAATGGCAGCGTCTTTTGGAGAAGTTATTCAAACTTATACAAGCAACAGCAACGGTTTAAAAGACCAACTTTACCGAATTATCTAATTTAATGAAGACTCGATGGTTAAAGTTTAAGGGCCGATGTTGAATTTGAACCACACCTAAACGTCAAGTTTTTTTCTGCATTTCATTTGACATTTCTCATTTTCAGACTAAATCAATTCAAACCATAAAAAGCCTCTTGACCATTTCAAGCGTCGTCAATGGTCAGAATGGTGGCAAGAAATGGCAGCAGTGGATGACCAAATTTCGAACGAAAATCATCTTCAGTGATGATAATCCAAGAGTGATTGTCGAAAAACCAATGTACCCACACAGAGTGACTGTTTGGTGCGGTTTATGGGCTGGCGTCATCATCGGTCGTATTTTTTACAAAATGAGGAGGGTTAGGCAGTTACTGTGAATGGTGTTCGCTATCGTGAGATGATAACGAACTATTTATGGCCCGAATCGGAAGATATGTTATTTCACTTGGTGGCGATGTCAATTGGCCGCCAAGATCATGTGATTTGACACCGTTGGACTTCTTTCTTTGGGTTTATTTCAAGAGCTAAAGAATGAGATAATTCGGCACATTAACGGCATAGAACCTCAATTATGCCTCAGCGTCATCGAAAATCGACCATCGGATGGAGGTGTGCCGCCAAGGTCACGGCGGCCATTTAGCCGATATTTTGTTCCATTCATAATTGAACCATACCAATATTATCATAATAAAAAAAAATGACAATAATGTGCTAAATAATTTATGTTTTATTCAAAATCAACATCGGCCATTGAAATTTAACTACTCTTTAGAACCATCCACTATATCAGAAAGTCGAATATTATACAGCCAGTTGAAAAACAATCTGAGCAACAATAATTATTTCCAAGATACTTTTAAAAGTAAAGATCTCTCTAGTATTCAAAGTTAGGTGTGGAGTATACTCACCTTAACGGAAGACCATATAATGGCAGATTTAATGCACTACATGCAACCTCAAATTCAAGGAAGACTGTTTCCATTTTATGACCAAATATTCAGTTTTTAAACATACGAGACTAGTATACTTTGGAAAACGTTCCCATTCTGTACCAGAAACAATACACATATTAAATGGATAAGATTAGACAGAGTTTGATAATTATTTGAAGGAAATTTGTAAATTAAGAATGGTGCTTATGGGGGAATATATTTAGGGCCAGTTTCAAATGCTCCAGTTAAAGTTTCGAATAGATATCCGACACATACCGATATCCAGCAGATTAAAGTAGCTGTTATTTTATTTCGGTTTCATCATGAAAATCTCGGATAAACTAACTGGTGGATAAGGTAACAATTTAAGAACAAAAACATTCTGAAAATTATATTTTTGTTGTCAAAACAAAAAATCTTTGTCGTTTTATTTTAAAAATGTCACTGCTTTTTAATATTTAAATTTAGTATAAACCACGACAGATCAATTCAAAGCGAGATTAAAAATATTACGACGAAAACTCATAGCAGTAATTCATATTATGGATAAAGGCTTTAACAGCCACTTAAACCGGCGTATATGCTATCGGAGACTTTATCTGCCAGACACCACTATCCGAGACATTTGAAACCAAAAGTTGAAGTTTATCTGTCAAAAAAATTTCCGGGTACGCTATCTGAGGCAGACTTCATCTGTAAGTCTTGAAACGGGCCCTTAAATAACAACCAAAAACTGAATGTGCAATATTGAATAAGTTTAAATTTATGCATATCTTACTAGTTACTAGTCTAGCTGAAGACACAGCCAGAGCTTTTAAATTCAAAAATCTTTGTACCTATGTACATGTATATAAAAATTGTAAATAAATGCATTTTTTTTACTAACTTACTTCCATAGCTTTCAAATTGCAATGAAATTTGAATTAGGTTTCGAGTTGCTTATTTGCAATGGGAAATATAAAATATGAGGCGCTCTTCCACGGTTCCAAATAGGTATATAGAATATGTAGCAATTTTGAATGGCGACAGAAAGTGTATTTCTTTTATCAAAATATAAAAACATTTTTTCAAAAGTTTTGTATTGTAAGTACCTTCAGTTTTTTAACTAAAAACAATTTCAATTTCCCCTCTAAGATATCACCTAACCTACAAACTTAAGCCCCAACGTTAATCAAAATCACTTCAGGTCGAGGTACAGACAGACAGACAGAAATGCGTCTGTCACTTATTTCGTTATCGCAATGTCAACCCGTCAAGTCCGATTAAAATAAAGTTTAATATTTTTACGAATCATAAACCTGCCCTTTACCGAGTATTGCAAGTAAAAACTATGCCTTCATGCGTACCAAAACAGGTTAAATTTCATTGTTCGATTCAAAATTCAAGTTATCACATCGATGTTAATTAATTCATTATTTTTATTTGATTTAATTCATAACCAGATAATACGCAGATACGAGGTTTCGATTGTCTAAAAATTGCCTACTAATATTCTTGTTTGCATTATAATAATTACCTACAACTTTTAGTTTTACATTTAGTTTGTAGTTCAAGAGTTCGACTTAATTTCACATTTCAAATTGTAAATGAAGCAAATCCTTTGTTTGTTTTGTTATTTGTAAATGCAAAGCAAAGAGAAACAAAATAAAAGATAAGTGCCTATCATAAATGATTTTGAATATGTACAAATTTTTCTCAGAAATGGTAGGCATCTTTAACAATCTTTGGTTCTTCAGACAGCGAGCGATGGACAATTTTGTTAAGGTAGTCGCTATTCGGTTATTTGAAAAAAAAAAAGAAACCTGTACCCAAGCCTAGCTTATCGAAATTGAATCAGTAATTAAATAGATAGATGATACAACCAAATCCAACTTATGATCTAATAATGGAAGAGATTAGTCACAAAATGTATAAAAACCTAGCACAGTTTTGTAGATATTTGATACACAATTTACAAATATTGCAGATTAGAGGGCATTTTCTTATTTATTTTCTTGTGCCAGATTGATTAATACCTATTTATGAATATTTTTTTTCTTATCTTTGCAAAATGGAGATGTTGTCCGCTCAGGGTCAGTACTGATGATGATGACTTTTGTTTGTATTTATTTTTGTTTTGTTACTTATGTAGATAATAATATGTACAATGGTTTTTGTTTTAAATTAAGCAAAGCTACTTTATAGGTAGGTATACAAACTTCGTAATTGCTTTTGTTTTAATTTATAAAGCTTGTGAAACTAACAACAAAAACTAAATAATTTATACACTGTTTAATTTAAGCGACGTAGGATGAAGTTCAAAGCAGTTATTTTCCGATTTTAATCAAGACTTTAATGCTTAAAATATTGTGAGTTTTGTAACTAATAATCAATAAATGTATTAACTTGCTTTCATTCGAGTTTTATTCAATAAAGTTTACAAAAATCCATAATTTGTTGTTTGATAAAATTAAATAGAAAAAAAGATGCAACTTACCGTTTCAGATATATCGGCATTGATAAACGATATCATGGCGCATAAGGCTCCAATAAATAAAATATTGGGCTTCCTCATTGTAAAATTTCTTGTTTTTTGTTTATTTAATATATTACTGCAATATAAATCTTATTTCGATGCCTTCAATGAATAAATTAACTTTTCTACAAAATGACACATGCAAATACGGCAATGGAAAAAACAACTCTGTTCTCTCTGTGTAGTTTCGTTTTTGGTCTGTCCTCTGTATGACTGACGGTGATGGGCAGTGCTCACACCAAACTTCATAGATCACAGTACAAATTGGAAAATATCGATATTTGAATATCGATGCTTTTCTACCTATCGATATTCTCCGCAATAAATTATGCTGCGGTTACATGTCTTCAGCTGAGAATGTGGAAAGTTGGGCCTATTTGAAATTTGTGTTGACTAGAAATATTAATTAAGTCTTAAGCTTAATTTTTTCATCAAAATAATAAATGATTTTGCTTTCAAAATGTCTCAAAATCAATCATTATAATTTTCGATAATGAGTTTCAATGATAGCTATAACTGGCACATACAAGGTCATATGTTCCCATGCTATTTATATCTCCACCAAAAGGTTAATCAAGTTAGCCATACACGACCGAGTCATCCGATCAATTTGGCTTTGTTGGATTTTACCCCGAAGCCACACGTGCAAGTACTGGCAAGCAAGTTGGTTACATACACTGCCTGTCAAATATTTGATTTGCATTCCACTTGCCTTCCACTTGCTTCCCACTTGCATTCCACTTGCTTGTCTCCCAACTTGTTTCACTACTGGCTTCAAAAATTCCATGCCAGTTGACAAGAAAGTTGCTTGGGTTTGTATGTGCTAGTGAGCAAATGGGTAGGTATTGCAACTTGCTTGCCAGTACTTGCCCGTGTGGCGTCGGCTTTAGATTGGCTGAAAATCCAAATGGATGGACCCACCTCAGATACGAGCCGATTTTGATACGGCGCGGAGCCATTTGGCTCTTTAGCTCTGTTGTGTATGGGACTTAGTTGTTGTTGCATTAGCATGTACATTTCTTAGCCCCGAAGTCGTTTTCTACATCCAAGCTCAATCGGGCAAGGAAAAAACCACATCTATTACTACGTTTACAAGCAGGTTTGAGAGCTCGAGTTGAAATAGGGTTTAATATATGATCCAGGCTTTTCGTCACTTGGGTTGAGTGCTCCATTTTGAGTTGAGTTGAAATGGTATTGAGATTCTAGAAAAATGAAAGCATTAATGTATTTATTTCAATGCAAAACAAGTTCAATTGAATTAACACAATAGGCGCGTCTCACCAAATAAAATCTCTGAGCGCTCAGAGATTTTTTAAGTGGGACAAAAAATCTCACCTGAGCACTGAGATTTTTTGAGGAGATTACTGAGACGAAAATTTTTTGGATTCATTTCTCAATGCTCTTTCTCTGCTAAATCAGCTGTTCATTTGACAGCCAAATTGCAATTTTTGCTGTTGTATAAATTCTAAAATCGATAAAAAATACAAAAAAAGGTGGAATGTTGATAAAAAGGAAAATAAATTGTATTTGCTATAATTTTTCATTAATTTCATAAAGTTTTGTGCTTAAATATTTTAAGCAAAGTTGAAATTTCGTTTTCCGAATTTCAATTCGAGAATTATAACACGTGTTTATACAATTCAACGGAGAATCTTGTCCCAGCAAAGCATTCCGCCTCCGTCAATCTGACATTGAGCGCTCAGTGAGATTTTAGTTGGTGAGACGCGCCTAATCACTTACAACACTTATATATAAGGTGTGTTTTTTTTGTAAGCCCAGGGGAATCGGACCAAAAGAACGACTTATCGGCTTCATCATAGAAAAAATGGAGTTTCCATACAAACTATCGATAACAAGTATGAATATGGTGGCGGTAGCACAGTTTTTATCTGAGCTAAGGTGCCAGTTATAGCTATCATTGAAACTCATCATTGAAAATTTTAATGACTGATTTTGAGACATATAGAGAGCAAAGTCATTTAGTCAGTTTATATTTCTGAGATCTCAGAGGACTCAGAGTGCTCAGAAATATAAACAGGATTCCTCTCAAAAATTCCTCACTTTTCCCCTTAAAAACTGAGACTGAAATTTTTTGGATTCGCTTGCTCAATTATTTTTTGTCGCAGTAAATTACATAAGAAGAAAAGAAAAGGGGAGTTGTTTCGACTTCTATTTGAGGAATACTGTTTATATTTTATTCTCCTGCTCTGTCAAAACGTTGAGGAAAAATACTGAGCGCTCAAGAAATATAAACTGACCAATTTATTATTTTGAAGAAAATATAAAGTTCGAGGCATAATTAATATTTCTAGTCAAAAAAATTTTCGAATAGGTCAATATTTTCCCCATAAAATGACTTTTAAGATTCCAATGATCATTGGTAAGGTCTTCATCAAAAAAGGTGTCAGTTATAGTTATAATTGAAACTCATCATTGAAAACTTTAATGAATGGTTTTGAGACATTTAGAAAGCAAAATCATTTATTATTTTGATGAACATATAAAGCCCAAGAAAAAATTAATATAATTATCCAACAAAAATTTTTAAATAGGCCCAACTTTCCACATGAAATGACTTTAAAGATTCCAATGATCATTGGTTTGTTTGTTGATGAACAAATAAAGCTCAAGTCTTATTTAATATTTCCTGTAAAATGTGCCCAATTTTCCACATAAAAAGACTTTTCTTTTTTCAATGATTAAACTACCTTACCAATGATCAATGAAATCTTTAAAAGTCATTTTATGTGGAAAGTAGGGGCTATTTGAAAATTTTGTTTGACCTAAAATATTAATTCAGTCTTGAGTTTTATTTGTATATTGAAATAATAAATGATTTTGCTTTCTAAATGTCTCAAAATCCATCATTAAAATGTTCAATGATGAATTTCAATGATAGCTATAACTGACACCTTAGAGGAAGAAAGTTGGCCTGTTTATATTTCTTGAGCGCTCAGTATTTTTCCTCAATTTTTTGACGGAGCAGGAGAATAAAATATAAACAGTATTCCTCACATAGAAGTTAAAACAACTCTTTTTCTTTTCTCCTTATATAATTTTCTGAGACAAAAAATAATTGAGCAAGCGAATCCAAAAAATTTCAGTCTCAGTTTTTAAGGGGAAAAGTGATGAATTTTTTAGAGGAATCCTGTTTATATTTCTGAGCGCTCTGAGTCCTCTGAGATCTCAGAAATATAAACTGGCTAAGTGACATCGGGGCTTATGCTACATTTCCACCTAACACTTATCTGAGATTTAATAAGATTTACGTCAGACTCATTTTGTGACTTTTTCGTATTCTCCCCCTAAAATCATAACTTGTGAGTCACAAAACCATCGAAATTTTAGTTTCCTCCAGTCACAACTCACAATTTACTTGGGTTTTCACGAATCATTAGCTACATTTTTGTGTATATCCATATGAACTTTGGTGACAAAACTGACATCGGGACATTTTAAAATTTGTGTTGGTCTGCCATTTTGTACTGAATTATCCTACCAACAAACATTTTGATATTTCTACTTAAATTATCGATGACACAACGATAATGGTAGTCTGGCAGTTCCGTTTCTATCGGGATAAAAGTAAGGTCCACTTATTTATCTGCAAATTATAAGGTAGTTGAATTATTACGTAGATTTATAATTGTTGGAAGGGCACTGAAGCTAATATCAAAAACCAACGCAAAGTAGCTTTCCGTATCGTCAAAAGAGGTACACTAGCAATGCTGTACTTATCATCTGTCTCTTTTTGGTATTAATATTTCACCAAATGTCAGTTTTACTTAAGTAAGGTGTTATCCTGAGGGCACTCTGGAGCGCACCTCAAATTCATAAGAAAAGTTGAACGAAACTTGATGATACGCTCCACTCCGCACATATAGCTACGCCATTATGCTTTGCGTTGTTTTCTCCAACCACTGAAGTGCCTTAAATGAGCCCTAAGGCTTTCCCAAACCAACCCGAATGCGTAGCGATTCACAGCGAATCATTCACAAAAGTAAAAAATATGACAAATACATAACGCTAAACAACAACAAAAAATCGTCGTCGCTCAGCATTCGCGTTGGTTTGGGAGAACCTTTATAGTTCTAGCTATATTATTTCAAAGCGATTAATATGCTCTCTTTGCTGAAAAACTGAATACATTTTGCTGGTGTATTGATGTAGTTCTCATCGATTGCTTGAAGAATCGCTGATGTGTGCTTTTATCGGTCAAGAAGCTACTAACAAAAGGCTGTGTTTCGTTGTGAGTTTTCTTGTGTTGATTTGGGGGAGAATACTAAAATGTTATCAATTCACAACAATACTCCCGAGGAAAAGTCACTGATACATATGTGTATTAACACTAACGGCAGCCACTTGACGGATATAATTTTTTCTAAAAATTAGATAAATTTGGTGGTGCAACAGCTCATGGAGAACTAGGGCCCAGTGACTTACAACTCTCAACAACTCCTGTGTGCGTGTTGTTGGCAGGAATGGAGGGACCTACAATTTTTTTGTCGAGTCCGAACGGCTAGATGAGAAGCACTTATTTATGACAAGTATACTCTTGGAGGATTTTTCCAGTTCCTCGCAAGAGGCAGTACTTCGAGAAAAACATTTCTGGTTTTAGGTGGCAGCAGCTGGGAACCGATCCCAGACCTTCGGCATGACAGTCCAACGAACTAACCATCATGCCACAAGATACTACTATTTTTTTCTCCCTAAATATAAAAATTTATGTCAAAAAGATTTAATATGAAGAGATATCATCACTGAATTTTACCTCATAAAGCGTAGTGATAACTATTGTATGAACCAAATAAAACCAGAAACATATTTTATTAATGAGCTTTTTTTATGATTAGAAAATATTCTGGAGGTAAATTATGACATGCAACATGATAAAGTAGTTTTATTCGCTTTACACCTTTATTTGGGAATTATTACAGTTTTCAGTTAATTGAAGACGAGCTAATCAGGGAGACGAAGATGTTTTAGTCATTCCCATATATATAAAATATAAAAATATGGGCTACTTAAAACCTCTTTAGAAATCTATTTTCTTCTTTCAAAAATTATTTGTACTTATTACCTAGTTTAGAATGGCTCTAATAAAAACAAAAATATATTTAACTTATTATTTCAACAAGAGTTTGTGTCCTTATTCTTGGATCACATCACTTTTGAGCTTTCCTTCTAAAGTATCATATACAAATGGAGAGCGTATTTCGCATGGGATATATTTACCATATCCTTCACTAACAGAAACAATGTTATTTTCTACACATACACGACCTCGGACAATAACAATTTCAGGAACTCCATGGCAAACTAAGCCTTCAAATATATTAAAATCACAAGCATGGTGATGTGTGTCTTTGGATATTTTACGGGTCATATTGGGATTCCAGATAACCACATCGCCATCTGAGCCTGCAGCGATGTAACCCTTCTTGGGAAACATATTGAAAATCTTAGCGGCATTCGTGCTTGTTACAGCAACAAAGCGACATGGGTCCAAAAGACCAGCATGAACACCTTTCTCCCAAACTATAGACATACGATCTTCGACACCATTGACACCGTTTGGAATTTTTGAAAAGTCTTCTAGGCCTATTTCTTTCTGGTTCTTGTTGAATGTACAATTATCACTGCCTGTTGTTTGGAGATTATCACTAGAATTAAATTGAAATAATAACTATAAATAATATTTTAGTATAAATGTATGTTATTTAGTTTGTGGAAAAGATTTGTGAAGATAGTTAAAATGTCATAATTTTTACCATGTTTTAAAAATAAGTTGCTATAATTGCAAATGGAAGAAATGTTGAAGGTTCGTTAGTCATATAAGGCCATCAGACAGATTCAAACAATATCACTAGGCCATTTGTTGCCATACCAAATTGTACGAGTATTTTAAAACAAAAAATATTGATGTAATAGCCCTGTTTTTTAGTTAATTTTTATCTTCTCTTTGAATAAAATAGCTTTTTAATTACAACTACAAACTGGTATAATTCAGTATTGTTGTTGTATTTAACATGCTACTTTTTTCCAAGCGAAGATAAAAATGCACTAATAAACAGGGCTAATATTATAAAAGACAGATTTATGAGCTAAAATTGATGTTTGAAAAGTCTGAGGCTGAGCTTACACGAGTAATGCCGGATTTACACGATTGAAAAACTGGCATTATAATGACAAACAACAACAAAATAATGTACAAATTTATTCTTTGAGCTTGATTACACGATTCGTGTTTTCGTTCATTTCGTTTTTCGTCTTTTTGACAGGTACGTACCTTCGTGATTACACACAACCAAAAAAGTCCATTCGTTTTTCTTTTGTACAAAAGTGAAAAAATGTTTTGTCTTTTTTCAAACAACTACTCAATCCTATCTTTTTTCTCAAGTTTTACAAGAGTAAAAGTTAGAGCGTCCCTAGAATTTACTTTTGTATAAAAGTGGAACACAACTACATCTAAATAAACAGTTAAGAAGCTGATTCATAGATGTCACTCATATCGATAATAGTTTGCTAAACTAGCCTTTTCTGTTTTTTAACGCATTCAGCTCAACTCAAATTTTATACTCTTTTTTGCACTAAGGTATATCGCTAGCATATATTTGTATTTTTTTACTTTTGCACTTTTCGCACTTTTGTACAAATGTGAAACGAATGTAGTTAGGACTTAATAATAATTAAAAATATTTTTAAATCACTCATTACTAAACAAATTATAAGCATCCCCCGCCTCTACTCGTTTGTCAAATCATAAACGTCAAAGTTTAACGAGAAAAAATTTTAAAATTTTCATACGTGCTTTGGTTTTTTCATTCCCCTACATTTCTATACCCCTCACCCAATGTTTTAAAAAGACGAAACACCCGAAAAAAAACGAATCGTGTAATCAGGCTGTTTTTGTCATTATTTTGGCAAAATAATGTAAATAATGTATTTTGAAATTTTGTGTAAATTTTACACTTCAAATTACCATATACTTATTTGAGTATTAAGGCCTAACTACATTCATTTCACTTTTGTATAAAAGTGCAAGAGTTTAAAATACAAATATATGCTAGCGACACTTTCCTGCAAAAAAGAGTATGGAATTTGAGTTGAGCTGAATGCATTCAAACGCGGAAAAGGCTAGTTCGGCAACTATTATCGATATCAGTGACATCTATGAATCAGCTTTTTAACTCTTTATTTAGTGTTTGTGTTTCACTTTTCTACAAAAGTAAAAGCTAGATTCGAAATTCGTAGTTTTGGGAAGTACACGATCAGACTACAGACATAATGATATTTGCTCAGTCCCGGAAATCCGGCTTGAGTAAATTCTTGTTCATTTCAAGAAGTTGTTAGTTAATACTCACTTTGCCAGTAATTTCATCATATATTCTGGAGTTGTAGGGTCTGGACGTAATGGTGGACTTAAAACATGAGCCGCTGCATGGTGCCAACATTTATTAAGACAACGTGTTCCATCTGTGCCCAGAGTAGCTGCCAATGTTTCACCAAAGATTCCGCGATTTTTATAACGCAATCTAGCACGTGCTAGTTCATCACCAGCAGATTTGCTCATCACATGCACGACGTATAATGGGCAATCGGCCTATATTCATTAATGTATGTAGGTGTGCGCACAGTAGATATATTGATGAATGAAAAAAGGATATAAATAAATATATAAATAAAAATGTAGGCAGGATGACAATAAATTGAAATACAAAATTATTTGAGGCAGTCAATATTTTTATTTTGAAATACCTTCATACGATATGGAATTTTTATTTATCACACCCAAAATTAATCTTCACTTGAGAGATTTTTAAATGTGTACATCCGTTCCCACAAACCCAACCAATTTTATCATCAACTGAAAAGCTGATGAACTTGAAGCAAGTTGAGAAGCAAAGTAGGGAGACAAGCAAGTGGAAAGCAAGTGGAGTGCGAATTACAAATTTGACAGGCAGTGAATATAGCTAACTTGCTTCCCAGTACTTGCTCGTGTGACCTTGGGATTATTCAATTTGTAAACTATGCTTTGTGCAAACTATAAAAAATTCATAGTTTTGAATTTTAAAATCTTAGTTTTGAATTTAAAAATAATATTTTTTCTGACAGAACTGTTGCAATTGAAAGTAGTTCGTCTGTTACCCATCACATATACATTTTTTGAAGAACCTTGTCGACGAAGTATGATATTCCAAAGCAAGAGGAAGTGATGAGGAGAGTCAGTGTAAGGACGATAGAAAGATAGGAAGGAAAACGAAAAATGTATGAAAGTGGAATGGGAATGAACGGAATGTCTAGTTCGAGGGACGCAGCCTGCTTGCAAAACTTGGTTTGAACTAGACAGAACGTTGGGGATTTCACCCTCACTAAAAGCTTCAGACTCATCAAACACATTTAAAAAACCTGAAAGAAAAAATTAAAAAAAAGGGGAACGGACTTCATCACATTTGCGACATTGCCCACCCAACATTTGAATCCAGCAGTCATGATTGCACTCCCCAAGCTTGGGTTAGCTTCGTAGGACATTTAAGCATGAGACTCTTAATCTAAAGGAGTCCATCCCCCACGTTGGGCGCCATTTAGCCTGTTCATATTTCTTGAGAACTCAGTTATTTAACACCGTCCTTTGACAGCGCAGGAAATTCAAATACGTTTTAAAGTTTGCATGACCTTTAGTCCAAAATGCGTTTCGCCCAGGTACAACAATTGGGCTCATCAGTTAGATGTTGTTGTACTCTTCGACTAAAATTATGCGTCTTAGAAGGGTACAACAACATCTAACTGATGAGCCCAATTGTTGTAGCTGGGCGAAACTTTTTTGTGAATGTTTTGAGAGTGATAGAAATTAGAATTGGGAGGAGTCCTGTTCATATTTCTACATCTTCTGAGTTCTTAGAAATATATACTGGTTAATATATTGCAAGCCAAGAGAAACTGTACTGAGGAAAGGAGTCCGAAAAGTAGATAGATATGAAAAAGAAAAAGACAGGAATGTAGAATGGAATGGAAAATGGAATGTCTAGTTTTAAGGAAGGTAACCTGCTGCGCCAGAATGCGTGAAGCTTGATAAATGTTTTTTTTTTTTTTTTGAGGGCAAGATCTGCCACAAACTTTAATGAGCTCAAGCCAAATCTTGCAAGAAGGCTGCATTCACTCAACTATAGACATTCTATTGCTTCCCATTCTATTTCACATATTCCTTATCCTAATCCTTTTTCCTATCTTTCTCTTCCCTAACAATAATAAACATGGACATTGCTAAGTTTGATGGTTAAATCATTGAAATAGAAAAGGGCTCTGACAGCCAAGAAGAAAACTTCAAGATTAGAATGAACATAAGTCACGTTTCATATACGAAATGTTCCATTTTGTTAGTTTTATGCTTGTGCGTTCGTAATAAAAAGCTAGGATGTGTAAGTAGTTGAAAAAAGTCAGACACAGAAATGCTTATAGGTACATAAACTACACAATCTAAACAGATAGGGTCAAGGTCCCTAAGTTTTTATGGAGCAATTTGCTGTCAACATAGTTTGACCACTATAAAAAATTCATAAACAACTACAGCCGTATTTATAAAGAAAACTTAAAGGCTTCGTAACTTTAAAATGCCTCTAAATTTCTCTTAAGTGCGAAATCGGTATCTATAATCAATGTTCACTTTTAAGCAACTTTAACATTTAAGTAAAGTAAATCTTAACTTAAACACCATTCAAGGCGTTTAAGGGTTACTTAAAGCCATCTTAAACATATTTTGACATTCGAGAGCAATTGTTTTTTTGTTTTTATTACAGAAATATAGGTAAACCTAGGTATGTATGTGGGTAGAGTTTTCATATTGTTCCTGTGGGTACCTAATGAAAGTTTTTAGATTTGTGGTTTCCTTTTAAAAATTGAATTGTAAAATAAATTTGTTTCGATTTATTAAAATATTTTTCTATCAAAAGCGCAAGATGTGAATTAAAAAATTAAATAATAGAGTTTCTGAACAGAAACATAAAATCATCACAAACCAAAATGGATTCATGTTTCATTTCGTTTGCATTTAGTATGCCAGTTGCTTCTCTGCCAGTTGCTCATCTTTTGTTTGCATTTGTTTGCAAGCTGTCAAAAAACAGCTGAAATGAAAATGTATTAGTGAGTTTTCTCACGTTACCTTACATTTCAATCGTTTAGTTAGCTAGCAATGGAAAATTGATTATAGATGAGAATTTAAGTAACGTTATTTAAAGGCAACTTAAATATTTAAGCAAACTTAACTAAATGACCTCTAAGAGGCATTTTAAGGAAATCTAATAAATTCGGCTGCTAGTGTCTACGTTCTGTAAACTTCGCATCGTTTAAAAATTGAACAAAACTCTTTTACTTATTTTGTTTCAATGCCCATCGCTTCTTGTCTAGTTTTTTAACGATGTGAGAATTAATGCTGTTTTCGCTTTGTTTTGTTTTCTGTTCCATTCCTATGACTTATGGAAAAATTGGAGTACATAGAAGGAGTGAAAAAGGAGTATAAAAGTAGTACTTCAAACATCAAATCGAAAACGACATAAGGCTCACCCAAACAAACGCGAAACATTCGCCGACAGTGATTTTTTGTTGTTGGTTAGCATTGTGTATTTGTCATATTTTAACTATTATGAATGATTTGCTGCAAATTCTCAAATCAACGTGAATTCGCAGCGAATCATTCACAATAGTTACAAATATGACAGATACACAACGCTAAGCAACATTAAAAACCGCCATGGGCGAATGTTTCGCTTTGGATTGGGAGAGCCTTTACAACAGAGATTATCAAATAAGTAAAGATGGCATTCCTCAGTTGTCAATTTGATTTGCCTACAAGCTGAAATGAACAGCTGAATTAATTACATATGCAAAGTATTAGTGAAAACCAGTGAAACAGGTACAGGTACAGGTACATTCAGCACATCATTCAGAGCAGGTCTTGTTGTTGTTCAATTCACATCTATTCATTGACACGAATTGAAATTACAAATACAACAACGTAAACAAACGGGTTTTGGAGTTTCGTTTCTTGCTAATTGATTTTCTCTGCCATAGATAAACAATATAAAGATGGCAGTCCCCAGCTGTCAATTTGATTAGTCTACAAGCTGAAAGCGAATGTATTAGATTTGCAAAGTGTTAGTGAAAAACAGTGAAAAACAAACGCACACATAGAATCAACTCGTCCATTCAGCACATCATTCTGCACAGGTCTTGTTATTGTTCCAGTTCATATCTTTTAATCGACACGAAGTGAAATTACAAATACAACAATGTAACCAAATAGGTTTTGGAAGGAGAAACGTACGAAAGATTGGCTTCTTGATATTTGATATTCTTTGTTCTCCGCTTTACAGAACGTGGACACAGGTTAAGGTATATGGACATGGTACATGGTACATGGTAGATGGTATGCTATTCCGACCTGATTTTCTTTTTTGTTCTGCGTATCTTAGTCACCTGTGGGCGAAAACGTGTATAAAGGCAACAACAAATCAAAACGAAAAACAGAAACAAAAACATATGCAAAGAGAATCATTTGTTGACAAAATGCGTATAGGATAACGATATGCGCAATATCATACCATCTATCCAATATACCTTGGGCACAGGTTGATAGTTTATATTGTAGATATGGGTTTCAAAATATTTTGAAAACTTGTTCCGTTTACATGCAGCATGTGTTGACAACATGTTGTTCCATGTAAACCACCCTAATGATCGTATAACCATCTAATCTCAAGAACAACTGACGCAAATATTTAATGCAAATTTAAGGTTAAAATTGTTCAAAAAACAACAAATGTTTCCTGATTTTAAACATTCATTTTGAGGATTTTCAGGAAGAGTTGGGTTAAACCAAAAAAAGCTATCTTGTTTTAAATTCTGTTTGTGTTTGGAAACATAATATTAAAAAAATGATTTCACCTGATGAGCTATAATGCAAGCACGATTGACAGCTTCAGCTTCAACTTCCTCTTGGCGGGAAAGTTCATGTCCTTCGGGTCCTGTTACACCAGCTGATAAAAGCTTGGTTATATTTTTTTCTATGATATCACCATTTTCGGCATGTACCTACGAAAACGAAAAATCCAAATATGAATAAACATGTTCTAAACAAGTTAACGAAATTATAAAATATTTATAAAATTACCTGAGCGAGAGCACCCAACGAACGAATTCTTTCAAATGCTTCGAATAGTTCTGTGTCGTCTAACTGATACAGTCCCTTGTATGCCATATACATTTTAAACGAATTCACACCTAACTCATCGCAGATGATTTTCATTTCATCTGAAACCGATTCAGACCACCATGTAATGCCCACATGAAGACCATAATCACAGCAAACCTTAGGATCAGCCCGGCTACGCCAATTATCATATGCTTCGATAAGAGATTCCCCTTTGTCGGGCAATACGAAGTCAACTTTAAAAACATACGAGTACAAACAAAGCAAAGTCAATATCATAAAGCATGTAAAGTGTTGCACAAATATTTAACTTACTAATAGTGGTCGTACCCCCAGCAATAGCTGCTTTAGTGCCGTGGTAAAAATCATCTACGGTAACAGCGCCACACAATTTTAATTGGAAGTGAGTGTGGGGATCAATACCGCCAGGAATTATTAGCTTGCCTGAAGCATCAATAGTTCTAACTCCAGCGGGAATATTTATGTCCGAAGCAGGGCGCACAAATCTTTAACAATAATTTCATAAAATATAATAACAAAGTTGGAAAAATTAAGACAAATATACTCAGCCTTATCACAAGCCCCGTATCGGTAAGAGATTAGTACGAAAAGTATCATAGCTTACGCCGGCCGTAACAAAAATATTCCTAAGATATTCCGAATTCGTGAAAAGTGGTACCAAGAATTATGTCCCCAATATCTTAGATATATTACTGCTAGGTCGTTAGCTATGATAACTTTTTTTCAATTCATTGAAGGAATTTATATGGAGGGGCCTGTGATAAGGCTGACTAGTTAGTCACTCAATAGGTATGTTTGTTGCCAAACCCGATGGGAATCGTTTGAAAAAAACGAATGCTAAAAATTAGCCAGTTTATATTTCTCCTCACAAGAATTCCTCATTTTTGCTGTTAAAAACTTAGACTGAAATTGTTGAAATAGTTCGCTTGTTAAATTTTTTCTTGTCTCATTAAATTATAAAAAAATAAAAAATTAATTTGGTGTCTCAACAGCTCATGGAGAACTAGGACCTAGTGATTTTACAACTCTCAACCATTCCTGTGTGCGTGTTGTTTGGCAGGAATGGAGGGGACCTACAATTTTTTGCCGAGTCCGAACGGCTGGATGAGAAGCACTTATTCATGACAAGTATATTCTTGGAAGATTTTTCAGTTCTTCGAAAGAGGCAGTACCTCGGGAAAAACATTTCTGTTTTTAGGTGACAGTCTCAGTAAAATAAACGAGAAAAAAAGAAAAAGATAGTTGTTTTGACTTCTGTGAGAGATCGGTTTGAGATCGGTTTGATATCGGTTTGAGATCGGCTTGAGATCGGTTCGAGATTGGTTCGAAATTGGTTTGAGATCGGTTTGAGATTGGTTTGAGATCGGGTTGAAATCGGATAGAGATCGGTTTGAGATCGGGTTGAGATCGGTTTGAGATCGGTTTGAGATCGGTTTGAGATCGGTTTGAAATCGTTTTGAGATCGGTTTGAAATCGGTTTGAGATCGGTTTGAGATCGGTTTGAGATCAGTTTGAGATCGGTTTGAAATCGGTTTGAGATCAGTTTGATATCGGTTTGAGATCAGTTTTAAATTAGTTTGAGATCGGTTTGGGATTCGTTTAAAATCGGTTTGAGATTGGTTTGAAATCGGTTTGAAGGCGGTTTGAGATCGGTTAGAGATCGGTTTGAAATCGGTTTGAGATCGTTTGGAGATCGGTTTGAGATCGGTTTGAAGTTGGTTTGAAATCGGTTTGAGATCGGTTTGAGTTCGGTTTGAGATCGGTTTGAGATCGGTATGAAATCGGTTTGAGATCGGTTTGAAATCGGTTTGAAATCGGTTGGAGATTCGTTTGAGATCGGTTTGAGATCAGTTTGAAATTGATTTGGGATCAGTTTGAGATCGGTTTAAGATTGGTCACATATTTAAAATGTTTGATTCAAAAATGTAAAAATTCGAGACAAAAGTGGGAGATAATGGGTTACACCATTTCTGCACTCTCGGCCTCATATATGTGTTCCTATGTATGCGTATTAAGGTTGTCTTCAAATTGGTTTCTTTTAAAAGTTGGATATGCATCAAATGACTCCAAATAGAAAACAAATTTTCTGATTTTTTTTTAGATTTTTATTTCATTCCCTCGGTCACCCTATTATCACTATATGGTAGGTACTTTTAATGGGGTTAAGGTGATTCTTTAAAAACTATAAGAATACACATTTTCTGTATTCCCCCAGGTGTGAGGGTATTTTATGAAAAAAACAATTTTTTAAACAACAGGAACGCTTACAATGCCAGGACTTTGCTTTGTTTTGAAGCCACAATTCCATTCTATGATATTCTTTTGAAATAAAGTTTTTATAACGAAAAGTTTTTGAAAAATTAAAATCTTAAAGAATTCTATTTTTATTTAATTTTTTAGTTTGAAAATATTTTTTTTGAAAAACTATTTAAAATAAAAACTTTATTTAGAAAGCTTATTATAGAAAAGATTTGTAACTTTAAGAAAAATATAGATTTTTTTTGTGTTTTCAGCCAAACAACCTTAATATACATACAAAGCATATTTATGTACATGTATACATGTATGAGGCTGTGAGTGCAAAAGTGGTGTAACCCATTATTTCCCACTTTTGTCTCGCATTTTTACATTTTTGAATCAAGTCATCAAATTCAAAATTTTATATTTTTAGATATCTAAGCTCTCTAAATATGTGAATTAACGTTCTTAAATCTCAAAAAAAAAAATAATATTTAAGATCGATTAGAGATAAAAAATATGGTAAAAAAAGTCGGTTACACCGCTTTTGCACTCACAGCCTCATATGTAAGAGAATGTTTATTGCACTATTTTCTTTCATTATTAATTATATAATTTAATGATTTGTTTTTTTTTTTTCTATAATGCCCAATATGAATTACAATAAGTTCTATACTTAAAAAGAATACAAAATTCTAATGAAATTAAAAGGAATTATAAGTATTTTTGGAATTAAAAAGGAATTGAAAAGTATTTAAGTACAAGACATAAGTACAAAAGTAATCAATACAAAAATTTCAAGTACTTTTGAGGTACTTTAATACCAGTCCAAGTACATGTACTGGTACTTGGAATTTTTAAGTACAAGTACCAAGGAATTGTACTGGTACTTAGAAATTTCAAGTACAAGGTAGTTGTACTTAAGTACCAATATACTTAATTACTTTACGGCTCCGATTTAAGGGAATAAAAAGATTTGGAACGAAATTTTCAACTCAAAATCCCTTTAAAAATCAGTTTGTTACTACAAAATACAAATGAATTATTGAAAAAGAGGCTTTTAAACATTTTAATTTAAAATTTACATTCTTACTAGATGGTATCGATGTTTCTTCATAGCTCACGACATCCCTGACCCCCCACTTCTCTTGTCCAGAAACTGCCGTGAGTCTTAATCTTCCCAATGAAGATGTTCTTCACATTGGACTGAAAAACTAGATGTTTTTTGACTTTTCGATTCTTATACCTAGCTCCCACTCCATCAGTCAAATGAGTAAAAAAAACAATAGTTTTTCAGTTAACATTGTCATATTATTTCTGTTCATTTACTTCTAAAAACTACGAGTTTCAACGAATTTAAGAACAATTTTTTTTGTGAACTTTTAACATAAATTCGTAGAAAATCATAGTTTTGGGAAGTACGCGAACTTATATAATATGCCTGTTTGATAACGTGAAATTTTCAACAAGTTTCCCAAACTTGGGTTTTTCTCTTATAGTTTACGACAGCAAATTGTGAAAATTTACAAAATTTCATGTTACCAAACACAGCTAGTAGCTAAAGTGGTAGGGATATGGCATTTTGTGGTAATGCTAATGATGCCATTTTTTCCTGTGATTCCATCACTAAAACCTAAAGCAATATTTTTTCGTACAGTTGAAATACATTCACAACTTGGCAGTTTATATTTCTATGACAGAGGATGAAAATAAAATATAATCCAATCTCTGAGTTCTCAGAAATATAAACTGGCTAAACATCATCATTTTCTCTTCCTTCTTACATCTAGATACCTATTAAGTTATAGAAAATAGTCAACTTACTTGATAATTCCATTTTCTATATAGACATCAGCCTTGAAGCTTTGATCATGGTTCACGACTTGGCCATTTGTTATATAAACACAATTTTTGTTCTGAAAATATGGAATTTTAAGTAAGCATATTGTTAAAAAGAATCCAATGTTAAAATAACTGCATATTATATGTTTCTTTTAAATAGAAAATGATACTAAGTTAACCCTTGCCTTTCTGAAAGAATGGTCACACTGGCCGCTTTTCAATTTATGTTTGTTATAATTTCAAGCTTGGAAGTCGAATTTGACAATTTAACACTTAAAACTCTTTGTTCCAAATTAAATTTTTTTATCGAAATAGTTGGTTTAAGAAATATAATAAAAATCTTTAGCAGGCAATTTAACAAAACTCATAAAAAAATCAAAAAATTAAATATTTCTTGTAGTAGCCTCGGGTTTTCCAACTTTTCTAATTCTGAGATTGAAAGATTGTATACTCTATCCAGTCTAAATACAGGTCACCACATCCCTTCCTTTTTTCCAAATTTACCCATTTTTTAAAATTATTTATTTGTTAATTTATGTTTCTCTTTCAACGTACCTTTTCAGTTTCAATTTTTTTTTTTTCAACCTAACCATTTTTTCTTATAATATACCTTTTCTCTTCTATTTTTTTTTTACAATTTTTTTCTTTTCTGCACAATTGTATGCACCTTTCTTTTCTTGTCTACGCAGATTAATGCGCCTTTCTTTTTCTATTGATTGCACAATTGTATGCGCCTTTTTCTTCTGTCTGCACAATTGTATGTGCCTCTTTTTTTCTGCATAATTTAATGCAAACTAATTTGTTTTTGTTTGTTTCAACTTAACTTAATTCAATCTAATTCAATGCAATCCATATAATCATTTCACGTAACTCCACTACGATCACTCAGTTCAATTTAATTAAATTTAATTTAATTTAATTTAATTCAATTTAATTTATTTAATTTAATTTAATTTAATTTATTTTAATTTAAGTTAATTTAATTTAATTTAATTTTATTTTATTTTATTTTATTTTACTTTATTTTATTTCATTTTATTTTATTTTATTTTATTTTATTTTATTTTATTTTATTTTATTTTATTTTATTTTATTTTATTTTATTTTATTTTATTTTATTTTATTTTATTTCAGTTTATTATATTGTATAAATGATTAACAAGGTATATTGTGTATTTTAAATTTTGGGCATTTAATATAATTGATAAAGCTGACTTGACTTTTCCTCGTTCGGTTTTATGGGCTATGCTGGCCATTAGATTTAATTATTCAAAGAAGAATTTCAATTACTTACTATCTTATTTTACTTCAATTTCCAACTGTTAAAACATAATGGCTTGTCAAACGTCCGACCAAATGGATAATAGTCAAACCAAAATCTCGCGTTCCGTCGGTCGGTCGGGCTTTGACATTTCGAATAAAAAAATGTTACCTCAGGCGTTGCGACCGTTTTATATCGTAAAACGTAAACGTTAGACCAACGCCAGGCCAAAGCAAAAGCAGATTTTTTTTCTATTTGGTCGGGCGTTTGACAGTTCTTTGTCAGCCAATATGTTTTGAAAGTTGGAAATTGAAGTAAAATAAGATGACCGTAATACTTATTATACAATACTTTTGCCTTGGCTTGGCGTTGGTCTGACGTCTACGACATTACGATATAAAGCGGTCGCGACGTCTTAGATAACATTTCAGATTGCTTCATAATAGTCCATTGTTTTTGTTCGAAATGTCAAAGCCTGACCGACCAAATGCGAGATTGTGGTTTGGCTATAAATCCTTACTAGCAGCGACAGGTCACCACATTTCTTATCTTTGTTTAACTAAATGGCGCATAAATGTTGCCAAGGCAATGATATGCTCAGGACATGAACAAATGAAACATAGTAGATGTCAAAGTTATCTTCATTCAAATCTATAGGAGTTTTTGCCCGATAGCCTATTTTTTTGGTACCTACTACTACTATGTACTTACATGGAAAATTTGATATTCATAACAACAAAAATATGAAATTTGTCGACCCAGCCTCTTTCAGTCAGATGTCATTAAAAAGACAGACTAGTAATAAAATTGTGGAGATGACCTAATGTATAAGTTTTCCCTCCAATCGTAATTTCGTATTTGTTCAAAATCTTGAGATCGAATATTTTAACGAATGTGATATTTGGCATTTAGTGCCAAAAAAAGAGGCTTCAAGCCAAAACAAAACCTGTGAAAAATTATAAGAAATTTGTGAAGTTTATGAGTGAGTATGTTTCTGCATATTTTAAATAAAAACGACTTCCTTACTATGTCATATTTGAGATTGGGTTGAGTCTCTCTTTATCTCGAAAAAAATGTCCGCTATTTTTTTTAGTATAAAATTTAAAAATCTTTGGTTCTTCCATCTCCAGCACTTTGAAAGTAACTTTTTATAAAACCAAAGGTAGGTTTTTTTAATTAACTTTAGATATAATGTAGTAGATGGCAAAATTCTGCTTCCACACAAAGCTTTAAATTTTAATGATATAAATATTTTTCTTACATTTTTAAGCTTTGCATTTCCCTTCTCTTAATACAAGAGGAGGGGAGGGTAGAAAGAAAATCAATAATGTGATCCTGTGGTTATAAGGGTACTGCATCCAAAGAGAGTTCTCGGGTCATCGTCCGACCCCTGGTTCTCGATTTATGGGCCAATGTATGAAAAAAGTGGCAACCCTTTTTTCGTTCTTCTGACAGTGTTGCCACCTTGGCAACACTTCTTCATAGTTAAGTTAGGACATGAACTATTGGTATACCATGGCTCAACCCATCAGGTTAAAACGACAGGTATGCCCTCATATCGTGCACTAACACCCCTACCTTATGCTTATGCCCCAAAGCCCAATAATAAAACCCTTGGACGTTATTTTTCTTTTCTTCCCCTCGTTTTCCGTTATTCGATAGCCTTAAGGCCTAACTATAAATAGACTTAACCGAACCAAAGTTAGCTTGAGCCATCAAGCCAGTACACAGTCTTATATGTTTTCAACAATAATAGCTGTCTGCTCCGTTTCGTTAAGTTTCGTTAACTTTCGCAAAATTAAGAGAAAGCCAATGAAATGGCTCTCAATTTAAGGGAATTTGAGAAATACTGCTTAAAACGGAAAAAATAAACACAATAGACAACAAAATACACAGCTGTTTGAATCATTTTAATTTAAACATTATGTTATGTATGGTCTTTTTGTTGAATTTAACATTTGTACATGTGTTTAGAAATGCGGAGTAAAACATAATGTTAGAATCTGAATCAGGCATATTGGGCTGTTTATCGGAAGTTGGGCTATATTTTTCGAAATTGCCGACAATAATTTCAATATGACAGCCCAATCATAATTGGGCTACTAATAGCCCAAATCTAACCTTTGACGATATTTTATTTCGTACAAATAAATAATAAATAGAACACTTCTCCCCCTAAAGATACTCTTTAAGCATTCCATAATTTGGCACCATTTTTTATTCACTAAGTAGTAGCCTATTCCACGATGATTCTTTCCGTTTAATTCTTTTCAATGGGCGCGAAGCTGTGAAGGTGAAAGTAGTAGTAGTAGCATCAGTTATCGAGTATTACGTGACTGAATATTATGTGACTTTGGACTTACTATTCACGTTTCGAACAATCAAGTATACCAAAATTTGAAGTTGTTATTTTGTTTCATTCGATCAACGATGGTACTCATTACACAATCACTGAATCGGCAGTTCGAACCAGATATAAAATTCGAAAAGAGTCAGACGCAAATGTCGTGTAGTAGGGGACATATACTCATTGGTTTTGACATTTCAAATCAACCGCAATAAACTTCAATTTAAAATAATTCAGTTTCTCTGTTGTTCTTCTTTCTTTTATGAAAAAAGCATGTATTTTATTTTCCGTTGTTTTTTAAAGTGAAAATTAATTTTGATTGCATTTATGTGAAATTTTTTTATATTGATATTGGGTTACTATTTGGGCTACTTTTTCGGCTCCGATTTTCAACTACAAAAAATCCTAAATTGGGCTATTGAACTTGTTCAAGACATGGCAACCCTGATCTGAATGTGGGAAGAAGGAAGAGGGGATTTTTTTTTATTTTTTTGCTTATGTGCGAATAAGTCAATTATGGTCAAAGGTGGTCATTTTTCAAGCACAAGCTAATTTTCGTTAGTTTTTTGACATTAGCTTATGCTTGCTTATGCCTATTATAGTTGGTCCTTTAATAATATTTCGTTAGGTATAGGTACTTACTTGTGAAGGCATTTTATTTTTCTTGGAAATGTAACTTCCAAATTCCAACTCCAGAAGGTAGTAAGTAAATAGGTAACTTTGTTTTTACTGAAATGTGAAAGGATTAAGGATAAAAGATTAAAGTTAAAATTTTATGCTGTAGGTGATACAATTTTGAAAAATTAATGGTTTTTCCATTTGGATTTAGTATGTTTTTGTTATGTGTTCATTTATTTGTCCTGGTTGTCTTTTTGTTTTTATCAAAATAATATGGAACTTTATCAGAAGAAAAAAGACTGACTTATAGAGCCTAATCAGATCTTGACTAAAAAAATAAATAAATTTATTTAATATATATGTAGGCCTGATCGTGAAGATAATTTTGACCTGATCATCCCATCCTTCATTTTTGTTAAAAACATTTTTAATGCGAAATGATATGAACATTTATAACAGTTTAGTGCAGTACTGCTCATACGGCCCCATAGAGGCCCCGGTAAAGGTAATTAAAGGTAATACATTGCCCATGTTTTCAAAAACCGGTTGTCAGATTATGAACCAAAAAAAACAAATTATTTCTCAGAGACCTTGTCAAATTTGAAAGAGGTATGTACATTCAATACCACAATTTCAGTTATGAATATTAAGATTTCAGAATTCTGGCCAATCAGAAGTTTGGAAAATCCAGAAATCTGAAAATTTGAATTTAAAATCTGTTGAACATGCCACCATACATATTCAGGGGACTGACAGGGGTCCCTGAGATTTTGACACATGCGCGAACTTGAACGAAAATGAAAACTTAGAAGATAATACCTTTAATAATTGTTGATAAGTTTTTTGTGTTTAAACAGCTAAAAGGATCTTTTATAAACATATGGCATTTGTCTAGATTTGTGTAGTCAACAAATTTCACAAAGTTTATAAATGTCAAACATTAAAACTTTATTGTCCTTTATTCACGGCACCTTTTTAATAAAGTATTGCATATTAAATAAAATCTTCCAGCCCTATCAATAAAAATTTGCTTAGATATATTTTAATTCACAAATTAACTAAAACGTCGATCCGGAGTTAATTCACGAATTAAAATTTCATATCAATAAAAATAAAAACTGCTAGTCCACATTAAGTTCAAAATCTTAACGAAAATCTACTACAGTCAACAAGAACTCTTCTATTACCAAAGACTATTTTTTGAACTGCACATGTACTTTCTCACCAAATGTGAACTATTGCACATACACTCTCTAATTTGATGTTGTAAGAAGCATATGTGTGTCACTAGCGTCTGTTTCCTTTTATCTCTAGTTTTTGACAATAATGACAGGAGTATTTTTAACTTAATTACTCCTTTAATGTACCTATTTTGGTGAGTTAGTTTATAACTTTGAATTTATTGATAAGATTTGATACTTAACTCACTGATTAAAGATAATTCGTGTTTTATTTGCGTTTATGAATACCGGTGTTTCATATTTAAATTAAATCTTTAAATTTTCTTTTAACATTCGCGATTTTGGATATACGGTAGGTATACTGAATATTTATTTTTGTTCATACATACCTTAATGCTTGTTTAACAATTTGTCGTTGACTGCAGATGGAAACCAAAATAATTATGATATTTATAGGTACCTACATACATAACATACTTTATAGTAGATAAGACAATTAACATGCAAACAAAACAAAATTTCTTAGAATTAGCTATGTAGTCTGTTTAAGATTTAACATTTCGCTATAAGTTAATTTTTATGATGTTTCTTTAAGAAAATAATCTGTCCCTCTATTTAGAGAAAAAACACTATTTAATTGCAGTCACGTTTAAGTATTTATTTTTAGATTTGTTCACATGTACCTATTTGAATAAATGTGTTGGTAAATAATAATTTTATTAATTTATAGGCCAGTAACCTTGTCGCGAAATCCGGCAGTTATGATTTTTTGTTGAGTTAAGTTAAGCTTCCAACCTTGAGCGCAACCTTTCGTGCTTTTTTCAGTAATTGTCAAATTTATACCTGAAGGACTAGCTTCTGTTTAAAATTGTTCTACAATTTGAAAATTATTAAATTAGCTAGGCAACTAAGTTACAGGCAGCTTAAAGTTGTTTGAAGTTACTGGCAGAACTTGTTGCCAGCAACTTTAAGTTGCTTGTCTGCACCCACTGGCCAACTTTATCTGTCAAAGATGGCCGTGTTCAACAATAAAATCTTATAAAAATATTGATTTTCAGTATTTTAAATTTACAAGTTATACATTTCAATCAAAGAAGAAGAATCAAAGACGAAGGAACTGGTATATCGTGGAAAAAGTGAAGAATTTTTCAAAATAGTGTGAGTTACACAAACACAAATGCATTGCCACAGGGTCGAATTGCAGTTATCCGACTGAATACTGGGGCGCCAAAAGGAAGCAAGATTTTAAAAAGAAAAAAGAACATTAAGATGCTTCTGTTATTTTGCTAAGCTATAGGAAAGTGTACAAAAGTTTTAAATCATTAAAATAGTGAAAAAGCTTGTTAAAGAACAAGAATCAATCAATATAGTAAATACTTTATTTAAAAATATATACAAAAGAAAATGTGGCGCTGCATAAAATCATGTAAAAACACCAGAAATACTGTGTATACATTTTTATTTCACTAGTAAGTTTTGTCTCATATTCTAAAATGATGTAAAGTGATGTTATTTTTTATCGTAGCGTACTTTTAAACTGACAAACACTTGCTGGCGAAGATACAAAACTAACATGATAGGTAGGGCAACAGTAGAAAAGCCTTTAACAATATTTTATTTAAAGCGTTAAAAAATAACTCTGCACTACGGCCGCGGCCGCTAAATGGATTTAAGCGCCTTGCTATCATCAACAAAAACTAGTTCTTAGATTTTTGTAAAAGAATTCATGTAAGTTAAACTGAACTTAATTAAAATTGCGTATGACAAGGCCATCACTACGTCACTGATGAGTCCAAATGAGTAAGCCAGACGAAACGCCAATTTGTAGGACTAAAGGCCATAAAAAGCAATTTTGAATCAATTTCTCATTTGACAGATGAGTCTCAATGAAATCACTGAATTGAAGTATATTTTAATTTTCAATAAATTTGCTTTTTTTAAAGCATGTTTTTCATATTCATATTTAGTTTAGTAAATTATTGAAAGTATTCACTAAACTAACCTTTATATGACTTTTTTATTTAGTTTAATAAATTTTTTAACTTCTTTAACTATCTGCAATCTCAATAAACTTCGCTTTGGTTTGGAAAAATGACCTATGAATCTTATGGGTTTTTCTTTTGGTAACAAAAATTGATTTTTTTCCCCTTCCGATTTGTCAAAACACAGATTTGACAGTAAAAGCCTTCCAATGGTGAAAAAAATCAATATTTTTTTTTGATCGAAAATCAAATTTGCAGATCTGGATTTTTCGGCAAATTTACCCCTCCTTTACTGACACCATTAAACATCAAAACAATTCACAGCCATCAATTTGACAAGCCTGGATCGCCACAGTTTCATAGACACAAATTATACACCAATACAATAAAAACAAAAAAATCAATCTGCAATCGTATACCATTCGCGACGAAAAAAAAAATCAATTTTTAGATCAAAATCTGAAATTACCAAAAGAAAACCCCATCAATTTGTTTTTTGTTTTAATTCTTGCTGCTTCAGCCAAGTACCAGAATATGTGACATACACCACTTCCTTTACTCTTTTTTCTATGATTTCCATACATTTTATTTGCATTTATATTTTGCAAACGTCAAATAGAGGATCAGCCGTTTGCCGACCTCTTTTTTTTAAATTTTTTTATCATGTTGCGTTCAGCACTTGAGGTCGAAAACTTTGATTATTTACGAGTATTATAGCCCAGGAAAAATGTACTGTAATGTAGTGAAGATTTTTAAATGCAATAATCTTTATTTGTGCTCAAAGAAAAGTTATTCAAGGTTAAATGTCAAAAATACTGGTTTGTCGCTTACAACTTTGAAACGGTACATGGTTTTGAAAAGTACTGTATGAAAAATTTGTAGATAAAATAATTTTCTAAGAACTAAGAACATATCAGCGCTTGAAAATACGGTGAGTGTGAAAAAAATATAGTATATTGTTGTCAGTGTTGCCATTTGTTTTTAATTATATTTTTTAAAATTTATTTTCAGGAAAATGTCCCTTCTGCTTGAATGTAGGGATATAAACTCCCCCAACAGTGTTAAAAAAATGTTTGCACTACAATTATCTTGAAAAACCCTATCAAGATCTTATGTCACGGTGATAATCAATTTGGGCCCGAAAAACAAGCACTTTCAAAAATGGATCTTTATCGAAATCTCAATATCTTCTTATTAGGGCCTCGTATCGAAAAAGTCTTCATAAGAGTTGTTATAGAAAATATTATTGTCTATAAGAAAAGTATAAATTATCTGTCAAAAACATCATCATTTAAGAGAAAAATGTAAAATACCGTTATTTTTGACTTGTTCATTTTATATAAGAAATAATATCTTTCTTATAACTACTAAATGAAAAAAAAAAAATATTTTATTAAAGCAGGTTTGAATATACTACAAACTGTGTTAAAATAAATTTTCTAACAATACCGTTTAAGAGTGGTTAGCGAAAAATGATTATTTTCGATACTTTACATTTTTGAAGAAGCAATATCTTGTTACTTTTTTTTTATAATAAGCACGCACTAAAGGGGTTGTGACTACCCTTAAAATGATTGAACACATATACGAAAATAGGGAAGGATTCAAGAGGAGATACCGATGCACATTGGTTTTGTAGTTCTGAATATCAAAATGGGAGGGAAATACAGAGTCAGGTAAAGCATTCCACATTCGTGTAGTGCGACTAAGAAAAGAATCTCTATACTTAACAGTACGTTCGAAGTTGGGCTCAAGGGTAAACTGATGAGTATTCCTAGAGGTACGAGTATTACGGCGAAATTGTTTAAGGGAAGGAATGCAACTGGCTAATTCACTAGAACATTGCCGGTAAAAATAGCGATAAAATAATGATAGACAGGAAACATTGGGCGGCGTTCGAGAGATGCAATTTCTTCCATTATAGCTCTTTCACCTATCATTTTTAAAGCTCAAGTTTGAATTCTATCTAATAGACTTAATTGGGTCTTAGGAGCACCCGCCCAGATATGAGAATTATACTCAAGCTTTGGACGAATGAAGGCTTTATAATTTGCAGCCAGATCAGAAGAGGAGAAAAACTTTTTGCATCTTCGAAGAAAACCTAAACATTTTGCAGCGTTTTTGGCGATGTTGAATATATGATCATTCCACAGAAGGTGGTCTGTGATGCACATACCTAGAACTGAAAGATGTTCGGTTTCCTCGATGCAAGTGCCACTCCCCATTCGACATTGCTGATAAGATCAGAATTTAATGAGCTTATCATACGCTGCCGTTCAAATTCCACATCCGAAGAAAAAGGAAATGAATCTTGAAACGAATATAAAAAGCTGAGGGTACTGTCGTCTGCAAAACAATTTAATGGATAGATTTCAGACAAAAGATTATTTATGAAAATGAGGAAGAGAGTCGGAGATAAAACGGAGCCCTGGGGCACACCAGCTTTTATTTTATGAATGTCAGACTTGAACCCATCCAACACAACTTGTATTGAATGGCCCGAAAGGTAATTTCCAATCCAACGAAGAAGAGATTCATCGATACCAAATGCACGCATTTTCGCTAAGAGAGCTTGATGCCAAACTCTATCAAACGCTTTTGAAAAATCAAGTGCAATAATCTTACTTTTTTCCAAAACGATGTAAAGATTTGTTCCACTACTCGGTGAGATATACCATCAGATCACCAGTGGACCTATTGCTACGAAATCCATACTGCTGGTCATTAAGAAGCTTTCGTTCTTCAAGATATTTCTTAAGCTGATGATTAATCAGCGTTTCCATGACCTTGGAAAGAAGGGACGTTAGTGCAATTGGACGATAGTTAGAGGGAGAAGAAGATACGCCTTTTTTAGGGAAATGGCTGGACAAATGCTGTTTTCCATCCACTCGGAAAGAGACCAGTAGAGTAGGAAAGATGGAAAAACTTACGCAGTGGCTTTGCCAGCGTTAAAGAACACCTCTTCAGAACAATGTGAGGGATACTATCCGGACCAGCGGATTTGTGTACATCAAGATCTTTTAGAATTCTTGCTACTGCACGAGTTGGAGCTCTCAAGTGCAGGAGGAGTCATGACACTCTCTGGTAGCGTCGAATTAACAGCAAATTGTGTTGCAAGCAAATTGGCTTTCTCTGTTGAGCTTACGTAGGGAGTGTCATTGAAGACGAGCGTTGGAACCGATGACGAAGTTGTATTTTTAATATTTTTTACAAACAGGTCACTCATATGGAAAAAAGTGTGTTAATATTTTTTGTAGATTACAATGCAATCTATAAGCTGAGCATTAATTATTTTATGAAAACTTTGTTATTTAAGAGTTAAAAGCTAAAATCTGGAGTTTTGGGTTTTTGACGAAATTTTTCAAATAATTATATCATTATACCTTAGTTACAAATGTTTTCGATAACACTCACCATTTCCGAGTTATAAGCAAACAAGGGGTTTTTCGTCAATTTACGTTTTTTCAAGCGCCGATATCTTCTTAACCATCAGTCGGAGAAAAAAAGTGTCATAAGTTTTTTTATAGAAAATTATGGTATCTACAAATTGAAAAATGTAATTTTTCCGCAGATTGGCATGTTATTTGTACATTTTTCCTGGGCTAATTAGGCGAACAGATATATATAATTACTGGACTATTAGTAATTAGACAATTTGTGCTCAAAAAGGCTCTTAACGAACAAATTGTGTGGTTGTTTTGATTTTGTCCCTCTTTTATGTTTTGGAGGTGGTGAATCCGAATCTGAGGTTTGAGACTAAAATTTCGTTACGCAACATGGAAAAAATGAAGAAAAAAATATGCAAAAATGTATTTTTTAGGAGTTTTTCACTAATGGCTTGAAAATTACCAACTATTCGAAAATTACATAAAAGTACCATTGCACATGGCGAGAAAATTGTGGGGTAGTTGTGACTTTTCCCCTGTTTTATGTTTACTAGGGTACTGATAATCTGAATCTGAGGTTTGCGACTAAAATTTCGTGACACAACATGAAAAAAATTTTGCAAAAAGTGCTACAAAAATGCAAATTGAGTGGATTTTTCGAATTACGTAGTCAAAGACAAAGGCTTATGATTTCTCGAAGATGAATGATTGTATTTGAAAATTTCAAAAAGAATTTTGAAGTAAAATGTTTATTCTTTAGAATGACCATAACATTTTTTTTTTAAGAAAAGACATCTTGATATTATGATGTAATTTTGTATCACTATGTGTATTCTTGCATCATCGTACATAGTTAAGTTTAAAAATTATGTGACAAAGTTTACGGAAAAGTTTGCACTAACGACCTTTTATATATTTATCCATTTGATTAAATGCTTGGTAATTCAACGAGAGTAAGAGTCACTTGGATAATTTTAACCAGTTTGGTTAATTTTCCGCAGCAAAATCCTTAAAATCCTTGGATAAGTTTAATCACATTGTGTAAATTGTTTTCCATACAAAATTTGACAGTTCATTAATTTATAATTCATTTCTAGGGTTTTACGAAGTACCATGAATACCCTGACTGTCTACTCGTATATGTATAAAGTGTCGTATCAATAAAAAAGCAATTTTCGGTTGGATTTTCTGATTGTTGTACTCCTTTTTGATTCCAATCAAATATGAAAACATCGTGCTGTAAAATTTACACACACACTACTGAGTGACGCCATTTTACAAAATGGCTTCCTCAAGCATTTATCAATTTTGACAAGTAATCCGACGAAACACTTTGTATGTATGCATGTGCTCCAAATCTACTCCTTCTTGAAATAAATTGGGAACAGAAAAAGATTAAGAAAACATTCGAAGGCTTTTTGAGTAGTTATGAGAAAATGGAGTACGAAAGGTATAATCCGAAGTAAAATGGTGCTCAGTCAGTGTCCCTGCCACCACTTTCGTTATCTTTCAGCAATCACCTTTGTCAATAAATATCGAATCGAAAACGACAGGATAGAATTTGCAGCACAATCAAGTTCAGTTTCCCTGCCACCATTTCCGTCATCATTCAGCAATCGCCGTTAATGCGTCGTACACGTTCGCTTTTGCTGGGAATTTAGCAGTTGGAAATTTTTACGAACAGTTTTTTGGAAAACGTCTCAATCAAAATCTTACTCAGGCTGCATCTTGCATCTTTCTCCATTAAATGCATCTCGCATCGAGCCATTGGATTGAAACATTCCCAATTTAATGAGCAGGCTGCGGCACATAAGCACACACATAGCTTCGATCAATATCAGTGCCTCTTTGCGGATCTAATTGATCGTTTGGATTTGGTTTCGTTTTTTCGTACTCGATGCGATGCAAGAAAATGTCTGCAATTTCAAGGTAGATATTATCCCACAAAGTGAGTACGTTCGAAGAAAAACATGTTACAATGATGAAGACGAACAATATACGAGCTTGATAGCAGGTGCAGAAACTTTAGCATTCGTGAGTAATGCGATTCAATTATTATCCTTGGCACAGCAAATTCTTCCGGTGACTGGCTTCTTGAAATGTGGCTTATAGCACACCATTACTTACTTTCTTATCTAGTTTCCAATCCGTGAAAGGTCATAGCCTGAGGCAAAGCAGCCTCAAATCTTCTATGATCCCGAGCACTCTACTTCCAGTCATCTAGACCACGCTTTCTGGCATCTGCGAAGGCTTGGTCTTAAGGTTGGGCGTTCGGTCTTCTTCGTTCTCTAAAACCTGGGGGCTGTGATTCTAAGACTTAACTGGAGCATTATTGCCTATTCACTTTATGTGGCCGAGCCAATGTAGTTGACGTGTTTTGATTTTCTGGACTACATCCACATCTTGATACAGCTCATAGAGTTTACGGTTGTAGCTTCTCCTAAATTAGCCCTTCTGTGCATGTTTTGAATAATTTGGAAGGGCTTTTCTCTTGTTGCACATTGCACTCAGTATTTTTCAAAATCTCGTAACACAACTCCATCACAAGTTCAGCCAACGCCGTTGAATAAATGATGAGTCTCGACTTTAAATCCGTTGATCTATCTTCGATCTGACTGGCCGGAAGCTACACTTGTTAAGGGTGCTTAAATTTTAAGGGCCGATGTCAATGTGAACCACACCTAAACGTCAAGTTTTTTTCTGCATTTAATTTTACATTTCTCAATTTCAGACTAACTCAATTTCAACAACGGAAAGATTCACAATCGAGCAATCAAAAGATACACAAACGCATGGGGGCAAGAAATGGCAATAGTGGATGATCAATTTTCGAAGAAAATCATCTTCAGTGATGAGGCACATTTTCACCTCATTGGATTCGTTAATAAGCAGAATTTCCTTATTTGGGCGAATGATAATCCAAGAGTGAATGTCGAAAAACGAATGCACACATAAAAAGTGACTGTTATAATAAGTTGATAAGTTGATGCATGCACCCTCTCAACACATTCTCTCCATGCATAATGAGTTTCGCTGGGAAACCGTGGTAAACCTTGGCAGGAAAGTTTCTCACTCATTTGCTGACTGTTAGCTCTAGCGAGTCTATAAATCCAACAAGGAAATGGTCAGATTCGACGTTTGCCTCTTGGCGCACGTTTAACATGTTAGAGGTATTTTTTCGTTCGATTAGAAAGTGCAAAGTTGTTGCAGAAGAATTTTTCATTTCTTCCTTCTGGACTTGAATTAAAAAAAAAAAATCAATACTAAAAAATGTCTCAATTTGTTTTTTTTTTAAATAAAATTTTAAGCTTTATTAATTTTAAAATTTAAGTTAAGATTTTTATCTTCTATGAACTTCGACTGACTGTGGTACTTTATGCTTTCCAGTTAGTTTAAATAAAAAATGAAGATCTTCATATCGACACTTAGTTTTAAAACTATAATTTCGAACAATTTTAGCTAAGCTTGATTTCAATAAATACATTGCATATCGCCAACCTATTAAGAAAAATATAAAGAAAAAAACTTTATTACATCACGAAGCAGGCAATTAAAAAAAAAAGAAAACTTACCAATACAGTTTCTAGGTCCTTTTGCAAATGGTACAAAGCTACACAAATGCTTGCCCGACAAATTTTCAGGCAAAAAGTTATCAGGATTAAAATAATCAGCCTCTGTGCCCCAAATATCTTTGTCTCTATGCATTTTAAACAAATCAATTATAACAGTAGTTCCCGATGGTAGAACTGAGTCTTCCGATATTTTAATATTTTTTGTGGTAATCCGCCCGGAAAGGGCAGAAGTTGGATTCACGCGCATTGTTTCATTTATAAATTGATCCATGAAGACAAGTTGTTGCATATCTTCATATTTTACATCGAATTCCTTCTCCGGGAAGAAGTGCAGTACTTCTTGAAAAAGTTTCTCCTGATATTCAGGATGCATAGCTAGCATCAAAATTAAATTCTCTAATGTTACACTTGTTGTATCGAAACTCTGGAAAAATTTTTGCATTTATATATTGAATTTTAATTAGAAAAACCTCAAACATAGCACAGGCAAAATAGTACCTACAATATACGAAATAGTCTTAAAATTCTAACTCGTGAAACTTGGTAAAAAAAGTTGCAATTATGAATGATGGGTCTTAAAGTATTTTTGATGGTGGATCGAAAAAGGCCAACATTTAGATTGTACGATCATCCAAAAGTAAATTGATAAAAATATCTGAAATCTCTTTTAAAATAATTATCCGTTTTAAATTGCCACATAATGTTTATTTTATAGAATTTTGAGCTGGCCACACTGTTTCTATTTCTAGTTTCAGTTGATTTGGCAGCACACAGATGATTTGTGTTTATAGCTACGTTTTTTTGCATGTCTATATGGACATTGCCTTGGCCTATCATTTTGTATTGAATAATTTTACAAACAAACATTTGACATTTCTATACAAATTATCGATAACAGAACGAAATAGTAGTCTGGCAATACTGTTTTTATAGGGACAAAGTTAAATCCACTTAATTATCTGGACATAGCTAACTTTATATGGACATAGTTGTTCTTGTATTTGACACGTAAATTGCTTTGTTTTGCTGTCGTTTTTTTCAGACAAAATTTACTGGAGTTGCAAAAAAACACAGCTAATACTACGTTTTCCTTAGAGCTAAAATCAAAGAAAAAGTGTTTTCATACAAAACCTTTTCAGAGCTATTAAAACTGTGGCCATTTGGGTGTGTTCAATTGGTTTTGACCTAATTCCAACCTTATTTCGTGCAAATTTGATTGACATTATCTCATTTCGAAACGTGAATTTAAATACGTAGTATTAGTCCCCTATTACACGACAATTCTTGGCGTCTGACTCTTTTCAAACATATTGAGTGCGAAGAAGAAAAAAAAATGAGATGGAAGACCAGTTGCCCTGTGAGTCATGGGTCATGGGTTTCGAGACGGACATTGTACAATAATCCGCTTATAGAATGGTGTTTTAAAAATTTATTCTGACATATCTGATTAAACTCTCCATACATATTTTTCGGTAATCTTTTCGTGTATTATTTCGTTGTCAATCTGGAGACCCCAGAAAATATTCGTTTCACTTCAACAGGGTTCGATAAGCGAAATTGACTATTGTAGCAGATTATTTGGAGAAGTCTACACTCTTTTTTTCATACAGAATGAATTAAGGTACCCATGCCATTTATGTATGCGAAAAAATGACATTTATGTTTTTCGTGTCTATTTTTATTGTTTCTTTCATTACAGAATGGCTGTCTGTGATTTTTTGTCTACAAAAACAAATAATGGTTTTGGACTTCCAGCTATGTGTAAATTGATTATAATTTTGTTTTCTGTCATTGCGCTTTTATGATTGTGTCATGCGACCATTTTGCTTGAGCGCTTGTGTAGCGAATTCCCAGTTTTCAGCATCTGTGATTTTGACCCGATCCCTTAGGCGAAACAGATGCTTTCACATTTTCAACAAAAGACCCGTTTCTTTTTTAAGCCTAGTACATACTTGTGAATTATGTCGTGAATCCATACCAAATTTGCATTTTTGTTCACTCGTGAATGTGTTCGTGAAGCTCGATCCTGAAGAAGGGCGATCTTCTGGACTGCACCAACTACAGAGGCATCAGAGGCATTCCTGAAGCCGTTCGTCAACATCCTAATGTGTCCCTCTCAATATGGCTTAAGGCCAGGAAAGTCCACCATTGACCAAATAATCCAATAATCCAAATAATGGAACAAAACCCAAGAGTTTCAAATTAATACCACCTTTTCATCGATTTCAAGGTCACGTATGACAGTATATATGGAGTTGAGTTATATGGAGCAATATCTAGTTTTTATAACCCCCCCAAACTCGCCCGTTTGTTCAGAATGACGATGGATAATGCACACTGCTTTATCAATACCTTTGATTTCAAATAAGATTTTATACAAGGTGACGCACTGTCATGCGACTTCTTCTCCATTCTTAAAAGAACTGTGCAAAACTCGCACGTCAACGCAAGAAGCACGATCTTTCAAAAGTTCGTCCAACTACTCGCTTACGCCAACGATATTGACATAACCGGACGAACAAAACGTGATGACACTGGTGCTTTCGTGAGTATTGAGGAGGAAGCTAAGAAGATGGGTTTAACGGTGAATGTAGGCAAGACTAAAAATATGTTGTCAAGAAGAAAGCACACCCAACACCGACGAATGTCTCGATCACAACGTCACTTTATAATTTTGAGGTGTTCAAAGACTTTGTCTATATGTCGTTATAAGCTTAGCGAATGATACCAGTGCTAAGATAAAACGAAGAATTACTTTTGCCCATCACCCATTCTTTGGGCAAATGAGAAGCAAAGCAATATCTCAAGCAATTAAAGTATCCCTGTATAAGACGTTTATCATCCCGGTCTTGATATGTATGGTGCAGACTGCAGAGGCAAGGACACTTTTAAGTATAGACGAGAACGCTTTAGGCTGTTTTGAGAGGAAAGTTCTGCGTGTGATATTTTGTCCCATCTTGGATGGAAAATGGAAAAGGAGACAAAACTAACTGTACGGGCTGTAAATAGACATTGACCAAGCCACAAAAGTGAAAAGCAATCAACTGAGATGGCTGGGTCACCTAAAGCGAATGGACAACCATCAACCATGTTCCGGTGTAGAAAGTCTTTGAATCCAATCCCATGGGTGGGCGCAAGAAGGAAGACGGCATAACAGGTGGCGCATGTAAGTGGAAAAGGGCATCAACCAACTTAACGTGTGAAACTAAAGTCAGCTAGCTAGAAATTGAGCCAGCTGGAAGAAGCTTGTTGGTTGAGGCCCTGGTCTAACCCGGGCTGTAGCTCCACCTTAAGTAGGTAAAGCCTAGAGTAAAAACTGTAAATCATGTCGTGAATTTTTACAAAATCTGCATTTTTTCTCATCTGTGAAAGTTCTCGTGAAGCCTTGTGGAAAGTTTCCGTTCATGAGCAATTCCCATGTAAAATGTACGGCAACACTTGGTGAATAGTGGCCAAATAACAATTCGATTAGAAAAGAATAAAAGTTTGTTTCAGTTTGTATAGTTCGTGGCTTGTGCTTGTGAAACGAAAAATTTGAAGAAAAAAATCTCAAGTTAATGAATTCGGTGGTTTGTGATTCTTTCTTTTTCATTTTTTACTAGTCATTTGAGGCATTGTGGTTTTAAACATTAAACGTTCACAACACATTCGCAAGTCTGTATACGAGTGAGAAATTTCACTTTTTCCAAAGGCGATTATTCGCTTCACAAGGAAGTATGTATAAGGCTTAAAGACTAGTACATTTCGTATTTTTGTTGAACGTAATCGTGTAGCTGTGTTGAGAATTTTCGTTCACGAGAAATTCCCGTGCTCTTTGTGAACAGTTGACAGTTCGATTAGAAAACGTCACGTCAAATATTCACAATTGGCCAGTTTATATTTCTTGAGCGTTCAGTATTTTTCCTCAATTTTTTGACAGAGCAGGAGAATAAAATATAAACAACATTCCTCACATAGAAGTCAAAACAACTCCCTTTTTCTTTTCTTCTTACGTAATTTACTGCGACAAAAAATAATTGAGCAAGCGAATCCAAAAAATTTCAGTCTCAGTTTTTAAGGGGAAAAATGAGGAATTTTTGAGAGGAATCCTGTTTATATTTCTGAGCGCTCTGAGTCCTCTGAGATCTCAGAAATATAAACTGGCTAAATGTTTTCGCTAGTCTGTACCAGAGAGAAATGTCAATAAATAATTTTCTCCGCTGGTGATGGTTCACTTCACGTGGAAGTGTGTACTAGGCTCTTAGGTAATTACTCGTGGAGCTGTATGAAGACAAAAGTGGAGAGTTTGGGAACTCTTGGTAAACGGCTGACAATCAAACGTTCACAACACATTATTAAGTTTTTAGAAGCTTGAAATGTCAAAAAATCACCTTCTCAGAATAGGCAAAAAAAAATAGAGAAAATATCTCTTCACTGCAGATATTTCTTATGAACTATAGAATTCTCATTTTCATGTGAAAGAAACGTTTTTACCAAGTTTCATGAGTGTCCAAATTGTATTTTTGTATTATTTGTAAGTTCTATTTCACCTGTACTAAGAATAATGAAACCTTACTGCAAACATAATTATTTTAAATTCCGATAAGAGTTCATCAAAAGAAAAGTCTCCATTGAAATAAATTTTGATAGCTTGTTGGATGTAACTTTTATCGTTCTCTTTCATATCTTCACTTGAGCTTGTGATTTTGATTTTACGTTGTAGAATCTATTAATTTACATAAATTGATCAACAGCTTTTGAAAATTTTATAAATACAGTGGACTCCCTCTAAGTCGAACTTCCTCTAAGTCAAATTTCTCTCTCAGCTCGAATTTTTTCGCCATATTTTTGTACTCCCGTCAAGCTTCAATGTTGCATTAATTTCTCTCTTACTCGAATTTTTGCAAAACTCTCTTTAACTCAAGCTGATTTTGTAATCCTGTGAAAATTCGACTTAGAGGGAGTCGACTATATTCAAATAGGTACTCACTTCTTGAAGAAAATTGAAAAATATCTTTTTTGATTCTACATATGGCTGGTAGAACTTGGTCCATCGAAAAATAGGATCTAGAGTAAGAGTCAATATTCCTATGCGGTCTGCGAGAGTTTCCAGAAAACTGTAAAAATTGTGAAAGATAGAAGAACTCTAAAAAAGCCGAACTCAAATACACTTGCTTCGTTACATAAAAATAAGTTTTATATATGTAGATACTTACTTCATAGAATGATGCATTAAGAGAACATGCTCTATGTTGTCATCTTCCAGCTCAAAGTCCAAAAAGAAGTCTATATTTTGTATTCATGCATTAGTATGAATTCATATTATAAAAAGTAATAATTCAATATATTTTAATTATTAAAAAAAATTAAGACAAACATTTCCCAAAATTACCAAATGAAGTTCTAAATATGAACTTTTTCAACATCAGGGTAAGATTAACTTCTCCCTTGCCCACACAATTATCTAATTCCTTGACCAAGAAAGTAGAGTTTCTGTTGAAAACCGGAAAAGAATTCATCAAAGAACAATGATTGAATAATGGATTCAAAAGTTTTCGATGTCGTTTCCAAATAGATCCTAAAAATAAAAATTATCTATAAATGTCTTAAATATTTATAAATTTCAAATCAAATAATATATGTACCTCCTAGTGCCAATAATCCTGGTCCGAGCTCTCTATGAACTACTGTATAGTTATTTGACTTTTTGTTGCAATCCAAAGAAAATAAAACTTTTTGAGCATAATTTTGATTGGATGTGTAGAAAACTGGTACAAACGGTCCAAACCATACAAAGGCTGACTTCGACTTTGAGTTTCTTATTAGCTTTGGCCATTTGTAGAGTATTTCTATAGATGACAAATTTTTGCATTAAGGTCAATTATAGTCTTGATATTTTGAATGTTATGAAGCCAAGCAGCTGGCTGGTGGTTTTGAAAACGGAACGCAGGTTCTTTGAAACAATGGGAGCAACCTAGATACCGAAGCATTAAAGAATAGTGGATGTATTCAAGCAGCATTCCAAGCAGCCGAGCATCAAGTAGACTTAGAAATAGGACAAGAAGAAGATGTTGGGTCTGATGCTTTACCAGCCGAGCTTTTTAATCAAGGAAAGAAAGTGCATCAACTCATCAATCAAGCAAGGAAGTATGCCCAATGACTGGTTTTTTTTTTGAAGCAAATAATATAAAAGTGATGGAAAAAGAGTGAAAATGATAGTAAAATTGGCTGATAACTAATAAAAAAGCATTGGGACAAATGACTTGTCTATCAGGTCCAAAATGTCCCATCAACAAAAAAGCTAAACGTCGCACACAAGATTCTTTCCAACATACCGTGTTAGCGTTTAAAGCCGTTCTGCAACACTATAATCAGCAATTATCAGTGTAGCACATTATAGAGCATCTCTTTGTTAAAACCTTGTGGTAGGGTTTTCACAAGAAGATGTGCTATCATGTGATTTCTTTAAGTCACAGTCTGCAGCGTGGGCTTAAACACTTAAGTTACTGTTTTCAGGAGATTAGTCCAAACGTCTAGGATATGCCAAAATGATATCGACATTACCGGTTGCTCCCAACAGGCTGTTATAGAGTCTTCCACGGCAGTTGAAGAACAAGCAAAACTTGTTGGTCTTCTAGTTAACGAGGACAAGACCAAATACGTGCTTTTATCAAACAATGATAGATCTGTCAAGTGCCTATGACGAAACGTCACTGTTGAAAGCAACAACTTCGAGGTAGTTAAGGAGTTAATCCGATTTGGAGTAATCCTCAATCCCACGAATAACATCTTAGAGGAGATCTGACCAAAAATTACCCTAGCAAACTAGTGCTACTCCGGTTTGGCACAATAAACCGGAGTTCAAAACTACTCACACGAAAGACGAAAAGCACGCTCTATAAAACCCTTAGGCCCATTTAAAGTCCTTCCACGCTAGCCCACTGAGTATTAATACATGTCAAATTGAAAGTGGGAAAGAATTTCTTGCGACTGTCAAATTTGCGGGAAATATGACTTTCAAATTTTCCTTCCACACTGGCTTGTATTAATACATTCCAAACTTGTATTGACACACAGATGAAATATACTAAAAATTACTCGTAGAACCAACCCTAAAAATTGTAAAGTATTAATACATGTCAAATCATGTATGGAGAGCTGTCAAGCTGTGTAAGATGGGCTGTCACATCTTGTATTAATACCTGTCATATTTTGTTTCCACGCTATACACATTTTTTTCCCTACTTTTTTGACATGTATTAATACCTAGTGGAAGGGCTATTACTGATACGAAATATAAATCTGATACATAGCTAAGTTTAACATAAATTCTATGTGATACTAAAATGTATGTATCTTGCACCAAAAAATGTATGTTCAACATAGTAAGCAACTACTTTTCAATGATAACTAACTTCAAGTTGGTTTATTCAAATGCCAAATTATTATGCCTAAGGCCTAAATAATTATTTTCTCATTTTAACGTGTTTTGTTTTTAAAAAATGTCGGTTAATAATAAAAAACGAAATCCCAACTTTTCCCAAAATGAAAAAACCCTTCTTTTACATTGATGACGATGAAAAAGAAATAATCGAAAACAAATAAACCGATGGTGCAACTTGGAAGGAGAAGGAAAATCTATGGTTCAGAATTGAAAAAAATTTTAACAGTCAATCCGGAAGTTGTCTTAGGAATAGTGAATCTCTTAAAAGGTATTATGCCAACTATAAAGGAGATATTAGAAAAGAAGCAGCGAAAGAAAAAACCTCAAGTATCCAAACAGGAGGGGGAAAGCCATACACACCTTCAGACCCTAATTTTGAATTTGTTGTGACATTCATGAATCCTAAAATAATCCTTAATGATGAAAAACAGGTTTAACAAAACGAAAAGGTAATTTTCAAATGAACATGAACATTTAAACAATAATGTAGACTGCCTACTTACTATTACAAATATTTTATAGTGCAATGAGAAACCAAGCAACAACTGGAGTTCCTATAAGCCATCAATGCTAAAAAAAAGAACACCCGAAATTAAAATTACAAGCCCACGAAGTCGATGAAACAATTGAGAATAAAAGTGATACATCACTTGATAATAATGAAAAAGAAAGTACAGCAACAATCATGAAGTCAAAAGGATCGAAAAAACAATTTGATGCCACCGAACGACCGGAAAACTTTTCATGGACTTCCAGAAGAAGACCAATTGCCTCAACATTGCCAAGCAGTAAGATTTAAGAGGAGGATTCTCAACTGGCAAAAATCAAAATGAAACTTGCCAAGCAGCAATGCGATACTTTTAAAGAAGAGCGAAAATCTTTGGAGCTCTATATTGCTATTAAAACTGAGGTATTAAAAAAAATTAAAAAAGGAAGATTGTACAGCTAAAGATGCCCAAAGTGTTTTAAATTGAAATTTTTTTTGAAGAATTGGACAAATAGCTTTTTCTAATTTCTCTTTCTCCATTGTTATTATTAGTACCTATGAATTTTGATCGTTTCTGACTGAAATAAAATTGTTTTTTAGTTGAAAGTTTTGTATATTTTATTTTATTTCTCGGGCTTTCAAAAAGATAACGTTTACAACATTGCAAAATAGCTGTTAATCAGATTTGTAGGCTTTTCCACATTCAAATTTAGAACATTCGAGCTTGCATTGGTGGTTTCGGAAGAATTTTTTCCAGTTCTACTCTACGGCGCCGAGTGCTGGACGATAAGTAAAAAGGGGAATCGATACTGGGCACTTTCGAGAGAAAAATTCTTTGGCGGATATTTGGTCCAATATACGAGGAGGGCGAATGGGGGAGAAGATTTAATCGTGAATTATACGAGCTGTACCAAGATGTGGATGTAGTCCAAAGAGCCAAAACACGCCGACTACACTGGCTCGGCCACATCGAGCGAATGGACAACAATGCTCTAGTGAAAAAAATCTTCGAATCCCAGCCCTCAGGTTCGAGACGACCAGGAAGACCGAACCTCCGCTACAGGGATCAGGCATTTTCCGACGCAAGAACGCTTGGTCTCGATGATTGGAGGGAACGCGCGAGGGACCACAACAGATGGAAGACCGCAATATCTCAGGCAGAGACCCTCCATAGATCGGGATCCGGATAAGTAAGTAAGTAAGTAAGTATATGTCCATCAGTAATAACTCTTTGTAGATCTTCTTCACTGAAATCGAAACTAATAGGTGGGTCATCGAGAGTGCTTAATTTCAATCGGGCACCATACGCCAAAACAAGAAATCTTCTTTTTAAAATCCCAAACGCTTTTTCGATTGCACCTTGTCCTCGGGAACGAATTTGAGACTCATTTTACAATTGTTCTGCTGAACTTCTTGTATTGAGAAGTGGTGTCATTAAATAAGATTTTTGAGGATAAGCCGCATCACCTGTTTTATCAGAGTTTAAAAGGAAAAAAACATATAGTTCTTCCACAAAACCAAATTTGAATGCGACTTACCTAAAAGGAAACATTCTGTGTTTCAACTTCTTGTCTGTGTCTCCAAAGCGTTTCGTATCCTGCAATTATTGAAAACTGTCGCATCATGAGTAGATCCTGGCCATCTAGCCACCATATTTGTAAATATCATTTTGGCATTGCAAATTGCTTGAACATTTATTAAGAAATAACTTTTTCTATTTCGAAAAACTTCTCAATCGGCACCACCTAAATGTAACATACTGTTATATTTTCTCAGGTTCGTTAATTAAACTTAATTCACTTTATTTTAATTCTCCACTTATTTACTTTACAAAATAAATTACTTTACTTTTCTTACTACAACACAATTTATTGTTCACCACTGAAATTAATTCACTCGACTTTTATTAAAACCAATTTTACTCATTCACGATTAAAAATAAACTGCGTCCTCTGCCGGTCAGACATGTGCTTTTATACTTTTCACAAGGTTCCCGAAAAAGCTGGAAGGTTCTAGTATTTGCTTCTAGAGCTTTCCATAGGGGAAATTTCCCATACATTTCCTTTTCCAAAGCTTTCATTTTGACATTTAGTATTGGAAGTTCGAAAGCTCACCAAAACTCTCCGAAGGTTGGTCTAATTCGAAATTCGGTGTTTCTTTTATTCGATGTTCGAGAGTGGTTATAGTTCATTCCAGAGTTGTTATAGTACAACTGTTTACGCAACCTTAGACACCACATCATCATATCAATATTCCATCTTAAATCACAATTTACCGGGAGATTGAATTTTGGCATAAGTGCCGTCCGTCAATGGCTCCAAAAATGTTTGGAAACGATGCTATCCCAAAAAAATCGCGTTTTGTTCTTGAAATTTCAGCAGTAGTTTCAGGAAACCTTACATAATCATTTGCAAGTCTAGCAATAGCTCTCGAAACCTTCACAACTATTCTTTAAACTGTTGAGACATGCATTCCACCAAAATCGGCTATGCTCAGGAAATGGTTTCTCGTTGCAAAAAAAAAACGCAAAGCAACCAAAAGCTGGTCAAAAGGAGCGATAGAATTGTTCCTAGACAGGGAACAGGATTTATCAAATTTTATATATAGTAAAGGTGTTCGTACTGAAAAATCATACGTGGACAATCCAAAAAGCTTTCAATTTCATGCAAAACAACTATTGTTATTTCCTTTGTTAAACGAAGTCTTTTTTATTTTGCAGGACCAAGGCGATAATGCATCGTTAATGCCAGAAGGTTTGCTCTAGATGGCTGGAAGTAGTGTAGAGGATCGTAGAGGATGTATTTATTAGAATTTGCTTAAACTTCCAATGAGTGAATAGTTACGCAGTCTATAAACCCTTATTAAAGCTCTATTCAACGTTAGAAGAAATCCTTATTTATAAAACAATTTTCGATCCATTTTAGTTTCAATGTCATTGAATCAAGGAGTAACAAAAAGAGAAAACTACTACGTTTTAATGTCACGAAACAACCATGTTTGTCAAAAAAAAACAAGGTGCGTTTTTTTGGTGTTTATAGCTAGCGGAGCAATGCAAGAACCAATAAAACGCTATACTCACTTTAATATTTAACCCAAGTCCGGTGCCACATAAGTTTAAACTTAACAAAACTTTATCTCAACTTCTATATTCACTTTTTACTGACTTATTTATCGACACTTTTGGGTTTGTTGTTGTTTGCCAAGGGGAACTTAACTGTGGTAGCTATAACTTTTCCAATAAAACACGCCTACTGTATACGTATGTGCGATAATAATGTGGTCATCCGACAACTCGTGGAAAACTATATCCTTTTGACTAACAAGTCATCAGCCAAAGTACTGAGTTCGAATGGCCTAAGATGGGTGACACCTTTTTAGGAATTTTTGTTTTAAGGTGGCAGAGTTCATTCTGACAGTCCAACCCAAAAACCATTACGTCAGTGGGTTATGGCTTAAGTGTAGGTACTACGGTAAAGGTAGGTTGATATGATTTATGATTTTTTAAATTTCGACGCAATATTTTCCAAAAAACCAGCACCCAGAACCACAGCCATTAAAGCTTGTAAAGCCTCAGCGTATCAGGATAAATTATCATCGGTCTATTCGTTGGCTTTTCAAAGCTGCCAAAATTTTACTAACTGAAGTCCGAATTTGGTTAAAATAAGTAGTTTTGGAAATTAGACGAATAGAGGTTATGTGACTGCACAAACACCACCACAGTCATAAAAAGGAAGGTGGTCAACCATAATATATCTACTACTTACCCTGCATTTCATAATATATCTACTACTTACCCTGCATTTCAAAAAGTGTAAAAAACACACCGAAAAACGGTATTCCACGAGAACTGCCAAATTTTTCATTGAGTGCTTTGAATTTTCTTGTTTTTGAAAAACGAAAAGATGTAATTATGAGGAGTAGACTAATACCGATTAAAAAGATTTTCAAAAACATATTTGTAGACAAACAGTTTTTTTTTTAAATTCAAAATGGATTGAAAATATTTACTTTACAAGTTGAAAGTTCAGTGACAACTAACTATGTACGTATAGTTAAATTTAATTTAGGAACTTTATCAGTATGACACAAAAAGTTATCACGATTTTAATTAGTGTAATGGTAGATAAATGCAAATTGCAAATTAGCAGTAGTCTCATTTTTTAGATTACAATTAAAATATCTGAGGCAAAAATAATAAATGTTTTGTTATTGTATAGTTAAGGTTACATTTGTTTGCATGCCACCACATATAATGTACCTTTCACAAAGGGAAGATTATATCGTTTCTAGTAAATATATGTTTCATTACGAAATCTATGGGCAGTCCATCCCTGTTCTTTTGAAATCAGGATTCCAAACGGAGAGGACTGTGTCGTTATGTTCTTGTTTGTTTTCCTCAAAGTATGGCCAATTAATCGTCATTTTCAAGACCTGATATTAAGATCTACTCTTCTCTGATGACTTACTTTTTCCAAAGCTCAACATTGCTTATGGTTTCTAACCGACGTACCTAGCAATCAGTACATCGTCAATTACCAATAAAAAGAATTGGTAACAACACATATCCTTGTCTTTACGCTTGAAACACCTCAAATGAGTCGGAGGGCTGTCCATTTTGCAGTTCGCTGCACCTTGCATTTTTGTATGATTGCTAAGTCATAGCAACTATCTCCTCAGGGATATCCCCAAACCATATTCAGGTTGTCATTGAGCAGTGCGTAAAAGTGCTCCATCCATCTACTTAGCTGATCTTGCATTGACATCAAAAAGAGTGCCGTTTATGCCCAATATAGGATAGTGTTGAACGATTTCTTTGGTTAATCTGTACAGCTTTCTTGTATCCCATCTCACTGTAACATGATCGGCATTTTCCACAAACTTATTTAAAATTGTCCTTATGTCACGCCTCACACAGAAGTACACCATTTTACGAGCTGATCTGCACTCGTTCTGCAGAATTACTTTCCGGTGCGTGACGTTTTCAGAAGTAATTCTCGCTTTCAATAATCGTTTGTGTGTTATTTTGTTTCAGATGTCTTGGGATATCCAGGGAATTCTAGATAATGGCTACTTAGAAACAGTAGCGAAGCCGTTTCTATAAAAAACTTCTTTACTTGGACCCACTTGTAGTCAAAAGTCATATCGCTTACAATCATGCTCGATGCTGCTTCCATGAGTTTAACAGTGTAGTTGCCACAAATATGTTTGAATCGCTTGTTGGGAATGTTGGTCTCATTGGTGTTGCCTCTGAATATCTCTGGACAGTCAGTCGCTTGGAGCTGCAGCGTCGCCACTACTGGGCGATGGTCGCTACCAGCATAATCTCCAACAACATTCCGAACATCACAAAGTGATTTCCTTCATCATTGTTGTATTATAAAGTGCTTTTTGTTCGATCATCAGGATAATTCTATGTGATTGATGATAAACCTTGTGCGAAAACAAGGATCAACTAACCACAAACTGACAAGTGTTGCAAAAGTCGACGAATATGTCACCAATCTATGTCTCTGACCTTAGTAAATTTGTACCCAAAATATGTTAAAGATCAACGTTATCCGAGCCAACTTTGCATATAAGTCATCCATGATGATGATGATGATGGCGGCGTACTTCTTTTCCACTCCTTTTTGACTCCTATTACTCCAAAAGGCTTCGATTGGCTATTGGCTATTAGCAATGCTTTCGGAGTCCTTATCTGTTCCCGATTTTAAGAAGGAGTAGAATTGGAACACACGTATACATATAAAGGTTTTCGTCGGACTACTGTTCAAAAGTGTTAAATGCTTGAAGAAACCATTTTGTAAAATGGTGTCACTCGGTTTTGTGTGTGTTAATTTGACGACATGACGTTTTCATCTATATTCGATTGGATTCCAAAAGGAGTAGAACTTTCCCAAAATCCAATCGAAAACGACATATGTAAGTATTATCGTCATATTCTGCAGCATTTATCGTAGGCTCTCCTTAACCAACGAGAAACATTCGCCGCTGACAGTTTTTTGTTGTTGTTTAGCATTGTATATTTTTGTCAGTGTTATTAAGCTGGCCATACACGACCGATCCATTCAATCCATTTGGTTCGGTTGGATTTCAGATTGAGTGAAAATCCAAAAGGATCGGCGACCGATCCTCCCCTGACACGACCGATTTTGGATTGGCACGGGGCCATTTGGTTCTTTGACTCTGTCGTGCATGGCCAGCTTTACTTGTCAATGATTCGCCTTGATTTTGCGTTGGTTTGGTAGAGCCATTATGGTTACCTTGCTACTTTTTTTTTTTAAATTTTCTTTGTGTACTAATTAATTATTTTTCAACAACCTACTTTTTTCGGATCGTTATTATCATTTTTAAGTCTACATCGCTGCTAATGCGAAACGAATTTTTTAGTTGGTCTCCAACAAGACAACGAAATTCTTACGAGGACGAAGTGGAATATTCATTGAAAGTTGCACGGATTCAAAACAATTTAACCAAAGAAACAACAAAAATTAAAAAAAAAAAAACACAAATGTCACTTTTCCGCACACAAAAAAATTAAAAAACAAAAAAATACTTTAAGCCTAGTACGCTGCTGAAGTGAAACGAAAATGTTCTCTGGTCTCCAACTCGAGAACAAAATCAGAAACGAAATGATTACAAAAAAAATATTGAGAGTTTTATCAGAAAGATGACAAAAATAAAAAAAAAATAAAAAATCTTAAGTCAATTCTTTTTCTCGTTTGATGTGAATTTTTATTTTTTTGTTTTCATATCGTCCGGTGGGTTCAAAATAATTGTGTGGTCAATGATCTTAAGTTCCTTTTCTTCAATTTGCATTTTCAAAAAAATCCAACAGCAAAATAAAACAAACTGTCAAATTTTCGTCTGAAATAATGTTACGGTCAATTAATTGTGTATGAAAAATAAGTAGAGACTTGAATCTTTTGATATTTCACTATCGAGCTGCGAGCAACATAACAAAAATCACAACGAAATTTTTCGTTTCTGACTTCGTTGTGTCAATTCCTGTATGAAATTTTTCGTTTCGCTTCAGCTGCGTACTATGCTTCAACTGGAAAAATATATTTAAAAATTACGACAACCCTTACAGTATTGGTTTTATAGCTTTTTGAGAGATAGAAAAGTCCATTATTATGGATTATTTTTTTAATTAAGTCTTTTTAATAAACACAAATTATTTTCGAACTTAAAATTTGAAAAGAAAAAATTGAAAACACAATTTATTGTTCAATTTTTTCAAAACCTAGAATTCATAACCTACATGTCCTGAAAGTGAAACTGACATTTGGCGAAGTATAAATACCAAAAAGAGATAGATGATAAGTACAGTATGGGTGCACTCCTCTATTGACGATACAGAAAGCTATTTTTGTGTGATTTTTGACTTAAGCTTCAGTGTTCTTCCCAACATTATCACGATTATGATCACCCAAAATCAAAATCCTGTATAAATATGTTATGGGGTTTTGCATTGGAAAACTCAGATATTAATTTATTTTATAGAAAATAGAACACGATTTCAAATTGTTTTTTTTTCATGTATTTCTTTAATTTCGTGTCTATCTCATTATCCCTAGGTTCACTCTGCGTAGAGTAAAACAGCTTCTTTTTTTTTCTATTAAAATTATTTCGAGATCAATGTTCACAACCCCAATAAAATAAACAAATTAAAAACCATATTTGCAAACTGACAGTTTAAAATAGTTTTGGTATTAGTACAGGGGCCCAATTCCGCATGTGTGAATCATTTTCGTTAACAACTTTCCGTTCACGCCCACAACAAGTGTGAATAAGTTTGACTGATTGCGTATACGATATTTGTCAAAAACTTAAAACTTACTCTTGCAGAATCGAAAAAATTTATGTGTACACGATTTTCTGTGTACACAGAAAAAACTCACGCTCGAGAAATTGGGCCCCTGGAACAATTTTTTCAACCAACGGAATATATACAAATAGTTAAATTTTTGATACATCCAAATCAAAAATAAATTGATTTATTTTACCAATGCAAAACCAAATTAAATTTAAATATTGCCCTTATTTGGTGGTTTACGAAATTTTATGTTTACGAGGTTCTGATTCTTGATAAAAATTTTAGTTGGATGAATTAAACTATTGTTTTCGTATTCAATATACATGCGTTTTAATAAAATCATTGCCTTAAATCTAGTTTGTTTTTTTTATATTACAAAATATACAAAATATATTAAAAATATGATATTTGGTGTTTTGCTGAAAATTAATCAAAAGAAATAAAAAAAAATTATTTCATAAGTTCATCCCGGCGCCGATGGATTTCTAATTGAGGCATAACATCACACCTCAAGGACATGTTCATCGTAAATCTTAAATCCTCAAAACGAGCTGAAGTTGTCACCTTGAAGTTTCTTATTATTTTACTAAGAATAATCTTCAAAAACATTTCCGCATAACGCCAACCTAAAATAAAGAGATAAATATATTCGATCAACTATCTTTTATAGTTTCTTTCTTAAATAACTTAACTTAAACGAAAACATATATTTGCCAGTTAAATAATTCATAGTTCGAACGGATTACACTGCACGCTTTTCTGTAGTATAAATCCGTGCGAATTGGCAGAGTGGCTTATTCATTCTACCTACACAGAACCTTTCACATGACACGTTAGAACGGCAAACCACCATAGCAATGGGAAAACCGGCCGGTTCTAAACGAAAACCGGTTATTTTGTTTGGTTGACCGGTTTTCATTGGAGATTTTGTTTTTTTGGTTAAAACCGTTTTGTTTTTTGTAAAATCCAATAACCGTGTTAAAAAACTGGTTATTTGCTTTGACACTTTTATCACTACTGAAATAAAAAAAGTGTTGAAAACGTCTTTAAAAAAGTTCTCGTTATCTCATAAGACCTGCGTTTAGTAAGTATGCCTTGAGGTGAATATATATTTTTTTTAAGTATAAACTGGCCAGCCAAAAAAAGTATATTTTATTCAGCACATTTCTATTCGTATGTAAAACAATTACTAGTCCATTGTTTTGCATGACATTCTATGACAGCAATGGTTTTTTTTGCATGAAAGCGTGATCCAATCACGTAAAAAATAATTTCATATTTCACCTCAATCATTTTTGACATGCAAAAATATGTGTATAGAATTTTTTTGAGTAGGTGAACTGTAAACAAGGCTTAATTCACAACTTCCGCCTATTATACTATAGAGGTGAAATAGTTTTGCACTACACACACTATCGCAAAATTGCGCTGTTTGATGTCTAACACCTGCACTAACTTAAAGGAGGTGACTTGGAAAAGTTTTCATCTTGTCATTATTATTTTTGCCTTTTTTTCAAAATGACAATAAACGGTGTATGTTTAGTCGCCATTTACATGATCCGATTTTTCCACAGACGATCTTTTTTTGATGGGTGAAGGGAGTATAAAGTGAGGGGTAAAGACCAAATCCTGGAAAACTCACACAATTTTTCCAGATGCTTGCGTTCTCTTTCACAATTTGTCCAGTTTCGTCTGTGTGTTTGGTGTTAACCAGCGTTGCCACTAATCGGAAAATTTTGATAAGTAGATTTAAAAAAAATTATGCAGGTAGAATATATTTTGGCAGTGGATAAGCAATTTCAAGTTTGTATTTGTATTTAAAAAAAATAACTATAGCTATTAATTAATTGAAAATACATAGTAAAACATTGCCTACTATCTGCGAATGGGAATAAATTTGTTTAAGCAATTCCAAACGCAAATAGAAACTCCCTCTTCGTTTTAACTTTTCACAGAAGTGAATAAACGATGCTTTTGACAATTTTAGAAAGAAACGTGACTTGAAATTTGTTTAAATTGTATAATTTGGCATTTTATATCTTCCACTCGACCAAAAAGTTCTTTTCTGAGAACTACCAAACGCATTCTACAAAGCTGAGAATGAAAAATTCGCTCGTATTCAATATTTTTAAGGTTAAGTTAAGTAGAAGTGGCTGTCAGTAAATTAAAACTGACACACTTAGAACAGAGTTGGTCCATTGTGATGCCACATGAATCTGGAAAACTCCTTCCTTACTCATTAAACCACTTGCAGCTTCTGATGAAGCGGGCGAGACTAATTATGTCGGTATTTGCCAGATCACTAGGATCATTATAGTTAGAAGTAGTCTCCTAAAAGTGGAGCCTACGTCTGTTGGAAAGTGCTGGGCATGTACAGAGAAGGTGAGGAATCGTTTCTTCCTCCTACTCGTCCATACAGATTCTGCAAAAATCGTTTGAAGGTATGCCAAGCCGCTTTGCGTGCCTGCCTATTAAACAGAGTCGTGTAATGACACCTACAACAGAGATGATGTGCAGTCTATTTAGAGATATTAAACACAAGGAGCGCTTTAAATCAAGGTTTGGTCATATTAATTTTGTTGCCAAACAAGTAATGATGATATTCCACCTAATGTTTGTTCTCTCCAAAGCATCCTGTTTCAGCAAAAGTTTACAAGTAGCGATGGGTATACCATTATTTGTCCTTTCAGATAAAATGGGTAGTAGTGTTCAACTTCTAGCGAGTTCATCAGCTTTACATTTTCCTGGAATGTCACTATGGCACGGCACCCAACAAAGGTGAATTTTAAACTGTTGCGCCATCTCCACCAGAGATGCTCGACAGTTAAGGGCAGTTCTAGAGTTTATAGAGACGGAGTCCAGAGACTTAATTGCGACTTAACTATCAGAGAAGATGCGGTTATCTGAGGTTGATATCACGTTTTCGTTGAGCCAAGATAATACTTCTTTTATCGCTAGAAGTTCCGCCTGGGATACGCTACAGTGATTAGGAAGACGGAATAAGAGACTTAAATTTAGTCTATCAGAGTACGCACCTCCACCAACCCCATCTTTGGTCTTCGATCCGTCGGTGTAGAAGTGGAATTAATTTTTTTTTAAACATCCTTTTACTGGTTTATTTTGTATGACAGTTCACGTCATTTGGGGACAAAGCAAATAACTCATATGAAAGAAATGTCAGAGTTCACGACTATTTGCTTTGTAGTTTAATATTAACAGCTCATATACAAGGCAATAATATGGTGAGTTTTAGGAGCAATACAATTGACCGCATTTAAAAGACAGAATTGAAAAATTAATTGTGGTTTTAATATTATAGAATGATAATTATTGTTTGTAAAACTAAAAAGTATATTGTACATGCCCTCTAATCGGCATGTTTGTGATAGCCGCATGCACATGTGAACTCCATGCGATCCCAATGATACTCTTGAACATGTGTCTCCTGCCACATATTACAAACATTTGACACATATGGTGCAGTTTTGAATGACGTCAGTGCCACATGTGGGGCATTTAACATGCCATGTTCTCTTATGCTACGAGTACACTAGATGTAAAATGCCACATGTGCATGTGAAGTGACGTCATTTTTGCTGCACATAATGCTTCCTTATTATGTAATCGGCATGTTTGTAACAGCCGCATGACGTTACTGCCGCATGTGCATGTGGCATTTAACATGCCGTGTACTCTTAGCTTTATCTTAAGTTAGAGATGTTTTTTTTCGATAATCATATTTTATTTTAATACACCCAACGACAAAAAACCCTCGCACAGATTTTTTTTGTACATATTTTCTTTTATTAGAAGGAAATCCTATCTGTTTCCTTCTATTACTACTATTTTGGTCAGGCCAAAAAAAAAACCGGAAACGATGTTATTAAAACTGTTTGTTTTTGTCCGGTTAGAACCGCCAGGTTAAGCCGGAAGGGAAAATAACCGGAAAAATCTTAAACCGTTAATTCGGAACAACAGCCATCCCTAGGCAAATGTACAAATGTCATATAAAAAATGTTTAATGCGGAATCTACTACTGCTCATTCGCATCGATTTATACTGCGAAAAATACGTGCGGTGTTTAACTGTCATGTGAACTAGCCCCTAGAAATGAAATATCTTGCTTATTTTTTTGATTTCTCAGACCGCTATTACACGATGATTCCTTGTGTCTGACTCTTTTCAAAATTCAATGGGTGCGAAGGTGAAATCAGATGTTTTTTCTCCTTTGCACTCATGAAAATTCGAAAAGAGTCAGACGCAAAGAATCATCGTGTAATAGGGGTCTCAGTCATTGGCAGTATTAAAGAGTTATGTATGTAAGTCAGTGAACTATTTATTCCTCTATTACACGATGATTCTTTGCGTCTGACTCTTTTTTCGAATTTCTCTTTGAAAATCATCCTGTGAGTAACGCGTTATTACACGGAGCTTCTCGACGCTTGATGCAAAATTGACAGCTCTATTAACTGTTTAAGTAGTTTGTAGATAGTCTGTGTAAGAAATATACGAAAATACTGACAATGCTAAAAAGAAACGTCAAAAAGAGTCTCGGAAATCTTGGCCCACGACGCACAGGGCAACTGGTCTTCCATCTCATCTTATTTCTCTTTCGCGCTCATTATGTTCGAAAAGAGTCAGACGCCAATAATCATCGTGTAATAGGGGACTTATTTAGAGCTCCTTTAAATCCATATAGTTCCCTAATAATTTAGTTCCTGCAGTACATTTTTTTTTTAAGACAAATATAACTCCTTACCAATACAATTCCTTGGGCCTTTGGAAAATGGTATAAATGCATACGGATGCTTTCCTTCTAGATTCGGTGTTAAAAAGTTGTCAGGATTAAATTCCTTTGCACTTGGCCCCCATATATCCTCATCTCGATGTAAATTGAATATATCAATTAAAATCGATGTTCCCTGGGGAATTGATAGTTCCTCAGTTATTTTGACATCACCTCCATTAGCATCACGACCTAATAGAGGAATAGTTGCTGCAACTCTTAAAGTTTCATTGATTACCATATCAAGATAGACAAGATGTTGAAGATCCTCAAAGCTTATATCATCTGTTCCATCGGGAAAAACTAATTTGAGTTCTTCGTAAAGTTTCTCCTGATAATGTGGGTGCATTGCAAGCAACATCAACACCGTATACAGTGAAGATGCTGATGTCTCAAAAGCCTTCATAGATAAATTTCATAAAATTAGAAAAGATAAATAATGATTCAAAGAAATTTAACTTACAGCTAAAACTAGAACATTTGATTCAATAAAGACATCTTTCCATGAAAATAAATTTGTCCGATAAAGTTCTACCGCTTGATCGATAAATATTCTTCTAGATTTTGTTATGTCCACCTTGTCATCTGCAGTTGTAGTTGATTCATTCAAATAAAGGCTTTCCATTTTCTTAAACTTTTCATCTATAAGCTTTAATACAAATTTTGTAATTATTATTAATATTAAAAAAAAATATATATATTAAAATTTTATTTTAAACTTACATCGGTTATAAAGCTATAAATATATTTTCTTGATGCCACATAGGATTTGTAGAACTTGTTAAAGTAAAATATTGCATTAATTTTCCGCCAAGGAGCCAATGAACGATCGATGCTTATCCTCAAATGACTGTAGAAAAAATTAAATTATTTATTTTTATTTATTGATGAATTCGACCAAAAATAAGCGGCTGAAATTGGCAGGTAATCATCGTCAAACGAGGGTTTTGTTGTGGCTCTTATTTCATAATAATTACAAATGTACATTGACGAATTTGTAACAGTTAAATTATGTTGGTTGGACGACATGCCCATGTATACCTATGTTGATTTACTTATTTATTTATTCATATTAATGTAAATAAATTAAAGTGAAAGAATATTAAAATTATATAACTTTTCCTTATTATAGTCGTCATGCAAGATGATTCCCCAATACTTTAGGTAATGTTTTGAGGAAATGTAATTTATTCAATTGACTGGCATAACCAGACAAGTGGAAAGGTCGTTGATTTGGAATCAAATGAACTTCAATAATAATAACGTCACGCATGAAAATGTATTTTTCTGATGAGTTTCTTATGAATATTTATTTGATTTTTTTTTATATTCTTAAATAATCAATAAGTTGCATAACAAATTTCAACATTAAGTGAATCTTTAAGGGCCAGTTTGTTCACATATATTATCATTTTTTATCAATTATTATTCCAGTTGTCTTATATCATTCTGAATGCGTTTGTTCACTTTTTACAATTTTTTTTGACAATTTAATCAATGAATCCATTAATTGAGTATAGGTTATTTGAAAATCGACTTATCAGCTAATTCAGGTTGGTTAGCACCATCAAATTGGTGATAGTGACCCTGCAATGGAGACCTCAGATTATACGCATAGAGCAGGGCCCAAGTTTTTGTCTGTGCACACAGAAAATCGATATTTGCGAGTGGAGTTGAAATTTGTAACTGATAATAATGTATATTCATTCAGTCAAGTTTATTCACACCTGATTTGGGCGCAAGTAAATAGGATTTGTAAACTGAAAATCATTATTCATGCTTGCGGGATTTGATTTCAGGAGACCGCCTGGAATATCGTATCTGAATTTCTAGTCCCATATAGATAAATGTATACAGCTGATTTGTATTCAAAAATGAATCAAAACAATGAACTTCATGGAGCATATTCATACAAAGATTACAGAATCCGACAAATATGAGCTGCGGAGGGACTCAATTTGACATTTGGCTCATAGTTAAATTGTCAAAAATGGAGGTTCCACCTTTTGAAATATAAAAAAAGTATGTGTCAACCCGAAAAGTGGCGATACTGACATTTTAATCGAAGGTCAGTCTCATGATATAATAACGAGGTATGCTGGGTAGTTCAAGGAGACGATACGTGACGTCATTGCGAGTAAATGACCTCAATTGTTTGCCAAATGGAACAAATAGAAAACAAAAAATTATTTATGTTTTGAAGCTATTTATTGTTAGAATACAAAGAACAACAATAAATTAACTATGTTTTGAAGTTATGTGCTGTTGAATTTTAAAGTGAAATAATAAAGAATTAATTTTTTTTTTAAGTTATGTACTGTGGAACACTCACTATGACGTCACATGAAAACAAATATGGCGACTTTTCGTCTCATGTACAACACATACCTTGTATTTTTATACCATGGGTCAGTCTATTCAACACCAATCTTTCAACCGTTATTTTCCCTCCATAACTGTATTCACATTGGACTGACTCCTCCGATTTTTTTTGACATGTCTGTACTTTATCTCACTCCCACTTCATGATGAGAAAGAAATGTCAAAGTCAGACAGAATTTTTAAAATCTTTTGAAAATGTATGAATTTTTTTGACGTTTTAGTTTGTGACAACTGCTTTCTCTCTCTGTACTTTTTCTTTGGCAAGCAAATACTAAGGAATTCAATTTTACTTAATTTAAAAAAGATTTTAAATAAAAGAAATTTAAGTTTTGGAACGAAAACAAAATTAATTAATCTCTCAATGAGCTCAGATTTGTGTTTTCTTTGAATGACTTCTCAACGTCAAAGTGAGTCTTTTGTGTTCACATTAGTTTGTGCCGGAACAAAAGAAGTGGGCATCTATCAAAAGTATTGACAAATGTCAATATTTTTTGTTGTATTTCATACGTGTTATTTGAGATTCGCAAACACATCCATTTTTTTTAAATTTTGATAAAGGCCACATTATAGAAGCCATATAATCTCTCATATAACCTGTCAAAAAATTATACCAAACCGTCTGAACACAATCATAGATCTCATATGACTTCTCAAAAGCGAAAAGCATATATGACTTTTTTGACATTAGAGCTGCAGCTAATTCCATTGGAGAAACGGGCTTTGTTGTATTCATGGAAAATAGTGAAATCAGATTTGCCTACAAAAATTTATCTGTTTACGACTTCTTTTTCTATTTTTTGGTTTTGGCAGATAACAATAGAGAAAATCAAATACGAAGTAAAAACGTGTAAACATAAAAAAATCATTACAGTATAACAGTCAAGTGACTTAAAATGACAGCTCATTTGAGAAATCGTACAGAAAAAATAATAAGAGGTCATATGACTTCTATTAACGTGTAAAGTGGCCTTAACCTGCGTGATTTATTTTGTGTTTACGTGTTAACTTAGATTCTCACAAACAGCATTTTGAATTTCTGACCTTTTCAATTTTGACAACCTTCGCAGTAGGTATATTACCTTAGATTTGTGTACTGTACTCAACACCTTGTTTTAATATATCAAGCATTACTATCCCATTACGTGCTTGGCATCAAAAGAGTAGGAAGAACTTTTTTGTCATAAAAAAATTTATGTTTCCGAAAAGTGGCAACACTGACATTTTACCTGAAGTTGCATTTACTGAACAGACCTGTTAGCTTTCAAGTACAAGTACCAGTCAAGTAGTCAGTACCTGGTACTTGTACTTGTACTTAAAAAAAACAAGTACAATGTATCTTGGTACTTGATACTTGAAAATCACCAAGTACAAGTACTTTTTCATGTAATTTGTTACAAGTACATGTGTACTTGGTGCTGTAATACTGCCCAGCACATTTTCAAGTATTTTTTAAGTACAAGTCCGTTACTTTTCAAGTACGATTCCATTTCAAGTATAAGTCAATTTCAAATACTTTTTTAATACAATTCGTTGAGTAGTCTAGTTAAATCAAATAATGACTATTTCATCTCAAAAACACATATCACAACAGCTGATGGCGTCTCTTTGTTTTGGCGTCATCTCGAATTGTGCTTGAAAAGTACTTCAAATTGACTTGTAGATACTTGTAATGGATGTTTTTCAAGTAACATGTAACTTATTTTTTTTTCAAGTTCAAGTACAAGGCACCGGATACTTACAAAATACTTGAGTACAAATGTACTTAAGTACCTTACAACTCTGCTACTGAACACCTTTTTTTTAAGACATGTTATGAACTGTTATCTTAACCATGGAAATTTTCCAAGTAATTTACGAGTTTACGAGTTTTTTTTTTATCTTACCATTTGCCCAGATTTTAAAACGGTGCCCAAGCAAAAGGATTTTGGAGATATATCTTATCCTTAACATGTCAAAAATAAATTACAAATATAAAAATAAGGTTCCCCCACAAAACTACTGATTGGGCGCCATTTTTCATAATACAAATAGGTACTTTCCTGTAGAATTATGGGTAACTTAAAACTATATTATTAGCTGCATTTTATTATCTCAGAGTCTGAGTCGAGGTTATCTTTTTACACGTATTACAAAAACAACATGGGATCAAGATTTCTATCTAGGTTAATTTCAATAACCCAGATACAAGTTTTCACTCTGACTGGCAGACGGCTATTTACCATTGTGAATGATGTCCACATTTTTCCAGCAGTGGTCATCAGTGTTAGGAAAAGAGACAGGACTAATATGTTTCATGAGCACTGTTTTCTCACTAACCCGCATCCTTTTATTTTCAAGATGTGAACCATATGGGTTATGTAAAACGCGGCTATTAATCCCATAAATTAGGTGCAAAAGATCGATATGACCTTGAACACCAATTAAAACAATTTCTATTAATTTCTATTTTTTAAAAAAGATGGAGCCAGTGGAACTAAAAACATATTTTATGACGTGTGTCTAAAAGTTTTGTGTTTGAAACTTTAGAAAGGTCAGGGTAGACACACGCCTCTGCTTCGGTGGGGTGCGGTGGACCGCAGCTGGCCCCTCTTGTGGGCGTTATGTCATTTTGTACGAATTATGAAGAAGTGTGCATTAAGACTCAAAGAATCAAATTGTTGGGTTGCCATATCAAAAATTTGATTCCCATTGAAAGTTTTTCAACTGCTACTGACTACCGCATGCCTAACAATGAAACTCAGTAAAGATTTTAAAGTCTTATTCCCACCCTGAAAGGACTAGGGTGATGACGTCGTGACGAGATACTTAGACACAACTATCTATACTGACGGCTTATAGATAGAGTGCGGTGTTGGTTCAGGAATTTTTCTTGAGTCTTTTAAGACCTCAAGGTTCTTTTGTTTACGCGATTATGCTAGTGTTTTTTAAGCTAAATTACTTCCTATTAGGGAGGCATGCAGGGTACTTAATCTAGATCCAAACCAAAATCGTAATACAGCTATCCTTACAGATAGTAAGGCAGCTGTCAAAACCATTGATTCGGCTACATCATCCTCTAAATTGGTCCAGCAATGCTGGGAGGAGCTCGCAACCCTTATGTCGTTTTCGATTGGATTTTCGGATTGTTCTACTCCTTTTTGAATCCAATCGAATATGAAAATATCATGTTGTCAAATTTACATACACACTACTGAAGACGCCATTTTACAAAATGGCTTCTTCAAGCATTCATCACTTTTGACAAGTAGTCCGATGAAAAACTTTACATGTATGCATGCGTTCCAAATCTACTCCTTCTTGAAATCGGGAACAGAAAAAGACTGAAAACATTACTCGGAACAGCCAATCGAAGGCTTTATAGGGGTAGGGGTCAAAAAAGAGTGGAAAGGGAGTACGCTGAACGTCCAATCGTAAACGACATAAATAGTAACTTCAAGGTTCCTGGCCAAAGGGGCATTAAGGGAAATGAATGGGCCGATGAACTGGCCAGGCAAAGATCAGCCCTTCACAGCTAACTTGTGGAAAGAGTCAACATTCCCCTGGGAGTTGCGAAGGACAATTTTCTGTCAATCATCCTTAGTGAATCCAATCGTAGGTGGAATAGCATAACCAAATGCATAATATCCAGAAAGATCTGGCCCTCCTATAATAAATCCCTGAACAATTGATCTATTATGTAGACCCAGACTAGACATAGCTAGGGTCGTTGCAACCTGTACTGTATACTGGCCAATAGGGGAACACGCGGCAAGACTGGGTATTCTTTACAACATTCACTGCCGTAGCCACGAGGATCAGCAAGAAAAGGAAACAGTCTTTAACTTTCTTTGTAAATGTCATGCTCTGGCTAGAATGAGAGCACAATCATTTGGATTGGCATTTTTTGACGACCTCAACGAACTTTCTGAAATGAAAATCAAAAACTTGATTTTCTTTCTAAACGCAACGAAATGGATCTAAGAAAAAATCGGTTGAGTCTGTATCATGTTCCCCCCCGGACCTCAAAGACCGTGAACAATCGGAATACAGGCCTCTGCTGGGTTTCATGATGCTAAATGACAACGATTATCGGTTGGATCGCTTGCGCTCCGGTGCCATTCTGATATCTGCCGAGTTGGGCATATCGTAGATGCGATCCAATAGAGTAAGTGTCTTATGTCCCGCCTCTTGACGTTGGTGCTAGCTCACAATATCCTATAACCATACCCCAAATCCATTCTAATTCAAACCAAAGAACTTTGGTCTCATGGTGGATGCTGATCTTCACTGAAAACTTCCCATCATGGCGAGTGAGCAGAAGGAGGCCCAGAAAGGAATCTCGCTTAAACTAGCTGATTTTTTATATGGGCAGTTCTAAGTACCTTTCAGGTTGTACTATTTTTCCCAAAAATAAGGTCCCAAAAATTGCTATGACCTTGATTTTTTTGAATCCATTAAAAATTCATATAGAAAAACATTTATGTGTAGGTGACCAATTACTGAAAAAAGTAGACCTTTTATGACCGTGAAGTGGCCTTTCAGATGGCATACTTTTTTTAAATGATCCAAATGATGTGCCCTAAGCTTTTTAGTGACCTTGAAAAGAACTTCAAAAACTCATAGAAAAAATCTATGGCTAACCAATTACTAAAAATAGTTGACCTTCTATTACGATCTAGAGATCTTTCATTTTTTTTTTTTAAATTTCCCACAAATGAGGTTCTAAAAATCGCGTGTGACCTTGAGAATCTTTAAGCCTTCAAGCTATGCATCTAAGACAGACCAATTTCTACAAAATTTATTTGTAAGTTTCTCACAAATAAAGTGATGAATATCGTACCTGACCTTGAGGATCTCTAAACTTTGATTACAAATTATCAAGGACTAGCCATTTTCTAGGACTAATTGACCCCTTCTGACCAATTATATGGCATTTTCTTTTTTCAAATTCCCCATATGTTAGGTGCCAAAGACCCAGATTGTGATGCATGATACATCAAAACCAAAATTTAATTGTTGTATAGTAAAAAGTGAAGTAAATTGATTTTAAAACTAAAAGAAGGAGAATGTGGGGAGTCGCTAAAATGACAATTTTGGTGTGTTTGCATCAAAATGAAAAGCCCAGCTCATTTGTGATGTCAAAACCTATAATAAATAATTTTTAAAAATGTCTTACTTTTGTACATGCGTAATGTATTCTGCATCTCTCTTATTCTTCTCGCTTATATCGACATCCAATGTAGTTGCTAAAATGAAAAAACAAACAAACAAATTATACAGGCGATGAGAAAAGAATAATTTTTAAAAAATTTAATTACCAATTGCCGTTTGTATAGTGAATCTCTGAAATAAATCATTCAAATCAAATTCTCCGCTACCAACTAAACTGTCGAGTTTTTCCAATAATTCCTTTGATTTATTATTAAATATTGGAAAAAATTTTAACAAAACTTTATGATGAAATGTTGGGCCTAATAGCTTCCGATGTTTAGTCCAACGTTGGGCTGAAAGATTTTATTATATATTTTGTTAGTAATTCCATATAATTGTTTATATAAAGTTAATTTCATACTTTTACTAGAAAGAAGTCCTTGACCGATTTCTTTATCTAAAACTTCAAAAGCACTTGTTTTATCAGTACAATTTCGCGATGAAAGTATTTTTTCGATAATATTTGGATCGAAAGTGTAGAAGTAAGGCACCGATCCAATCCATGTGAAGGCTGATTTTGATTTGTAGTTAGTTGCAATTTTTGGCAATCTATAAAGGACATCTAAGAAAAAATAAAATTATGAGCAATGTCTTTGAATTTATATTAGTGATAGTTTAAATATTTTGAGTTTAAATATTATTTGGTCCGTTTTATTCAAAATGTATTCTCTGTGTACCAGAACATAAATAATCATTTCTATAATTATTATTACAGTAGTTTCAGTCGTAGATCCAGGGAAGGTCTAAATCCAAAGCAAAACTCATCCACATCGATATTATTAAAAGATGGGTACACAAGATATGTAAGTAAAATTACACAGCTACGAAGAAACCACCATTTTTTAAATATTTTGACGTATTTACCATAGAGCCACATGGGTCATGGCCGGGCTACGTAAAGCCTTAGAGGCGCCATGTGGAATATCATCAAAACGATGTGATGAGTTCATACTTACATAAATTTTAATAAAATACTTTTTTCTATAAAGTGTCATACAATAAAGTATATTTTTTTCTCCTTTCAACTGGACTAATTAGTTTTAGATATATCAAAGTAGGAACGCAACACAGGAAATATTCAAAATTTTGATGAATCACCTCTAAATATCAATTGGAGTTGAAAGCCCAATAAAAATAAGTATGTTTTAAAATACTATTATAGATTATATAGAGATGTTTTAGTTTAAAAACAAAGTATTTCACTGTTCACATGCCTTACGCTGCGTATGTTTCTGAAGATTGCATCACTTACAAATTGCCATGAAGGAAATTCATGTTCTCAAAAAACAGACAAATGATTTACGCTCCTGGATCCTAATTTTGGCAGAATCATATAATTTTGATATCTAAAATTGCATTTTATTCATTTAAAATGTGCATTATTTAATATTTGAACTTTTTTTATATTGAAAAAAATCATTATTGCGTAAACTCATTATTGCGTAAAAAATTTGTATCTAAAAAGATAAAACTTAAAGAGTCATGATTTTCGTATTTTCGTACGCTAACTTCAGAAGCCCAACTATTTAACTCGACCCAACAATAAAAACGTTCGAACTCGTTTTTTAATACACCATCAGATCTTTGCCGAAGAGAGTTTAGTACAAGCGACATCTTGCGACCAAAGAATTGCCAACACAAATTAAGTGCTCATCAGGCTCATCACTGAGTGTAGTGTTAGTAGTTAGTAAGCAACAAACTACTTAAGACATACACTTTACAAAATAAAATTAAAACAATGATTATAAGATAACAAATACATATAATGAAAATGAAATGATTAACAATTACAAACATTTAAGAGCGTGGTACACTGGTCTTCAATGTAGCTTTGAGACTATTTTTGCTTATGTTAAAATCGAAAAGGTTTGAGTTCAAATTCAGAAGTTTACACATGCGGGTAAAGGGCTCGTGCATTCCATAGTGAGTACGGTGTTGAGATAGATGCATTACTTCTAGAATACGAGTGTTGTAACCTCCACCACGGTAGTTAAGGCTAGTACGAGATAATAAATCAGGGGCATCAATAACACCGGTTAAAAGTTGATGAATAAATACAATATCATTATTGATTCTCCTTTGTGCCAAAGGTTGAATCAAAAGAAGCTTAATTCGATGTTCGTAAGGAGGAAGATTATAAGGATCAGACCACGGTAGCCCTTTCAAGGCAAAACGTATAAAATAACGTTGCACTGCTTCTAATCTATTTTTATGAATCTCATAAAAAGGAGTCCATTGCTGTGATGCGTATTCAAGATGGGGGCGAACAAGGCAGTTGTAAAGAGCCAGGATAACATAGGGATCCTGAAATTCCTTAGACCATCGTTTAACAAACCCTAACATAGAGTTTGCCTTGTTGATAATTAAGTTGATATGCTTCTTAAAATCAAGATTAAAAGTAAAATGAACTCCTAGGTCTTTGAAACTATCAACACGATGCAATGTGTGCTGCGATATTTCACAATCAAATGAACTAGGAACTCTTCTTTTAGAAAAAATCATCGCCTGACACTTAATAGGGTTGAGATTTAAACCATTTTTATTACACCAAAGAACAAAACTGTTTAAATCATCTTGCAAAAGTAAACGATCACTCACATATTTGACGGTTTTGAAAATTTTCATATCCGCAAAAATAAGAATTTCACTATAACGCATACAGAGGGATACGTCATTGATAGCTAAGATAAAAAGAAGTGGGCCTAAATGACTACCCTGGGGAACTCCAGATTTGGCAAAGAAAGGGTTGGAGACAGAACTTCTAAATCTTACCTGATAGGATCTATTTTGGAGATAAGAAGAAACCCAAGTAATGAGCTTAGGAGGAAACTCAAATACCTTTAATTTAAACGTGATGATGTTATGAGAAAGTTGATCAAAAGCCTTAGAATAATCTGTATGGATACAATCGAGTTCTTTATCATGTTCCAACGCAGTTAGCAAACGCATCACAAATATCTGGAGGACTATTTAAAATAATATTGTTATAAGTAAAATTGACTGGATAGCCATCAGATTACTTTTTCAAGTTAACGAAATTCCAAAAACTTTTTGGGTCAAGCTTAGGGGAACTTTCCATATTATTAAGATAATCAGCGTATAAATGATTGGAGAGGTTTTTAAACTCATCAAACAAGGAAATGTACAAATAACGGTCCTCAAGGGACGTACTTTTTATAAAATTCTTCCAAGCTCTGTTTCTTTTATTACGGAGAACTTTGAGTTCTTTCGTATACCATGGATGGCAAGAGCTAGAGTATTTGGGTATTTTTTGTGGAACTATGTCATTTATACAGATATTCAATACTTGATAGAAGTCAATGTCACTTGAAACTGGTATATTTTCGATACCAGATGCACTTAAATGCTCAGAAAGCAGCTGGAAATTGGCTTTCCGAAAGTCAAAAGAATATGAACAGTCTTGTGAATTACTATTATTAAGTAAATGCCCTTCCAAGTCAAGAAAAATGTCAAGAGGAGGATGGTATTTATCTATGTTTGATATTGCAGTAGTAGACTCTACTGCTACAGTACTAACGGCGTCAGATGAAAAAACTAAATCGAGTATTCAATTTAAAGAGTTTTTAATACAACTTACTTGCTGTATGTCCGTAACTATAATATGGTCTAACAATTGAAGCTCCTGTTGAGATGAAGTCAACGAAGCTTCAAAGTAAGACTCGTCTTCTGAAGGAATCCAGTCAATGTTTGGAAGGTTAAGGTCGCCTAATAGAATAATAATACTATTGAATCCAGCAACGTCGATAATATAGTCGAGAGCCAGGGAAAGCTCAACATATACTGAAACTGAACTTTTTGGGGGAATATACACGTTAAGAATAAATAAATCTTATGAATGCATGGTTATTTTTATGCAAACAAGTTCCAATGAAAGAATAAAAGGGAAAACGATAGGAGTTGTAATAAAATGATTTCTAGCAGCGATTAGGACACCACCTTCTAATAAATTTGCACTATCCACATGACGGTCTTTCCTGAAAACTATGAATTCTTGATCAAATAGTTCCGTATCTAAGATCATGTCATTAAGCCATGTTTCAGTGAAAACAAATACCTACATCATGTGGAAAAGCTTGGGAATTTTGAAAAATATGGGCAGTTTTACTGTGAAGCCCTCTTACATTTTGGTAGTAGAGGGAGAACCTACCAAGTTTTTTGCAGTTATATTATTATTGATGTTTGCAATTTTTCTTTGCCTAGGGGGGATTGTAAATTCTTTTACCAATGTATTAGGAGGCCAAGAGCTTTTAAAAATTGAATCGAACAATGAAATGGGACCTGTTATCTTGAATGATGAAACGAAACTGTTGGGTTTACTTATTTTAGTACATTTAATGGATGACACATTGGGTATAGATTTACAGGCAGTAAGATGTTGCAAAATGTCTTCGGGTTCGATTTCCGGTACATCTAAAGCAACCGTTTATAAACTAAAATAGAACAGCAGTAATTGGGAATTCTGTTGCAAAAAGTCGGAAAGCGATAGCGTTTTATCCTATTTCCCTACTTTTTTTTAAGCATTGAAAACAACTTTCGAATAGATTCGAAAGTAAAATATAGTTAAATATTTAGTAGAGCTCTTGTTTTGTTCAGTGGGAGTTTAAATATTCAAAAAACTGTTGGAGCAACAAGTGTGTAAGCAATAAGTAATCATTTAATTAGCTATAAATTCAGAAGACAAATAATACAAATTTATTTGATTGGTATTATTTTAGATTTTCACCGTTTTCTTCAGACTTATGCTAGCGGAAACTTTAATAATAAGAAATTGCTCGTGATTTAAATTTTTTAGTTTGTCCAAAAAAGGCATTCAATAAGCTACATATTCTGATTTATAACTTATCTCTTTACTTTGGTCCTAAAAGGGCCAATGTTCATTTTTTTACAATATTGACTAAAGAACTCAGTGGAGGTTGGAGGATGTTCTACAAGTATAAAAAGTGTGGTCAAATGTTTTTTAACAAAATTCTTATGTTTATAAAAAGTTTAGTTTTCAATTAGTAATAAGCATTTCTATCAATTAAAAAGCAAATATCCCCCAAAAATTGTAAGCTGGACATTGGGCCTTTTAGAACCAAATTGCAGAATTTATTTTGCTAAATTTCCGAAAAAGTAAAGGTTGCTAATTAAAAATCCTTAATTCTGACTGAAGGCTGGACACAATCGCTGAATTAGAACAGTAGTATTGATGAATGTGTCAAACAATTTTCATTATGAAGTGCTTTAGCTTTTTTCGTTAACTAATGGGGTGTCTAAACTTATTGGCCCGGGGCGACACATCTTTAAATACGCCACTGGGTATCCACATATATGATTAAAAAAAAAAACATTCGTACGCCAATTTTGAGTATTAATTAATATACATTTATAAACTTATTAGTTTAAAAATTCACCAATTAATTATGAGCTTAAAAATTAGCTAAAAATAAAAATGTTCATTGTTTTTTTTTTTAAATCCAAATTTGTTTTAAACTTTGGTATTCAATTTTAACTGACATTTAAAAGGAGCTTTTGCAGAAATTTTTTTACTGCAATCGGTTGACCCTTTAATAAAAAAATCGAAAATAAAAAAAAACCGTTATTTGGCAGGTACATATATAAATCTAAAAAAGAAAGTACACCATACTTACAGTAATCCATTCGTTTATCTTTATCAAAATCGCTGGAACGGTTTTGAGTTAAATTAGCTTTTTTTAACGGTTTTATGGCAAGTACTGTTATTTTTGGAGCTAAAAACATTTCAATTTCCCCTCTCGAGAATTACAAAAATACCTTAAGTTTAAAATTTGAAGAAAACCGCTTCAGTGGCTTAGGCTGTAGATCGAGGTACAGACAGACAGACAGACAAATAGACATATAAACAGATAGAATTGTGCCACCCACTTTTTCTATTTTCGAGTTCTCTATCATCGTAATGTCATCTGGATTTTTTTGCACGAATCAAAAAATTGCCCTATATATATAGCCTATTACAGTTTCCATGCGAAAAAAAAAATCAAAATTTCCCTCCTATTCCGTGCACCAAATTGTATAATATTCAAGGCAAAAAATTGGAAGTGTAAACCGACGTTTCAAAAAAAAAATTTTTATTCACCACATTTTTTTTCGCATGCAAAACAATTGCCGGTCTATTATTTCGCATGACATTTTATGACAGCAATGGTTTTTTTGCATGAAACTGTAAACCAACACGCAATTAATTAATTTTGCATTCCACCTCAATTTTTTTTTTGTAATGCGAGAAAATTTGCATAGATTTCGGTTTTTGCTCACAAAAACTATAAACTAGGCTTATAGCATGTATATCGCAAGTAAAAATTCAAGGACAGTTATAGAAATTTGAATTAGCTTTTTACAAGTTCTAAGATTTTGAAGATGTTATTTTGTTTAGTGAGTTTAGTTTAGTTAGTAAGTTAGTTTAAAAAACGTCATAAAAAGGACTATTTATGGTCGTTAGATAAATATTTTGTTTCTTTGCAAAATACTGATTGCCGTAATTGATTGATATTCCCGTAAATTTTCAAATTGAACCCCTTTTTCTCATCAAATTTTCAAAGTCTTAAAAACCAATTAAAGGAACAAATTGTTTCATTCCAAAACTTTGCGTAGTCATCTTCAAAATGGTGTTGCTTGGCAAGTTTTGGAGAAGAAGGAGAAATTTCAAATTTTCACTTTGCCACCTCGTATGTTTCCTTCTCGTGACCAGGCCTGTCAGATTGGGCTATTTAACGAAAACTTAGCTATATTTTTCCAAAACTGTTAACATTTCAGTATGACAGCCCAGTCATAATTGGGCTATAAATAGCCCAAATCTAATCTTGGGCGATTTTTTGTTCATATAAATAAATTATATAAAAAACTAATTTTCTTCCCCATTTTTGAGCCTGATTACACGATTCGGATTTTCGTTCGTTTCGTTTTTCGTCTTTTTGACAGGTATACGTACCTTCGTGATTACACACAACTAAAAACTCGTTTTTCTGACGTTTAAAAAATATGAGGTTCATTTATTGGAAATTAGACAATGATAATAATTAAAAATATTTTTAAATCACTTCTTGTTCAAACTTATATCTATTAATAACGAAAAACAATTTTAAATCCCTTTATTTAAAGTTCATTAGCATCCCCCGTCTCTACACATTTGTCAAATCATAAACGTAAAAGTTTTTGTTCCCTTTACCCAATGTGTCAAAAAGACGAAACACTTAACGACCGAAAAAGCGAATCATGTAATCAGGCTCTTTATAAGAAAAATTTATTGGTATTGGGTTAATATTTGGGCTACTTTTGCATCTCCTATTTTGGGCTACAAAATTTCTTAAATTGGGCTATCCAACTAGTTCAAGAGATGGCAACCTTGCTCGTGACACTATTTTGAAAAAGTGTAAGCCAAAAATACTTTTTGCCAATCTCTCCTTTCTGACTTATCGAAAAGTCGAACGAGTAAACGATTCCAAGCGATTGATCGCTCAGGAGAATATCAGTGAATAGGGGGGTTAACATGGATCAACATCTAGTCCAAAATTGTTTGCAACTACCTATGTTAGATCATTTGAACGCAAAAAAAAAACATGTTGTCAACCTGTGTTGCATGGTTTTTCAGAATATTTTGAAAACATGTTCCGATTTCATCAATAAGCATTTTCCTTTGAAGGTGGCGAAGTACTTTCAAGTACTTTGCCAGCTTTTTTCAATGGAACACATCAAACTGCTTTCCCATGTTAAATGTATCTACTCGCTATTAAAGCATGTGCAGTTGATAGTACTAGATTAGGGTGTTCATATACTCACAAGTACTTCGCCACCTCCAAAGAAAAACGGCCAATGTTGTCAACAAAGTTGATCAAAGTTGATCCATATGAACTCCCCTAATGGGGTGGTTCCGGTTTACAACTTTCAATCACTATAGATGAAGTGTATTGTGTATGTGACCGGTGACCACTTTTTCAGATGCAAAAAAGGGAACAAATTTTTTCATACGTTGATAAGTTAAAAACAAATTATTTTGTATAAAAACTTTGCTCTTTTAAAACAAATTCAAATCAAAGTAGTAGATCAACTTTTGATTGCGATTTGTCTGGTGCGTCTGGACATTTCCAGCAAATGAAATGTAAACGTTCTTAATTCATAGATTCTTTTTCTCATCGGAAAAAAAATGAAAGAATGGAAAATGAATCGACTTAGGTGATTTGTCACAGTTATGATATTCAAATGGGATCACATTAAATTTTCCTTCTGTATGTAAGGTGATTACCAAAAACTAATACAAAAATAGGGGAACGGATCACATTTAGAGACAAGTACTGATAGTCATAACTTATGTATTTTTTTTTTTATTTTTAAACTCAAAGAAGTAATTTCATTCTTCATTATTAGGAAAATTTTAAGTGACTATTCAGCACCAACTTGCCTTTAAGAAGGTTTACATGGATCAACATTTTGTGTACCATTGTTGGCAACCACCGATGTTAGATCATTTAAACGCAAAATAACATGCCGTCAACCTGTGTTGCATAATTTTCAAAATATTTTGAAAACTTGTTCCGATTCCATTAAGCAATGTTGTCAACAAAGTTGATCCATATAAACCCCACTTTAAGCATCCACTAACTCCAAGAAAATTGAAAGTTGCACATAACTGGAAATGGAAAATAGAAGAAATTATAATGTAGGTAACCAAACTCCTGGTGGCAAGTCCAGAAGCCGAAGAATATCAACATAGGTAAGTATATAAAAATGTGTTTTTACTAGCCGAGAGTTTTTTCTATGAACCTATTAGATACCTACATACATAATATGTGAACGTCAATTATTATTTATAAATTATAACTATAAGTAGGAATTAATATATATTTGTGTTTGGGTTGTTTCTAAGGTTTATCCCCAAGAGTCGCAGCATATTATTTGTTATTATTTTTTTCCAGTTTTGGTTTGTTAAACAAAATTCCACAGGCACTAATACAATAATTTTTCTTTTTTCAACTTCAGAAAATTACAATAAAATCACAAGAAAGTCACAAAACCCATTTAATACACATTTACAGAAAAAAAGTGTTTACAGCAGTTTGACGATTAAAAATGGTAAAGGGTAAATGGTAAATGTAAAATAAATCTATTTCCCAGGAGCGGAGTTGGAAGGAGTTTTTAGGCGATGAAAAACGGGGGGAGGGGAATTGTATTCTTGCGTTTTTCAACTAAAGTTGACATCAAAATGAAAACCGTTCGATAGAAAAGTTGTAGATCACGCAAAAATCTACAACTTTTATATGAGGCATTTTTTAACATAACCTCAAAATTTCTGAAATAATTCCGAAAATCCGTTTTTGTTTTGGTTTTTATTTTTAATTTCCCCAAAATCAGTTCAATTTAAATGAAGCTTTGTGGAAATATAATCTTGTTGTGTCCTTAATTACCACACTTTTTTTTTTAAATAAAACCATAGAGTAGTTTTTGAGATATTCAATTTTGTTCGCCAAAAATACTTGTTTTCAACTGAAAAATGTAATCACGACTAATTTGTTTTTTTTACATCAACTTTCATATAAAATAATGATAACACATAGTTACCACGGTCAAAAATGCGAAAAAGGAAAAATTTAACTTTGCAACAAGTAATTTTTTTAATAATTGCTGTCTTCCTCTACTGCGCCGTCCCACGGGTTTAGTTTCAAAGACTTTTAGGGCCGGAGCATTGTTGTCCATTCGCTCTAGGTGATCGGGCCATCTCAGTCTTTGGCTTTTCACTTTACTGGCTAGGTCGGTGTCGGTGTTCAGCCCGTACAGTTCGTGGTTGTATCTTCTTCTCTATTCCCCATCTATACAGACTACAGACGGGACCAAACATCACCCAAGGAATTTTCCTCTCAAAACAGCCTAAAGCGTTCTCATCTACCGTTAATAGGGTCCATGTCTCTGCCCCATACATCAGGACCGGGATGATAAGCGTCTTATACAGGGACACTTTAGCTGCTGGAGAGGGGGCTTTGCTTCTCAATTGCCTTCTTAGCCCAAAGAAACAGCGATTGGCAAGAGTATTTCTTTGTTTGATCTCAACACTGGTATCGTTCGCTGAGTTTATAATGATAATTATAAATGAAAAGCTTATTTATTTCAAAAAGGCTCTAACGATTTTGAAAAATCGTATTATTGTAGGCATGGTGTACTTTTTGATAAGAAAAAAAAAATTAACGAAAACCGTTTTTAACGATACCTGCAGTATAACGCGTTTTTAAACTTTTGATTTTCTAGTTAATGGTTCAAACGATTTCAGTCAAAATTTTTATGCAAAAGCTGAAATGTTAATAATATTGTAATAATTTTCAGGTTCGTTAGTAAAACTTATTCACACTATTTAAATTCTCCACTTATTTACTTTACAAAATAAAACACTTTACTTTTACAACCACAAAACAATTTACCACCACTGAAATTAATTCTACACTTTACTTTTATTACAACCAACTTTACTCATTCACGATTAAAAATAAACTGCGTCCTCTGCCGGTCAGATATGTGCTTTTATACTTTTCACAAGGTTCCCGAAAAAGCTGGAAGGTTCTAGTATTTGCTTCTAGAGCTTTCCATAGGGGAAATCTCCCACACATTTCATTTTCCAAAGCTTTCATTTTGACGTTTAGTATTGGAAGTTCGAAAGCTCACCAAAACTCCCCAAAGCTTGGTTTGTGTCCTGTCTAATTCGAAATTCGGTGTTTCTTTTGTTCGATGTTCGAGAGTGGTTATAGTTCATTCCAGAGTTGTTATATTACAAATGTGACATTCGTTACAATATAATATAAGAAAAATTTTAAAAAATTAGGATTTTTAAAAAATAGGGCAATTCAATGGTAACTCACGTTATATTTGGGAGAGTTTTACGAGCCTCTTTATTAAAATTTTCTTATTTAAATATTAATGAAACAAAATATAAACTTTATACATAGTAATGACTTCAACTATTAGGAAAAAATACAAATTTTGTTGAAAAAATTCTTTCTTATTAAAAAAATACGAAAACATGTTGGTAACTCACGTTACTAATTTCGGACACTGGTTTTGTGGTAGTACCGTGCACATTTTTTTATATTGAACAAACCAATAAAGCTTGACTAGAGTGTTGAATTAGACACAAGAATACATCAGCTATTTATAACTGTAAAGAACCATTAAATTGCTGAAAATATTTTATATAAATTTAAATTTATAAATCTAATAAACTTTCCATTTTTCTATCGTAATGTCCACTTTTTCTTGAAATTACCCGGTACTAAAATTTTGTTTTTGAAAATTCAATATTTGAAAAACGAGTTAGTGAATTTTTTTGAAACTTGGTTTAAAAATGTACTTTAATACATCCTCAAAACTGGCATACCAAAACTTTTTTTTTTTAATGTTATTAAAATTTTATATAATAAAAAATTTATTTTTAAGAAAACTCCAACGATTTTAATTTTTTTTTTACATATATTTATATTTTGGTTTTTAAGCTCTCAGTTTTTTAACTAGTTTTAATATTAAAAGAACGATTTAAATGCTTTTTTATATTCTTAAATTTTTTTTATAATTACTTTTATATTTTAAAAGTTCTTAATTCCAAGGAACTTGAACATAAGAGCAAGTACGTACGATCCCGTCGTGCATTTTATTTCTATTGAACACTTTTCGTTTTGACGTCAACTTTAGAAAGAATCCAATTTCATCCCCTTTTTTTACCCCTGAAAAATGCCCTCCAGCTCCTACAAAACGGAGTTACCTTGTTCTTGCAATTAGGAAACGATCATAATTGATTCAAAAAGAATCATCCATAAATATGACGACCTTCTTGCAATTTGTAAACAAATCTCAAAACAAGAGTCATTATGCTATTAGAATGCTTTTTGATGATTCAACTAAATATGACCACTCATTACAAAGATACAGCTCTTCAAAAAAGAGAAAAACACTAACAAAAATTGAAAACAATCTTGTTGCGATAATTTTGTTGACTAGAGTGTTATTATATCCTTGTATTAAGAATCCATATTAGTCCGGTCAGGAAATCGAATCCCGTACGCTTTTTGGCGGAGACATTTTTGTATCACTGTAATTCATATGTAGCTTATAGGGGTTTTCATTGGTAAAATAAAATTTATTTTTGATTTGGATTTGCCAAAATAAGCTCTTTGACAGATCCAAATCAATTTTTGCGTTCCTTTGAGAGAAAAAATTGATTCATGGGGTTTTTTTTGGTAAATTAAAATTTTGATCTAAAAATTGATTTTTTCGTCGTGAATGGCTTACGATTGAAGATTGATTTTTGTTTTTATTGTATTGGTATACAATTTGTGTCTGTGAAACGGTGGTGATCCAGGCTGGTCAAACTGATGGCTGTCAATTGTTCTGGTGAGAAATGGTGTTAGTAAAAGATGGGTAAATCTACCGAAAAATCCAGATCTGCAAAATTGATTTTCGATACAAAAAAAAAAATTGATTTTTTCACCATTGGAAGGCTTTTATTGTCAAAATCTTTGTTTTGGCAAATCACAAGGGGAAAAAATCAATTTTTGCTACCAAAAGAAAACCCCATTATAATCAATTTTGCAGATCTAAATTTTTGGCAGGTTTACCCCTCCCTGTACTAATACCAAAACAATTTTGAGCTGTAAGTTTGCAAAAGTAGGTTTGAATTTATTTATTTTATGTTTAGTTGTGTAAATTGTGCCCAAAACATGAAAAAAATAAATTTTCAAAGAAAAAGGAAGCTATTTTAAGTGAATCCGTAAAATCATGAAGCTAATATTACTGTGCGAAAAGTGCACCAAGGGATGCAAACAACAAAAATTCAATTTAAAATCGCATTCCATTGGCAACGAAAAAAATCAATTTTTAGATTGAAATCTGAATTTACCAATGGAAAACCCTATTAGAGCCTGCCTTCAATAGGTCTTCTTACTGAAAGGCGAATTTACGATTTTAAAAACGTTTAAAAGAGAAGGGTAGACTCCCTATCTCTATTTTATACCTGTAATATGATCGTAAATACGTCTTTCAGCAAGAAAACAACCTGGACAGGCTCTTACACAATTCCATCAAACTTATAAAGAAATCAAAATAATGGACCTCTGGCTTTCCAAAATGCTGGCAATGTAGACAGGCTCTTATGTGGTAGGGTGACCCCCACGTATAATATATTTAAAGTTCCCAGCCCAGGACTTTGAAGGAGGTAAGTAAGAAGAAAAGTAGGTTTAATAACATAAAATTTAAAAAATCGGTTAATATAACTAACAGTTTTTCCTTAGGTTAACTTGGTCTTTTAGCTGTCAAAATTCTATTATGTCATCGACGTGTGACACTATGGATATCACCTCTGTACGCCTTTCATGCATCAAAACAGAGATGTCGCCACAACGGAATTTCACTATCAATAACTTTCACTTTCAAAAACGAGATGGCACCACAAAGGAAAAAACTCTCATTTTAGTCCCTGAGTTAAACTCACCCAATTAGGTGAGTTAACTCAGGATTTCATTTCACTGAAAAATTCGTTTCTGAAGTTAACTGAGGTTTAACCCTGAGACTAGGATGATCTCGCACTGAAACTAGCCTTTAGTTTTTAAAATATTACGGACAAATTCAAAATCGGACCTTTAAACCCCCCCCCCCTCCTGCCTAAAGCTCGCAGCCCTGGGATGGGGACTTTTAGTATGTTATCCCTACCATATAAAATAATAACCCAGAGAGCATGATTTATTGTATTTATTTTTCATTGGTCGACTGTGTTGGGATTATAATGAGATCTCGCTTCCTAGCGATCTTGTTCTATAAGAGGCTTAAAAAATAAATAAGCATCTTTTGATATAGCTATACTCGAACTATAAGTAATTTGTTTATTGTTTTTCTATTCTTCAGCACACAAATGACTTTTTGAGCACCGCCCCCCGCACGTCCTATACTGGCAACGGCCTTGATCCTACTGTTGATGTAGTAATTTTTATTTGAAATGGAATTAAAAATGTATTTATATAATAAGTAGTCAAAATAATATTAACCTTGACCAGATGAACCTGATGAAACAAACAAAAACAAAAAAAATGCAAGTCGCAAACAAGTATTGGAAAGCAAAGGCTAATTAAATATGTAATGAATCATAAAATACTTTGGGGAAACTTTTTTTATTTGCATCGTAAATACAAAAATTATTCAAATCTGTAGAATAAAGCACAAACAAAAACAATTATAAATGTTTAGGTATTCAGATAAATTTAATGTTTTATTTTGCATTTATTTATATTTACATACATAATATGTATTTAATTTTAACATGTGCAGTTAAGTTTAATTTTAAGCAAATATATGCTAAAGTTTTCTTACATATCATATCACCAAAGTGAAACACATTCGAACGAATTTGTTCTTAAATAAAAAGACTTTTAGCTTAGAGATGTTTGCAATACAGGGCCGGCGAAAGGCATATTGAGGGCATAAGGTACCTAACCAATACCCGTAGTTTCACCACGCTAGTGAATCCAATACTCGAAAATCCCAAACTAAAGTTTCATCTGTATGAAAATAAATATATGCACTTTAAACACATTTTGTAAAATCGCTACGAAATACTTTTCCAATTAATTAAATGCAAGAAATAATGTAAATTTTACGAATATTTCGCAGTGATTATAATTATAGAACTATAATTGTCGGAAGGGCACCGAAGTTAACGTCAAAAACCAGCGAAACGTATTTTTCCGTATCGTCAAAAGGGGAACACATTCATACTGTAGGTACTAACCATCTATCTCTTTTTGGAATTCCTGCCCGAATGGATGAAAAAAACCACGTCGGGGCTAAGCAATTTACATGTCAAATGCAACAACAGCTAGGCCCCTTTGGGCTTAGCTAAGATAATTTTTGGGACTTAACTTAAGCCCAGACAAAAACAAATTTCATACTTGTTATCGATAGTTTGTATGGAAACTCCATTTTTTTTTCTGTGATGGCGTCGCCAAGCCCCGATGTCGTTTTTTTGCCCGATTTTTCTGGGTAAAAAAATCAAACACCTCCTATTTCACCAGATGTCAGTTTTACTTAATATCGAATTCTCGCAATCATTTCAGATTGAATATTTTTTTGGTTAGAAAGAATTTGTAAAGTGTCGATTTGTTTTTGTGATTCTATGTGTGTTAATTGACAGTAGTTTTGAGCCAAAAAGTAAACAAATCAATGTGCATACAAATTCATTAAGTACTCGCTTCGATTTGTACGATTAAAAACAAATACATATATTTCCGGAAAAGTTGCAAAATAGAGCAAAAATAGTAGCGCTTCCATTAAAGTAAAAAAAAAACATTCCAAAATCCATCAATTAACACACCAAACAAGGAGCGTGCGCTTCTTGTCACAAATCGCGTTTGGGCACTTGGAATCGAAGTTTATTTATATTTTGTTAACATCTTATTATACTTATCTTATTCCCTAGTTTTTGATCAATAAAGAACAATTTTTAGTAATATCACTAAAACGAACGCCGAACACTTTAGAATAGTTGTTAAATCCGTGGCAAACTACTTTCAACTCCAGGACGGTGTTCACATTGGACTGAAAACTGGATTTTTTTTTTGACGTTTCAGTATTCACATCTCGCTCCCACTTCTTCAGTAAAGGAAGATGTAAATACTGAAACGTCAAAAAAATCCAGTTTTTCAGCCCAATGTGAACACCGTACAGAGAAATGACAAATCTTTCTTGTGTGTGTGTGAAAGTCCGTCTTAATCTTGCTGCAAATTGCAGACTTGGTTTTGTCTAGAAAAAAGATTTTGAAAGGAATTCTACATAAGTCCCCTTTGTGTCTGACTCTTTTCTAAATTCAATGGGTGCGAAGGTGAAATCAGATGTTTTTTCTCCTTATAAAAAAAATTTGGTGGGACAACAGCTCGTGGAGAACCAGGGCCTAGTGACTTACAACTCTCAACCATTCCTGTGTGCTTGTGTTTGTCAGGAATGGAGGGGACCTAAAATGTTTTGCCGAGTCCGAACGGCTAAATGAGAAGCACTTATTCATGACAAGTATATACTCTTGGAGGATCCATCAGTTCCTCGCAAGAGGGAGTACCTCGGGGAAAACATTTCTGTTTTTAGGTGGCAGCGGCTGGGAATCGAACCCAGACCTTCGGATTTGGTTCGGGCCCAACGCACCATCAAGCCACGAGGTACTACTGTTTTTTCTCCTTCGCCCTTACGAAAATTCGAGATGCAAGGAATCATCCTGTAATGGGGTTCTAAGGAATTCAACATATCTGAGGTGCGCTCCGGAGCAATCTATATAGGAGTGTAGACTTTTTAAACTTACAAATAATGTACCTACATAATAAAAGTTTTTAAAAATTTAATTTTCTATAAATTTGACTACAACAATTCTTAGGATAATAGGGTTTTCACACAAAACCCTAAAACCGGTTTTCGGCTAAAACTTTTCAAATACTCGAAAACCATTCACATCGAACTTTTCACGTTTTCGTTTGTGATTACAGTTTTTCTTTAACCAAACCACTCAAAATTTTATTTCTTTTTGTTGTTTTCTTCCATGTTTATGAAAGTAAAATTGTGAATTAAATAAATTAAATAACTTTGAGATTGGAATTTTATATTTGATATGACAGAATTTCGTCGCCTTTTTTTCAATTTTTTTGAAAGCGTTCAAAATCCAATCAGTTTCTTTTTTGACATTTCATTAAGGTACGTTTTTTTCGTTCATCTCTGCATTCCAACAACTTTTCAACTGGTTTTATATAAAACGTGGGTTTTACGAAAACCTGAAGTACAAAATAATATGTCTGTTCGCGTACCTCCCAAAACAACGAATTTCTATGAATTCAGCCCAAAATTCTGTCAAAGCTCATATAAAAAAAAATTAAATTCGTAGTTATGGGAAGTACACAAACAGACCTAATGTATGTATGGGAAAACTTGTGTTTTCGATTAGGTTTTTTTCCAAAACCGATATTTTTGCGAAAACCATGTTTTGGGTTCGGTGTGAAAAGGCTATAAGAATGAATGAGATTTTTCGACTTAGTTAAAAAAAATAAGATTATTTTGTCGTACTATCCGTGTATTTTCTAGTTTCTAAAACTACTAAGCACATTTTGGTAATAATCACACAGTTTATTCTTATAAGCAATAATAGACAATTTTCACATTAAATTTATTAAAACATGCCGACAGCCACGCCCATTTTTCTTTTGTTTTAGGGTTATATCTGAATAGTAATGAATTTTAACAAGTCTTTCACATGTGCAATTAATTTGGTCACCGACAGATGTAAATTGTCTTAAACAATAAACCAGTTGCAAACTAGTTTTTTTAGTTATGTAGTTTAGTGATGAGTACCTTCATATCGTTGGGCTTACAGTTAAAGACAAAATTTTGATTAAAATATTTTTTATTGATACAAAGAATTAGTTTTTCGAAATATTGATACACGACACGGCACTTTGCCTCAATATTTGCAGAAAGAAAATTGTTTTTGTTCCTATCCAACTAAGTTTTAATTTAAGCCCGACGATATAGGCACATGAGAATTGAAATATGTATATTTTTTATTTGCCTTCGTTCAAAAATAATATGTTAATAACAATATCAGACACAAAAACGAAACTATTCATGCAAGTGAATTCCTTCTGTCCAGTACTCGACACCAAAACTCGGAAATTTCTTCCTATTCATGTTCTGCAGATCGAATGAACATGAACCATGAACGGGCTAACTGCTAAGTGACTGAATGAGAAAATCTGCACACACTTCTTGTCTTATCTAAGTGACTGACTACAGAGCTGCCACTTTACTGAAACTGCAGTAGATCTAATCTAATGCAATTTTTCTCAAATTAATCTACTGCTTCAAAATAAAATCTACCGCACTTGGTGTGAAAAAAAACTCTACTTTCAAGCCTTCACAAATAAATAACTTTCAATTTTATTCTCACACTTTCAATAAAAAATAAAAATAATGAAACTATTGTGCTTATTGCCAACTTCTAGTTTCAAACAACGATGATGTTTTGCGCCCCTAAAAATTTTACTACTAACTAATCTGAATTTTTAATTTAAAAGAAAATATTTTTGTATTCCCAATATGAACAACGGCGCCTTAGGTGACCTTCCCCTTCGCCCCCACTAGCTACACCACTGGTACCTACTAAAATATTTTCGCATACCAACAAATAACTGATTGCTATTCTTTTTGCTCCAGTTTCGTTTCTTTATTAATTCCATTCTGGATATTCTGAATATATATTTCATCTATCTTTTTTAATCATACTACTTAATTTGGCATGAAGGAAATACACTCAAAATGCGTATTGTACAAAATAGGACATGTGATTTTTAATACCAAAAACAGCAGGTACTTAGTCATTTGCTATTGAAGCCTTCAAAATTTCCATTTTTGTACCACCATATTTATTTGTTTTTGTTCTTATTGAAGGGTGTGTATCTACTTCTTTATTTTGGTATTCAAAATGAGTTAGGGAAGTGGTTTTTGTAAATACATTCTAGATCATATTTAGTAAAATTCTTAGAAATTCGTAGTTATAGGAAGTACACGAACAGACCTATGATTTGCAGAAAAAAAGTGACAAAAAAAGGTACCCCACTCTTGGTTTATATTGTCTTTCAAAAAAGGTGTCATGATTCCAAAACTAACGAAAAGTCAAGCCAATACCAAATAGTTTGGATTCTTTGAAAATACCAAAATAGGAAGTATTTATTTTAGTTCGTCACCTTGGGGTTGCCCAAAGCATTTCTTGAAAACCCTGAACTGCACCCTTAGTCCAGTCAAAATAGACATTAAAATGTACAAACCTAGCCAAAATTCCGATAAGATTGAAAATTGGTAAAGGTGTTCCTTTGGGCATAACAAATCAACTGCCAAAAGTTCCCGTCAATTCCACTCAAGCATAAAAACTTATTTAAGTTTAAGTGTTGAAAAAGTTGATTTTTGACCTATAACTTTTGAACGGTGACTGATATGGAAAAATAATATGATAAAGTTGTGTGGATCATACAATTTTCTACAAATACGGTTAAGACATTTTTTTTGGTAGGACCATTGGTTAAGGATATAAAGTTATTTCAAAAATGATAAATTGTCGTAAATATTGGTTGTTTTTGGGAATAGCTCTTTAACGGTAAATTTTATCGAAAAGTAATTCAATTAATGTCTGTAATTTTTAATCCCTTACATAAAAATGCTAAAATTTTTGTTCTAACAATTACCCTTAAATAGATATAATTATTTTAAGAATTTGGTCAAAAGCCATAAATAACGGTTTTCGGTTTTTTACTCGTAAATGACAATGGTGTTCAAAATAAATGTATGCTCAGTCTATAGATGGCAAAATGTTGTACTTAAAAAGTTTTGACGGTTTTTCTTATACGAGTGGTCAGTTTCAAGATATTGTGATTTCAAAATGGCCAAATGTCGAAAATATCGAACTTTCATCTACAATTTTTAAACAATTAATGTTATCGAAAAATACTTTATGCAAAGTTTGTAAATTATGTCATGCTCAACCAGATACATTTTTTTCCTGAAATTTACAATTCAAAAGATATAATTATTTTAAGATTTTATTAAAAGTAAATAATACCGATTTCCTTCGTCTTTATTAATTTTTTTTTATTGTTACAATTTTAGAAAACATATTTGTCATTTGGAGAAAGTTTTTTAGTTAGTTTTGTATAACTACACATTCAAAAATGCATTACAAAATGAGCAATTTTGATGTTTTTCAAAAGATCATTATTCAAAAATAGAGCCGACACTTAAAAATCCACTCCGAAGTTTTCCTAGTTTTGTTCATTAGCTTTAAAATTACGTAAATATAATATGTGCTTTCCACTTAAATTTCTCAGAACCGTTGTTCAAGCTTCCTAAAGAGGTTACCAAAATATTAAAATACGAGTAAAGTGAGAAAAAAAGTAAAAAAATAAAAAAGTGGCTTGACGTTTTTCCAGCTTAAATGTCATTCCTTCATAAACACTTAAGTTTTTGTAATACTTGTTGTATGGACTTCAAAACCGTTGTTAAGATTTGCCCAATTTCTTGTTTTTTCTTGAAATTATGCGTGGAGGCCTCTTAAAAGACAAAGTTGTCTTAGATCAATATATTCTGAGCTTGGAAGCCATAATAATGTCTACACAATTTGCATACATTTTTTTTTCAATTCGAGGAAGATATCTGTCTGAATTTCTATTCTATTAATCACAAAGTTTACAGACGTACCCAAATTATCAAAGTCATATCCTATTTTTACATACAGTAACTGGCTGTCATTCAACGTAACATTTTCCAAAAAAGGTAAAATAAAAGTGTTTAAACTATTCGAAAAACGTCCCGACTTAATTGAATGTGCTGAAGCATTTGCAAGGAAAGAGTCCTTTCGAGACATTATCCTCACTAATGGAACTCATTTTATTCTAGCAATGTATGATGCTTCAACAAAAAAAATTGATTCCATAGACATTCATAGACAAAGCTCGAAACTTTTTGGTTGCAAAATTGAGTCCTATGGCCAGGGTTGGCCGAATTAACTACATTACATTTTCTACATTATTAGCTACGCGTAGTTAATTGAATAAACTACACGTTGAATTTACTACTATTTATTACGTCTACTACATAAGTAGTTTAAACGAAAAAACAATAGAATTAATTCAGAAATTTTTTTTTTTAACATGAAAGTTTTGTAAAAAATCCAAGATGGTGTAAGTTTCATCTTAATTAAGCTTTTTTTAAAAAACTGTTTAAACATTGCTTCCGTTTACTTTGCTTATTAAAATTAATAACCGATAATTTGTCTTGAAAATTCAATTTTCAAAGTGACAGGTGACAACTGACAACCTCACTGACAGATCATTTGACGTTTCAAACTACGTCTACTACAATTTGTTTCATTTACTTCATTAACTAAATTTAACTACATAAAATTACATAAAAGACGTAGCAGACGTAACAAATGTAGTTATTTCAAAAAAGTGACAGTTCGGCCAACCCTTCGAGCAACTTTTCAGTTTGTGTTTTGGCACAAACTGGACGATTGCCAGAAATCAGTTTTTCAGTTTGTGTCATATGGAATAATATGTAACTGCTCGGACATTCAACCCAATAAATAGTTGCGGATATTTAACCACATTGTTGAATTTTGTTCTATGTACAAAAGAATAGGACGAAGGCGATAATATTTTTCTTTGAATGAATGCTATAGAAAAACGGAATAAACATTGTCGCTGTGTTGGTTAGGTTCGTTGCGATGGCTTGTGGAGTTGCTCATGTGCGCGCTCAGTAGTCAACTTGTGACTAAACTATTTTGTTGCGGTAGCAGTAAAATGTGCGCGACTAGCCTTAATGTTCATAAAAGCACTCGGAAAAATAAAAGTTTTGAAACTAACTTAAATCTTATTACCTCCTGCTCCAGAAAAACTTCTAAACACAATTTTCTGGAATTGCAAGAAAAATTGCAATTATAACTGTGGTTGCAAAAGAATTGGACTGTTGTATTCACAGATTTGCAGTAATTGTCAAGGCCAGTTTTGCACAAATTCTGAAAGAGAAGACGATGAAGATGCTGATGATGACATGCACGAGAGGTTCTTGGATCCAGGTACAGAGGAAAACGAAAGTGGTGATGAGGAAAAAGAAGACAGGATAAGTTTTCCAATAGATCTTGTGGATTAAGAACTCTAATTTAGATTGTGGATTATACCGAAAGGAGACCATTAAAAAAAATGCGCCAAGCACTCTACCTCAAGGTGGTGTGGAAAAGAGTGCAAATCATACAGAAATAATGCTTTTAATTTTTTTTTAATGAAATGTCTTGTGCATTATTTTTTGAGTGAAATTAATTGTGTGAACTATATAATTGTCTCCAAGCTCAGCCAGCAAATATTGGTTTAAGACAACTTTGTCATTTAATAGTAAGACGAAGGAAATTGGTGTTAACTTTTAATAAAATCTTAAAATAATTAAATCTTCATTTTCAAATCACAATATCTTGTAACTGACCACTCGTATGGGAAAAAACGTCAAAATCTTTTAAGTAGAACATTTTATCATCTACAGAATGAGTATACGTTTATTTTGAACACTATTGTCATTTACGAGTAAGAAACGGAAAACCGTTATTTTTGGCTTGTGACCAAGTTCTTAAATTAATTATATCTGTTCGAAGGTAAATTAACAAAAATTTTAGCATTTTCATGTAAGAAGTCAAAAAAACTACAGACATTACTTGAATCACTTTTCGATAAAATTTACCGTTAAAGAGCTATTCCAAAAAAACGATATTTTCGTCAATTTACCATTTTAGAAATAGGTTTATATCATTAACCAATGGTCCTACGAATAAAAGTGCCTTAATCTTTTTTGTAGAGATAAGCTCTCTCATATTATTTTCTGATATCAGTCACCGTTGAAAAGTTATAGGCCAAAAACCATCTTTTTCGACACTTAACCTTGAATAACTTTGTATGCTCGAGTGGGATTGACGGGGACTTTTAGCAGTTGATTTTTCTATGCCCAAAAAATTTTCAGTCCTATCGGAATTTTGGCTAGGTTTGCACATTTTTTTATCTATTTCGACTAGACTTATGTAAAACTCATGAACTTACTAATTACATATTTGAAGGAAAATGGATTAAAATATACTTTTTGGAGCTAAAAAGTCACGTTCCGCAAATTTTTAAATAAAATTATCGGGCATATCTTTGAATGTCTTTTTAAAAACCGTGTAAAATGAGACTTTTTGGATTTAAAAAAATGCATTTCATTTCCATTGTCTTGAACATTTTTTTCTGCACTTAATGAGTTTTGAGAATGCACCTTCGTACCTATTTTTTTTTATAAGGTAAAATTGTGCAGACACAATTTCAAAAATACTAACACACAAATTCACCATTTTACCATAATCATTTGAAAGCGTTAGATTTAAAAATAGAATTGATAACACTTAACAAATTCATTTATCACTGTTGGTTTAATTGTTGTTTGTAATTTCTTGTGGCTCAATCCACAGATTCAAGGTTTTAAAATTTTGTCTAATATTCAAACATACTGAAACAGTTCTTACACTTATAAAAAGTACCTATACTTTAAACAGAAAATTAATAACACTTATCTGCACCTTTTTGTGGAAGCAATTTATGTAGAATACCAATGAACGGTAGGCCCAATGGTCCGGGAAATTTCAGAGCAAACAAATAAAATCGACGACGCGTCCATATAAAATACAACCAAATCAAAAATCCAAAGATTAAAAGATATGTACCAACTGTCATATCGAACAAAAATACTATCACCACACTGCAAGTTAAATACTAAATAAAATCTATCAAACGGTTTTTTGTTACTTTACCCGGCAAGATACCGATTTAAATGAAATGGTAAAGATATCTAACCGAGATCTTTGAACTAAAAGACAGCCCGTCAGACTTGAGTGGTAAATTGATGTTATTTTTTTTTTTTTTTTGTATCTTATTTAGTTTGCCATATCTGGGTGGGAGAATGTCGTTAAAGCTCAAAACTTGTCTTGTCCATTGTTAGGTTTTGTGTCTTAGCTTTTGATATGCCCCATTGCATTATGCTGCGCCACTTATCTATAGATGTATAGACCAAATTAGCAAGGGTGCAATATTTTTGTTTGTCATCATGACCATGAGGATGGTAAGTTACTTTATTGCTGTTGTGGTGATATGGACTTTCTTTTCAACTTTGTCAAAGTCTGGTCTTTTAGAAGTTAAGTTGATTTTATATTTCAGAGTGAAACTTTTGCAATAAATTGTTTATTTTTTTTTTTATATGAGGGGGAACTAATTAGAGCTTCAATATTATAAAACTATCAATTTACTTGAATACAGGTCCGTCAATAGTATGTGAATTTCTATGTATGATGGTATGGTATGATGGGAATTTTACTAACTGCACTTACATTCGATGAAAAGTTGTTGTTTCCTTTGCGGGCTATGTTGTGGATCTATTTAAGTATTGAAATCGTAATCGTTGCTTTAATCAATTGTGAATTTTTGGTAAAGCAATTGCAGAAAATTTCGTTTCTTAATGTGTGAAAAAGCAATGGAACTCATGAGATTAATGAAAACAGAATCGATGAATGAAGAGAACGTCAGTTATATCTCTTGGTTCTCCCAGCATATTCTAGTTAATTGGTTGAGGATGGTCTTGATAGTGACGAAGAATCGAAAGATCGGCAAATCGTAGGAAACGAAGTTAAAATCTTCTGGAGATGCGAAAATCTTAATAAGGAGAAACGTTACAAATCTGGGAGGATCACGTCATGTTAAGGGTTGGAAAGTTCCTTGGGTCAACCCTGAAGTGAAGTGCTGAAGAATTTCACTGTCAATGGGTGATATGCGCATAAAACATAGTAAATGCCTTTACTAGTGAATTTTTAAGTATATGCTATTTTTGTTATGCATAACAATATAGTAAATGCCGAAACGTAAGTACTTACTTCAGGCCGTGATACCTATAGCCATAGATGAATTCTTAGTAAATACTATATTCCGTATCCATAGGAACTAGGAAGTATTTTTTTTCTCTAGTAAGTACTTGATTTTTTCAAAGTTGCAGAAAAGCAACATGAAAATTTCATAGAATATACTTTTTGGTTTTAGCCCACAATTAAGGAGTCGTAAACTCTAAAATTATAAGCCTTAAGGCTGATTTTAAGGCTAAATTAGGTTTCTATTTTTTAAATTGGGTTTGAGTTTTTCAAGCAGGCCGCAAATACAACCGCGAATTTTATTCTTCTGGCTAGCCAACATATTGGCCATCTGATACTTACAAAATATCAGACCTTATAAACTTTTTCGTAGTTAAAGGTATTAAACGAAATCATATAAGTGTCGAAAGTAATTACGATTTATCGTCAGATCATACTCCAGTAATATTATCACTGAGCGAAGCAGAAATAATTGAAAAAAGTAATCCTAAGCTCATGAATAAAATAACAAACTGGAACGAATTCAGAGATAAACTTGATAGTTTTATAAACCTAGGATCCCCTATGCAAACAATTGAACAAATTGATCATGGAGTAGAACAATTTATTGCTCTCCTGCAACAGGTTGCAGGAGAAAGCACTCCAACAATTTCGAACTCAAGAGAAAAAGAAATAAAATATCCTGTCGAAATAAAGGAGCTGATCTTGGAGAAAAGAAGAGCTCGAAGAAAATGTCAAGCTACGAGATTTCCAGGTGATAAGGCAGTTTTTAACCGTCTAAACAATGAACTAAAGAAAAGAATCTGTGAGTTTAAAAGTGATTCACTTAGTAGATTCCTAAATAGTCTGATGGTGGATGCTTCTACGGAATACTCCTTATAGAAAACAGCTAAGCGCTTAAAAGACCACAGGCACAAAACCCGCCTGTAAAATCTCAAAATGTCAAATGGATCGGAAACCCAAAACAAAAAGCTGATCTCCTCGCTGAACATCTCGCGATTGTTTTTAAGCCATTTCCAGCAAGCACAGCTACAGATCCATTACAGTTTGTTGATAGAAACGACGAATGTGAAATTCCTCTTGTCACGCTTAAGGAAGTAAGAAGTATGTGTCATCATAAGTTGTCTAACAAAAAATCACCAGGGTACGATCTAATAACTGTTTAGGTTTTGAAAAAATGCCTTCAATAGCCTTCAAAAAACTCCAATTTATATAATAAATGCATGCCTTAAACTAAACTATGTGCCACATCATTGCAAAATTGCAGAAGTCATTGTTATGCCTAAACAAGGTAAGCCACTAACAGAAGTAACATCTTACAGACCTATATCGCTTATACCAATCATGGCAAAAGTTTTCGAATAACTGCTTCTGAAAAGTCTAAGCAAAATAATAGAAGAAAGAAGACTAATTCCGAGCCATCAGTTTGGATTTAGAAATATACATTCCACGATAGACCAAGTGGATCAGATTACGGATGTTGTGGAAACGGCACTTGAAAAAAAACAAGTATGCTCGGCTATATTCTTAGATGTTGTTCAAGCCTTTGACAAGGTTTGGCACTTTGGACTTGAGAACAAACTGCAAAGGGATCTTCCCAGGCAGTACTACGAAATAATGAAATCCTATGTTACGAACCGACTCTTTAGAGTACGGCCATGGCCACCTTTGCTGATACTGCAATATTGGTGCCAGATAAATCCGTTACGAAGGCTACACAAAAACTACAAAATGCAGTCGATAAAGTTAGTGATTGGACGCAAAAATGGCGAATCAAACTAAATCAAACAAAATCGACGCATATAAACTTTATAAACAAAAAATAAATAATGTTCCAATTCTTATAAACAGTACAACAGTACCTTACTCCAAATATGCCAAATACCTTGGAATGACTTTGGATGCAAAGCTTAATTGGAAAGAGCACATCAAAAAGAAAAGGGACGAACTAAACTTGAAGTACAGATAAATGTACTGGTTACTAGTAAAGAACCCTGAATTATCTATGAAAACAAATGCTAAACCCATCCAAAAATTCCAAAGCAAGTCCTTCATGGAATAATAAATGCCCCTTGGTATACAAGAAATAGCGACCTACATCGTGACCTTCAAATTGAAATGGTAACAGAAGTGGTTAAAAAACACACTGTATCACACAATCAACGACTGCAAAGTCATACCAACTCCGGAATGGAGACCGTCTTAAATGTACGAGACCATGTTCGGAAATTAAGAAGAACCAAGCCTCATGAGCTGATGGCCTAAAACCTATGGGAAAGTGATATAACTTTAAACTTCCCACAATGTGATTTATAAATTAAGAAAGAAAAATCATTTTTCGATCTTACATAGATTGGTCCTGATTCACCGGTGGTTTTAGTGCGATAAGAGTCCCACACTACTCAGTACCGGTTCTTACCGAGTGTCTTTTGAAGATTTCCATCGGATAACAAAAAAAAAAAAAATGGGTTTGTGTTAATAGTATCTGAAACTGCTAATTTTTGTGCGTATTAATTCTCAAAGAGTCTATAAAGGTAGAAGATCGCATTCAGAGTCTTATTTTAAACAACTTTATCGTTCTAATTTCATTTGTCACTTAAATTAAAATCGCGTTTAATTTGAAATCAAGTTCAATTTGAAATGTTTTAAATTAGACTAGAGATCAATTTAAACAAAAAATCACCCCAATTGACACATGGCTTAAAATGAAAACTACCTATGTCGTTTCTTTTGTCTCTTCTTATCTTGATCTTCGTTAAGTTCAATTCCAGCTTTAAGTTTTAATACCGTTTTTGCTTGGTTTTTTGTTCTGTACCATTTTTTTGGCTAATGGAAAAACTGGAGTAGTAATTTGAAAACGACATAAGTTACTGATAAATATTCTCAAATCTAAGATTAATATTCGGAGGCTCACTTTGGCTCATGTTTAATGTCATGAAGCAACAAAAATTACCTTCCCGTATCGTCGCACATAAACCGTAGTACTCAAGTGAAAAGAATCTTCCATTGCTTAGTTGTAATACGTTTTTACGAATTTAAGTTTAGCTCGATAGCCTCACTTACTCGTATTATAGTAAAAGGAACAAAACAAGCCAAAATGTAACTATAAGCTGTTTTACATGACAATTTAAATAGAAAATAAGTATTTACTATTGAATTCCGATTTAAGTACCTATTAACTTGAATAAATCTACTATCTGCTGAATTTATTTGCCAGCTAGTATTAACTAATTAAACGACTTAAATATTTAAGTCATAAGATGATTGGTTCATTAGAGGTTTTTCTTTGGAGGTGGAAAAGTACTCATGAGAAGATAAAAGCCCTTATCTAGTACTCTTAACTACATTATGATCTTTTATGCGAGTAGATACATTTGATTTAACATATGAAAGCAGTTTGTTGTTCTCCATTGGAAAAAGTTAGTAAAACACTTTTGAGTACCTATGAGTACTTTGTCATTTCCAAAGGAATAAATATTTACATACCATTATGGTCCATTTTACTTAAATATTTAAGTCATCTCTAAGTTTGGTTATTGGTAGGACCCATTGAAAACAAAATGTCATTTGCAAGGGGAGTCTCTGCACTTAGCCTAATCAGGTACCCTTTGTTTGATTGAAGTTGAGTAACTACTGTGCTCATCTACTCGCACGTATGAGAGCACGAGTATAGGGGAGCTCTACATTATAATTTTTATCTACTCATGTCATGAGTACTTTGCCACCCTCACAGGAAAAAAACTATTATTAGTCGTTTTTCTTTGGAGGTCGTAAAGAACTCATGAAGTAGATGAAAACCCTAATCTAATACTCTCAACTACACATGCGAGTATATACATTTTACATTGAAAATAAGTTTGATATGTGTTCCATTGAAAAAAAGCTTGCAAAGTAATCATTAGTACTTTGCCACCTCTAAAGAAAAACAGCTATTAATACCACTTAATGCCACTTTCACGAAAGTTTTCTGAAAACAATTACCTCTAATTCTTTAATACATAATTGAGTGCTAACTAACTAATAAAAAATTGAGTGAGCAGTCACGTTTCATAACCAAATTAGTCCATTTCATTCCATTTTGTTCATTTTTGATTGTGCGTTGAAAAGAAAGGTTCAATCCTAATATGTAGTTGGATGAGATCAAAGGCACTGCCAACAATAGAATGTTCCAATTTGCAAATATTCCATTAGCAGCAGAGATACACTTGTGTAAAAACTACAAGTGTATACTTGAAATTACTATTCACTACGTAGTGAAACTAATGTCGTTTTCGATTGGATTTTTGAATTGTTCCATTCCTACCGAATATGGAAAACCTTCAACTCCAAATTTTCCATATTTAATAGGAATGAAACAATTCCAAAGCCCAATCGAAAACGACATAACCAATCTAAACACGGTCTATATGGGGAGTTCACTAAATAGTCTATAATTACAGAAGAGTTCTTGTTGAGTGTAGTAGATTTTCGTTAATTTTTTAACTTAACGTGGATTAGCAGTTTATAACTGTATTGATATGAAATTTCAATTAACTTCAGAGTGACGTTTTATTTAATTTGTAAATTAGAAAGTATTTAAACATTTTTATTTATTTATTTACTTACATATATTTATTACATTTTTATTTTATGTATGTACAAAATGAGACATAGAATAAAAAACATTTAAATTTGTTGATATAATCGAGACATTTATATGTCCATTCGTGAGAAAGGAGCACTGGGACCCAATTTCACGAACGTGAATAATTTTCTGTGTACACAACATATTCACATACAAAACAAGTGTGAATAAATTTGACTGATAGTGTATACATTATCTATGAAAAATTTCAAGCTCACGCTTGCGGAATCATAAAAATCGACACTTTCGGAATCAGGCCCCGTAGCAATTTTTTTATTCCTACTTTAATTATGTTCAAACTAACAGAGGCAGCGTTTGGTTTTAAAGCTCATCATTCAAAGAAAGAAAAGAAAAATATTTTTCTTAAATATAATATAGTCCTAGTTATTGTAGGCCACACTTCAATGTTTTCAAAAAAGAAATTCCTTTCTTCCAATTGAACTCATCAATTTTTTTTTGTAATACCAAGTCAAAGAAACATCCAAACCTTATGAAATGTATTTTATAATTCAAAGAGCGGTTGCAAATATAAATACATATAAATGTTTTTAATTATTTGCACATCAAAGTGTAAGTATAATTTGCTTATCAAAATGAAATCTATATGCTAATAAGGGCATGTTAAATCAAAAACTAGTCAATCACAAAGTCAGTTTTTTTTTTCTTTGATATACAATGATCTCCTATGAAAATCAAACAAGTTTCTGATTGCAGTTCCAGATTCATGTTTTAAGCTATTTGTAATATCTTGCATTCCAATAGTAGGTTGGTTGACTATAAGTCACATAATTTATAAGCCGGTGTGAAATTTTTGATGATAATAAAACGAACTGCTGTCATAAAAAAAAGTCATAGATGTATGTTTAATTAAATTTACCTAAGTGACAATTTTAAGTTTTTGAGATTTCTCAGACCACCTTTCTATAAACAGAATTATAAATTTAATATTTACCAAAAACTCTTAAAATATTCAGGATTGTTTTTGTTAATTATGTGCTTGGAAATATTTATAAATATAAACAGGTTTGATTTATTGACAACTGTGCAGTCATTAACTGTAAAGTTTAAAATTTTAATTGAAGATTCAAATGCACATAATAGGTACATTAATTGCTTCTTGAGAATTCTGCTTCAATATGTTACGTCGTAGTTGATACTCGTTCTATCATTTTTGCTGTCACTTTATAAAGTAATTGATTACTCAGAAAACTATCAGTTCAGGGCCGTTACTCTATAGCCACCATGGGCCTACGTACCGATGTAAAAACCTGATTGTGTCACACTTCTATTTAATAAAAAATGTATCTTATAAATTAAATAAAGTTAATAGATTAATTTTTGTTGAGACACTTACTACAAAAAATTGAACCTAGGTAAATCAAATCAGGGCCGTAACTTGAGCTGGTGAGGTTTTGGGGCAAAACCCAATGTTGGGCCCTATTTAAAGAGCTAATCGAGACTTTTGCCCAGACCAGAGGCGGTTACGTTTTTCAGATTTTAATCAAGTATTACACTCAAAATTTGTATGAATTTGTTTTATTGCAAAAATATTTGCGTATCTTTAGAACATTTTCTTTTTGACAGGGTGGCAGCACTATTAGAAGGACGAGAGAAGGGTTTATCACTTACCAGTTTAAATACCAAAATATTAGGTCTGTTTGGTATCTTTTTCCAAAAAATGTGTAAAACATGTCAAATTTTGAAAAGAGAGAGTTTGGGAAATTTGAAAATAGTCAACAAACGCATTGAACCGTGAACTACACCACTTTTTGTTAGAAACGTTATTTTCGTGTGTAAACTATTAAACAGTGTTGCCACTTTGCCATGATTTCAATGGATCTTTTGTCTCTTTTCCGTAAAATAAATCTACTGCTTTTAAATCGGGTCGACTGGACTTTTATTTTTTGGAATAGAAAATTATCATTCATCAAAATTCAGTCCACTAGTTGTTGTTTCTATTCTTACGGCTTCCGGCTATTGGCTTGCTTACAACAATCGTGACAGCGCATAATTAATAATTAAGCTATTGTTAATTTCTTTTATTTTTCTATTTTGAAAATAAAAGTAAAAACTGGAATATGCAGATCTTCTGTAAGAAAATATAATTTTATCTTCTGCATTTTTTTTTTTCTTTGAAAACCACATTCAAATTTTCTCCCCTTGCACGAAATGGCTGGAAAAATCCGTTATTGGAAAGACAAATTGCAAAGCCAAAAAAAATTATAAAAATATTAATATAATTAAAATTTAAAGTATGGTGTCGATGAAGAATTTCACCATATACTATATTATACCCAACATTAATTAAAAACTTATTTTGGTAATTTAAAAAATTACTTTCAAAGAGTGGTATAGGTAGGATATGAAAGCTTAGCGTAAACTCGCTTTAACTTGCATAAACCTGCGCATACTTGCGTAGACTTGCGTAGACTTGCGTAGACTTGCGTAGACTTGTGCAGACTTGCGTAAGCTTTTGCAGAAATGCGTAGACTTACGTAGACCTGCGTAGAGTTGCGTATGCCTGCGTAGACTTGCTTAGACTTGCGTAGACTTACGTAGGCCTGCTTTGGATTGCGTAGACCTGTGGAGACTTGCGCAGACTTGCATAGGCCTGCGTAGACTTGTGTAGACTTGCGCACACCTGTGTAGACTTGTGTAGACATGCGTAGACCTGCCTTGAATTTTAGTTCAGATAAGCGTAGACTTGCGTAGGCTTGCACATACCGGCGTAGACTTGCATAGACCTGCGCAGACTTGTCCGGACCTTCGTAGACTGGCGTAGACATGCGTTGACTTGCTTAGAACTGCTAAGACTTCCGTAGAATAGCGTAGACCTTCGTGGACTTGCGTAGACTTCCTTTGGCTTGCGTAGACTTTTGTAGACTTGCGTAGACCTGTCTTGAATTGCGTTTACTAGACCTACGTAGACTTGCGTACACCTGCGTAGACTTACGAAGACCTGTGCCACGTCTTTCAAAAGTAGTTCCTGAAGCTCTTCTTCGATTTTTGCCACCTACGCCAGAAAGTGTAACACTGAATTTTTCGGTATCGCTCAGTCGGGACAAAAAGTCAGCGACAACATTTGACTTGCCCGACATATGGCGGATGTCATTAGTAACCTTTGCGATGAGTTCTAAAGGCTTATGGTCTATAAATATCATCATGTCCTTACCTGTAATGAAATATTTGAAATTTGTTAATGTAAATTTTGTAAAATATAATACCCGTGACACTAACTCTGGTGGTGCGGATACTATTTTAGTATTGGCATATACCACAAGTGTAGTGTCACGTTATACCATGTTTAACCACCACACCAAAACAGTATGAGCATAGTATCAAAAATTAGAATTTTCTGGTAGTATACGGTAGTATACATAGCCCTTCTTAACGACAAGAGCGTTGTTTTTTCCCTTGGTAATGAATTCAAGTACTTAATTTCATTAAGTAAAATTTGGTAGAAGTTGTTAAACATAAACTCCGTTTCCTCTTAGGATAATGTTCATCACCATATAAAATCTTTTTTATTGTGTCTATTCTAGAAACTTCTTGAATCTTGATACTGTTAGACAACTGCAAATCGTCAATGAAGAGCATCAAAACTAGTAAACATGTTCTGAAAAGGTAGAACTAGCTAGAATAGGCGGAAGCTGTCGGAAGCTTATGTCAAAACTGACCGAAAAGTAGCTCTCCGAAACGTAAATTTCACAAGTCACCCATCGTGCACTTAAGTGGTTGAAAGTGAAAAAATACGAGGGCTGATTCAGGATAGAGCGGCGGTTCCGCTAATCTACCACGTCGCACAGTGGTTCGGTTTGTATGGGAGAGCGGAAAAAAGTCTGTTTTATCTGACTGGTTCAACGGATTTAAATGAAATTTGGCAAACATGTTAAGATTAGTCTTATACATATTTGGTCAACATTTGGTTGAAAAAAAAATAATTAGAAACAAAGTTATTAACATTTTTCTAAAATTTGAGGGTTTTGATGTTTGTATGGGAGAGCGGAAAAAAGTCTAAAAAATCTGAACTATTTAACGAATTAGAAAAGAATTATTAGAAAAAAAGTTATTGACATTTTTATAAAATTTGAGGGTTTTGATGTTATATTTAAATAAATTTTTTTTTAAGTAAAATCTTAACTTTTTATTTTGAATTAAAATTAAATAAATAAATAGATATATACATAAAAAAAATAAATCAAAAACAATTATGAAGTAGTAATTTTATAATGCTAAAATGATGTTTTTAGCGTCTGCGCTGATTGGAAGTATTTTCTTTTTTGCCTGTGGCCTTAAACCTGTTATTATTGGATCTGAGGATATGAGTATATGATGCATCACATCTTCATTCGTCGCAATTCGGCTACATCTCAAAATTTGTTGATAATACGGTTCGCGATTTTAGTAAAATTATTTTTCAACTTTGAGGGCTTGTAAATCAGAACATACAATATATATGTTAAAAAATACTTTTAAATCATACGCTCGGGTTATCTATGAGTACTTAAACATAAAGTTTAAAAGGATAGATATGACTTTTTCAAAAGACTTTTTTCCGCTCTTGCACCACTGTGCGTCGGCCGTAGAACTGTGGATCGGGGACTCCTTTACAGTCGGGACGTCCTCGCACAAGACGGAGCTGAGCACCTCCGGTTCAGTTGGACTGTGTCCGAACGGGACCGAAGAGATAGGGTATAAGGCAAGAGAACCAGTTGTGATGGTTAAAACATGAAGAATTAAGTTCCTTCAGATATTTAAAAGTTGTCCTTGTTTTTTCTCTGTCATGGCCGACTTACAAAGGTTTAATTAGTTAGGTTTAAGCAGGGAAAGTCAGGGTGGCACAAAAAAAAAATCAACAAAAATACCAAAAAAAAATATATAAAACCGGAAAATGCTTGCTGTTCTAGTTTGTAAGTAGTCTGTAAGTAGTTTGTAAGTAGGCTGTAATTAGTTTACAATTAGTTTGTAAGTAGTTTGAAGTAGATTTAAGTAGTTTTATTTAGTTGTAATTAGTTTTATGTAGTTTGTAAGTTTTATATAAAACCAAAAAATAATAATAAGACATAGATACCGAGTTTTTTTTCAAATTCTTCTCGGTAAAAAATAAAAACCGACCTGGATTTAGTATTAGGATAGTTCTTAGGCCGAAAGGCATTAACATTAAGTTATTATAGTTTAACTTAGAGCGCCCGATTGGGACCAGTAAGTTAGTTTTAAGATATTGATAAGTAGGCTAGTTTTCTTGAATTTTTTGTCTAGCTTTAAGATAGTTTTAAGAAAATACAAAAATAAAAATGAATTTCAAAAAAACAACAATGTCCATATAGAGTTAGCTATGTCCAGATAATTAAGTGCATTTAACTTTTGTCCCGATAAAAACGGTACTGCCAGACTACTATTGTCGTTATGTGTTATCAATGAACTACTCATGAGTACTTTGCCACCACCGAAAGGACATGGCTATAATATAATATAACCACCAAATGCATCGTGCACTTCTTTGTTACGGTAAGACCGCACTCGACGGAACTGCACTTCAGCGGAATTGCGCTACACAGCGCGGCACTCTACGGCAATTTTTTGATATACTGCACTACGCTACAGTAAATATTGGCATCACTCACTCAACATTAATTTTAATTAGATTTCTAGCTTTTGTCTAGATTTTGGAATTGTTTCATTGCTATAGAATATGGAAAAATTTTTGAGCAGAAGTTTTTCCATATTCGATAGGAATGGAACAACTAAAATCCAATTGAAAATGACATTAAAAGAAACCCATATAAACTCTACATTACATCGATAACTAAACAAGAAATGACATTTCACTGACAAGTTCGATGACAGTTCCCATCACGTGCGAGTGCACCTTGGTTGTGTGGGCGGTGGGAGCACATTTTCGTTCGAAGTTCAGACAACAGAGTGGTGTGGTCGTGAATTGTAGTGGTGATTTTATCGTGTCTGCTCTCTGCTTCTAAAAACAGCTTATTCATTTTAAACATCAACAAAAATAAACAAAAACAATAATAAGACAAAAATGCTTGGCAAAAAAGAAAATGAAATGCGTGCTCTGGCACTTAAATTATACGAAATTAATGCCTTTAAGTTTGGTGACTTTAAAATGAAAGTTGGAATCAATTCACCAGTATACTTTGATCTACGTGTTATCGTAAGCTTCCCTGAGGTCATGGTAAGAACAAAATGTCTTAAATCTAAGTGGGGATCAAATATACACTTCATATGTAAATCTCTTTCGTAGGAACAAGTTTCCAACTTGATCTCTGACTATGTACGTGAGAACAAACTTCAATGCAAACACGTTTGTGGTGTTCCCTACACAGCTCTTCCCATTGCCACAATCGTCTCAGTGCGAGAAAATATCCCCATGTTGGTGAGGCGCAAAGAAGCCAAAAGCTACGGGACCAAGAAACTCATTGAGGGAAAATACAATGCCGGAGACACGTGTTTAATTGTTGAAGATGTCGTCACCTCTGGTTCCAGTGTATTGGACACGGTGAAAGACCTCCAAATGGAGGGAATCGTTGTCAGTGACGCGGTGGTGGTGGTCGATCGTGAGCAAGGAGGAAATGCTAATATCGGCAAACACTCTGTTCGTATGCATTCCCTATTCACTCTATCCTATCTGTTGAATGTCCTCAAAGATGCTGGAAAAATTCAACAGGAAACTGTTGATTCAGTAGCCAAGTACATTAGTGGATGTCAAATCAATAGCGATGGTTCCTTCGTCGATGGACCCAAGAAAGTTGGTGAGTTTCCCAATTTTTCAAGAGAAGTGTTGATAATTTTTCTAATCATATCAACCAACTCTCGCCAAGGAGCGTTGACTTTCTAGTTTTTTGCATTATATTGATGGCAACACAATTTCAGATTCAATTAACCTTGGAAATTATTAGTTAAAATAAATTGGCGCGAGAAAGAGCGATAAATGATTGTCAACACTAAAAGCAACAACAACTATGAAAGATAATTTATTTTTGCTTTTTATAGACACACTTTGTAAATTCTTTGATGTTTGTGGTGTTTCACAACTCACAGAATGTTACAGATACAAAAATGTGATTTGAAAGAGACATATCAATGAATAATTGTTGTTACATTAGGACAACTTATATACATAGCTTAAATCAAATGATTGTTTATAAAGATTATTTTATTAATTTATCATACTAGGTGTGGATTGTTGGATAAGATAAATATTTAAATGATAGGATTGTACTGCTTACTTATATATAAATAGGCTTATTTAGATTGTTGGCAACAGTTAACACAAGTCGAATTGTGACATTGAAACTAGAACAATTTCTGGTGAAATATAAGCAAGATAGATTAGATAGAGGTAGAAAATGTAGAGCAAGTCAACCTACATACCATTGCTTCCTTCGACAGATTATTTTGCAACAGGCATTCTGATTTGGAAATTAGTCTGATTGAAATGCAAAGTTTTACAATTGAATTGCTCACTGCCAATCTGATGAGATTAATTAGAGAAGCAACAATTAGAATAGTTCATGTTTTCGAATCTATTGTTTTTTTCTCTCAAACAGTTTATTGTGAATCATTGAATCCCCTGGCACTGGATTGAGAAAACAATATTAGGTGTGAAATATAATGTGATTTTTTCAATGAAACTTGAATTGAGATAGAGCTGATCACGTAGCTTTGATATCACAATGCATATTGCTTTCCATGCGGATAGTGATTTATACGCAGTTTGAAAAAAAAAAATGATTTCGGTAGCATTTTCGGTTTAAGGTATGCTTATGCCTTAAACCCTAAACAAATATATTCAATAATAAACACTTTGGAATGTAATTGGTTTGTAATTTTGAATTGTTCTTAAAGTTAGACCATTATATGCCTTGTTAGTTAGAGCCGTTTCTGGGATAAGTTGGCTTTTCCAGAATGGTTTTTTGGCAAGTACCATCTACCATCATTGTTGGAGCTAAATATAAATTTCAATTTTCCCTCTAAGAAATTAGTACAAACTAAAAAAGACTCCATACCAAGTTGTGCATATAATTTTTTAATTTTAGTTTATAAGATTCAGCGAAAAAAGTCGCTGATAATTATATATATCTAAGGAATTTCGGTTGGAGTTATGCACTTAAATTGTTGTTGTTATACCCGTGGCCATGTGAAGTTAATTAAGAATAAGAATTAAAAATTATTTTAAAAATTACAGCCAAAAATTTTTGCATTCGGAATTTTTGTTATTCGAGATAACATTATAATACATCCACATCTTGGCACAGCTTGTGCAATTCACGATTGAATCTTCTCTTCCATTCGCCCTCCTTACATATTGAACCAATTATCCGCCGAAGAATTATTTATCGTCCAGCACTCGGTGTCGTAGAGTAAAATTAGCTTTTTGTATTGCGGCATTTTGTCTTTCAGGAAAGGAGTTTTGAACCCATTTGTTTGGCCAAACTGAAGTAGCAGCGGTTTGCTAGGGTAATTCTTCGTCGGATTTCCACTAAGGTTTCATTCGAGGGATTGATGTTTGTTCCGAGGTAGGTGAACTCCTTGACTACCTCGAAAATACTGCTACCAACAGTGACGTTTTATCCTAGGCGATGGATAGATGAAGCTTTGTTTGTTGATACCATAAACTTTGTTTTGTCCTCATTCACTTCAAGACCAACGCGTTTCATTTTTCTCTCAATAGCTGTGAATGCTTCTAGTACAGCTAGCTTGGAGCGGCTGGTGATGTCGATGTCGTCCGCATAGCCAAGCAGTTGCAAAGACCTGTTGAAGATAGTGCCTTTCAGGTTAACACCACTCTTGCGAACTATCTACTCCAGGACTAGGTTGAAGAAATCACATGATAGCCCATCTCCCTGTCTGAACCCTATACATGTCTGGAACAGCTCGGATGAGCTGTTACCCATTTGCACGTTGCACCGCGTATTTTGTAACGTAATTCGGCATAGCTGGACCAGTTTTTTCGGGATCCCGAATTCCGACATCGCCAATAGAAGCTTTTGGCGACTTATGCTATCATATGCGACTTTGAAGTCATTGCAAAGATGGTGAGTCTCGACTTGAAATTTGTTGGTCTTTTCCAAGATTTGCCTCAATGTGAAGATTTGGTCTGATCATGGAAATGATTTTGAAGAAATATGAGCATGAGTTATATTTTTTGCGAGCAAGCATGTCAAAGAAAAAGCCACTTCTCACCAAAAATTTAAAGCGAAACGATACAAGAAACTATATGTGGGATTTCGTGTAGAAAAATGGCGTATTATTTTACGGGCAGTCATTTTTTTTTTAGCTTTATTTGATCCTATCAGTATGTGCGATGCCCCCCAACACTGAACCCAAATCTCACCATATCACAAGAACAGTTAAACATGCATAATTTTTTCGATTATTTTAAACCCACTGCTCTAGTTTTTGCAACTGTAATCGGACTTATAATTGGAATCAGCCTACTATTTTTCAAAAATGTCACCTCCTCAGCTTGTCTTATTTTAGTCCGGTACACAAAATCGACTTGAATGCTTCCCACGATCGAATTTGTTGAATATGTACAGTCAATCCCAAAATTATAAGGAACCAGTTTTCTCCAGTCGGCTCGGTTTCTAGCTGTCTCCAGTTTCGCACGCCAACTTGGTTGATTGGTCCTCTTCCACTTGCGTGCGCCACCTGTTGCGCTGTCTTCCTCTACTGCGCCATCCCACTGGGTTGGATTCAAAGACTTTTCGGGCCGGAGCATTGTTGTCCATTCGCTCTAGGTGACCTAGCCATCTCAGTCGTTGGCTTTTCACTTTACTGGCTAAGTCGGTGTCACTGTAAAGCCCGTACAGTTCGTGGTTGTATCTTCTTCTTCATTCCCCATCTATGCAGACGGGATCAAAAATCACCAATTTTCCTCTCAAAACACCCTAAAGCGTTCTCATCTACCGTTAAAAGCGTCCTTTTCTCTGCACCATACATCAGGACCGGAATGATAAGCGTCTTATACAGGGACACTTTAGTTGTTCGAGAGAGGGCTGTGCTTCTCAATTGCCTTCTTAGCCCAAAGAAGTAGCGATTGGCAAGAGTAATTCTTCGTTTGATCTCAACACTGATATCGTTCGCTGAGTTTATAGCGGAGCCTTAGTAGACAAAGTCTCTGACCACCTCATAGCTGTCTAGAGTAACGTTGAAGAAGTCGCATGACAGCGCGTCGCCTTGTCTAAAACCCTTCTTGACATCAAAGGTATCGGTGAGGTCTTTGCCGATCTTGATGGAGCAGCGTGCATTCTCTGTCCTCTTTACAAGGAAATATAAAATTCCGAACATAGACCCTCCATCAATAAATGGTATTCCACTTAACTTCTCAGATCAAGCTAAATATCTGGGACTGATCTTAGACAAAAAGTTGAGCTGGAAACCAAACATACAAGAAAGAATTAGAAAAGCCACAGTGGCACTTTTCTCCTGTAAAAAAGCTATTGGAAACAAATGGGGCTTGTCGCCACATATCACCCACTGGCTATACACAGCGGTCATCAGACCGATACTCACTTATGGGGTGGCAGTATGGTGGACTGCTTTAGATAAAATAACTTATCGTGATAAGCTAAGCAAAGTACAGAGATCGGCTTGCTTGTGTATCAGCGGAGCTCTCCGTTCGACACCTTCCGCTGCGTTAGACATACTGCTTAACATCACACCCCTCGATATATACACTAAACAAGTGGCGGCGAACACAGCTATTCGTCTCAGAGCCATTTCTCAATGGTCCAATAACTCTATTGGACACACTATCATTCTGAACAAATTCGAATCAATCCCTAAACACTCCGACTACACTATCCCTCAGCCGGTTTTTGGCAAAAATTTTCAAATTACAATTCCAACAAGGTCCACTTGGGAAGATAATGAATTCTTGAGAGATGAAGCAATTCACTTCTACACGGACGGCTCAAAAACCGAAGAGGGGGTAGGTGGTGGCGTGTACTCAGAACGACTAAACATTAGTCTCTCCTTCCGTCTCCCCGATCATTGTAGCGTGTTCCAAGCGGAAATCCTGGCGATAAAAGAAGTTTTATCTTGGCTCAAAGAAAACGTAATATCTACTTTGAATATTCGTATCTTCTCAGATAGCCAAGCTGCCCTTAAATCATTAGGATCTGTTTCTACAAACTCCGTAACTGCCCGAAACTGTCGATCGTCTCTAATGGAGATGGCAGAACAGTTCAACATTCACCTTTTCTGGGTGCCGGGCCACAGAGATATTCCAGGAAACTGTAAAGCCGATGAACTCGCCAGGATAGGAACTAGTACACCAATATCACCTTGCAAGATGAATATTGGAATACCGATCGCTACATGTAAATTTATGCTTAAGCAAGATTCTATGATGATGACAAACAGCAGATGGACAGGTATCACTACTTGTCTGGCGACAAAACAGATCTGGCCAACACTGGATCCGAAGCGATCGAGATGTTTGTTATCTCTGAGCAGATTGCATATTAGCTCTACAATTGGTGTCATTACTGGACACTGCCTCATAGGTAAACACGCCAATAGACTTGGTGTCTTTTCAAATGATTTCTGCAGAAGCTGCATCGACGAGGAGGAGGAAGAAACTATCCTACACCTTCTTTGCTCATGCCCTGCTCTTTCTCAAAGACGCAAAACACACTTAGGAAATTTTTTCTTCAGTGATCCCAGTGACTTAAATAAAATCGACATTCAGAGTCTCCATCGCTTTATTAAAAGCTCCAACTGGTTTAATTAACGAGGATTACCTCGCATTCTTTATGTGGTATCACAATGGGCCTATTCTGGCCTAAGTGTGTCAGCAGTTTTCCTGACAGCCATCTTAACCTAACCTAACCTAGCGTGCATTCTCCATCGTCATCCTGTACAAACGGACGAGTTTGGAAGGTATGCCAAAACTAGACATTGCTCTATATCGCTCGTCTCTATAGATACCGTCATACTCGGCCTTGAAATCGATGAAAAGGTGGTGTGTATCGATTTGAAAGTACTGGGTTTTTTCCAATTATAATGGTTTTCAGAACAAATTTAATCAAAAAGTACACCATACGTACAATAATAGATTGATTATTTTTTATGACAGTCGTTCGAGCCGTTTTTGAGATAAATTAAATTTTCATTAAGTGTTGTATGGCAAGTACCATTATTTTTGAGCAAAAAAATGTCCCCCCTGGAGAATAACCAAAAAGCCTTGATTCTAAAATTTGAAGAAGATCTCATGATTGGTTCAGCTTGTGGATCCAGATGCAAACAGACAGACATACAGACAGAATTATGTCACCCATTTTGTTGGTACTCTCTACCATTTTTGATTGTTTTCTCGTTTTTTTTTTCACGAATCCTAAACTTGTCCTATGATAGTTACTATATCGTAAGTAAAAATGATCATAAAATATTCCGAATAATTTTGGGAGTTACTGTACGTATTCTCCTCACCAGTTCTATAATTCACGTCGACTTCCAATTAGTTGTTCGGTCTTCCCTTCTACACACATAGAACAATTGTAGGATATCTACTTTCAAAACTTTTAAAAGCATTAACTCGTTCAATTTTGATACTTGCATATTAAGAAGAACTGCCATGATCTGAATTTAACACAAGTAACATATCAATTGCATAATATTCCGTCCTTAGCGATAATATCCTGGTTCTATTTCAAACTTGATGACGTTTTCGCAAGATACGAGTATAAGGTGTGTTCGTGTTCTTTCCATTTAATGCCAATTTTTGTCCACGTTGTTGCGAGATTAGTAGATCTAGGCAGTACACGAACAGAACTAAAATTTCTAGAATTTTTACTGATTTATCTAAAAAAAATTTGTCCCCAAACTGAAGCGTTTGTTGAATTAGAAGCTATTTTTTCATGTTTTCTAAAGTAACCGAAGCATTTTTGTTTTAATTTAATTTAACAGTTAGTTACTTATTCGATTTTTAATTAACTCTTTATTTTAATTTTATCTTTACAGTAAACGAATTTGCCCGCACAAAGATGACCTTCGAAAGTCGTTCAAATTTAGCAAAATCGGAAATTGCTAAGGATATCTTCAATCTAATGGCAACGAAAAAAACGAACTTATGTCTTGCTGCTGATTTGACTGATTGTGAAAAGATTCTGAATATAGCCGATGTATGTGGACCATATATTTGTGTTCTTAAAACACACATTGACATTTTAGAAAATTTCAATGAAGATTTTATTAAGAACCTCGTTACATTATCCAAAAAGCACAATTTTCTAATTATGGAAGATAGGAAATTTGCCGACATCGGCAATACTGTATCAATGCAGTATTCCAAGGGACTCTACAAAATCGCACAGTGGGCGGATTTAGTAACTGCTCATTCAATCTCTGGTCAGGGTATATTGCAAGGCTTGAAAGCCGGTCTAGTGGATGCACCCAAGAAACGTGGTGTGTTCCTATTGGGGGAGATGTCATCTACAGGAAATTTAATAAATCAACAATACAAAGAAGCTACCACAAAATTAGCAACAAACAATGCAGATGTTGATTTTGTTGCAGGAATTGTTTGCCAGAGTGCCGATTGCTTTGCTTTTCCCGGGCTGATACAACTGACGCCGGGTGTTAAAATAGATGAAACTGCAGATAAATTGGGTCAACAATACCAAACGCCAGAATTTATTGTTCAGGAAAAAGGTGCTGACATTGCAGTTGTTGGTAGGGGCATACTCGAAGCTAAATGCATTGAGAAAGCGGCAGTATTATACAGAGATAGATTGTGGGCAGCTTATTGTGATCGTGTTGCTAAGTAACGTTCGAGAAAGCTAATCCGTAAAAACAGTTGTTGTTTTCTAATCCAATGCATATATTTTTTATACCAATTAATTTTTTTTCCAATTTAAATGTTATTTACATAAGTAAAAAAAATGTATATTATGTTTCAAAGAGAAATTTTAAAAATTTATCTGTTCAATGAATAACTTTACTGACTTTTCATACATCAAAAGTTGATTCCAGTCTAAAAGCTTCGATCATATCGTTGGCACTCAGGCTATACAGTGGTATCTGTATAAATTAATTTATTTGACTCTCTTTAAATTCCAAATTTCGATTAAATATTGACGAAGCAAGTAAGCCAGTAATGAGCTTCTTCGCTAAACGAATTTTTCTTAAAACTGTATATGTTACAATGCAATTTAAAAATGAAGGTAAGTAGCCAACTAAGAATTCTAAGACTTCAGAAATATGAAACAGGAGCCATCAAAAAAATTTCTCAGTTTTGATATCAAATACTGAAAAAAACAAAATTTGGATCTCTCTAAGAACGGATTGAAATATTAAAATTTATTAAAGTCTTTCTGCCTTAAGTCCAATTTTCGTTGGGTATTTTCTCATTAAAGCGTATCCTTTTTCTTGTTTAGCCGTCAAATAGTATGAACAAGGTAAATAAAATAGAATACACAATCTTTGGAAAGAAAATTCTTGATTTCAAGCGCTTTAGCCCAACTATCATACCTGGGCTAAACGCAATGAAGTTGAGCTCATTTAAACTTTTAACTTGAATTTAGTTACAACGTTTCGTTTTCCATGTTAATTGGGAATAAAAAGAGTTCACAAAAGGAGGGATATTTTTTACGTAGAAATGGGATTTGGTCAGGTTCAAACTCAACAACACATAGTGGATATGTGTTGATCATCCTTTGCGATGATCTATGGATATCTCACAGCTTACATATTGAATCCTTTTTCATTTACAGGTCAAACAAGTTTTGATATCAAAACGCCTTCCTCTAGTGATTGTTGGGTAATTGTCATTGCCTTGTTTCTATGATGCCGGTATTTGAAGTTTAAATAAAATCAAAATTTCAAATATGGGTGTATGTGGTACATAGAATCCAGCTCTTTTATTGTACAAAAATTACAAAGTTGAGTATATACCTTCAAACAACATCATTTTTTAAAACGAAATAAAATAAAAAAGTTTTTTTTTATAAATTAAAAGATCTTACTTAATGTGTATGACTACAAGGTATTTTCAAAAGCTTCTGTTTTCGTTACCGCCACGGTAGGCGTTCGTGACTGATCAATTGGCTATAACAGATGAAAAATAGAATTAATTAAAATTTAATCTATATTATTGTTTGATAAATTTTATGAAATACACACCGCCATTTCATCCCAGTAATCCAATAGTGTGCGATTCAACCGTCGTTTCAAAGCAAACGAATGTTCTGGCGGCAAACTTCGAAGTTCAGATGCAATAAAGTTGCCAAAACAAGCATGTTCGTCATTTTTATTCTTCATCTGCTTTAATGGCAGATTTTGTTGTGAATGTTTATATGTTTTTATAGAAGTACTAGGAGCAAAAAGTTGTAGTGGTGGTGGTGTTGGTGTGGGTGTTGGTGTTTCCATTCTTCGGGGGCTTTCTTGTTTTATCACACTTGAAGAGCATTGTGAGAACTCAAAATTTTGGTGTGAGGCAAGTGTCGAACACGATGCTGTTGTTAATTCTGTATCCAAGTTTAACGTGGAATTGCTCTTTCAATAAAAAAAAAAGATCAGTTACAAAACCGACATTGGTTAAAAAAAAAACTTTCTATAATAATTGCAATAATTAAATATTTGATTTGATACTATTGATTCTATAAAAAAATTCCTTACTTTATATTTTCTTGTTTAAAATTAATTTTTATTTTCTCCCCTAGTTAAGTTTGCTTCAGTGGTCTTAATACTAGTTCCTTAATAAATTCAATTAAAATTTTCATATTTATCTCTAATAAACCTCAAGGATTGTATTTTTCTTTCTTATTCCTGATTAGTTAATCCATAACCCGCGGTGTAATCTAAAAATAATGCTAAACTGAGTCTTGCACCATTTAATAAAACCCCACGGTTTAACAGCCATCCATACTTCAGAGCATGGAAATCACCACAAAAATATTCCATCACTCATAATTCTCGTTATTAATATTTACGAATAACTTCATCACCTACATTATGATGAGGATGACTAATATGACTACCGCCTACGCCAAACTCAATTGTTTTTTTGTTAGAAAAATACTACATTCGTATTGGGGAAATAAAAACTAAATTCCTAATAGCAAATTTTTGTAAAAGAAAACATTTAAGTATATGATATCAATCATCAGCAATTGTCTTTGTTAAACTTACCTCATTGAAATTTGATGTGAACTCAGATGCATTTTGTTGCCTATGCTTACTGATGAATCGCATCGAATGGAAAAATCGCCACAAAATTCTTGGTGATTCGTCGTTGCCTTCGGATTGTTTTTTTGCTATTTTGTTTATGTTGCATTTGTAAGTGACTCGCAAATTCTGCCACTTAAGTCGGCAATCACGCCAGTCATAGTCCTCGCCAAGTTGCATTGCCACTTCTTGCCATGCTTGTGGTTTTGGAGTGCGATAGTTGGCAGTGCCAATGTCCCATAGTTCTGGTCGTATTTGTACATTATAAATAAGTTCTCTTATTTTATCATCCGGCCAATCGCCAGTCAGTTCCCTTCTTGTACGTCTTTTCTTTTGTCTCCACTTAACTCTGTTGTCCATAATTTAATAATTTTCTCTATGGAAACAAAATCATAAAACGTATGACATAACAATTAAGTTGGAAAAACTAAACCCAAATTATTCTCCGTCCTTTGCAGTACAATGCCAACTGACAACTACTGGCACTTGTATCTACTGTTTGGTCGAATGCCAACGAAAAATGATGTGACACAACTTTCTCTGCTTGGCTATGTGCCAGTGCCATATGTATGTTTTTTTTTGTGACAGTTCTTGCCATATATGTACATATGTACATAAAACAGTTATGTCAGGCACAACTGACAGGTAATTTCAGTTAGAATGTCAAAGATTTTTGTGGCTGATGATGAATTTTAAGCATTTACAGACGTGTGGCATTCTGTGTATCCCTCAATATTAAATACATGAATAGGTACTTACTCAAGTAATAAATAAAAAAATATATCGCCCGAGCAGGGACTTGAACCCTGGACCGTTGGATTAAAAGTCCAACGCTCTACCGACTGAGCTACCCGGGCACCTAGAATCTGCCAGTTTAATGCTTTTTATATTCTTGTCATCATGATATTAGAATAATATTTGGGTTTTCTGGCTGGATTTAGATTTGCATTTTAATAAGAGGCCACGAAAAATGGCCCAGAGGTTGAAACGCAGGATTACACCCTCTATAGCATATCCAAAGTCCCCCAAAAATCCCCGAATTGCCTTTTTTTTTGTGTAGATGCATTTAAAGAGGTGGAGTGGTGATACATGTTTTAAAGGTACCTTTTAATGCTGGATCTAATGAGACTGAGCCCAAAATTATATGACTACCCATAAAAGAGTTATAGTGATTTTTGTGTAACAATATTTTTTTTTTTAAGTACAATAATAAACAAATAAAAGTTTCATTAGTCAAACACAACCAAGAATCAAAAGAGTCCCTAAAATATCTGTGGTGAAAGGATGATTTTTTGAAGGTTAGAGGCTGGTTTAGAATTATTATCTTAACACCCTCGAAAAAATTCTTACCCGCATGAAATTTGGAAAAATATTAAATTTGTCATGGTGACCATTAATTCATATAGTCCGTTTAAATACATTTTTTTAATAGTATTTTTTGACCTAGTCTATACTTAAAATAATATTTAAAATATGTATTACTTTTAGCTTGAAAGGGACCAATACTTTGTTAAGGAAGCTTGTATTATATTAGTTTAGCTTTTATTGGATTCATAGTGTACATTAGGATGGTCCTTAAATTGGACATAGTCTTGGAAAGCCCTCATTCGATTCAAAACATTGAAAAACAATTTCCCCAATTTTTTCAGATTGTTATTTCACATAATAGTGAGATTTATACCTGTGGATCTTCACGAAACAAATCCATGCTGAGAAACAGATATGAGTTATTTAGTAAGAAAATTTAACTTATCACATACAATTTTTCGAATACTTTTAGGGATTACAGATAGTTTACATATTGGTCGACAATTACATACATTTTACTTTGCACCCGATTTGTAAATCAGAGATATGAAAGAAAATTTCCACTCATCTATAAATTGACCTAATTTTAAGGACCTATTGAAAATCAACCACAAAGGTAACGCAAGAGACATTGCACACTTTTTTAATGCTTTGGGAGATATAAAATCTAGGCCAACACCTTTACTTTCATTAATACCAATCAGCGCTTCAAAAACATCTGAAAAACTTAACTGCATAGACCCTAAATCAACGACATTAGTTGGACAAAATTCAGGGAGCTCAATAGGAGACGTTAAAGAATAAACCGATTTGAAATAATCAATAAAAAGATTACAAATAGTTGGCAAATCACTAGATAGGCCAGTAGATTTTCGTTTGGAGTTTATAAACTTTCAAAAACTTTTACTATCTTTTTTGATTTGTGCTTCACCAGTTGAAATAAATTTATTATATGTGCTGTACATACATAAATTTATTTTAAACATAAAATGATTTTTTAATTGTATGATTGTTCTGACTGTTTATTAAATTATTTTTATACATTATTTACATTTAGCCAGTTTATATTTCTGAGATCTCAGAGGACTCAGAGCGCTCAGAAATAAAAAACAGGGTTCCTTCTAAAAAATTCCTCATATTTCCCTTAAAAACTGAGACTGAAATTTTTTTGGATTCGGTTGCTCAATTATTTTTTGTAGCAGTAAAGTATTTAAGAAGAAAAAAGATTTATTTTGACTTTTATGTGAGGAATATTTTATCGTCCTAATCTGTCAAAAAATAGAGGAAAAACACTGGGCGCTCAAGAAATATAAACTGGCCAATTATTTATTATTATTTATGTACTTAAATGTTGGATCAATACGTGACATTTGTAACATATTTTATAAAACATTGGCCCTTTTTACTGAAAAACTAATAAATTCAACAAATATAGTCTGCTTATGAGTAAGTGACGCATATAAGGAAAATAAAATTTAAAAAAATTGGACAGGCATACCTTTGTTTTGTTTTTGTTAATTTCTGAAAAAAATGAAAAATTAAAAATATTACCTTTTGTTTCCAAGTTCCTCAATTAAAAGAGAACTGTGGACCAGCAAAACCACCAAAAAATGGTATGGTACGGAAATAAATAAACGTATGAATTTTGTTTAATGACTTAACTATTTTACAACAGTAAGTAGAATTTCGTATCAACATTATGTACAGCTTTTCATTTACTCTTATAATATTCTTAGTATTAGCTTACCCTAACATAATTTTTTCCTTGGTTTGAAATTAAGTTGAATGACCGAATATTATTCGGCTTTATTAAAATGGTACACTGTGACGTATACGTACTATATGCGGGTACTATTTTCAAAAATTTTAACAATTATTTTACTCGAAATCTCCTATAAAAAAAAGTGTTATGTTGCAAACCATATTAAAGGCATTATTACCATCGGCTTTTAAAATTATTTCACTTAACAGCAACAAGTGGAAAGTTTGTGTGAAAGACCCCGAAAGTTATCGTTTCTGTCACGAAAACTAAACGAAGAAAAAGTAGAAAGGTATACCTATGAAAATAAGTCGGAAAGACCCCTACGTGTTGTGGCAAGAGGTCTACACGCATCATGTTTAAAAGACGATATTATTAGTGATCTAAAAGAGCGCAACCTCAAAATCTTAGATGCGACGAACATTGTCAAAAGAGAGAAACAGAAAAAAGAGGGTGAAGCGATAGTGGTATAACGTGGTCTCCCACTATTTATACTTTCGTTCGATAAGACTGAAAAATTAGATGAAATTTATAAAATTAAAACAATTCTAAACATCATAGTAAGGATCGAACATCTAAGAAAGAGCACAAGGTTAATCCCTCAGTGTAAACGCTGCCAAGAATTCAATCATACCCAAACCTATTGCAAAAAAGAGCCAAGGTGTGTAAAATGCGCTGGAAAACATCTAACTGTTGACTGCAACGGATTGTAATGGAAATCACCCAGCAAGTTATAGGGGCTGTGAAGTAGCTAAAAAATTACAAAAGCGACGATCAAAATCTGCCCAAACACAAAGAAACCCACCAAGGCAATTAGAAACCGCAATTCCCAAGAGTGTCAAATCTACGAAAGGTCCAAAACTTAGTATCCGTAAGGAAAAGAAAACAGTGTCAGTACCTTCGGAGAAAATATCGAAGCAAGGAAATACAGAAACATATGCCCAAATAGCGGCAAAAAATATACCCGTAAATAAAGACACTGAAACAGACCCGGTTTCGAAAGTCTTTCAATAATTTTGTCAAAACTTGAAGAACAATGTGAAACAAATAAACTTATCTTTGATAGGTTAAGTAAGCTCGAAAATTGTTTTCGACCCAAACCTCTTTCAAAAAATATTTGATAGAAAAGCTTAAAATTCTAATGTGGAATGCCAACGGATTATGGCAAAAACTTGGAGAATTGGAGATGTATATGCGAGAAAATGATATTGACATATGTTTGGTATCAGAAACGCATGCCAAAAATGAATCAAATCTTGAAATCCACGGGTTTCATGACTACCACGCCATTCATCCGTCAAACAAAGCAAGAGGTGGATCATCATTGTATATAAGAGAATGCATTGAACACTCGATAGGCCTTAAAATAGAGGTGGAATCAATGCAATTGAGTAGTGTACAGGTTAAAACTAAAAATATTCCTCTCAATGTCTCTTCCATATATTGCCCTCCGCGTTGCAAAATTGATAAGAGTGAATTTACGACATTGATAAAGTCACTAAGTCCAAATTTAATTGTTGGTGGTGACTTTAATGCAAAGCACACCTTCTGGGCCTCCCGATGCATATCTCAAAAGGGTCGCATGCTATATGAAGCAGGAATGGAAAATAATTGTGACTTTCATTCGACTGGCAAGCCAACTTACTGGCCAACTGATCCGTCGAAAATACCTGACCTAATCGATTTATTCATGGCGAAAGGAATACCCTCTAACCGTATAGAAATCAGAGGGCTATGAACTCTTTTCAGATCATTCTGCCGTTGTACTCACTATGAGCGAAAGCCTTGTTAAAATTGAAAAACCACCCAGGTTAACAAACAGTAAAACCAACTGGGATAGATTTAAAAAAGATATCGAGGACAACGTTGAGTTAAGGGTATCATTACAAACGCCTCTTGAGCTTGAAGACGCAGTAGATACCTTTGTTCATATAATACAAAAAGCAGCTTGGGATAACACACCTTATCAAAGGCTAATGCCTCGCTTTAAAGATATAAAATATCTGCAAGAAATAAAAGATTTAGTGAAAAAGAAACGAAAAGCACGTACAAAATGGCAGCAAACCCGTGCTCCTCAACACAAAGCTCATTTAAATCGCTTGAGTAATATGCTAAAAACGGCGATATCAGATTTCAAAAACCTTGAAGTTGAAAATTACCTTGAAGGCTTGATAGCGGGGAAAGAATCCAACTACTCACTTTGGAAAGCTATAAAAACAACGAAAAAGCCAAAGCTTCCAGTGCCTCCGATTAAGAAAAGCCAAAATGAATGGGCTAAAAGTGACAAAGAAAAAGCGACGGTATTCGCCGATTACTTAGAGGAAACATTTAAGCCGTTTGAAGGGCAAGAACTCAACGAAAATATTAATATAAATTTTACCTCAATTGAAAGCTACATAACGAGAAATGCTACACTTGCTGAATTAAAAAGAGAAATAAAGAAGTTTAAGTCCAACAAAGCTCCAGGATATGACTTAATAACGACAAAGATTTTAAAAATGCTCCCTCGTAAAGGGTTTATTAACCTTCTTTACATAATAAATGCCGCTATAAGGTAAGAATATGTTCCGAGCCAATGAAAAGTTGCGGAAGTCATAATGGTGTTGAAACCTGGCAAACCATCTCACGAAAAGAAGTCTTACAGGCCGATTTCGCTTCTTCCTATTATATCAAAAGTTTTTGACAGAATACTACTCCTGCGCCTGCAACCGATAATAGAAGAGAAACAATTAATACCTGAACATCAGTTCGGATTTAGAAGCAAGCATTCGACAATTGATCAAGTGCATAGAATTACTGACTTAATTGAGAGAGCTCTTGAAGAAAAGAAAATCTGTTCGACTGTCTTTTTGGACGTGTCGCAGGCGTTTGACAAGGTGTGGCACGAAGGCCTCAAATTCAAATTAAGACAAGTTCTGCCTGAAGGACTTTACAACATTCTAAACGGATATCTAAATGAAAGACTTGTTCGTGTTAGACACGGAAATGACTATTCTGATTTCAAAGAAATAGTGGCTGGGGTACCACAAGGAAGTGTATTAGGTCCAGTTCTGTACCTTTTATTTACACGCGATATACCTCAAACGATGACACTATTGTAGCCACGATTCCTGATGATACTGCAATACTAGCAGTAGGCAAAACGATTAGCGAAGCTGCAAATAAATTACAAAATGCTCTTAATAATGTTAATGAGTGGACGAAAACATGGCGAATAGCGCTCAATGAACAAAAGTCAGTCCACGTGGACTTTACGTATAAAAAAATAAATAGATTTCCCGTCTTTCTTAATACCGCGCGTATTCCATTTGTAAATGAGGCAAAGTATCTGGGAATGATTCTAGACGCGAAATTACAATGGAAGCCGCACGTGAAAAAGAAATGCGAAGAACTAAAAACTAAATTAAGAGATATGAACTGGTTACTCGGTAAATATTGATATTGTACTTATGGTATTCAACTTTGGGGTTGTACCTGCGATACAAACTTAAATAACTTACAAACGTTTGAAAATAAATTGCTTAGGTCATTTGTAAATGCTCCGTGGTATATAAGAAACGAAGATCTTTATAGGGATCTCGGGATTCCTACGGTGCGGGAGGAAATAAAAAGTTTCGCGCGAAAACATAGAAATCGACTATTAGAACACGCTAATTCAACGATTATTGACATTCTTGACGAGTCGAATTTAGTACGCCGTCTGCGAAGAACAAAACCTTCCGACTTGGTGCGGTGAACAGAAAACCGCTTTAAAATCGCGGATTAAGCAGGAACTTTCACCGGAAAGTAACCTGCATCACGTTACTTAACTTTGTTAAAAATAAATTGCTAGATAAGTTTCAACTTAGTTGCAATCGGGAAGTGGAGGTGGTTTTAGTGTAGTAAGAATTTCACACTTCTATGAAAAAAAAAAGTTAATGAGCATAAATATAAATTCATTAGTTTTTTTTTGCAAAAATTATATTTACTGATATATTAACAAAAAACCATTATTTGGTAATTTACAGTACAAAATAAAAAGTGTTAATTTGATACGCTATAACTTCAAGATTAATAAACCTACAGAGTTCGTAATAGCTCGTGTCTTAGATAATTTTATAGTCTAAATGTTATTTTTTCATAATTTTGTTGTAAATGAAAATTTCATCGAGCTATTGAACGAAAACCAAATCATTTTCATTTTCAAGATGGCGGTCTTCCCTTTACCCCTGGCACCCCAAAAACTTGGATTAATAAAGAGGTAATGTAGCCAAACTTAAATCATACAAAATATTTTGCCCATCGATTGTTTCGTAAAGTTCTTGCACGATTTTCTCAGAATCTATTGCTTGTATGAAAAAAGTATGTTAATCTTTTTTGTGAAGAATGACGTAAGCTACAATTTGTACATTCACATTTTTCCAAAAAACTTACGAGTAGTTTTCGAGAAATTAAGAAAAAAAAATGAATTTAGCCCCACCTAAAAAATTAAGTCCATGCCCAAATTAACGGAACTTTTCAGACGATTCTTAAGACGTCAAGACAAAGCTCTCCACCAAAATTCAGCTTTGTCGGAATTTTGCCATTTTTTTGTTTAATTTTCTTGGGCTAAATGGTTTTTAAACGAATATCTCGTTACTCGTGAACATTGAAATGATGTACTCACAATAACCCACACATTTTTACACATTCTACCTTACATTGTATCTATTAATATCATTAATGAAAGGCTTTCAATTAAATACCATCTACATAATTTTCGAAGTTCGAGGGTTGAATTTTGGCGTCGACACCAATCTTATATTTTAATTTTATTGTTTTTCTTATTATTCCCGACTTTTTCAACTGACCTTTCCCATCATGGCCTATTTCCGCCCAGACAGTGCATGGAGAGGGGGTTGATTGAAATAATAAAATGTTATCCTATTTTTTCAAGCATGCTTAGTCCAAAGAAACTTCTCGCGAATTCGTCCGACATCAGGTTCTCGATTAATTGGCCAATGTATGTAGCGTTTCGGTGAGGGATTTGTGTTTTCCTATTCTCAGAAGCTATTCGCTTACATTCGACTTTATATGGAAAGCGAAAGCGCTGTGGAATTTCTCAAATAAAAGTATATTTTAATTGTTATTGTCATTTTGTGTTTGAAACGATAGATGTTTAGGAGACGGATTGTTGGCAGATTGAAAGAAAATGTAAATAAGAAATCATGTGCAAATATTCTTCTCCTTGCATTTTTGCGTCCAACGAAATTCTTTATTCATAAATAAGGGGCCCAACTATGTAATTCGATTCTACAATAAAAACGTTCGAACTCGCAAAATATCCGTTCGCTAATTTTTAAGCAAGCGCTTATAAACGGAAATAAAACAATGATAATTGAAGATTCTGTGACAAAATCCCAAATCAAAATCAAATCGATCCCACTTTCTTACATATTACCACTCAAAATAAGCATTGAAAACAACTTTCGAATGGATTCGAAAGTAGACAAAGTTACATAGTAAGACCCAAGAGCAACACATCGGAAAATCATTTACACAAAAAAAAAAAATTGTTTTGTTGACACAGACCTTCTGTCAAACTTTTGGAAACTGCTATAAATATTTAAATGAGAGAGAATGGAAGTGAAAATGGGAGTGGCCTGGAATTATTTGGAATTTAAATGAGAAAACTGGAAGGATCGTTCTCGTTCATTTTCGCTTTTGAGAATAACCCAAAGCGAAGACGGTCGAAATTCACCTACCGCTTTCAATTCGATGCACCGCGCTTTTCAGAACAGGCCCCAGGTGCGTTTTTTTACTTAGCTAAAGTGATGTAACTTCTTAACAGTTAATGTTACGATCAAACTTTATTGGAAATTACCTGCTTGTAAAACAATTTTTTGCTCTCTAAAGTCGACGCATTTGTCAAAAACTCATTTTCGCGACCCTTGACCCCTTATAACTGACCTAGGGGTCATAGGATTTTTGAGGACTTTTCTCAGATTATAAGTTACATCAATCCCAATTACTACTAAAAATCAGTAAAAATGTTTTTTTTTTTTAAATCTATTTTTACTGGGCTAATAGGGGTGTTAGTCTCAATTGCAATTTTGACCCTTAACTATTTATTTAAAAAAATAACAAAAAATATGGTCTTTTCGTGAATCTTTTACTATTTTGCAAAATATTAACTGCTTTACTAATGTGTTGGTATGCAGATATACCCTCTATATTCCTTTCGGGTAATCTTTAAAAATTTATTTATCGAACCTTTTTGTTTTAGACCAAATGAGCAGTTATGCAAACTAATTAAAGAAACAAATTGTTGCTTCTAAAATCGTGTATGTTTGCGTTTCCGCAAGAGTGAGTTAAAAATGTTTGACAGACTATGTTTACACTATCAGTCAAATTTATCCAAACATGTTTAAGGCAGAGATCAGAAATAAAACTCAACCTTCTGAAAGTTTCTTCAATAACTCTTATTTGTTGTCATTTTCAATAAAAGTCACTGAATAACCTTTATTCTAAAAAAAACATTTTTTCGGCCAAGGTCTGAGAGAAACCTTTATTTTGACTTGTGGGATTTATCACAGAGAGACAAAAATAAATCTCATCTGCATCAATCAGAATGTTCGTAAGTATCAGAGTTGTAAGGTACTACATTCTTATACCTAAAAAAATCGCCAAGTTGGTTTATACTGGGATCTGTGTCGTGGACGTCATCTCGCCTTTGTCTCGCTATAGTGTTACCAAAGCTTTTTTTCAAAATAAAATTGTTCAAATAAGCAAAAAAATTGAAAACGCTTTAAATCGTTCAAGTGTTTTTAACCGAATAACCCTGAGGTCACACGAGCCAGTACTGGCTAGCCAGTCGCAATACACTCACACTTTTTTACCGACACATACAAGCATGAGCAATTGGCTTGCTTTTTTCGTAGCTAGTAGAGCAGCCAGTTACAGGGTCGGCAGTACTTTTTCGGAGCAGATTTGGAAAAATAGGTCTTAAAACTAAAATTGACTCGCATTTTATTTCACAAAATATTAATAAAATAAGAATCGGGGAGTCAAAGTCTTATAAATTTGCTAATGCCCATTTTATTCACTCGTTTAATGCAATTGGATTTAAACTGCATTCCGGAGGTCAGTTTAAGTTATTAATTATATTATTCACTTTTCTTGACATTTTAATTTCAAGAAGTGATATCAAACCTAAGATTTTTCAACCAAGAGATTTTTAAGCCAGATTTCTTAACCAACATTTTTTTTATAATTTTCATGCATTGTTTGGGAAAACGAATTGGCTTACTCAAGATTCACATGTCTCGCCGTGGTCGTCGAAACGTAGTTCCCAGTATCATGGTCATTAAGCTCGTCTCGCTATGGTCTCGCCATCACATTTACACGCTGTCATTTGCATTGAGCATATTTTGCCATCATCTCGCTTGGATCTCGCCATAGTATCCCCAAAGTTTTTTTAAATTGAATTTTTCCAAGTGGTTAAAATAAGCTATGGGTCTCGTGTGGTGTGTTTTTGGGTCCTCTTACCATTCGAGAAGAGAACCAAAAAATTGGTGAACAAATTAATTAAGCGGTGAGAAGGCTTTCCCAAACCAAAGTGAATAAATTTTCTAGTGAATTCCCATCGCGTCAGTGTAGTTGCTCTCATTTAACGCCATGTAAAAAAATTTATTTTTCTTTCTGATGGTTTCGCGTTGGTTTGGGAGAGCTTTTACAGAAACAAGTAAAGGCTATCCAGAACCAACGCAAAAAATTCGTAACGTTCTGTTCTTTTGCTAGTTTTGTCGCATAGCATTAGTGTGTTCTTTAGTTCATTTAATTTAATACTTCTATTTTTTTCACTGAAATCGGAGTTGATTTATTCCATTTGGATTAACATCCGAACACTGGCCAGTATAGAAGCCAGTACAGCATGCCGCCTACGTCACAGCCAATACACGAATAGGAACTTGACAGTCAATGTATGTTACCAATTGGCTAGCCAGTACTAGCTCGGTGGCCTCAGGGTAAGAGAGAACTTCTCACTAGAGCTGGGTAGCATTAGGCCTGGTTCATACGGCAATGCACCGCACCGCACGAGACCAAAGCGAGATGACGTCAAAACATTTTGAATGTCAAAAACTATGTCACGGCGAAAACCGCGACACAGATTCTGGTGTAAACGGACACGGCGAAAACGCGGCGCAACGAAACGATGACGTAAACAATGAAAATCACGTTTGGACGACCATGTCAAGAATTCAGTTCAAGGTACTGGGTACTTGACCTGCAAGTCTACAAGCTTGGCTAGTATGAATGTTTATATTTTGTAGGCCTTGCATTAAGAAATGCGACGGTTACTTACTTGTGGATTTTGATTTTTGAGTGATTTGGGGCAATATAGGGGGAAAACCATTTTTGATTTATTTTTAGCGAAAAAGGTTAAAGGTTGACCTTTTCATTATATTTTTTCGTGAAAAACTCAACCTTGGGAGATATTTATAAAAATAAAAAATAAGTCTCAACCGATAACTGAAATTTTAATTTTTTTTAAATAAATCTCCAACCGAAACCAAAATTTGTTTAAACGAATTAAGTAACTCTCAGAGAGAAACCGATTGAAAATAAAGGTTGACAGTTATTTCTGATCTCTGGTTTAAAGCTTATAAACTAATAAAATTAAGAAAAATAACAAAAATGCAAAAAAAAAATTGCTTAGGAGGGCAGTATTGGTTTTGATTACATTAAAACATCTTATTTTATTTTTATTTATAGTAACAAAACATATACATTTATATTTTTTTTTTTTATAAAGAGGACACATTATACACCAACAACTTTTATTTAAAGATTTAATTCAATGTTTATTTTAATAAGACGCTAGTTGCACTAAAACCCTTTGATAGTCACCAGATACATCATCCTATAAAGAAAATAAAAACGAATATTTTTTTTATATAAATAAATAAAACAAATACTTGATTTATCAAAGAATATCTTTATTAAAAATATTATCAATATACTAACTACTAAAATTATTAAATTATTAAAACTAAGCAAGCACAACCAACATTTTACTATTAATTGATTTCAAACCCCATTCAAAAAGGTTTGTTATTGTTTTCTTACACCACACAAAACGTTACACTTGGATTTTAGGTTTAGGTACAAGTTGCGGCAATGTTCAATGATTTCTATTTATGCTCCAAATAATGTTGAGTTTGTTTTTATTCTAAATTCTTAAATAATTTTTTTTGTAATTAAAGTTTGTTTAAAAAATGCACTCAGATTGTTTCCATAAACATTTATTTGATCTCTTATTGCTTTAAGTTAGATATAGTATTTGATTTTTGGCCAATGACACCAAAATATAGACGATTTTAACCACCTTTGTTTACCAGGAGGCAAGTGTTGCAAGACAATATCCTACATCAGAATCGCAATCATCCTGAAAAAGACATTTTGTTGACGTTTTTTTTTTTGTAAATAGATTTGTTGATGAGTTGGATGAAAATTGTTAGTAGAATGGTTGAAATATGTTTCGAAAACGATTTACTAATTTGTTTATTTACAAAATGGTATATTTATGGCTGAATAAGTGAAGTTGTATAGTACAAAGTCGGTGTAGGAAAAAACTATATTAGTAAATCAAAAGCAATTTTTAAAATTCAGCATTCATTAATGATAACATTTTTATTTAAAATTATTAAGCACATTTGAATTTTGCAACATGAAGAACTTTTGAAAAAAAAAAAATGTTCACGTAATACTTTTTTTTTCATATTTAATAAATAAAATAAACAGTTTTTATTTATTTATATTTTTTGTAAACTATTTTTGTTCTGACGCACTAAAGCTGAATAAGATGGAAGATGATATAGTGTAGTTGTAGTTGTCTACCAAGCCACGACAGTGGCAAGCAGGTATCCAATGTCACTTTCAGAATCATCCTGAAAAAGATCAATTTGATGGTTTTTTTTTTGGTTCTTTGAAATTGAAATTGCATAGTTTTTTGTTAGCAACAAATATTTAACATTGGTGAGTATAGTAGCGTGAATACATATATTGGCAATGTCAATGAGTGAACGAGATGACTGAGTGCATTCAACATAAATTTCATATCATAAAGCTTCTCTATAGAAAGCAGCTGATGAGATATTTTTGCAAGAGATTTCCAGTTAAAATTTGGATAACCATATATTTTAAACAAAAATAAGCTTGTTAATAGTAAGTAATTGGTCTCGACATAATTAAACAAAAATAACAGAATTAAATGTTTATAGTCACTATTCGCATTAAAACTCAAGAGCTTTAATAATGAAGATATCCTTGTAACGATACTCGAAAATATAGTCCCACATATCTGACTATGATGACAACCAACGTGTTTATGGTGTGTTCGTTTTTTACTTCGCCTCATTTCCAGACATAAAACCGCATTGCATACGAACAAAAAAAAAAAACAAGAAGATCGAAATTCAGAATGTACCAATTTTCATTTTCGAAATTCCAATACCTACACAATTTCCATTTTGATCGAGTTGTAAAACACATATTTTCACATTCATGAAGTTCATGACGTGAATTAATTAAAACTGGAGTTCAGAACATCTGCTACAAATTGACAGTACTCTTGTATGAAAGCCGCCTCAACGATCTATTTCTTTATTACATACATAACTCTGCACAGCATTTTTCCTTTTGATTAAAGTGATATTAAGGCACCGATGATGACTTGCGATTCGTCAAGCCGAACGTTCGAATGTGACTTTGTGGCATCACCATTCGCGACCCGCCTAAATTTGGTTCGCCTTAAAAGGCTTAAATTTGGAAAAGTTTAATGTCACTCAATACCATTAGTAAACGGTTGCCCCAATCGTCAATGTCAAACTGTATTTTTTACAGACTTTGAACAAAAACGCATTTTTATTTTTGAAATGTCGAAAGTTCGAGTTAATTCGAACGTCCGACTCGGCGAATCGCAAGTCATAATGGGGGCCCAAGCCTCGAAACTTTGAAATAATCATACAGTCGATTCTCAATTAATCGGAATTCTTAGCTCGGAGCTCATGTTAGATAATCGAAAATAAAAGAAACAACAATTTGTCTATACAACAAAAACAAAAAATAAACAAGAAATTTGGTATAAGTTATAATAATATTTTAATAAATGATAATTTTGGAGATACAAAACGTATAAAATAAAATTAATATAAACGGAAGTGTTCGCCTACAAAATTATTTTGTTCGGTAAGTATTTAAAATAGAGATGTTGTTTTTTTTTTGTTACAATCTACCAGGCCACTACAGTGGCAAGTAAGTATCCAATGTCGGTTTCACAATCATCCTGCAAGAAGATTGTAGGTACAGTATTTTTCTTTTTACGTTCATATGAGTAAATTATAAGAAATTAAGAAGTTTTTGTTTTAAGGAAGAAATATATTAATTAACAATGGATTAGTTGTGCATTAAGAATTTGGAAAATATTCAAAATAAATAATGTAGTGCGATTTAGTAATTAGGTACATAGTCATAGTTTAAAGATGTACAAAATAAATTTAATTAATTCCATTTACCGTGTTTTATGATTAAAAACGGGTACCAATTTGAAGAAAATATGGTTCAGTATAGCTAAGAAGTCGGACGGTTGTTAGAATTGACAGTAAAATTGTCAAAATGAATTAACAAAACGGTTTGCAATTCGTTTGTTACCGAAAAAACCATCCTCTCTTCACACTTTTAATCCCTCTTGCTCTGAACTTTACATATACACTTCAAGTCATAAGGATAGAAGCAGATGTTTTTGAAAAGCTAAACTGATATTATTACCGTTGCATGGTTCATCCATCAAAAATAAATTTGTATAGGAAGAAAGAATAGTTTAGTCACACTGTTTTTTGATTAATTTCGATTTAATTTTTTTAAATATTTCGTTAAAACTTCTCTGTAAAAAACAAACATCTTTCAACCGTGAGAGCTGACAATTTTCAACCTAATAACGTTGGCAGGAATAAATCATCAAATCACACTGGGAGCTCAATGTCAATTTTACGAATGAGACGAAATTACAAATAAACACATGAAGGGCCGCGGGGAATAACAATCAGAGTCACTTATTCCGGTTTGCAGAATTCAAATTTTAAGCTTACAAGTAGTCTTAGGTTTAATAATTATAATTCTAAATTACCAGTTCAAAATGAAATTATTATTATTGAGAGACAAATAAACACTAAATACAGGTGGATACAAAAAAACTTGATAAAATTAGTGAAAAAGAATAGTAAGTTCAATCAACATTTAATTTATCAACAATCGGTCTTTATTTCGGTGAAGTTTTTTGTCTCACTTAAAAAATTCTAAGTTCTCAGAGCTTTTATTTAATGAGACACGCCTATTGCGCAAACCAATTTCCGACAAAGAATGCCTTTACAATATTTTTTTTTTTGTTTTAATCTGTAGGGCCTATTCCAGAAAGTGAGGCGCATCGTATTAAAAGCGATATGTATCTATTTGGACTTAAATTTATATTTCTTAGTTTTTCAATTTAAATGCCACCCACACAAGTAATTCCTATTATGACGAATACTCGCTTTTGATAAAGGAAAATACGCATAAAAGCGCTGCGCCCGCTTTTTGGAATACGTCTACTTACTGGACTGCCTCAAATCAGTGGCGTCACCAACAAAGACTGCTTCAATACAGTGGTGTCACCAACATAGGCAACTTTACCTCATTTTCTCGTCCGACCCCTTTAATTCATTTGTTACCGAAAAAACCCTCTTCCCCTTCCCTTTTTTAATCCTTCTAGCTCTGAACTTTACATATACACTCCTCATAAAGCCTAGTACATACTTGTGAATCATGACGTGAATCCATGAAAAAATTTGCATTTTTATTCACCCATGAACGTGCTCGTTAAGCTGTGTGGAGAGTTTTCGTTTACGAGCAATTCCCGTGCAAAATGTACGGGAACTCTTGATGAACAGTTGACAGTTGTATAACTAGTCATTTGAGGCATTGTGGGTTTGAACGTCAAACGGTCACAACATATTCACAAGTGCGTACCAGGGAGAAATGTCAAAAATCACTTTCTACACAGGCGATTTATCACTTCACGAGGAAGTATGTACTGGGCTTAAGGACAGAAGCACACATTTAAAAAAAAGTTAAACCTGCTTCTATAACAGTTACATGGTTCATCTATCAAAAATGAACTTGTAGGAAGAAAGAATAGGTAGTTTAGTATCAACTTAATTCACAATTTGAACATTTTAACACTGCAAGTGAGTCATGACTTTGAATACTATTTACATATTTTATGCAAAATAACAAACAAATCGAGTAGGTAATAAGATTAGAAGCAATCAAAGTATTTTTTGTGGAAATATTTTTGTCCACCCAATTCCCCTCGAAACGCTCCAACTCCAACAACTCCTTAAAATAGCATCCAACTTAGCTGTTTTCGCAGCTAAAATCATTGATATAGCTTATGTTAGGGAAAATGTATCCACTGTTCTCTACATAGTTCGAAGTGCTGACTACTTGATGCGATTGGAGATTAAAAAATGATACCAAGAAGCAGTTCGCTTTTGTTTAAAGTCAAGTCAAAAAAAAGTCAAAACAAATGTTATCACAACTGCAAGAGCAAATGCAAATAATTTAAAAGTTTAAAGTCGATAAAAAAAAAGAAATTGTTGGCATGCAAAAATGCCGAAATGCATTCAAATTACGAAATTAATTACATTGGACTTAAAGGTGTTCTTGCTGCACAGATCAAGAATTTTTAATTTTTATTTAATTTTGTTACAACGAGGGTAGGCTCAGGTAATTGGCGAAATACATATAGTTTTCCGATGAAAAAAAAAACCATCTGCATTGACCAATTGGTTCTAACCACTTTTTACATAATCTGAGGAAAGAGGAGCGAATCGTCATTACAGCAGAAGAGCTACCGTTATAGGTTTGGGGAACATCTTCCTACTATGGAAAAATAGACTTGGTAGTTTAAAGAAGCAAACAAAAATTCCATGCAACTCAATTCGATAAATCATTCGTTACGCAAGGCAAAACGTTCACTTCCTGCTTTAGCCACCATATTTAACACACCGACCTTACAGACTTTTTTTTTCATTTTTTGTAAGTGCTTCTAACCTTATAACCCGATAATATTACTCAAAAAATAACTCAATCAACATTTATTCTCATAGCTGTAGTAAATTTTTTCTTGAAGTGTAAATTAAGGATTTTCTATGACACGTTAATAATTAATTAAAATTGTATGTGGTCTTTTCCACATAACCGGAGAAATTTCGTTTAACTTCTAAGAAATTAGTGCTTTTAACCTTATAACTTGGAGTGTATATACAAAATAATCGAAAATACCGTTATATTGTTTTCTATTTTAACAAATGTACCGACCTCAATTTTCGTGAGTTCGTTTATTATGTGAAAAGATTTAAATCAGTCACTATTTATTAAGTATATGTATATGTGTATGTACATGGATTTGCATAATGATTTTATAAAAAATGAAAACAAACCACAATGAATGATTTTCTTTCGAAATTGAGACCAAAATTTTCAATACTATGTCTTTTACCTAGGATATGGGAATAAAATTTTAACTCGTGAAAACGGAATGAAGATGTAAATTAAAAAAATTTTGGTTGCATAGAACACTATGTTCAAAATTTAAATAAAATATAATATACTTTATTATAACATATTTATTATTTTTAACGTTTTTTTTTTTAAACCGTTGCATAATGCAACAAACATTTTTGGGTTTGAATAAATAGTACAATATGCATTGTATACATATTTATAAATAAAATTATTTAAAAAAAGTAAAAAATACAAATTTTTATTGTATTGTTAGATGCATAGAATATTAATATATGAATAAAAGCTTTTCTGTTCGGTGATAATACGACATGTAATATATTTTGCAGCATTAAAGCTGAATGAGTTAATTGGAAATGTTGTGGAATTCAATATTGTTTTCCCTTCTACCAGGCCACAACAGTGGCAAGAGCATATCCATTTGCACTCTCTGAATCCTCCTGAAAAGATTATTTATTGTTTTTTTTTTTTTTGATTTATCATATTTCAAAATTGAACAATTAAGTGTGTATGATAAAATTTTCTTTAAATTTGTGCTTTTGCCGAAATATTTTTAGTAATGTGTATAAATTAGGATAACATAGTGTTTTAGCAACCAATAAGTTTAGCACAACAACATATATATATATATATACGATATGGATGTATGTAAAGCAATTTTTTTTCTGATAAATATTATCTCTTCAATTGGAATCGGAATTGTACTACATAGCCAAGAAAAAAATATCACATGACCCATTGCACATACATTTTTGTTTTAAGTATTTCTATGGAACATGTAGCAAAAATCCGATCACGACAGATTTCTTTAAAGTAAAGAATACAAATTCGAACTATTTTAGTGATCTCAATGATGAAAATTTGGAAATTATTGCAAGATTAATTATGTTTCTTCAATGGAATTTCGATAATTTAGGTAGAGGAGTTAATAAATTTATAATAATGATGATAAAAGAATATAATTTATAATTATGTGAAGATAAAAACCAGATTATTTACAATTAGTAAAATTTAGTGTGAAGAAGTTATAAAGAAAAAAAAGATAAGGCATTATTTATTTGTATTTTTTTTTTTAATATATATTTAAACTTTTAATTGTACATTGTTACAAAAAATATTAAAAATCTGAATACAGACAAAACAGTAAGAACGGGATTGAATAGGTAAAATTGTATACAATTTGTTTGCTTATTTATTTATTATTATTAAAAATCCCATTTTGTGCTATCGAAGCTAAGCTTAGAATGAGCGCGCATTAAAAAAAAAACTATTTTCTATAAACAAAAAAATTGCAGTTCTTAATAATGTATCATTATTATTATTAATGAATGTATGTCTAGGATCAAATATTGATAGTTAATTAACTTTTTTGTAGTTTATTTGAGGCGAAATAAGAAGATTCATGTTGAAATGGCGTTGGTGATGTTTATATATATACTTTTTTTTCTTATTTTAGTATCCAACAATTGCCAAAAGGGATCGTTTGTAATCTCCAGAGGTATCGCCCTGAAAAATCGAATATAATTATTTTTTTTTAATTTGCTTATTAGGTATTTATTTGGATGTTTTGTTTTTATTTATTTTTTTTTTAATACCACAATATTCCATTACGAATTTTAATTATTAACTATGGCAAAGACACCATTTTTTTTTTGTAAAAGCATTTTTCTATTCGATTTTAAGGACGGATATAAAAGATTGAGATATGAAAGATTGCGTATATTAAAGCTTTTATTTGAAAGAGGTATTTACTGTGGGAATTCAATGGCGATTGAAAATGTTGTTATTGGTATTACTTTAAGATTTAAGAAGACATTAACTACTTCGATATTGATATTTATACAATTACAATATGTTTTGATTGAAAAGTTCACCCATTTAAAAGCTTTTCATTCATCGTCAGGAGCTTTATATGTCGATGACCGAAATCGGGAATTGCAATGTGCAATTGGGGAGCAGCTCTGAACTATTCCAAACATGAACTGAGCTTTGGCAAGGAGATATGCTTTATGTGAGTTCTTCAATATCGTTCTGGAGTAGATAGTGCGTTAACACAAAAAGCACTATTTTCAACAGATTCGTCTTATAACTAGAATATGCGGACTATATTGACATTAAAGGTGCCATTATACAGTACTTCACGGAGACTGAAGAACAGGCGAAACATGTTAGCCTTGAAGTAAACAAGGACAGCACAAGCATTTCTCACGTTAGCCAAGGAGTTCATCTATACTCGAGCAAACTTAACTTCACGAATGACACCATAGTGGAGATACGGGGAAGAATTATCTTCTTAAATCATTATTTCAATTTTCCAAAAAAAAAAAAAAATCAAAAAAGAAGATGTGCAAGCTCTACAAAAGGAATTATACTGCCAGTCCTTCTTTACGTTATCGAGTGTTCAACGATAAGCAAAAACGGAAAGCAAAGGAAGAATTGGACAAATGGTAGAGAACATACAACCACAATATATATTAACTGTAAAAACTGTGTTTGTATAACAAAAAGTCAAAACACATCAACTACAAGACCAAACCTTCGGTTTAGAGATCAAACCATCGAAGATGGGAGAGCGCTTAATCTTTACAAATAGAGCAATAATTGTGCCCAGGATAGAGGAAGATATGCAGAAGGCTGCAATGTCTCAGATTAAACCAAATCCTTTAAAGGGTCTTAACGTTAGTACTGGTACTAGTCGTTAAGATTCTTTCTTCATAGACACGAGTTTGAATAAATGTAAGATATCGATTTGAATATTTACCTCTAGTACAAGTACTGACTTAAGCACTTTGTGAAGAAATAAGCTGTTAATCTTCTATTTAAATTTTGATATATAGACTGCAAAAATTCTTATCTTTCCTTTTTTAATATGTACCACATTTTAACGATTGCGCAAATCAATCTATTATATATTCAATTATTATGTATGTACATTGTTAATATGGACAAAAGAAAATTTCTGTTCTAAATTCTTATACAAAAACTTGATTAATTTCTTGTTTTATTATTGTATCTTATACACCAGAAAAGGTTCCCTTTTGTATGCGAAATAGGTTCATGTGTTAATAAAAAAAAAAAGAAATAAACTGTGATACCAAGAAAAATTAAAGAACAGAATTATTGCGATTACAAAAGAAAATCCAAACTTGATACCAAAAAATCCAAATTTTTTAATATTAATTTTTTTGTTTATATGTAAATAAATAAATAAATGTACATTATATATATATGTATATACATATGTATGTATTATAATATTAAGAGATACAACAACAACACTTTCGTATTTATGGTAGAGTTCGGAAATTTTTGTTTGGTAGAACAATAATCGCGTTTTTTTATTCTCTTTAGTAATGCTCTGATTTTGAAATTCTTGTTCTAAATTTTTGTTTTAGTTATACGGACCATTGTAACCGTGTTTCATGTCTGAAGGAATCTGAATTGAAGTTAAGGCTACTATGATTCCAAGTAATCTCTCAATCATGATTCATTATATTACAATGAAGGGTAGACTGAGAATTAAATTAATTACTTTTATAGCATTATATGTACATATTTACCCCGATTACCAAATCTTTCGCATCAAAGCGAAGGATACCAACTCATCTCTGAATTGGTTGTTTTCGTTTTTGTGTTTTTGTGTGGTGTATAGTCTAAAAATGAGTGGAAGACTTAACAAGTCTGACACTCCAAAGCCAAAATAAAACATTGAATAGTAGAAGCTAACCTAGAGAGACTTCTTAACAGTGATTCAACTGGGGTTTGGCTTACCCAAAAGAGTCAATTGAAGGCTTTTGGACTAAAAAGATGGTGTGCAAATGGAGTACTCGCAACATATAAATTAAAAAAAAAACATTAAAAATACATTTTAAAGCCGTTAAAGTTGATGCGAGTCATAAGGTAAAAATAATAACTAACCTCCATTTAGATAAAACTTGAATAAGAATGACTATATACAATGAACGGCCATCAAAACTATAAGTCTCTTGGGTTAAGGAAAAGTTCAAAAAGATCTTCTCAAACAGATAACAAATTGAATAGGTATATTCAAGAATCCATAATAAAATCACTCAATTCGTTTTTTGTTTTAACAAAATTCAGGTTTACTTTTAAATAGGACACCAAGCACATAACCGTTATTTATATTTTTCAAAAATAGACCACAAAAAAAATAAAAATAAATAAAAATAGCTTACAAAAAAAAGTTCTTTCGTAAAACTAATAGTTTTTTTTTTGTTAATTGAGGGTTAGAAATTTCCAATTTTTATAGTAAAACTGTATATTATTATTTGTATAATGAACAAATTACCAATTTTTTTATTTCTGTATCCAATTAAAATGTATGAGTATGTAATTCATAGAATATTCAAAATGAGCACCAATTATAAATTCCCAAGAATTATTAATTTCTTTTCAAAGGCATGATTTGTATGTTGTACGAGCACTAAACTTAGTAGTTTTAGTTTTCTGTTTTTTTCACTCAATTCTAATTGTAAACCATAGTATTAATTTTGAATCCTCATGCACCCGTTGCTTGTTTTATTTTCAAATAAATAATAATTTAGAATAAATCATAATTTTCTGGCAAGTATTATTTAGCCAACATGCGTAAAATCAAATTTAAAAAACAAAACAAACCGAAGCACCAAAATAGCTACTAACACAAACAATACAAAATAATAATATAAAATTTACCTTAATCCATGATTCTAGGCTCTTTCCGTATTTATTTTGGAATGCTTCTTTGATGTCACCCAAATCGATTTCAGATCGGCTAACAATAATACGAATGAGAGTTTTGTCTTTGGTTCCAATGCCGTGCATTGAATCATAAAGTCGCTCAGCGAAATAGTCTACTTTTGATTTGCAGCACTTGACTAGAATAAGGAAGATTTATCATTTAAAAATGTGTTGTTTGTTTTTTTTTTTATTTTTGAGTATTTTTCAAAATTATTGTAATCATACCAATTGCCAAAAATCCCTTTTGGATTGGTCCGCTGAATTCACGCTTGATAGCCTTTTCGATTTCATGGCCAGCAATGTTTTCGTATTCGAGGAAAATCTGTCTAAGTTGTTGATATGATCTTGTGATCAGGATGGAATTGAAAACTGATTCATCAGTACCCCATTGGCCTTCACCAGCTTCAAACAAGGCGGTAGCATCAGCTACAGCTGCTGCCTCATCAACTCCCTAAATTAAAAAAAAAAATATTTAATATATAAAATTTTCATTATGAAAATGAATCTTACCTGATTTTCATCACGGTTACCCTGAACCAAGGAGACACACAAACGCTTAAAGTGTCCACTAGTGTCGCCCTTAAGGTCTGATTCTAGAGATTTACCAAAACTCTGTTCATAGAATTGAGCAATGGTTTTGATACCATAGTTGGATAAGGTGCAGAGAATTTCAATGATTGCTTCTTCATCAGTACCAATACCAGCGACAGCATCGTGCAATTCTTGGGCGTAGAATTGTGGCAGGGGTGTCATAAGGGCAACAATAACATCTTCGAATTTGCCACCGAGTTCAGACTTAAGGTCAGAGACCAAATCCTTTCCGTAGGAAGTTTTGAAGGATTCGGCAATTTCTAAACGTTGGACAATACCACGACGGGCCAAAACTTCAATGACAGCCTTCTCATCGGTACCGAAACCCTTCATTGCCTTACGGAGGGTGGCAGCATCTTCAATTGGATCGAAGGGATCAGCTGGGTATACAGTTGGTGTGCACTATAAACAAAAAAAAATAATAGAATGAATGATTTTTGTTCTTGGCGCAGGTTTTTTGATGCAAAAACAAACAAAATCTACACTGCCTTCCATTTTCCATCGTTTTATTGTTGTTTTTTCTAATAATTTTTTTTTTAATTTTATTTGGATATTTTTTTGTATAACTTTATACTTTTAAGGCAAATTATAAATTTATGATATTCAAATTTCTAAGCTCCCACAGAACGACCAAAATTAATTTTATACATAACATTAACTAACCATTCGGGTTCTTTGTGAGAATTTTATAAATGTTAACTACCTTCGAACGAAGCCATAGAGAATTTGCTTCATTAATAATTGCAGAGGTGGATCATCAATATAACTAACATCAAAAACAATAATTTATAATACGTAGTAGAAAAGTAATAATTAGAATTAAAGATAAATGTTTATGTAAATACATTTTTTACTTTATTGAAATTTGTTTTTAAGTGAATAAAAAGCTCCAAATTTCGTTTAAACTCTACAAATAATCTTGTCGACTTTGCTGTGTATGCTTATGATAAAAGAAAAAAAATACTCAGTGTAAGCAATTAGTCATTTGTTTAAACCCAATTCAATGTTTTTTGAGTTTAGCTTCTAAGAAAAAAAATTAGCTTGAGTTTGCGATGCTATGACATCATCTTTTGCGAGTTTTATTTTTATAACAAAAAAAAACTAGTCAGTGATGTTACTCAAAAGAAAACTTAAAACAAATAATACACTGCAAACCTATGGTGATTGTTTGGCTATGAATAAGAAATTACATACATATGTACGTGACGACACTTTTAATCAAGTCCGACAATACTAAATAATTATTTCAAATTCTTGTGATAGGTAGGTGGCCGTTAAAATTGAGCATCATTTAATTACACATGGGCGCATGATTCAAAGTTGTATTTATATGGAAGTTGCCATTTAAAAAAAATGGTACTTAAAAGCATTATCACATTTTTATGTTTTTTGTGTTATTCATTTAAAAAAAAATATTTTTGCTGTAGATAATCCATTCTTTTTTCTATTTTTAATTAATTTAATCACATTACAGTCGCCTTAAATTCGAGTGTACTTCTGATTACAGAAATGGTAGGTAGGTAGAACTGGTGGCAGGGGCGTAACACTCGCTCGGTGCCCAAATAGCGCTGAAATTGCGCCGTTTTGTTCCCATAACTCGTTTGACCTGTGGGTGAAAGTGGATTAAAGTGAGGATTTGTGGATCGCCTTCAATGCGTTGAAGTTGGCAAAGGGACCCACGAAGGCAGTAGGTTTTTTTTTACAACTCGACAAACCTGGTTCCTTCGGGGGTCTTTCAGGTACGAGTGGATGCGAGATTTCTTCCTGAGCCTCCGTCTGCCCAATCGGCATGACGGAGGGTTTCTAGTTAAGATCAGCATCCACCATGAGACCAGAGTTCTTTGGTTTGAATTAGAATGGATTTGGAGTACGGTTGTAGTATATTGTGGGCTAGCACTAACGTCAAGAGGCGGGACATAAGACACTCACTCGATTGGATCGCACCTCGCCCAAAGCCAGCTACGATATGCCGAGCTCCGCAGATAGCAGAATGGCACCGGAGGGCAAACGATCCAATCGATGATCGTTGTAATTTAGCATAATGAAACCCAGCAGGGGCTTGTATTCCAATTGCTCATGGTCTTTGGGGTCTGGGGGGGGGGGGGGGGTATGTGATACAAAATCAACCGATTTTGTCTTAAATCCATTTCGTCGCATTAAGAAAGAAAATCAAGTTTTTAATTTTCATTTCAGAAAGTTCATTGGGGTCGTCAAAAAATGCCCCTCCAAATGATTGTGCTCTCATTCTAGTCAGAGCATTACATTTACAAAGAAAGTGAAAGACAAGGGCCAGATTACCGGTCAGTGACCAAGTGAGTGCCATCAGTGATCGAATGAACGAGTAACCACTTCCGGATTTGGGATACTAGATTGCCCGAAATGTGAGCGGTAATGTCAAACTCATATAATTCAGTCACGTATTGCTCGATAATTGATGCGGTAATTTGGCCCCTGTTTCCTTTTTGTCTAGGACATCATTGGAAAAAAATATCTATTTTGTGCTCTATTATTTGGCATTTAAAAAACATAAATATGGCGAAAATTCCTGTTTTGCAAAGTGAATGTAGCTTGAACTATAGCAAATGTTTAGTAACATAATATTCCATATTTTTTAGGGTACTATATTCTTAAAAGGCACGTTTTGACAGAAAATTCATGTAAATTTCGAAGGTTCAATCAGTTACTTTTACAAAATGATTTGTTTAGTACAATACATAATAGGCCTACAAGTGACCAATACAAAGCTTTATAAAATAAAGTAACTGATGAAAGTGAAAAAAAACGGTTTATATATTCACAAAAAAGTTAGCAAATGACTGGTTTTGTTCAGTTCCAAGCACTCTTACCCCTGTATTCATAAACGGTGGATAACCACGTTCTAGCGTTTATACATTTGTTAACTTGTAATTCTTATTAACAAATGAGTAATAGTCTGTGACGTGACCAAATTCTGGGTACAATGAAGGATAACTTATTAACACATGCAAGTACACGTGGGAAAGGACCGTTTACTACCACCAGTATACAATTCGTAAAGCAGTGCATGCATGTGACACATTTACTAAAAATTCCCCACAATTTGATGAAATGGTGAATTTAGTGAAGTGATAAATTCTGGAAAGATATATCATTTTTAATAAGAAAAGTTATCAAACGAACAAGTTGTCTATTCGTGTGCTAGTTAACACGTGTGTTAGGGAGTGGATACCAGTTTTGTATTTTTACTGCTGTGAAAAATATGTCTGCTTTACAGACGAATCAAGTTTTTAAATATTAATGAAGAAAAACTATTTTCCAATACCGCGCCGCTCAGGAGAGCAGCTCCAACCTTAGTACTTTGTGGAAGTGTCAGACCCTGTTTTAAGGTAAGGTGACGAACATGGTATCAGCCAATAGCATAGGCACCTCTAAATTTTCGAAGGAATGACGAATTAGACAAAAATAAGCGATTACTGAAAAATTGGCTTTTGTCCCAGATCAGGAATGGTTCGTGGTGAAAAAAAACCTAAATAAATGTTTATATTAAGTCTCATCACTGTGGTATAAATCCAAAAGATGTGATGTGAGTGTTTCTTTTTTTTTCTGAAAAATAAGTAATCACATTTCTGGGGTTAATTCAGGTTTAAACCCGAGTTTAAAATGATCTCACATTAATTCAATTAAAATATATTTTGATAGGTATTCATGACATAATTTTTCAAACGATTATTGTTTCTCTGCGATTCTCAGCCGATTACTGATTATCAAGAGGGGGTTATTGACACATTAATGCTAAAATTATATGCCTTCTTTTTTTATAGTGTCATTACACGTACATATATGAATAAATATACAAATATTTTAAAAGATATCGCAATAATTTTCAAAATCCATATAAGACATCGACGAGTTGACACATTAATCATTACATCGATTGAAAGTGTTCGTTTGATTTATTGATCTATTTATATGTATTTGGTGTTTTGTGTGAAACCCCTGATATTGAGGAGGTAATGTTTATAACACTTAATCCGAATTCAACTAAAAACTTAAAAATGTTTGAATTGTGTTGTTTTTTTATCCAGAATTAGACAAACATAAGACAAACAGAACTTAAATTTGCATTTTTGATTTAATAGGTTCAATTTGAGAGAAGTATCTCAGATTTGAAAAAAATCATGAATTTCAATTGAACGCCAAAGACTTAGGACCAGTTGTACAAACGTGGTTCAAATTTTGATCCGTGGCTCAAATTTTTTACTGGCCGATTTCAGCGGAATTACTCAGATTCAACAATGGTTCAAGGTTCAAGTATGTCATAGGAGCCAATTTAATGAATAAACTATCTTTGAACCTCAGTATGTTTGCTGAAGTCGGTGAGCTAAGATTGCTGAACCACGAGTTAAATATTCGTACAACAGGCCCTTAGTGATTAAAAATAATTTTATTTAAGCTCAAATATACATTTTTTCTTGAGATAATATGTTTGTTCGATGAGCTCTGAAGTCACCCTGGGGTCGCCCCAAACCGTTTTTTGAAAAACCTGAACTAACCCTGACGAGCCAATTCTGTGTTTTTTGAAACCTGCGGTCGCCTTGAACTCGCCCTGAAGTAGAACAACTAGGTTTTTTGCTGGGGCGAGTTGAAGTAAAGAATAAAATGTCAAAGTGGCAGGAGGTCTGAAGCATTTTTTTTGTTGTGGATTCACGAGATGCAGATAATTCAAATGGAAATGGAATGAAAATTCAAGAAATACACAAATTTACTTAAATAATAACAATTAGAAATAGAAAATAGAAGCTGTGGTTTCTTTCTTTTTAATTTTTAATTCAAATTTCGTTTCTTGCTTATCTCAACAACATAATTGAGGGCCAATTAGTGTATTTTGAGAACCAAAAAACCGAGGTATTTCTGACAATTCTTGGGGTTGTCAAGAAAAATTGGCTCAACCCTGGGTAAACTTCAACGAACAAACCTATTATGTAGGTACTATAGAGCAAGTTTAAGATTCGTGTAAGAACAAAATTTCGAGATAACAATCAAACATGATATTACGATGAATGAAAACACGAAAAAAGTGTTTTGCACAATTCTATCTGTGTGTCTGTACCTCGGCCTACAGCCTGCCTTCCACTGAAGCGATTTTCTTCAAATTTTGAACTAAAGGTTTTTAGTAATTCCCCAGAGGAGATATAGATTTTTTTTTAGCTCCGAAAATTAAGTTACTTTTTATACCGTTACCGTTAAGGAAAAGCTTAATTTTCTCAAAAAGGGCTCCAAAAAAATAGGTATACTATTCTGCCGTAATAAGGAAAAAGGGTGTATCTCCATTTTAGTAGTTTTGAGATAAATGCATTTTAATGATTTTGGTTTCTTCGTTTTTAAATTAAATTATTTTGAAAATGTTTCATAAACGATTTTTTATTGACAAATATTTATTATGTAATTTTACTATGCTCATAAGTAATAGAAATTTTGGTGATGACTTGGAAAATAAACTTGCGACTTTAAAGCTTAATATAGTCACATACATAAGGAACTTGCAAGAAACCTGAAATGAATTTTGGCGTTCAATTTTTCTTAAAATAGCAGTATTGTAGACACGGTGTACTTTTTGGTAAACAAAATTACCAAAAACCGTTATTAATACATAGTACGGGTTTTTTTAATTTTCTCATTAACTCGAGTTGACTCGGTTTGAATTTTTTCTAAACTCGACTTGGATTTTACCTGAATCGAAAGACAACTCGGTTTGAATTGACCGAGTTGACACGGTTTGAGTTTTTTTAAGACTAGTTAGATTCCAACTGAATCGAAAGTTAGTAAAAAAAAAAAAACTAATAGCATTCGGTTTAATGGACTCGGTGACTTGGGCGTTTATCAATTGGCACCTAATTGAAATGAAATAGAAATTGAATCTTGAATACAAACTTAAACTGAGTTGCAAAAGCTGCAGCAATGTAGGTTGATGGAATGGTTGACCAAAAAATATGATAAGAAATTTTCGTTTTTTTTTTTAATGCTCTGGAATAAAGATTATTCAAGAGTAAATGGGTATCATTTGGAACGAAATACACTATCTGTCGTAAAATATAGTTCGTCCACTATCTGTCAACTATAAGCTGTCAATTTCAATTGAAGGATGGCTACGATAACGATGGATTAAAAAATTTCTAAGAAACCATAAAACGTTGCCTTATTTTGAATGCTTTAGAAAAAAGTGATTTGAGACCAAAAGGATGACATTTGGAACGAAATACACATTTTGCATTAAAATAGTTCGTCTACAATCTTTCAATTTATAAACTGTCAAATCTCATTGAAAGATGGCTACGATGACGATGGATTTAAAAACTTCTAAAAATTCAGAAAAGAATTTGAAAAATCACGTAATTTCGCAGTTTTTTTGTATGCTCAAGAAAAATCTAATTCAATGTGGTGATGTGACTTCATCATATTTCGCCTCATACCGAGTTAGTCAACTCGATTTGCGAAAACAGTGCATGAAGTGTTTGCAAATTTTGCTTCAACTCAAGCTAGTCAACTCGAGTTGCAACTCGAGTAACTTAAATTTTAACTCGAGTTAACTTGGTTTGAAAGATTTTCGGTTTGATACATCACTTAATAAATTTGTTTAAAAAAAAACCGCTTCATCTATTTGAAATTTTTTGATTCCATGTATTCATAGGTATTTTTTAAGTAAATAAATGGCATACTTGTTTTTGAGCTCTAAGCTATTTTGCGAGTTGTTTATATAGAATTAAAAGAACGAAGTAAATGTTTTTTTTTTATTTTGTATAGTTACGTTCATATTTTAAAAGTTCTAAAGTTCCAAGCAACCTTGAACATAAGTCATAAGTACGTACGATCCAGTCGTGCATTTTATTTTTAACAAAAACAGCATTGAGTTAATTAAAAAAATACAAAACATTATCTTGTTCTCTTTGTCTGAATATTAATAAGTAAACAAAATGTTTGAATTTAATATGGACCAAGATAAAGTCAACAAACCGGTATTTTTTTTTTTTAAATATTTTGCTATCAATAAAGCAAAACTCGATAAGATACTGTTCTTGCTGAGCTAACTGTAAGCTATAAAAGCGTTTATATACTGTATGTTACTTAAAAACTCTGACATATTGAAATTCCAGAATTTACTTGAAAAAATTAGAATTTTTCAGCCAAATTGGTAAAAATTAGAAATATTTTAGTTTCATAATACATTCCGGTCTTTTACCAATACTGATTTGGTAAGAAGTCCAGCCAAAGTATTCTTGGTCAAAAAATTGTTGATATTGTTGCATATTTGTGCAATGAACATACCCTAAGCAGAGTAAGTGGTCAGAGAACCCAGAACGGGAGTTGAATTTTATTATTTCGTGGTTTAACATTAACATAATTTGGGTTTTCTTAGGTTTAAAAACATTCTCTTTTAATAAAGAAGTAAGCATGTACTAATAAATATATATTTATGGGCGAAACGGGAGAAATGGTATGCGCTTGTAACGGTACCACTCGTCTAGCCACTTAAGGATTAGTGTGAACACACATATGTACATACTAAAATGAATTATTATAAACAAACAACAAATTTATTGCCCACGAAAAATACATTTTTTTTTCAAAGTGGAAGTATGTGTTCCTTTTTATCAACCGGTATTTTGCCTTAACATTTTGACATCAATGATAAATTTGTTTCTATAAAATTAATTAAATTGCACGAGATATAACTTAGCAAATGAATCTAATGTCGTATTTCGTTGTTGAAGATTTGTTTTTTTTTTTTGGAAAAAAGATTTGCACTTTTATATTTTTTCATGTTTTATTCAAAAGATAAGATCTGAAAACGAAAGATGAGATCTTTCTTGTTTGAGAGATTTGATCTGCATGTACCCAACATTCTTCTGTCAAATGACAAATCGAAATAGGGAAATTTGTTTGTTTTTGTTCTATTTGTGCCGACGCTATCCAACAATTTTATGTGAATGCGTGTATTTATGATATGTGTGTAAACTGAATCTACTCAAAACTATGCCTAGATGTTTCATTCAAGACAGCAATTCTAGATTTTAAAATCATCTTTCAGATTTCAACGAAAAACGATATAAACAAATTTAGTCTTAGGTACTTTTATGAGAAAACATTTTGACATCTCAAAGATTTTTGTATTTTCAGATCACTTGTGGGGGGAGTTCCTTTGGTAACAAAAATTGATTTTTTTTCCAATTCAGAGCTGTCAAAACAAAGCTTTTCTATGGGGAAAGACACTTTTTTTGACCAGAAATCCATTTTGCAGATCTGGATCTTTCGTCAGATTTACAAATTTTTGTTACCACCATTATACACCAGAACAATTGACAACCAGCGCTACTGATACAAATTATGCACCATTGCAATGACAACGACAAATCAATCTGTATACCATTCGCAAGTTATAAATATTTGAGTGGGCTTCAGGTCAAATGAAACAAATTAGTTGCGTCTCACCAACTAAAATCTAACTGAGCGCTCAATGTCAAATTGATGGAGGCGGAATTCTTTGGTTAGACAAGGCTCTCCGTTGAATTGTTTTCAAAACATGTGTTATAATTTTTGTACTGAAATTCCGGAAACAGAATTTCAACTTTGCTTAAAATATTTAAATGTTAAAGCACAAAACTTTTTGAAATTAATGAAAAATAATAGCAAATTCGATTCGTTTTCATTTTTATTAATATTCCACCTGTTTTTTGTATTTTTTTTTTTATCGATTTTAGTGTTTTCACATAAGCAAGGAATTTCAATTTAGATGGAAAATGAACAGTTGCTTTAATAGAGAAAGAACATTGGGAAATGAATCCAAAAAATTTTCGTTTCAGTAATCTCTTTAAAAAATCTCAGTGCCAGATGAGATTTTGTTTGTCTCACTTAGAAAATCTCTGAGCGCTCAAGCCTGATTCACAATGCGACGAGGAAACAAGACGAGAGCGTGACATGAAACGCTGTCATTTTTTTCTAGTTATAAAATCGTTCCCCTATTCACAATGTGGCAAAAAAAATCAAAAAATTTAAATAAAAAATATTCCAGACAACAGATTATCAATTGCTTTATCTATTAATCTCAATTTTTCGTATTTTTTCTTATAAATTTTGTTTCCATTATGTAAATAACTTGTCAACAAAGAAAATCGTTGTCACGTCGCGTCTTTTAATTGCAATTTTTCGAATCCTTGGCGTGACGTGACGACGAGAAACGCTGCATTATGTATACCTTCGTATGCTATCGTCGCATTGTGAAGAGATTTTATTTGGTGAGACGCACCTATTTTATTTTCGTCACAACGTTTCGTTCATGATGATGGTGTTCACATTGGACTGACTCCTCCGACTTTTTTTGACGTCTTTACTCTATCTCACTCCCACTTCATGGTAAAAAAGGGATGACCAAGTCAGGCAGGATTTTTGAATTTTCTTTGAAAATGTATGGATTTTTTTTGACGTTTTCTTTTGTGACAACTGCTTTCTCTCTCTGTAGTTTTTCCTTGGCAAACAAAGACTACAGAATTCAATTTTATTTAATTTGAAAAGATCTTAAATAAATAAAATTTAGGTTTTGGAATGAAAACAAAATTTGTGTTTTCTTTCAACGACTTCTCAACTTAAAAGTGAGTCTTTTGTGTTCACATTAGTTTGTGTATGAACAAAAGAAGTTGGATGAGTGTCAAAATAAGTCGGAGTGACTACCGTCTAAAAGCCCTTCCACACTAGCCGACTGAGTATTAATACATGTCAAATTGAAAGTGGGAAAGAATTTCTTGCGACTGTCAAATTTGTGGGAAATATGACTTTCAAATTTTCCTTCCACACTGGCTTGTATTAATACATGCCAAACTTGTTTTGACACACAGATGAAATGTATTAAAAATTAAAACCAACCCTTAAAATTGTAAAGTATTAATACATGTCAAATCATGTATGCAGAGCTGTCAAGCTGTGTAAGATGGGCTGTCACATCTTGTATTAATACCTGTCATATTTTTTTTCCACACCATACACATTTTTCCCCCACTTTTTTGACATGTATTAATACTTAGTGGGGTAGTGAGGAAGAGCTATAAGGACTATTCGTTACGACAAAAATCAGTCTTCAGATCTAAAACTGATTGGGATTTCCATTGGTAAAATAAATCAACTGACTTGGATCTGTCAAAAAGCTGATTTTGATGAGGTTTTCTATTTTGTAAATTCAGATTTCAATCTAAAAATTGATTTTTTTTCACTGCCGATGGAATGCGATTTCAAATTGATAATTTTTGTCAATCTATATTTCTGTAAGTAATCTCATGTGTGTCTCTCATTATTCCCAAAAGTTTACATCCTTGGTCATCCTTGGTAGAGTAGTTATAGCTTTATAAATTTACCGGTTTATTTAAAACAGCTTCCTATGTATATGAAGAGGTATTTTCTTCAAGCACAAATTTAAAAAAGAGCAGTCGCTAAGTTTTTTTTGGGCCAAATCCAACGAAAAATTGACATAGTTCTCAAAATTGATCTTAAATCACAAAATAAATTATTTTTTTCACTAATGGAACGCAAAATTTTCAAAATCAGTTATTTGACAGATACAAATAAAAAATAAATTGATTTATTTTAGCAATGGAAAACCCAATGACAATTTTTGCATTCCATTTTTCCAAAAAAAAAAATTAAATGTGTTCACAATAATTATAGTAAACAAAATGACAGTTTTTAAGAATATGTTTTAATCTGTTCTTTACAAAGAACAAAAACAAAAATTCCTCACTGAACAACATTCAGAAAAGTCAAGGCAAGACAGAATTTTTGATGCGCAAAAACCTAATTCAGAAGATTTTTCATATCCATACATATGTACCTACAATAAGATAGACATAGAAGTTGAATTCAAGTAATTGTAGGAATGCAAAAAAAAAAAGGAAAGTATGCGCTTGCAAACACATACAAACATATAAAAGGTCATATATGTTAATATTAAAATTCGATTTTTAGGATAAATGTGTTCATGAAAAAAGACTGGATTTTTATTTAATTTAATTTATTATATATAAGTACATATGTATATATTTTTAATAGTTCTTTTTTTTTGCTTTTAGCTCGAACAAATGCTTTTGTATGAATTATTTAAACAGTTAAATTTCACAACAGGTTTTAAAATATGTGGACTTCGAGCCGATACCTAACTCACCTAGGAGCCAATGTAGGTATGTAGGTTATTAATAAATTGAACTTGTTTTATTGTTTTAGTATAAAAGCAACTAAATGACATTAATTCTTTTCTAATAATACAAAGTCAAACAAAACATGTACATTCAAAATCCAATTTATCTTCATTGTATACAATCTACATTTATATGTAGGCACATGCATTGGTGCATGTCAATTTCCTTTGGCCTATGAAGTCATAATGCAACAAGAAAACACTTCCACAATTACTATTTATCATCATTTTAAATTTAAAAACATAAATTTAATTCAAAAATATGAACTCCCCATTCTCCGATTTTAAATTAACTGCTTTTGTTCTAGAGCTTATTAACTATTTATTTTTGTTTAGCCAAAAGCATTATTAAACTCACCTTGAATGGATAGTATTCGGCTGAACTCATTGTGATGCTTTTATTAAAATTTTATATCTGGAAGAACAAAAAAAAACACATAACATTAATCATATTATAATTTATAAATTAAATCGTTTGCTGCTTTATACATAAATATTTCAACAAGATGATTCACTTTGAAAATAGGTACTTTATCACCTCAATGAAGGTCAATTTAAAAATTAAACACTACCTACTAACATAATTACGTTTATAGGCACTATGATTTGCCCTTCCTTTAGCCTACCTTCCTAAATAAATCACACTATCTGTTTTGTTAATGTATTACATCATCGGCATTTTGTATTTCAATGGCATGGGAGTCATAGTACATAGTACATTAAATCCATGACATCATAATGTGAATAAAATATTCCCACATGGGAATAGATATTCAATGTTTCTCTTCTTTTAAGGCTAAATTCGTTTTAGCCTTTGGTAGATGATATTTTAGACCACAACAAAAACGTTCTTCTTTTTAAGAATCGATATCTAATGCGCCATTTATAAAACTAAGGCAGGAAAATGTACATAAAGAATGTACGATTGCGAGTTGGGATGTTTCCAATATGTACATATGTATGTACATAGTAGGATAGTATATGATTCCTTGACACGAGCATGTAGCATAGAAAATTTAATGCGCTTTATTAATTATTTTAAGTAGTATTTTTATTTCTGGAGAATAACAAAAAAATAAACAGAAATACCTCCATTCAAAATGTTTGGTTAAAGACTTTTGCGTGTCAGTTGACCTCCAGTATAACGAAAGATATTTTTTACTTTTGCTTTCTTTTCCTTTCTTATAATCAACAAAAGAGCTCGCGTGGAAAAAAGGACTTGCCCTATAATTTTATTTTAACTTGAGAAGTCAAAATCGACCGGGATATATCCGTTAATGTTTGAAAGGCATTTTGTGTGTTTTCTTGTAGAGGACCTAACCACTTATTGATTGTAAAATTCTAAAGGGCTCTTATACTGTAAGCCAAGTATTTTTTTTTAGAGAAAACTAATATACCTATAATTCACAATTTGATTATTTGGTCCATAATTTCTTGGAAGAATAAATTTTATCGAATATGTAATACCATTTAATTAGTTCTTAAAGTCACATTGAAAATTTCAACATATGACTAGTCGTTGCTAGCGTCATCAAACTAAAACTTATTAAACATTAAATTGCTCTTAATCATTGTATCACCAACCGGAATTGTGTGATTCATTCATCTTTTCATTCGCAATACTAAAAAAAAAAACATAAAGAATGCCAATATGAATGACTAAAAATGTCAAGTTAGTTTTTCTTTATAGTATGCGGTATTGTTCTATAACTGCAATGAATGAAAACTTCTGAATGACCTACTTTACAAGACATGCAAGACATGGATAGGTGATTGTGATTTTTTTCTTCTTAAGCGATGTCTGAGTTGAAGTGTGGTGGGTGTGATTTATAATTCATAAATTTCTTTAACTTTGAATATAATGTAGGTTATGTATATTCATCAGTGCAAGTTCAGGAGAAGAGTTTGAAAATTTAAACAATAAATATGTCTTCGCTGTGCAAAATTGTATCCTCAATTTTAGAAAGGTAAATGAACTATTAGGATTTGTATAATGGCGTTAGTTTTTTGAATTAATTACATTATGAGTAACAAGTAACTTTTAGCGTGTTTTGTCAACTTGTATAATATTTAAAATATTTTGTCAACTAGTACAATATTTAAAATAAAAACAATATTTCAAGAGAACCAAAAAAAAATATGGAACCAAAATCAAACGGCAACTCGAAGGCCAACAAATGTTCTTTTTTATTTATAGATGTACAAATGCACTTACAAACGGTTTTTAATCAAAATCATTTTTATTATTTATTCACGCATGAGAATAGAGATGGCCCGACAACGGAATTGCACTGTTGATAACTTTCACTATTGAAATCGAGATGGAGCCACAACTGAGAAGAACTTTAATTTGTCCCCTGAGTTAACTCACCAATGTAGGGGAGTTAACTTAAACTGAAAACCACCTTTTCGGAGTTAACTCAAGTTTAACCTAGAGACTAGGATGATCTAGCACTGCAAAACTGGCCCTTAACGTTTCAAAATCAATTATGAACATGTTAAATCTTTAGATTTATTGAAAGCTATTAATGGCGCGCCTTAGACTTTTGGAACCTTAGAACCATGATAAGACCAACAAAAATTAGATCCTCTCTGGACTTCTTAAAACAATCACACTGGTAAGTTATGTTCAACAAACAATTAGTTATGTTATCGATGCAACATAACTTTGAAAAAGTAACCTTTGGTTGTGAAAATAAACTTGTAATGAAACTCAACTAAAACATTAGACATGTGGAGTCAATTTATTCGAACAGTTATTTTCGGTGAAATTTAAGTATTCACAAAAACGCGATTAATGAATAGAAAATAGGATTTCGTTTAATGAACTTAGCCCAAGGACGAAAATATCTACTAGATGTATGAATGGGTGGAAGGAAAAAGAAATTAAAAATATTTATTGTAAGGTAACCGTCTTAGTTCCAAAGTTTCGTGTTTATCGAAGAAGGTACCTTTTATCATTTAAGAAAAAGACCATGTGCTGTAGATTATTTTGAATAAGTTAGATTTTGGAAAATTGGATCAAAAATGACAAAACAATTGGACCAACAACCTTCTATCGTGATTGGGATCAGGATCTGATTGAACTTTTAATCCGTGCTACAAAATAATTTTGAAATGTCACATTATTTCGTTTTTGTATTACGTCTTAAAAGTTAATCAAGATTCAGATCCGGATCCCGGTAGAAGATAATTAAAAACATACCTATTGTTGGAAAAATAGTCTCAGAACTAAATTTTTAATGAAGTGGACACTAACGATTAGAAGAAATAAAGTTGCACACAACGTATCCAAACTTCTGATCTGATTACTATTTTTATAGATATATTTAAGCCCCATTTAAAACTAACTAAATAAAGGGAATATTGTTGCCTTTTTGCACAAAAAGTCTCATATATCCTACACATTAGGTCTGTTTCTTTACTTTTGGGATAAAGGATGAGCTTTTTGATGTTGTTTTTGTAATGTTTAACCAGAAATGAAAAGTAAAGAAACGCATTTGGGATGTTTCTGGTTTGTTGCGGTGTAAAATTACCCATTCGACTTTATTACTTGTAGGCTCAACGCATACAAAATTATGCAATTTCAATTCTTAACATTTGCACTTATCATTTTGGGCTCTATTAAAAGATAGCAGAAGAAATATTTTAATTTTTATTTGACTCCATTGTATAATTTTCATTTAATTTATTTAAATTAAACCATTTTATATACGCTACTTGACAAATTTAATTTAAAATTTTTCGATCAGCTGATTTTTTGTTTGACAAGCAAGAAAGTGCCGGAACTAAAATGTTCGGGCAGATTCTTGCTGAAGGGGAAATGGAAAAAAGTCAAAAGCTCTGGCATTTTTGTGTCAGAAAATAGTAAAGAAACACGTTTTGGGTAGATTTGGGTTACTTTGAGAACCCGCGGGCGAGTAAAGAAACAGACCTATTGCTGGAATTAAAAAAAAAAAAAAACAAAGGAAATAGGTACATAGCGGTGAATACCAAAAATATCTTTTAATCTCTTTTCAGTGATACAATCGCAATTTTTAAAAACACTTGATCAAATAAAAATTAAAAGTTTCGACTTTCATTTGAAATTCTACAATTGATTGAAATTTATTTTAATTATTTGATCTATTGATCTTATACCTATTGTTGCATTTCTATTATTGTATATCGTAACTTTTGATATGGCATACGACATATACATAGGTATAAAGAATGAAAGTATAAAACAAAGTTAAAATGAATTCGAATGATCTCTCAATAAAGTAAAGATCTATTAGTTTGCTGGTTGTGTACATTTACATTTATGAGTAAATACATATATTATATTTTAAAAAAATACATCAAAGAAATTATGTATTAATAAAACAAACAAATTTCATAAAAAATCTAAAAGATTGTAATCTTACATTAAATTAACATATCTACTTATACAATATTTACTCATTGAATTTTTTTTAAAATTTTTTTACTACCGCAACACGCGGACTTGTGGCAATCTTTTTTAATATTTACGTCATCATTTGCTACTTTTGACCGCATATGCGACATTCAGATTGCACATTAGTTTGCGACTTTTTTTATTTACTTGCAACTTTTTACTTGACGTCAGACTGGCAAACGTTTGCGGCTTCTTATATGCCGTCTGCTCTTAGCTTTAGGCTAGTCGCGCACATGCGACTGCTACTGTAGCAAAATGGTTTAGTCACAAGTTGACTGATGGGCGTGCACATGGTCAACTCCAATCTTCAAAAGCAATCGCAGTGAATCTAACTAATACACCGACAATGTTTATTCAGTTTTTTTATCTCATACATACATACAAAGAAAAATATCATCATTTGTGCCAAAGCACAAACTGAAAAGTTGCTCGAATCGACGACTGAATTTCTGCATGTGCGCGAAATTCTCATATGAGTCCATAGAACTCATTTTTGCAACTGAAAATTGAACATGTGCGCGACTAGCCTTAATATGCATAAGCTACATTTCGACCAATTGCTTTAAAGCTACCACAATTCAAAAATTGACAGTTTTAAACTAAGTAGACACCTAGCTATAACGTTAAAGTTGGTATTTTGTTGTTTGTTTTTGTAGGTTATTCTTTGTTGCACTACAGTAGTTTTTCATATAGGTATTTTAAACGAAAACGAAATTTTCAATCGCATTTATATCGAAACTACAAATTTTTAGTTATGACATGACAGTCTTGTTACAAACGGACGATATGATGTGTACAGTTATTATTTTTAGATAGGTAGTACTAGGTACAATACAAATTGATGACTTTGAACTTTTAGTGCAAATAACTTAGCTATTATTTTATTTTTTTTTTGAGTAAATTTTAGAGGGTGGTTAAATTTGAAGGGCCGATGTTGAATGTGAACCACACCTAAACGGCAAGTTTTTTTCTGCATTTCATTTGACATTTCTCAATTTCAGGCTTATTATGAAAATGGCCAACAGTAAGTGATCAATTTTTGAAGAAAATCATCTTCAGTGATGAGGCACATTTTCACCTCAGTGGATTCGTCAATAAGTAGAATTGACACATTTGAGCGAATGATAATCCAAGAGTGACTGTCGAAAAACCAATGCACCCACAAAGAGTGACTGTTTGTTGCGGTTTATGGGCTGGCGGCATCATCGGGCCATATTTTTTCCAAAATGAGGCAGTCAGTGTTCACTATCGTGAGATGATAACGAATTTTTAATGGGCCGAATTAGAAGATTTGGATGTGGACGATATGTAATTTCAACAGGACGGTGCCACTTGCCACACAGCTAACGAAACAATGGCTCTTTTGCACGATAAAGTCCTTATGGTTTAACTTGCTTGGAATTTTCAATGATATGAAAGTGATTCAGAAGTTAAAACAACACTCAAGATTTTGATTGGATTCGGTAAAGCATTTAATGAGAAGATTGAAATTAAAAGTTATATTGAAGGTTACGTCGAAAATAGTTTTTAGTAATTTTTTTATCAGAAAGTTAAACAAATTTTCTTCCTGTTCAAAAACCATTTCTTCGTAAAAAAGTTCTTCTTCTAAATTTTGATTGTTAATAGTTCATTTAAGAAATGTAACTTATGAAACAATAAACTAAACTGAACTGAAAATGGCAAAAACCACAACTGTCCACACAAGAACAACCTAAAAAATTACTTAAAGGAATTACTTTCGCAAGTACTTGCGTAATTTCAGCAATTAATTGCTTGCTCGGTGTGACAACCTTAAAATTACTTGCAGCTATTTTACTTGCGAGCAAGTAAAAAGTCGTTTCAGCAAGCAAATTTACTTGCCTGGTGTGACTACTCTTTGCAAGTACTTGCACGAATTTTTCAAAATCAAATTTTTTGAAACAATTGCTGCAAGTACCTACTTTACTTGCACGGTGTGACGGCACCTTTACTTTCCACGGTTTTTAGCCTTCAACATTTCCCAAAGAATGTCTCAAAAGGTAACATTAAAACAAAATCACTTATTGACCGCAACCATCTATGTGTGCAAATGTTTAATTTATATTAAACGAGGGAAATGAAAGCAGAAACACACATATAACGGGTGATTTTTTAGCTGGTTTGGTTTTGGCAACACTGGTTTTGACAGCTGACGTGTGTTTAGTACCTTGTGTCACTGTCAAACAGCTTCAGTTTGGTTTGCAATTTAACCATGGATCGTCTTACAAATGAACAACGCTTGCAAATTATTGAATTTTACTATCAAAATTCGTGCTCGGTTCGAAATGTTCATCGCCCGCTGCTTCCATTTTATGGTCGGCATTCTCGACCTTCTGAGCAGTCTATTCGGAAGATTGTGACCAAATTTCGCACCAAATTTACTTTGTTGGACATTAAACCACCAACACGTTTACGTACTGTGCGTAGTCAAGAAAATATTGCGGCCGTATCAGCTAGTGTGACAGAAGACCGCGAAATGTCGATTCGGCGCCGTTCCCAGCAGTTAGGCCTTTGTTACAGCACTACGTGGAAAATTTTGCGGAAGGATTTGGGCGTAAAGCCTTTTTAGATACAGCTGGTGCAAGAACTAAAGCCAGCCGACCTACCACAACGCCAAATTTTTGGTGAATGGGCTCTTGGAAAGCTGGCCGAGGATCCGCTTTTTTATCGAAAAATTGTGTTCAGCGATGAGGCTCATTTTTGGTTGAATGGGTACGTAAATAAGCATAATTGCCGCATTTGGAGTGAAGATCAGCCAGAAGCATTGCAACAGCTACCAATGCATCCCGAAAAAGCCACTGTTTGGTGCGGTTTATGGGCCGGCGGCATTATTGGGCCATATTTCTTCAAAGATGATGCGAATCGCAGCGTTACTGTCAATGGTGAACGCTACCGAGCGATGATAACAAACTTTTTTTTGCCCGAAATGGAAGTTCTTGACTTGCATGATATGTGGTTTCAACAAGACGGTGCCACATGCCACACAGTACGCGAAACAATGGCGCAATTGCGAGGCGAGTTTGGTGAACAGTTAATTTCACGTTTCGGGCCGGTCAATTGGCCGCCTAGATCGTGCGATTTGACACCATTAGATTATTTTTTGTGGGGGTATGTCAAAGCTAATGTCTATAAGGACAAGCCCGCTTCGATTGACGCACTGGAAGCCAACATCCATGCATTCATTCGTGAGATACGGGCCGATATGTGTGAAAGAGTATGCCAAAATTGGACTCAGCGGATGGGCTACCTGAGACGCAGCCGCGGTCAATATTTGCATGAAATTATCTTTAAACATTAAATTGCAAGGTTCAAACTATTGATTCAAATAAATATTTCATTCATTTTTTCGAATTTTTTGTGTTTTTTTTTTTTTTTAAGTTCTAAACCTCTTAAAAAATCACCCGTTAGAAGAATGAATAAACTCAAAGAAAAACCATGATTCAAAGGGAGAGGATACAAATGTAGACCAATGCGAAGTAGGGGGTACGGCCATGGAATAAAAATTCGATCATTGACGTGGCTGGAAACCGGTGTAGAGACTTATAAGAACAGATTTTCTTTCGACCGAAAGGTCTAGAGACAGAAGTTCTGTGAAAAACTAATAAAAAAAGTTCTCGTGATACTGAAACGTCTATTTAAAGGAGATCATAAGATACATCTTTCAGTGTAGACTATCTATGTATAAGTTTTTTTTTTCAGCGGCAAACGAAGAATCTTGTATCGTTCGATGATGCACGAAGCACGACTGTACTCCTCCAGACTATAGAAGCAAAAAACAGAAATGAATGAATCGTTTTACGATGAGAATGATCATCGTCCACTGAGAGAAAACAAACATTTTTAAAAGCTTAACAATTTATTATAATAAAGCCGTACGGGCTTATTCAAGTTTCGCTTCGCTGTATTTGATAGATTTAAAAGTACAATATAGGGAGTCAGTGAAGCAAATAGCAAACACAAAAAAAAAACAGCGTCTGTGAATAAGATAATCTTTTCGAAAGAATATAAAAACTCAACACAAACAGAATCCACTTAAATTAGACGTAGCTACAGCTATAGAACCATCAAATGAACGAAGTAGCACAAACAGAACACAACCAACAACATATAAAATTCCACACCACCAGAATTACGAATATAAGATGATGTCATCTTTTTCTCTTTTTCGGGAACTGCGGGTATTTAGCAAGGGAATGCAAATTGCTTTTTTTTTTCCAACATTTTGAATTACAAAAAAAGGTACGAAGTTATTCCAACTGGGACATGGAGTAAAATACAGTTACGACAATTGGAATCCCGTACTCCAATTAGAAATTAATTCCTTCAACCGCACCCAAAAGTTATAAGAAAATAAAATTCCTCATAGAATAAAAAAGAAAGCACTGAGAGAAGTTATTTTCCACTTATACTTTGGGCGATTCATGATAAGAAAATAAAAAAAATAAATTATTCAACTGCTAAAAACCATTTCACTGAAATACTGTTTCAAACAAAACACAACACAATTTATATAAATTTTCTTTAACACTTGTATTCTGAACTTTTTAAATTTGCCGGTCTACTTACTTCCTCTTTAGATGAACACTTTACGAAAACTGGTAATTGTTTGGCCAATGAAGGCGGCTTTTATAAAAGTAAACGGCAAAGTACTCATTTCTTTAGTGTGTGACGTCATTAGTCTCTCTTGAGTGGAAAAACTATTGAGCAATAATTGAGAGCTTTTATTTTTTTTTGTTTAAAAAATAAGAACAAGAAGATATGTTATGAAAATGAAGGTATGTTTTGATTGTGAGTTGTTCATATCAAAGGAAAGAAATGACGTTGAATTGAGGTGAGAAACTGAAGATGTTTTTAGTTTGTTTTAAAAATTTCTAATTACTGCTGTTTCATATTCCATTACGTTAATCTTTCAAGTAGGTACCCACCTATTAACTGAAGTGGATTTTTAGACAAAATTATTAAGAGATAAGGTAGGTAGGTATGTTAGATAAATTAAGTTCGTCATAATTTCAATTTCAATGTTTATAGACATTAAAAAAAAACAACCCGTCCCGTCCCGACTAGCATGAATTATGAAGTTTACGTCACAACTTAAATATCAAGAATAAAATCCAACATTGGAATTTGGAACATAATTTGGATTAATAAATCGAATTTATTTTCAAAAATTCAAAATTGCACATCTTTTCTATTTTAAAAAACCGTCTTTTATATAACCTTTCTAAAGAGATAAGTCAAGGGTTTTGGGGCCACTTAGACGTCTGTCGTAAGCTTATTTGTAATCAGTGAGTCGAGAGCTTCGGGATATACCTATAACATTTGAAGTGGTTTTCCTCAATAATTCAATTTTCAAAAAAGTTGTACTTTTGATGCACTTTTTCTGTTTAACGGGACGAATTCGTTATGACCTTTAGCAGGACTACCTATAAAATTAATATGGCCTGGTTTCCTCTCACGCTAGCTCTTTGACTATATTAAACGATTTTAATTTTATTATTAACCTGCTGACAGGATTTATTATAAACAATTTTTATTTGAAACAGTGGCACAAGTGCATTTATCAAAGTAATATATTCGGCCCTATCACGAACTGTATATTAATCGAAAACTTTTACGAATCCCAAAATAAGTTATGTAAGTATCTATTACCGAATCTGCTCGCAATAGCAATTTGTATGAGATTTTCTATTACTCAGGATTCTGTGATATTTTCTTCGGGATTCGTAACAATTTTCTGATTACAATAGAATTCGTGATAATTCTGATTTTTGTACTTAATTACACCTATCTTTTTCCTTCTCTCGTTTTATTTATTTAATGTTTCAATGAGTGAGTCATCAAAAAAATAATTGAATCAGTGAGTGGAAGAACAGTACAAGCATCATTGCAGAAAATTAAATTTTTGTTTTAATAAATTTTATATTCATGAGCAATCCCTTTAACAATATCATAAAAATGTATTAAGTATTTGTCTACTCAGTAAGAAGTTATGACAATTATTCTTAAGAGTTTAATTTTACATTTGCACTGTTCTTCCACTAAGCTGATTCAATTGCAATGACTTAACGAGATCAGACAATATTATCCACGTGCTTTGGCGTTGATCATAATATTCTAATTAATAAAACTTGTTTTTTCTCTAAAGTTTGGTCGATGTTTTTTTTTCAAATATTTTTTGGACATAGGTAGCAAAATTGGTATCAATAATTAGGTTTGTTGCGTGAGTCATAAAAAAGAGCTCCACGAAAAAAATGGTTTTATAGTGAACAAAATTGAAATGCGATGTTTTATAAAGAAAAACCTGAAAATCGAAATCGGTTAGAAGGATTATAAGTTGCTGAAGGCCATATCCCACTTACTTGCTTCTGAAATAAAAAAGCAATTCAGTTAAAGCGCAAGTGTGGAACATTTCAAGAATATATCTGTACATAGTTAGGTTGTTCATGTTCATGCAACTTCGTAAAACCTTGGATAACTTTTTAAATTGGTTAAGTTTATCTCTTGGTTAATGAGCTGTCAATACAAAATTATGGCAAATGATATACACAATTTTTTTAAACTTATCCAAACGTCATTGTGACGTCTAATTGAATTACCTAGCGTTCAATCGAATGTATAAAAAAGGTCGTTCATGCAAACTTTTGCGTAAACTTATCTTTTTACACAATTAACATGAATACCCTTAGTATGCAATTATGTCGATAATTTCGTCTATCCATTCTATTGAATGCTTTTTTCATAGTTTGGCTCAGAATCTATTGAGGATTGCTTATGTATATTCAAAAATTTACAAATTTAGCTTTTTATAAGGTGACATTGGGTAAACACTTAAAATGGAAGGCAATAAAACAAACAACAAAAAAATTCGCTTCATACTCACTGCAAAAAATGGGTATGGAAATTACGTCACTCAAATCTTTTGAAAAACTGACAAAAATACTCGAATATTATGAATGAATTAAGGAATGAAATATTGGAGGTTGTTGCACTGCGACCTTAAGCTCTATTGTGCCCCCACCTTAAACCGGATGAGGTTGCTCATTCTACAGTTCATCCTTCAATTTTATTTCCTTAAGAAATTTCAGTATTTGGAGGACTTTTAGAGAAAAAAGATCACTCTCTTCTACCTGGTAGTTTCCCAGATGTTGTTTCTAGTTAGGTTGATGCAGTCTTTAAATCGTGCTCGGTTGTAACTACCAAGTAATAGTTTTGCCTGCCTTAGCTTGGGGAGTTCTTTCCAGTTTTTGGATCTTTTGGCCTCCTCTAGTTCTTTAATTTTGTGCTTTATCACATTTTCTCCTAAGCCCCATTAAGGGAGTTATTGCCCCTATTTTTGCTATGAAATCTGCTTGTTCATTACCCAAGACACCAACGTGACCAGGTACCCAATGAAGTGTGACACTGTTGTTCTTTCTCAGGACATTCAGCTTGTTCAAACACTCCCAAGTAGAGCTGATAGCGTAGGAGCTCAGAGCTTTGAGTGCAGCTTGACTGTCTGACATAATGGCAATGTTTTGGCTTCGGTAATTTCTTTCGAGATTACGCTCTGCGCATTTTGCTATGGCATGAACTTCCGCCTAAAAAATGCTAGTAGACTGTCCCATCGGTATGGAAAGTTTTGTTCTAGGCCCAAAGATTCCCGCCCAAGGCCCTTCAGTTTTTCTCGATCCATCAGTGTACCACTTGATGGCATTTGGTTTGAGAGTATTGTTTACTGTTTCGCCTACCCACTCCTTTTTATTACTTAACTTCATTTGAAAGTTCTTCTCGAAGTTGTGTCTCTTAATCATGCCATCTCTTGGAATGTCAATAAGGTTTTTACCGCTGACTTTGGAATGCAGTCCCTAATCCTGAGACTAATACATTTACCAATACCGGTTCCTTCTTTGGCAAACCTCATGATGGCTCCCTTTGCAGCACTTGCAATAGCTTCATGTAGGGGGATAGATGAAGGATAACTTCCATGGCTGCTGTGGGGCAAGTTCTCATTGATCCAGTTATGCATAAGCATGCGAGCCTTTGGACTTTTTCTAGCTTTTTCTAGCTGTGATCAATTCAGTTCTTTTATGCCATGCAACCGCACCATAGGTATTGATGGGTCTTACCATCAACTTTCGTGTGGCTGTGATGACGATATCATCAGCAAAACCTATAGTGAATGCCTTGAGAAGTAAGCTTTTCTAGCAGTTCATCAACTACAAGGCTCCACAGCAAGAGTTTTATTAACAGCAGCATGGGAGGTATTGTCAAAAGCACTTTCTATATCTAGAAAGGCTGACAGTGCTATTTCTTCTGCGTCTAAAGCTTCCTGTAAGACGTTATCTAGTTCAAACAGAGCGGTTTCTGTAGATGTGCCCGCTCTGTAGGCATGTTGGCGTACATTAAGAGGCCTTTCGACTAATAATTCTGATCTTATGAGTTGTCGACTATATTTTCCAGTTCTTAGTACAAAGTACGTAAGGCTTATCGGCCTGAAAGACTATGGGTGGGTTATATCTTTCTTCCCTACTTTAGGAATAAAAATCACTTTAGCTCTTTTCCATAAGCTTGGTATATACCCAAGAGCTATACTACTTCGAAGTATGCTAGTTAGATAAGGAATAATATGATCTTAACCCTGTTGTAATAGGGCTGGAAAGATACCATCCGCACCTGGTGATTTAAAACGTTGAAAGGTGCTAATTGCCCATTCAATCCTTTAACTTGAACAGATTATTGCAGCTAATTTCTAGTCCTCTTTTTTAGGTTTGAGAGGTGTTTTCTCTACCCAGTTCCCTTCTAGAGGTAGACTACCTGGAAATTGCGTGTTAAGCAGGAGAGTAGGCCTCTGCTCTTCATTCTCTCTAAAGCTTCCATCATCATACCTTAAAGCTAATGATGAAATTGTCTTCTCTTTTGCAAGAGCTTTATGCAATCTAGAAGCCGCAGGGGTTGAGGAAATATTTTCACAAAAAGATGCAAAATTATTACACTTGATTTTCCTTAGCTCTTTGTTATATTATGTAAGTTCTTTTTGTCTTATTGAAAAGTTTCCTTACCTTGGATCTTAGTGTTGAATTATTATTATTTCACCACGGAGCATCTTTCTGTCTTATTTTTGGTCTAAGGGGACAATTGAGTTCATATGCCTCTTGTACGGCCCCACTAAACTCACTAACATTATATTCCAATTCAAAGTGGCTTTTCGTCATGATAGCTGGGTCTATACGTTCCAGGTTTGATTTCAGAACAGTATCGAATAAGTCCCAGTTTTTTTTCTTTGGGCTCCTCCCAGAGGTATTCTCTGTAAGAAGGCTTTCCAAGTTGAACACAATAATTCTTTGATCGGAAATCGAGGGCTCCTCAGATACCCTCCAGTCCCTTATAAGAAAGCTTATATTCGGAGTTCCAAAAGTTGTATCTACGTTAAATATTTCTAGATTTTTAAGCAACATAAAGCCTAAAGATACTCACCTATTTGGTTTATGTCGGTGCTACCCCATGTTGTATGGTGGGCGTTAGCATCGCATCCAACAAGTAGCGGTAGCTTCCTTTGTGTGCAGTGATCAACCAGCCTTTGCACTTCGATTGAAGGTATGTTGGCTTCGTTACCGGCGAAGTAGGCCGCTGCTACTACCATTGTCCTGGTACTGCCCTCGATATTGATTTGGGCTTGTATCGGAACGAAATCCCTCGTCATAAAATCTGAAAGGCATATAAAAGACATGTTATTCCCTATTTTAATACAAATTCTGGGTAAGTACAGGGGCTCTTACCAAGGCATATGTGGGATATTTGCAAAAAATGTGGGCCATCTTATTTAGTCAGGTTCTCGGGACCACTCAGATTCTCAACACCAAGATTTTTTAGTATGAGCATACATAAAACTATTGCTTACATACATAAAGATCAGTTAGTTTGTTTCAATAGCTAAGACAACTCCTTTAATATTTTGAGATCAAAAAGAATTCTTGATCAAATAAACTTTTTAAAAATTCAAACAATTTTATTTTTTCGAAATTTTTGACATACAAAATTATCTTATCAATGTTATTTAAAATTTGTATTTAAAAAAATTATAAATCCGTTCTGCAGATAAGGAAAAAATTCTAAATAAAAAAGAAACGTTCTTAATTTGAATAGTTTTTGGTAGTACCTAGATTGCACTAATTTTGCCATACGGAAAAAGCTTTATAAAAACAAATTGTTTTTAAGAAAAGCAAACACTTTCGTTAACTTTTTTTTAACATTTTTATGGATGGTACTATTATTCTTCATAAAAGTAAAAATTTTCTTTAAATATTCTAGATTATTTAAAAAAAAAAACTTCAAAACGGAGTTTCAAAAAAATCAAGCATGTAGTTTTCAAAATATTTTATGTTTGCATATTTTTAAAAAATTCAAAAAAAGAAAATTTTTGACAATTTTGGGAAGAAAAACTTCTCATTTTTTAAAAGCTTCTTAATAAAAAAATGACTTCGATAGTGTCTGAGGTATATCGCGTGTAAATAAAATACACTTCCTTGTGGTACCCCACCCAATATTTCTTTGAAATTAGAATAGTCATTTCCGTGTCTTACATGAAAAAGCCTGTTATCTAGATATCCGTTTAGAATGTTATAAAGTCCTTCATGTAGAACTTGTCTTAATTTAAATTTGAGGCCTTCGTGCCACACCTTGTCAAACGCTTGCGACACGTCCAAAAAGACAGTCGAATAGATATTCTTTTCTTCAAGAGCTCTCTCAATTACTTCAGTAATTCTATGCACTTGATCAACTGTCGAATGCCTGCTTCGAAAATCCGAACTGATGTTCAGGTATTAATTGTTTCTCTTCTATTATCGACTGCAGGCGCAGGAGTAGTATTCTTTCAAAAGAGTGGCTTTTTGGTTGATAATTTTTTACATTAAGAAAATAATTCGACTTATACAAAATTTGCCGCTCAAAATATCATGTAATTTTGATATGATTGCATGGGTTAAACATACGACTTCAACAATGTAATAATTGAAAATTGAATTCGGTCAAGAACTATAATGAATTTTACAGACATTGACATTAAAACAGACTACGTATCACCGCACATTGAATTCAACCATGACAGATATCCCCACCAGGGAACTCTGAAACGAAAACAGGGTCATAAATGCAAATCATGTATCTATTCAGATAACCCACCCATAAATAGATCGATGAAGCTTCCAAACTTTTGTATTCCAAGCGGAATTGCTGGCAGTTTGTGAAGCCGCAAAACATCTTGCATCACTTGAATTAGTCAACAATAATATTGACATTTTCATAGATTGCCAAGCGGCAATTAAAGCCATTTCCTCAATCACCATTAAGTCCAAACTGATCGATTGTTGCCGAAATGAGTTAAGAGTATTCAACGCAACGAACACAATTACCCTAAAATGGGTCCCAGGACATAGGGGTATTCACGGGAATGAAATGGCAGATGAACTGGCCAAAAGCGGATCATCTCTTGATCCGAGCCAAATCGAAGCCTCGGTGCTAATGCTACTTGAGCAAGAAAAAAGTAGAATACACCAAAGTTTCTTGGAAGCTGCAAATGTCAGATGGTCATCTATCGACACCTGTCGGGTTTCAAGGAACCTTTGGCCATATTTTTCGAAGATAAAAACTGAATACCTACTCAAGTTAAGCAGGCCTCAATTATCACTCCTAACGGGCCACAACTCTATGGGAACCTACATGAAAAGAATGGGCTTCAGCTCTTCGGACTTATGTAGAGGGTGTCATGACGAAGAGCCGGAAGAGGGCTCCCTTCACTTCTTGTGTGAATGCCCCAGCCTAGCAAGAACCAGAAAAGCAGCCCTAGGAGAATTTTTCTTCGATGAACTGGGCGACATCTCTGTCTTGCCACTAAAAAACATCCTAAAATGCATTCAGAACTCAGGATGGTTCAGGGAGGCCCCTCACAACAAAAACTTCTCCTTAAATCCCTCCCTATCCCTCTTCACCTCCCTTTCACCCTGGGGAGCGCAATGGATCCACTGAGATCCGAGTGAGATGATGCTGCTCGCCGTATTATCACCCCTTCTAACCTAACTTAACCATGGGTTAAACATTTGTCTGAAAAGTACCAATAATTTTTAATTTAAAAAGGTGATGGTAAACACTTTTCAAAAATCTTCTTTCCCGTCAACGGAACATATTAAAAATAAATAAATAAACAAATTAAAAAAAAAACATAAAGAACATTATTATTTATAATTTAGTGATAGATACACTATTTCTTTAATTTCACTTTTTGTATGCCAGCAAATAGTTTCCACTTGATGATTCACCAATGTTAATATAGATACAACTTCAGAATACCTATAGTAGAAGCAACTAGGTACCACTGTAGGATTTCAGAATGAGTGAGACTCCCTGAGTGAAACCAATGACAAAAGCAAATAAAATGAGATAGATGGTCTGAATTCTAATATGAAATACAGCATTATGTAGGTATATTGTACATAGGTGCCTCTGCTAGTCATAACTCATAATGTTTACATTTCGAATCTTCAAAAACAAGATATTTTAGAAAATTCTATAAGGGAGATCAAAACTCAATTTTACGAGATTAATTTAATTTACCTAGAGACAGAGAGGCTTTGCTAGACTTTTACCAGAAATTATGAAATTATTTATTATGCCACATCTATAAAAATACAAGATACCTACCCAAAGAATAAATCTACATAGCAAATGTATACCTATTCTAGCTTACGTAGGTATACTTAATTACTTTGAAGTAAACAAACAACAAATAGGTAGGTAGATGCACAAATAACTTTCTCTTCAATGTCTGAAAAAGCATCACCTTGGAAAAGATTTCAAGTTCTTGAACAAACAAAAAAAGAACAACCATGTAAGTAAAATATCATTAGGAAGTCATTAAATTAATTTAAACAACAACACAAATCAAATATACACATTGATAAGAGATAATATTAGTAATCAAGCTAATAAGTTAAACAAAACAAATTACCCAATAAATTAAATGAATCATGTAGCTTTTTGTATTCATGACGCCAGAGAATCACTCACTACTTGTGAGTTGTGATCTCTGACGAGATCATTTTTGTTCTTGGAAAATTGATTTTTATTCGTGCATAGCTAGCTACTCGTACGATTTTTTTATTTTTAGAATTTTACTCATGCCCAACAACTTGATGGTTATTTGGCCACAATAAATTCATATGCCCGGGTAGCTCAGTCGGTAGAGCGTTGGACTTTTAATCCAACGGTCCAGGGTTCAAGTCCCTGCTCGGGCGGTCTTATTTTTTTTTTATTAAATTCAAATAGGGAGCACAGTATGTATGATACTATAATTCTAGAGTTACCGAGGAGAAAGACGTGTTTTGAATGAATAATTCCAAGAAGTATGTACATTAGGATGGTCCATATATTGGGTATTTTTGAAATTCTGCGACGGATAGGCATCAAATAGTTCTACATAGAAAAACAAATTTTCCTAATTTTTTCAGATTTTTATTTCACCCCCCTGGTCTCCTTATTTTCATTTTAAGGTACTAACTATAGGGTTAGGGTGATTCTTAAAAAAAGCGAAAAAAGCAATCTGAGGGTATAGATTAGATTAAGACGAGAAAAAAGTGGGGGTCTATTTTCTCCCGTTTAGGAGGGAGGGGTAATTTTCTGAAAATTTGGACCAAAACAGAAAAATATTATTTAACAAAAAACGGGAACACTTACAATGCCACGCCTTAGCTTTTTTTAAAGCATATTATAGAATGGAATCGTGGCTAGAAAATTACCCCTCCCGCCTTAACGGGGGAAAAAGACCTTCCATTCCAGTACAAATTTTTTCTCGTCTGAATCTAATCTATACATTCTGATTTATTTTCACGTTTTATAAGAATAATCCATTACCCATAATTACTACCTTAAAGTGTAAATAGGGTGACTAGGAGGGTGAAATAAAAATCTGAAAATCGGAAGAGGCCTATCCAAGACTACGTCCAATTTAAGGAATACCTAATGTACATAGGGTAGTTCACTTTTGCACGCAAAAAAAAAAACTATTTTTCTTTTGACTTGTTATAACAATTTAAATGTGCAGCTTGAAATTTTTATAAATTCAATAAAATTTATGTTTTTGAAATTTTTTTATACTACTTATTTTTCAAACAAAGAAAATCAATCGAACTGTATATATTTATGTAATTTAAAAAAAGAAATACTTACTTACTTATCGGCTCCCGATCCATGGAGGGTCTCTGCCTGAGATATTGCGGTCTTCCATCGGTTGCGGTCCCTCGCACGCTCCCTCCAGTCATCGAGACCAAGCGTTCTTGCGTCGGAAACCGCCTGATCCCTGTAGCGGAGGTTCGGTCTTCCTGGTCGTCTCGAACCTGGGGGCTGGGATTCGAAGATTTTTTTGGCTGGAGCATTGTTGTCCATTCGCTCGATGTGGCCAAGCCAGTGTAGTCGGCGTGATTTGGCTCTTTGGACTACATCCACATCTTGGTACGGCTCGTATAATTCACGATTAAATCTTCTCCCCCATTCGCCCTCCTCGCAGATTGGACCAAATATCCGCCGAAGAATTTTTCTCTCGAAAGTGCCCAGCATCAATTCCCCTTTTTTACTTATCGTCCAGCACTCGGCGTCATAGAGTAGAACTGGTAAAATTAGCGTTTTGTATAGCGTGCACTTTGTCTTCCGGGAGAGGAGTTTTGAACCCATTTGTTTGGCCAAACCGAAGTGGCAGCGGTTCGCTAGGGTAATTCTTCGTCGGATTTCCACTAAGGTGTCATTCGTGGGGTTGATGTTTGTTCCGAGGTAGGTGAACTCCTTGACTACCTCAAAATTACTGCTACCAACAGTGACGTTTTATCCTAGGCGATGGACAGATGAAGCTTTGTTTGTTGATAGCATATACTTTGTTTTGTCCTAATTCACTTCAAGACCAACGCGTTTCGCCAGTTCATCAATAGCTGTGAATGCTTCTAGTACAGCTCACTTGGAGCGGCCGATGATGTCGATGTCGTCCGCATAGCCAAGCAGTTGCGAAGACCTGTTGAAGATAGTGCCTTCCAGGTTAACACCACTCTTGCAAACTATCTGCTCCAGGACTAGGTTGAAGAAGTCACATGATAGGGCATCTCCTTGTCTCAACCCTTTACATGTATGGAATAGCTCGGATGAGCTGTTACCCATTTGCACGTTGCACCGCGTATTTTGTAACGTCATGCGGAATAGCTGGATCAGTTTTTTCGGGATCCCGAGTTCCGACATCGCCAATAGAAACTCTTGGCGACTAATGCTATCATATGTGGCTTTGAAGTTGATGAAAAGATGGTGGGCCTCGACTTGAAATTCGTTGGTCTTTTCCAGGATTTGCCTCAATGTGAAGATTAAGTCTATCGTTGATCTGCCTGGCCTGAAGCCAAACTGGTACGTGCCGATCATAGTGTTGCAGACAGGTTTAAGACGCTCACATAGTACGTTGGATAGGATCTTGTATGCAACATTAAGCAGGGATATAACTCTGTAGTTTTTGCAGGACATATGATCGCCTTTTTTGTAGATTGGGCTTATGGAGCCCATACTTGAAGAGTTCCGCAGGTAGGCCATCCGAGCCGGCGGATTTGTTGTTCTTAAGCTTGTGGATGGCTTTCTTAATCTCTTCAGTACGGGGCGCTGGGACTGGATCTTCATTGACTGGTCTCGTGCTTCTTTGTTCTCCTGTCGCTTCCTCTACAGAATGCCCATCGAGCAGCTGCTGGAAATGCTGCTTAAACACGTCAACAATTCCCTGTGTTTCGATGACTAGGTTCCCTTCGCTGTTTCGAAGAGCTTGCGTGCCGGTTTGCTTGGCTGTTTTGTAGAACCGGCGGGTATTGGTGGCAGTGCTAGACTCCTCGATATACCTGAGCTGAGAGGCTGCGGATGCTCTTTTCTTTCTACGCAGGGTTTTCTTCTCTTTTCTTCTCTTTTCACGGTACTCCTCTCTTGCTGCTCTTATTTTCTGTTGCAGCATTTGAATTCGTGCATTTTTCGTCCCCTGCTTCAATACCGCGCATTCTTCATCATACCACGGGTTCTTTTTTCTAGGTGGTTGATAGCCTATGGTGGTCTCGGCTGTCTCCTCAATGACGTCGCGATACAAGTTCCACTGGTTGTTGACATTTGTGGTTGGGGGTACGGTAGAGAGTTTCCCGGTTAATTGCTCACTGTAGTCTCTGGCTTTCTCAGATGTGCTAAGGCATGCAATGTTAAATTTCTTCCTTTGGGCGGTCTTCGCTTTCTTTTCATTGGACAGTCGAGCTCTGAACTTTGTCACAGCAAGAAAGTGGTCAGAAAGTTCGCACGTCCAAGATGTTCGATGCGTGCCTTGCCCCAATTAGCACATGGTCGATTTGGTTGGCGGTTCGACCATCTGGGGATCGCCAGGTTGTTGAGTGTATCCTTCGCCTGGGGAACCTAGTGCTACTTATCACCGTATTACGAGCTGCAGCAAAGTCGATTAGTCGAAAGCCGTTGTCTGTTGTCGTTTCGTGGAGGCTGTGCTTTCCAACTAATCCGCCAAAGATATTTTCCTTCCCGATTTTAGCATTGAAGTCTCCGAGCACGACTTTGACATCGTACTCCGGACAGGCTCCGTCCAGGAGGTCGTAAAAATCCTCCTTGTTAGACTCCTCCGCTTCATCGGTAGGGGCGTGTGCACATATTAGGCTGATGTTTTGGAAGGTAGCTTTCATGCGGATCACAGCCAGGCGATCGCTGATCGGCTTAAAATCGATGACTCTCGATCTGAGTCGATTTCCCACGACGAATACGCATCCTAACATGTGCAATCTTTGATGAAAGCTGTAATAAATGTCGCAATCTTTTCTCTTCATAATCCCTGATCCAATCACCAGATATAACGGCCGATATTACTCGTATTTTATAAAAATACAAAACTGAGATCTTTGTTGTCTCTCTCTCTCTCTCTATCAATGGCATCTGAGCTGGAATATTTTGAAATTTTGTAACAACTTTCACTTCACAATTTTCCAAGGCATTCCGATTTCACCAGTAAATGTGTGTGATCCAGAAGTAGAGCCACCAAAGAAGGAAAATATGTCGAAATGTCAATTTATTCATGTGTAGCAAGCAGATAAGGTGTGCTTAGTTGTTTGTCAAATAATCTAATGGCACCGCCAAATTTACCAACATAACGTTGATATTTATTCCATCACATCCTATAGCCATAAAATGGTCTAAATTACAGTTTCGGTTGGGATGATATAGACTAAATATTCACTGATTACAGGAAGTGATGGTTTTTCGCATATATCTTCTATTTCTTTTTTTTTCAGAAATATCTTAAAAATTTGTTGTTTTTTTTAGTTTTAGTAGTTTTAATTTCAAACCGCGTTCACTCGTAACACTTCATAATAGTTGGAAGAACATAACCTTTGAAATCATTTTGTATCACCAAATATAGGACACTTCCAAGCCATTCGGGTACCATTCATTTTAAAAAGTCACAAGAACACACCTTAGTTAGTATTTTTTTTAAAGAGAAATAGTGAAATATGTTAATTATTGGTAACAAAAAAAATATTGAATACTCGCTTTGAAATTTTGTTACCATACTTACTAATTTCGAAACTTTAAATCTAATCCAGAGGCCTGATTATGGAATACGCGGCGAATCGTTTTAGGTGGCGAAAATGAAATTTGGTATTACTGCTTTCGCTTTCGCCTCTATCGTTTTGAATTCGACCAATTATCTAAAACGAAAGCGAATTTGAAATGTCATAATTTGATTTATATTCGACATCATTTATTTGGCGGATTGTGAATGTTTCGATAGCCGAGAGATATTTTGTTGTGTATTTAATGAAATAAAACAATGTGAGTTTAGTTTTATGTCAATTATATACATTAATTTGCAAAAAAAAGTTATGAAAAATAATTAATAATAATTTAATCAAATTTAAGGAGCCAAAAACAGAAACACACAAATCAGGAACAGTTTGTGGTCCTAGTTGACTTCCTGAAAGAAAATGAGGGCATCGCAAGAGGAGCACTTAATACCTCCGAGTACAAATATAAAACATGTGAACTGTGGGATAGTATTACTGTCGTTTTAAATAGTCATGGGCCTCCTACAAGAAATGCTAACGGCTGGAGAAAAGTATAATCATGTTTCATTTTGCGTCTTCTTACTCACATAACTTTTTTTTTGAAAGGTATGGAAAGATTTTAAATATAATATCAAGAAGAAGCTTCGTCACAACACTAAATGTATTCGCGGAACAGGTGGTGGTCCAAATAAGCAGCACGTATTTTCTTCTCATCTTTTATTTCTTCTAACACAAAAACAAAGGCTTCCTTCGAAAGTCTGAATAGTTTAACAAATCTATTTGTTTATGAAATAAAGAATACTTCAGGTTACATTCAAACGCAAAAGTACTTACTCAGTTGACGGTAGATCCAGAGGCGAGGATTTGTTTCTTAATAATTTTCTGGATATCTGCAACCCCGAAGATTCATCTGTTTCCTCTCTTTCGGCATAAATAAATACCATAATTGAATCCATAATTGTTTATTCTTTAATTTAGATTTCAATATAACCGAATCCGAAACCGAATCAAAATTATTTTAATAAACAAAAATCGTGGAAGCCCAAATGTCAAATCACTGGAATATTGGAAGCAATATTTTCGACTCGCTTCGAATTCCTTAATAAAACAATTCGAAGAGAGTCGAAAAGAATATATCGAATTCAAAACGATTCGCCGCGTATTCCATAATCAGGCCTCAGAGGCAGTTATACCATGCCGAGTGCAACAATATTTTATACGTATTTGAAGAACCACTTGACAACATATTTTCGCGATTAGAACCAAGAATTCCAAAAATAAGTTTTTTATGACCCACCCTAATGTACATTATATTTCCAGTTTTATCTATGTACTCAATAAAAAAATTATAAAGAAACTGATTTAAAATTACAAACACTTACAAATTGTGTATTTCTAGTTAATATATAGAATGTTAAATTCACTTTCAATAAGATTCATTTATTCTAATCCTCTTATGCCGCTCTCCTTAATCTAAAAAAAAGAAAACGAATATATTTAAATGACAGTTGGCAGAAGTTCTATTCCTGCAAACGTATAATGATCAAATTGTATGAATTCTAGAGAACGACTTTTTGTACGAGGTTTTTAAAATATTTTAAATATAAAATCAAATTACTTATCTTGCTTGGTACTTTGCAACCAAAATTGGACTTTAGTAGGTAAAGGTTTGTACATAGGTGGCCAAAATCATTAAACCCGCTCGATGACCCAATTAGCACTGCAGTACGCCTATTCATTTATTTTACTTATCACTTAACAAAAAGGGGTTGCAGCATTTATCACATATCAAGGATTTTAAAGCCAAAGCACGGTCATGCTTTGTTACGAGTACATATTACAAACAAAAAGTAATGAATAAAAACGGTTGTATGACAAGTACCGTTATTTTTTGAGCTAAAAAATAATAATAATAAATACAAATTTTAAATTCCCCTCCCTCTGGAGAATCACTAAAAAGTCTCAAGTTCAACATTTGAAGAAGATCGCATCATTGGTTTAGGCTGTAGATCCAGGTACAAACAGACACATAATTTTGAGAACCACTTTTTGTGTTCTCTATCATCGTAATGTCATGTTTGACTGTTATCTCGATTTTTTTTGCACGAATCCTAAACTTGCCCTATAGTATCTATGTATATTGCAAGTAATAATTGAGTTGATTCCTATGGTATACTTAAAAAAAATTTTAATAGAGTAAAAAGATGTCATTTAAGCAATATCCTCCATGCAACACTTTTACGATACCGTTACTTTAAAGCTTAGAACGAATGAGTACCCCAAACTGTGATTCACTAATCATAAGAAAATAGACTCTAACAAACATTTCACATAAACAAATTTTTGTTACACAGTGTTATGTGCCGTTAACCTGGCAGCGCTAAGACGGCCTCAATAATGGACTTTCAAAATGCAAAACAAAAAAATAATTTGTTTTATACCAGCACATGTTTTGTTTACTTACACTTAGTATTCGTACCACACAATAATAAATTGCATAAAGTGCATTTTTGAGGTCCTAGGGCCATCCTAGTGCTGCCAGCTTGATGGTATATAAAGCACATCACTTACAGCCGCGAATTAAAAATCCCATTCCAATCATAAAATTTGATCAGTATTTTTGCATTACGAAAAATCTTTTGTTCTCAGCCAACTGGCCTTTACAAGTATAAAACAGACAAAAAGTATGTAATATTATTCTCACTTTAAAGGGAATTCCAGTTTTAGCAACGAAATAACATTTGGCTAAGAAAGCAACATTATGCTCATAATTTGGCTTGCTTAAAATTATTCGCTGTCCGACTTTGTGTGCCAAGCTATCTCCTAAGGCTGGACAAACAACTGCTTCTTCATTGATTATCCTGGTAGTTAACTCATTTGTTATCACTATCTGCAAAAAAAAAAAAAAATAGAGTTACTAAAAAATCGTAACTTTAATACCTATCGTCTTAAAATTAGAAAAAATAATTGTCTATAGAAATTACATTTAATTACAGTAGCTAATGTTAAATCGAAAGTAATACCAATCATTTATTCTGAAAATAACACATAGACCAGTATATTTAGACCATTGACTTATTAGGTCAATGATTTAGAACATAGCTCCTATGGGAATTCAATAAAACGTTGGGGAAGGAATTTTTTTTCTTGTTATGATAAGTTTTCGACGATCAACCCTTTGCAGGGATTCCGCCATCTTGGTTTAAAGAGTGAACTCGTCTTTAGATGCATAAGAAATAAATTGTAATAAATCAAGATGATATTTTTTGTGGGAAAATTTTATATTTTTGGATAGATAAGAAAAAATAATTTATCCATGTTTGAGGAATTTTTGAGTGATGTGTTAGTTTTTGGCCTAATTTTTTTTTGAAAATCGCAATATTTTTAACGGACTAGTTTAAAAATCGGTAACCATTAAAAATTATGTGGACAATCAATTTCTACTTTTGATCAATCGAGCACAATTTTGAACACTCTATATTGAAACAATAATAAAATAAGTCTTTATTGGAGAACAAATTTAGTAAGAATGAAAATTACAAACTTATTTTTAAATCAAGGCTTATACAAAAAATCATTTAATATATAAGCAAAGTATGTAGATAAAGAATGTTTTTCAACACTCTAAATGCCAAAAAAGGGAAAATATGAATTAATTTGGCACGAGATTTTCCCCACATGTTTGCCGGAGAGTTGATCAATAAAATATTAGATTTTCCCTTTCGCAACTAAAATTTCTTAACATTTCGATTATGTTTGAGGTTAAAAACAAAAATCAAGTTTTTCTGAAACAATGGAAGAACTCTCATTGTTCTATCAAAGGCAAATGGGAGCAAATTGAAATAATTGGAGAAAAAAAACATTTTTCTGATTTCAAACGGGCCATATATAATTTGGTTGGGATGAAAGCGTCCGTAGCTCACTTAAATCGAAATTGAAACTCCTGTACAATGACGCTACAGAAACAAGGCCGAATTCTTAAGTGGCAAAATGCTCACCAAACATATCCCAAATGCTAACATAACAATCCCAAAATACATGAGATCCTTTTTTTCTTGTGCAAATGGAAAGGTATTTGTGCCAATAATAAAATTATGTTGCGCAATTCACTTGCATTTGGTTTGTCTGTGTTTTAAATCAGCTTTGAATGTGTTTTACTTTGCAAATCTTGCGTTTAGTAATTTGGCCAAATATATCACAAAGCTCTTATTAACGATCGAAAGCAAGTCCAAGTGCACACATAACTAGTGCCTCTGAAGCTTTTGAAAAAGAATTAAAAATCCAAAAAAAGCATCTTGTGAAAGTGAGGGATGTGATCGGAAGATTAAATTATTTGGTTTTTATTGTCGGTTTTCTGCGAATTCTTTTTATCAGTACTCATATAAAATTGTTAGTCCGATACTGAACTCTTTTTTATTTAAAATTTAAATAAATGTAACAATTTAAAAACACTTTTTTCTCTCCGTGTTATTTTATTTGGAAAGTACTTATGTTAAATAACGGAAAACAGCTTTCGAAGGGAAAATTATTCTCCCGCCCGGAATTCAGAATATGATAATTTTACTCTCGGAAGATCACATCTCCTGGGGAACAATTTTCTCCGGGATTATTTGAATTGGTCTGAATGCACATTTAATTTTTTTTAGATAGCAGCTTATAAGAGTAAAGTGCGAGCATGAATTAATTTGGGGTTTCAAATACTTGTTTTATACTTGTTCTTGACTCCATCTTGAGTGAAAGATTATAAATTCTGATTTCTCAACTTACATTGATTCAAAACAAGAAAATTAGGATGGCATAATTTTGCTTGCAATATTTTAAGTGTGATGCTGCGTTTGGAAGCCTTTCAGGTGCTACAGTAAGTAAATAACTGCTTGGGCTAAAAGAATAATAAGATAAAAACTGTTAGTTAACGATTTTTAAAGAACTTTAAGGACAGTATTTTTAAGTAGCACTAAACAAAAATTGAATAAAAAATATTTGAGCTCTATTTTTGCTAATAATTGGATATACTGTGAGCGTCAAAAAAAAGTGAACAGCTTTGAACAGGTACCGTGGAATAACTATACCTTGAAAAATTTTGTTGTGTGCTTGAGGTCGTTGTCTTGTTGTAAGACCATGAATCAGTTAACCCCCAACCCATACTGTAAGGTAATCTTTATTCTTCATCGAACTGTCATTAAAGACGAGATTTCCAACTTCATATGACGCCATAAATCCCCATACTATCAATAAAGACGAGATTTCAACGCCAGATGACGCCATACATCCCCAGACTATTACCATGTAGCCCTACATTTCCGAAAAAATCGAAAGTTAAAACTTTTTAATGTTAAGAAATATTAAAATTAGGGTTCATTATTGTGGGAAACGATCTTGTCAGTGGAAGAGAGCAAATTTGAGATTTTTTTTTCAAGACAGCCACCAAACATATTGCTAATGAAAAACACAGAACCTATTAAAGGTTTCTTGCAAAAAGCACGTTTTAGGTTTGGTAATGGTCTAGGGGTGAATGGCGTCTTCTAGACTTGGAAACCTCAGCTTTATTGACAGTACGATGAGGAATGAAGATTACCTTAATATTTTAAGAGACATTTAGCCGTATAGTGTTGCAAAACTCGGGGTTAACTGATTCATGGGTCTTCCTCTATATTTATAAAACACTAATCTTGCTTTGTTTGTTTGTTTGTTTGTGACGGCTAATCTCAGAAACTACATATCCGATTTCAAAAATTCTTTTGGTGTTTGAAAGATTATTTGAAGAGGATCAATTTTGGACAATTTTGTAAAACATTTGCATTTGTAGGGTGAAAAGGGGTAAAAACAGGAAAATGAAGTCGGATTTTTAATTTTGTTTATGTTTGAAAGGGTGTACTATGAGGATGAGTTAAGGGCTAGATGTTTTCCGAGATTTTAATTCATATCCATAGGGTGAAATGGGGTAAAAACAAAAAATATCCGATTTCGATTTTTTTTGTTATAATGGTTATTTTTACAAGATGGTTTATTACACATTTCTCAAATCAAGCTTTCTTTATAGGGTGCAATGGGGTAAAAACATAAAAAGGGTATCCAAAGTTGAAAACTCTTTTTTTTTTGGAAAAGTGAATTAAAGAATATTTTTGTGTGTAATACGGTTTTAAATTTAAAAAAAAAAAAACACTTTTTTGCATGGAAGGTTATAATATTTATAGTAAAGAATTATAGTTCACCGGCTTTATATTTTTAAAAATTAAGTTATTCCAACTCAAACAAATATTTCTTTGTTTAAGAGTTATTCTTAGAGGTTGGATTTAGTAACAGATATTTTTCAAAACTAAGCATCATAACTCTAGAGTGAAATGTGTGAAACAGGGCCCTATCTGATCTTTAAAATTCTTTATCCTCTGAAAGTTTTATGTTGCAAGAAGAAAGACATAAGGTGAAATAGGGAGGAAATAAAAAGTTAACTACGATTGGAAATTCTTTTAACGTTTGAAAGATTATATGCTCAAAGGACAGCTGGGGCTCCAATTTGAAACATTCCTTTTGTGTTTGAAAGTTTGATAAGTTTAGAGGATGGACTTTGAGAACTAGTCGCTTTATGTTTCTATTTAAAGGAGGAAAGGCTTTAAAATAAAAAAATGGTATCCAATTTTGAAATTTCTTTGAGTGCGTTATAAGTAGTCTTTCAACTAAGTTCGAATGGCTGGGCGTATTTATGTATTACATTTCAGATTCTCTAACGCAGTGAATCAAGTACAGTTATATATATCATTCTTTTATGTTATGGACACTGGTTGCGTTGGCTCATGGAAGCGACTTAAGAAAATATTTCCATGAATAAATACGCAAAGAATTCCGAAAACATGGGCGCTCATGAACTTAAGTAGATATAAGAACAGAAAACCGGTTATAGAGTTTCTTTCGGTAACTTTTATTTTAAAGTAAAAATGCGTACAGGAAACACACACCTATTGTCCACCCAACAAATACATCCTTATTTTGAGTTTTACCCGAATAATATTTTATCCGAAAAAAATGACTTTTTGTTAGTTTAACCCGAAAAAATATTTGATGACTGAAAATTTTACGTATTGTGAGTACTTATACTCATTTTTAGTAAAATGTATTGTAATTTAGAGCCAATTTTTTAATTTTTTTGGCGGCAGACGAAAGAACGTTTTTTAAGAGAACTTCGGGCGAGGTTTAACAGTTTTTGAAATTACAGGGGAACACAATTGTTTTTTCGTGTGAAATATTTTCCGGGCCAAACTCAAAACAAGGCTGATAATTTATACTGACTGTTCAATTTATTAATATTTTTTGTCTGGTCCGCCCCGGGACAAGTTTAGTTTACCTATATACCCTAACCTAAAAGTTATTCTTCAAGATGAAATCTCACAAATAGATATTATGCCTTGAGATATTACAGTCGCGAAATATCGATCTGTTTTTTGCTCATGATCCTCTTCAAAATGTATTGTCAAATACTTATTCAGTAGTTTTTCTTACCGCTAGCTCAAACTGCTCTGCTATCTGTTGAAGATCCGTAAGAATCTCATAAATTATCCTTGTCCTGTTAGTATTATCCTCAAAACTTCTGAACAAAAACGAAAAGGAATCGATGACAAGAAGTCTTATCTGTAAGTTCATAGTATTTTTTTTTTTGTTATTAATTAAATACCTAAACGGAATTAAAATAGAACAAATTTTCTTACATTTTTTGTTGATTCCAAGATGCATTTGACAGTCTCCAATGTGGTCAGTAATTCTATGTAGTCCTTGCAGTATACATAGGACACGTTGTTTAAAATGCTAGTGGTGTTAAATTCTGTAGGGACCGCTTCTTGTTTATGGAATTTCTTGTATGTTTGCTTGTACCTTTCAGCGCAATGGTATGCTATGTCTACAAAACAAATAAATTTAATTAAAAAAAAATAAAGCCGCCCGAGCAGGGACTTGAACCCTGGACCGTTGGATTAAAAGTCCAACGCTCTACCGACTGAGCTACCCGGGCATACAATTTTATCCTTTACAAAATCAATTTAAGAACATCAAATGAATTACTCACCTTGCTGCCGGTATGGACTGAATCCCTGATTTGTATCAACATACAAAGCTTGGCCACCAATTCCGCCGACTTCTTGTGGAAATTGTACATTAACACACAATTGCAAACTTAATTAAGAATTTTAGAATTTATAAGTGAATTTTTTTTTTCAAAATAAAGCAAATTTTGATTTACCACATTTGAGTTTTTCCAGTACCGGGTGCACCACAAAATTCGGTTATCACTTTTGGAGGAACACCGCCTCCCAGGCAAGAGTCAAGCGTTTTGCAGAGCGTAATTATAGACCGTTCTTTTGCTTCTTCTGACCAACAATCGAACGCTGTCTTACTAAACATCTTAAGAGCAATATATTCTAGAACTGTGTCTTATAAAGTACATCGATAAAAAGAATGTACTTTATTTTGAAAAACAATTCGCATTTAAATTTTTCTGTTTATACCTACGCTAGTCAGCTGGATTGATTTTTGATTTGTTTAATTTAGTGGAACGTAATTGGTACAGTACAAAAATTTTCTACAAAAAAACAAAAATTCATAAGGCGAGTTCCATTAACTGACATCGCCACAGAGTTCTAGGCTGACACAACGGCGTGTTTTTGCATGTAAATTGTCCTCTTTCACACGATGAAACTGAGTTGCTAGCAACTTTTAGTTCCTAGAGTAAAATCAACTCCCGGAATAAAGTCTCATTATCTTCTAGGAAATTCTTATGAGCGGATAATTGTTAATTATATGTTTTTTTTTCAATTCAGTATCCACATACTCGTTTTTTCATCAACTCCCATAAAAAGAGACACATCATTTTCCTTAAATAGTCGTTTATCATCCTATTGGAACAATAAAAATGTTTCTTTAAGAGAAAAATTAACTCCCATGAGTAGACCATTTAAAGCTTCTAGCTTTTGTATAAGGATGTAGGAATATACTCTTCTAGAGTTAGATCAACTACCAGAGTAAAGTCTCACTATCCTCTTGGTTCTAGAAAATTCTAATGAAAGTATAATTGTTACTTGGGGGATCGAGTATACGGAAAATCATCTAGCTTCACAGTCGAGTTTTTTTGTGTACAGAAAATCGTGTACAAATCAATTTTTGTGACTCAGCAAGAGTGAGTTTAAATTTTTTGAGGCGCGTCAAATTCCAAAAAGTTGCTCGGAAGTTGCTTAGTGGGCGATGGCGAGCATCTTAAGTTGCTTGGAGTTGCCTGCAAATTGGAGCAACTAAAAGTTTCCCAGTGGGCGCAGGCCTTATATTGACTCGGTGAAAAGAGCTCCCGACCGGTCACTCATCGTCATGGTGTAGTTTAAACAGGGTCTTTCAAAGGCATAATTTTAAGTGCCCTATTACACGACGACTCTAGAGTCATGACTTTTTTCGAAATTCAATGAGTGCGAACGAGAAAAAACATCTGATCTCACCTTCAAACTCATTGAATTTCAAAAAAAGTCAAGACTAAAAACGTCGTTTAATAGGGCACTAAGCGGGGTGAAAGATGAAATTTCATACAAACAGGGCTATCGACTTACCTTCCACGATCCACTCGTATCCATCGTACATCGCATAAAACGAACACAGCCAAACCACCACCACTTTTGTCAATTTTTCATATCGGTGGATTAGCGGAACCACTTTGTTCTCTATGGAATAATTTTTCTTTTCTCAAAAATTAACTATTCTTGTTAAAAATAATAAATGTTCTTACATAAACGTATTTTCCCATAAAAAAATATAAGTTTTCATTGAATTAAAAGTTTCTGAATAAGTTTTTTCACATAGAAATAGTGTTGTAAAAAATTCTAGCAAAACAAAATTCAAACAAAAAACCAACCCAACTTATTTTCGTTTTTGTATTGCATCTGCTAGAGAAGTGTCGCTATATTATATGAAAAAGAAAAATATCGTGCATCATCCCATTTTTCATATGAAAATAAATCGTACAACAACTTGTCAAAAATAATCTTGTTGTCTCTGTGTCTTCGTCACCCGCAAGCAAACGCGAAGAAACAGAAAAACTATAGTCTGTCGTTAGTTGGACTGATATTTACGTGCGCGAAAGAAAGAAAAAGATCTCTAAACGAATCGAATAATAATCAAAAAATTCAAGTGAAATCCCTTGTATGCTGCTGTGAGAAGAGTGAGTGTTACAATTAATATTATTTTCCCATTAGATTTTCGTTCAATCAAACAATAATTTTTTTTGTGAAAAATTATCAGGATCTCGTGGTTCCAAAACTGAACTGAAAACTATTCAAATTATTTCCTACAGAAGTTTGCGAATCTTGAAACCAAACAACGGTACAAGGTCGTCGTGTATGAGAAAAAAGTTTTGAGTCTGCTGTCAGCTCGATATTCTTCGTGTACGTACCTACGAGATTTTTCTATTTAATTTTTTCCCTCCCCTCTATTTCTCGTCTATCCATCATTCACAACTTAATCATGTAATTACAGAAGCCACAAAAAATCACAGAGGAGGGAACCCAACCACAAATAAACCAGAAAAATGGTTGACTACTATAAAACACTAGAAGTTGTACGCACAGCCAATGATGGTGAAATCAAGAAGGCCTACAGAAAACTAGCACTCAAGTGGCACCCCGACAAAAATCCAGACAATCTAGAAGAGGCAAACGTTCGTTTTAAGGAAATCTCCGAGGCTTACGAAGTGCTATCCGATGAGAAGAAGCGCCGCCTTTATGACCAATATGGCAAAGAAGGCCTCATTGGCGACGGTCAAAGAAGCAGACCCTCGCGCAGATACCACGGCGGTACTGGTGGCGGTATGCACGAGTTCGATGAATACGACATCATGGGCGGGTTTCCATTCGTATTCCGGCCTCCGGATGAAGTCTTCCGCGAGTTTTTCGGTGTGAATTCGCCTTTTGCGGATTTATTCCGTGAGGTGCATAACACACATCATCCGAATCGGCGACACGGTAGCAATGGGGGACACCATCATCGTTCAGCAGGCGGCCCCGGTCATCGTCACTCGCACCCGGCCCAAAATAACATGATGACTTCGTTCATGAGTCCCATGGTCGGCTATTCGATGATGGACTTCCTGATGCCATCAAACAACTTCACATCCTTCTCCTCAATGAACGGCATAGGCGGCAGCGTCACGTCGAGCGGTGCCATAAAGAGAACCTCAACAACGACCACATTTATTAACGGAAAGAAAATGATGACCAAGAGGGTGTTCGAAAATGGCGGAGAAACCGTATTAAGCTACGAAAACGATGTCCTTAAATCAAAGACTGTGAATGGTGTTGCACAGAATCTCTCGTCGATAGCAAACTAAAATGTACAATAATTTGTGATGTTACGAGATTGCGGTAGACAGAGAGAGAGAGTGATGAGTCATTTATATAAAAAAAAATATTAAAACAACCCACAAGTCAACTAAAAAAAGATTTAAAAAAACTAAGAATATAAATGTAGCTATAAACGGATAAAAAAAATAATCATTAATAAATAAAAACAAAATTATATATATCACACACAAACAAAATAGCAAATAATTGTAATCGCGTGCGCTATTCATTTAGCGTCTTATTATTATTATTATTATTATTAATAATTATTAAACCTAAGTAACAGAACTATATATTGTATAATTTTAAATTTTTAAGATTTTAAGCAAAACTATAAAGTCTGTGTGATTGGGGTGGGACAGTTAGCTTATCTTTCGTTTTATAAAATTCAAAGCACACACTCTCAATGAAATAAAGAAAAATGTGCAAGCCAGCAAATGAAGGGATTGAACACATTTCCATATAAACACAGAAAACAAAAAAAAAAAACAAAACATTTACTACATTAATTACTTCTTTTCATTGATGAATAAACTAAATTCAAATTGCCATTCTTATGTGGAGAGAAACATTTTTTAATATAAATATTTACTAAGAATTAATCTAATTTTTCACAACTAAATTACATTAATAGCATAGACAATTAAATAACAAAACAAAAAATCAATTATCACCTTTTATCACAATAATTCGTTGTTATCAAAAGAATCAAAATATCCAAAAAATCATTAATAGATCACTTTCAAATCAATCAACTAATAAGTCATTTTAAAATGAATGAAAAATCAATGTCAGTATCAGTAACTTTTTCTTTCTTAATGCAGAAACTTATACATTTAACCAATCCATATTCTGACAATATACTTTGCATACTAGAAATAATATTTGTAAATGTCGATTATACCGAAATTTTAAAACCCTAAAATCTTGAAAATACTTTTAAAAAACTAAAATCCCAAACAATAAAAGGACCATTTGGAAGAAGCTAAGTTTGCTAAGTCCTATTGGGTGTGTTCAGGAAAATGCGATATCCATCAAAATGTGAGCAAGCTAAATTTTCTTCGGCAATTTGACAGCAAAACTTAAAATATTTTGCTAAGTAATCCTTTTCGCGAGACTTGAGATTGCTGAGGTCTACAAGATCTCATTTTTCCGAAAATTTACTCACATACATTTATGTATGTATGTATTTTGAGGCAAACAGAATATGAACAGTAAAATCATTGGCACTTGGGAAATTGAGCCCCTCGGTATGTGACTTCTTATCGTTGCAAAAAAAAAACATTTTCTTAAGTAGGTTAATAAAAATCTTTTTTATTTTCGCTTCGTTTCGTGACACGCTCACTTTATACAATTAAATTCCATACACTAATATTTGGAAAATCCATATTTTATATGGAAACAACAAGAAATTTACCTAAGTAGAAAAGTATTCCTCTAGAATTCAACTAGAAAAACAACTCAAAAAAACTAAGTTCAGAAAAATCTACGACCTGATAAATCTTAAGTAGCTGGCCAAAATTGATTTGAATAGTAGCAACGGGCATAGTGATTGAAATAACTCTGACGAATTGTGTGATACGGGTGAACAATAATAAAAAAAAAACTTATGATTGGCGCGTGAATCTGAACGATAAATTATATTTGTTCTTATTAATATTTTTTTTTTTTTGTAATCTATTATTTAAAAATGAAGAAACGTACATTTTGTATTATTTAAGTAAACTTTTAAATTTATTTTTGTTACAAACAATTCTAAATTCCTTTTGCAGAGGAAACAAACTGCGATATACATAAATACATAACAAAATAAAACTGAAAACAAAATAAACACTTTTGCTTAATCACTAAGTTTCGTTTTTTTATGAATTTAAGGAGGAAATTTGGAATTCATAAAAATCGAAGAAAAAAATATTTATATACATATTTAAACAAAATAATATTTATTAAACATAAAAATCAATATAAAAAAAAGAAAGAAAAACTTTTAAACCCAAGCACCTACACAAGAGAGTTTTGTTTCATATATTGTTTTTTTTTTTTTTTGTTCCGCACTTTCTTCTCTCATTACTATTATTATTCACCTACGAAATGACCTGTTTTCCTTTGGGTAGTTATAAGTTCTTTTATTGTTTTGTAATTTCTTTATTTTTTTTTATTTTCTTAGAATAATTAGTAAATGGTGTTATACATGCAATGTCGATTAAAATCTTTAATCCAAACATCATGCTACAACAAATTACAACGATTGGATTTAAATAAAGGAAGACAAATGCAAATCATGAGAAACTATGAGTAAGAACAACAAAAAACGCACTACGCCTGCCAATATTGTTTTCTATCTTTTATTATTTTGCTTGCAAAACAAAAAAATCAATGACAAAAGCCATTAAACAAAAAGACAAACAAAAAACATCTATTATTGTTAGAAAAGCAAAAAAAAAAAAACAATAAACCAATAAAATAATAAATGTTATATTAACGTAAATGTTTTCCATTTTGTATTGCGGTTTTGAAAATGATAATATGAAAGCTGTAAAGAGGGGCCCCAATTTAAAAGCTATGAATTGGAAACAAATGTTTGTTTTGACGCTGAGAGTGTGCGTGTAGACAAAAGGCCATGACTATTAAATCAACAGTTTGTTGTTCTTTGTGGGGGAAATCCGAATCGTTGTCCTTTTTTTCATAGGAAGAACATTACTTAATGAGAATCCCTGTGTGTTAACGACTAGTCTCAAAAGAGCCAAGTCTTTAGAAGTGATTAGCAACCTTTTAAATTTGATAATGGGTGTTCATTCAACTTGAAGGTCAATGTGCTTTTCGCGACTTGACGTGACAAAAGAGAATTAGTTTGAAAAAAACGAGCTTCAACTATTTATGAAACTATAACTAAGAGTCTAAGATACCCACTATAAGTGGAGTCAAGTTCTGAACATGGATTTCGAATTATTGAACAAAAATAAAGAACATGACAAAATTCCATTTTGAATAAATTAATTTTTGCTGGCACTCAATATGTTCGTAAGCGGATTAAATATCCTTTGGAATCGAATGTTTGACTGTTTGATCGATTTAGACTTTAGTTAGGGGGAAGTTAATTGATTGAAAAACTATGTAAATTAAATTGATATCGTTTAAGGGTTCATATTAGATCTTATAATAAAATATAAATATATAACATGAATTAACATGCATGTGTTGTGCATTCAAATGCCATTATATTAACTGCTTTATTCAGCTACACTTATCGATCAAATTATTCCATTTTGTTTTGAAAATTTGTTATTTATATTCGGCGCAATGTAGTGTTAGTGCATTTTCTAGATTTATGATAATTTTGTAGTTTTTTGTAGTTTAAAAAATAAATGATGTTAAGAGCGACTTTTACTTAGGATGGTAAAAAATAATGAGAAATAGTTACTTCTCTACTTTTTCAAAAAATAATAATGATCAAGTAAAACGACAAAGCTATTTGTGAGAGGAGAGCACGCTGAAGTTTTCTTTAGTGTGTATAATATTTATAGCGGTGATATACTTATTTGCAGTAATTGGTTGATTTTTTTTGGAATTAAAAGAAATACTTTTTTGAATATCAGTAAATTGTTAATTGTATGTATGTGGGGGTTGCCAACGCAACACACCATATAAGTCCGACCTTAAGATTATTTGCAAGGAGTGGGTGCCATCTTGAAATTATTATGATTAATAAATATTGTTTTTAAGTGTGGAATGAAAATAAAAATAAATACCAAGGCCTAGTAACTAACAACTCTCAACCATTCCTGTGTGCGTGTTGTTGGCAGATGGGAAGCACTTATTAATGACAAGGATTTGTCAGTTCCTCGCAGGAGGCAGTACCTCGGGAAAACATTTCTGTTGAAATAAAAATGAATGAAAATATTAAGAACAATTTACAAAATTATTCGGTGAGGGCGGGGAGAGTTGGAAGGGAAAACCTACGAATGGAATTAAATTCTTGCATTTGTTTGGCAAATAAAATCAAATGCATGACGGGGTCAGTTTAATGTTAAAAAAAAAATCACCCTCTTAATTTTTGATTGAACATGATTGTATGAAAAAAAAAAAATTAAATCGTTGAAGCGGTTTAAAAAAAAATAATTTTTGATATATGTACATACATTCTTTAAAAAAATTAGAAAATAAATTAAGTTCCTAACGTGGGCTTTAGGTCTTTTTTGTTTTTATTGTATTTATTATTAAGCAAAATGAAAAAAAGACCTGAAGCCCACGATAGAAACTTAGTTTACCATTCAAAAGGTCACCAAAAAGGATAAAATTTATATAAATAATATGTAGGTGTGTTTCTTTAGGTCTGTTTCTTTACTCGCCCGCGGGTTCCCAAAGCAACCCAAATCTACCCAAAACGTGTTTCTTTACTATTTTCTGACACAAAAATGCCAGAGCTTTTGACTTTTTTTCATTTCCCCTCCAGCAAGAATCTACCCGAACATTTTAGTTCCGGCACTTTCTTGCTTGTCAAACAAGAAATCAGCTGATCAACAAATTTGAAATTAAATTTGTCAAGTAGCGTATATAAAACGGTTTAATTTAATTAAATTAAATGAAAATGATACAATGGAGACAAATATAAATTAAAATATTTCTTCTGGTATCTTTTAAAAGAGCCCAACATGATAATTGCAAATGTTAAAAGAATTGAAATTGCATAATTTTGTATGCGTTGAGCCTACAAGCAATAAAGTCGAATGGGTAATTTACACCGCAACGAACCAGAAACATCCCAAATGCGTTTCTTTACTTTTCATTTCTGGCTTAACATTACAACAACAACATCAAAAAGCTCATCCCCAAACTTTTTCCCAAACTTTATCCCAAAAGTAAAGAAACAGACCTAATATTGCATACACAGGGTGTCCCAAAATTCATCAACAATATCGAAAAATTGACTTTAAATGCAAACAAAAATATTAAAAAACAACAAAAGCACATACAGTAATAGCTATAGCTATTTGAAACCTAATTCTCCATTCTTTTATTTTTTAAATCAAGCTGTTTTAGTAAAGATTTTTTGAGAAATACAATTTAAAAGTCAAAATTTTATTTCCAAATTAATATTTTTTCAAAATTTAGCGTTTTTGTGTTCGATATCCAATTCCCTTACCAATACTTTTTTTTCATTATTGAAAAGCACATTGCCGGGATTTAGCTATTTCAGAGTGAAGTGAGATGACTCGCCTTACTCGCTTACTCATCTCACTTCACTCGCGAGAGTGATTTAGCTATTGAAGTGAGATGAGTAAAGTCGAATTTAGTTTCGAACATGAAACAAAGACTAAATATAAAAGAGACAAATTCTACCTCTTTCTCATAGTCATTATAGGTTTGATATTCTGTTTCACATCACCACTAATAGACGCGAAAAGAAATACCAAATACATCAATGGAATCTTAATAATGGATTATCTTCGATTTCAGTAATTTTATGTCGTAATTAAAGTTTAATGTGAGTTTTTACTCTTGAAAAATAAAATGTGTACAGTGTCAAAAGTGAATAGAATATAATTTTATTTAATATACTAAGATAATAAAATGAGATTTAAAGTATCAATAAAAGGGTAGTTGTTTGCACAATACACAAATAGAAGGTATTATATTGCGCAGGTTGTCTAAAATGATAACTGTCAGAAGGAATTAAAGATGGCCGTTCTCGTGATATTTTTGCCGTATTACAACAACAACAAACACGAAAGAAATTATTTAAATAACTAAAAACCAATTTTCTTATTGTCAAAGTAATAAAATAATAATTATAAACATTAAATATCTCGAAACAATTTTAATTTCTTATCAAGTAGGACACACACACACACATAACATACAATAATTTCAAGTCAAATAACACGGGATCCACCATTTTTCACTGATTTACAATACACAATATGTGTATCGTGAGTTGTTTGTATCTACGGTTCTTGTATTCATTTCCTATCCATGAATAGGTGTGACAAAATTTCTTGAGCAAAAACACAAATACTTTTCCAAAATTCTAAATTTACCAACAAATACACCAAGTCACTGCTGAAATATCCGGCGAGTAATCTGACATTTCATTAATCGATTTTCGACGAAATGTGACGCATCTACCTACATTTTGGCGCTGATGTTACATTCTAGATTTTAAAATCAAATCTTTCAGGTTTCAATGAAAAACGACATAAGATTAGAGATAAGCTGTGGGCTTTGAGGTCTTATTTTCATGAACAATATGCCCATTAAATGTGTGACAGCTACATAACGTCATTTATTTAGTAGTATAAAAAACGACCGCAAAGAGCAGTCGTAAAATAAAACGAATATAGTTTTTAAAAAACGACTATAAAGTAAAACGTAATCGCAGCATAACGATGGATTTTAAACGAAAATCGTAGTTAATACGGGTCGTGAATTTATTAGTCAAAAATTTCATTTAGAACTCGCGATGTGGTCAAATCAAGGTACTCTGTCGTTAAAAAAATTCAACGTTTTCCCGGTTAATCCTAGAATTTACATACATTTATTTGCAAGCTAAATTATGAGCTTCAATAAAAAAACAAGCAAGAAACTGCGCAGAAAGTAAATTTATTTTACCTCTCACCTGTTTAACGAATTCCAAGAATTTGTTTGCACTTAATAAATAAAGTTTAGAAACCACTTCCATTGGATTTGGTGTTTCCTTAGACCAAATGGAACATGGCGTACATTGAATTTAATTTCATGGTCGAGTTAGCTGGAAATAGCCATCTAAACACGAAAAGCCGATAAAAAAGCTAGATTGGAGAAGGTACGCTACTGAGCTCTTCGAAAGATGAAATTTTTTCTGGGATTGAGTTTTATTTATAGTCTATTGAATAGGTAGACCGGAATATGAGGGGTATACAGCAACAATTACATGCAAGCGTTTTCATAGTTGAATATGTTTGTTTGCCCCATAAGCATGCTAAAAACCGAAAATACTACTACTTAATTTACCCAAGCGGTTTTGAGAGAATAGTCACGTTGTACAGTTTCTAATATTTTTGGTTTAACTCGGAAACTAAGCCAATTTTTGAAAATTTTGATATGCAATATTATTTAATCTTATCTGAGATTTTTTTAAATCCGTTCAGCCGATAATGAGAAAAATAACACGTTTTATGACATTTGCTACTAATAGTTGCCGAGTCCAAAATTTTATAATTTTTTAAATCGAAAATCAAAAAAATGGTTCTTTGGGGAGGTACCATTAATAACCATTTTTTGACAAAAAGTTTTCCACCCAAAGGAAACCCTAACCTAGAGTAATTTACTGATTTTTTTTAAGAAAAGTCGTCGAGTCATTTTTGAGAAAAATACAATTATGTAAACTTGCTAAAAAAAAAAGTTTTATGGCAGGTACCGTTATTTTTGGTTCTAAAAAAAAAATTCAAAAAACGTGTGGGCATAATCACCAAAATCACCATTTAGGCTGTAGCCAAACAGACAGAACGACAGACAGAATTGTGCCACCCAATTTCTTTGGTGTTCTCTATCAGCGTAATTTCATGTTTGATTGTTATCTAAATTTTTATTTTTTGCACGAATCCGAAGCTTGCCTTATAACGGGTGATTTTTTAAGAGGTTTAGAACTTAAAAAAAAAAAACAAAAAATTCGAAAAAATGAATGAAATATTTATTTGAATCGATAGTTTGAACCTTGCAATTTAATGTTTAAAGATAATTTCATGCAAATGTTGACCGCGGCTGCGTCTCAGGTAGCCCATCCGCTGAGTCCAATTTTGGCATACTCTTTCACACATATCGGCCGGTATCTCACGAATGAATGCATGGATGTTGGCTTCCAGTGCGTCAATCGAAGCGGGCTTGTCCCTATAGACATTAGCCTTGACATACCCCCACAAAAAATAATCTAATGGTGTCAAATCGCACGATCTAGGCGGCCAATTGACCGGCCCGAAACGTGAAATTAACTGTTCACCAAACTCGCCTCGCAATTGCGCCATTGTTTTGCGTGCTGTGTGGCATGTGGCACCGTCTTGTTAAAACCACATATAATGCAAGTCAAGAACTTCCATTTCGGGCAAAAAAAAGTTTGTTATCATCGCTCGGTAGCGTTCACCATTGACAGTAACGCTGCGATTCGCATCATCTTTGAAGAAATATGGCCCAATAATGCCGCCGGCCCATAAACCGCACCAAACAGTGGCTTTTTCGGGATGCATTGGTAGCTGTTGCAATGCTTCTGGCTGATCTTCACTCCAAATGCGGCAATTATGCTTATTTACGTACCCATTCAACCAAAAATGAGCCTCATCGCTGAACACAATTTTTCGCGCGATGAACATTTCGAACCGAGCACGAATTTTGATAGTAAAATTCAATAATTTGCAAGCGTTGTTCATTTGTAAGACGATCCATGGTTAAATTGCAAACCAAACTGAAGCTGTTTGACAGTGACACAAGGTACTTAACACACGTCAGCTGTCAAAACCAGTGTTGCCAAAACCAAACCAGCTAAAAAATCACCCGTTAGTACCTACATACATATATCGCAAGTAAAAATTAAAGCTTTTTAATTTTTTTCTAAATTGCACATAACTTTTTTTGCATGGACAAAATAAGATAGTGACTAAAGGCTTTAATATGGCATGATCAAAAATTAATTCTTATCCAAAATTTGCGAAGATATGCCCGCGTTTTGGGTACAGTATGAGAAATTTCAAATAAAATATTTGAACTCAAGATTTTGGTGAAGTATGAAGTTACATTTATATATAAAAAAAAGTAGGCAACTTCCCAATTTTGTTTTCCGTCTCTTTTTAAATGCTTTTAGACCTACAGACTAAATAGCTGGTCCGATTTATATCGGGTTTTTCAATAAGAGCGCTACAAAAGTTTTTTTAAATAAAGCAAAAACAATTTTGGATATCAGTGAAATTCTTTATTCCTGTGAAAGTACGTTTGATGCCATTATGTATGGAACTCGATTTCTTTTGCATGGCCACCACGGGCACGCTTGAAGAAGTCCAGACGCTGAACCCAATTTTCGACTGTTGTCAAGCATAAATCGGCCGATACTGCTTCAATTTCACGTTCGATATTCGTACGAAGTTCATCAATCGTCGCTGGCTTATTGGCATTGACCATAGACTTGACGTAGCCCCACAGGAAATAGTCTAACGGCGTCAAATCGCACGACCATTTCGTGAGATAACACGTTCTCCAAACTTGGTTTCCAATAAATTGATTGTGACATTCGCTGTATGGCTTGAGGCGCCGGCCGTCCTGTTGGGACCACATGTCCTCCAAGTCCATATCATCCTATTGGGGCCAAGAATATTCGGTTATCATTGAACGGTAGTGATCCCCATTCACAGTAACGTGCCGGTCTTGATCATCACGGAAGAAGTACGGCCCAATGACGCCACCGCCGCTGGCCCATAAACCACACCAAACCGTAATTTGTTCGGGATGCAATGATGACTCATGGAGTACGTGTGGATTGCTGCATGACCAATACCGCATATTTTGTTTATTGACGAAGCCATTCAGCCAGAAATGAGCCTCATCGCTGAAGATGATTTTTCGATGAAAATCCGAATCATTTTCAAGTTGTTGCTTAGCCCAATTCACGAACATACGACGCTTCGGGTGGTCAAGCGGCTTCAGTTCTTGCGTCAATTTTATTTTGTAAGGATGTAGGTCAAGATCTTTGCGCAAAATTCGCCACAACGACGTCACAGAGATGCCCAACGCTTGAGAACGACATGTGAGAGACACATTTGGGCTTTCTGCAACTGAAGCCTCAGCGGCAGAAATATTCTCCACACTACGGGCACTTCTTTGTCTCACTGGCACCGGAACATTTTGTACTGTGCCTGTGGATTCAAATTTGTCCACTAGACACTCAATTGTTGATCTGATAGGATGATTATGACGACCATAAATTGGACGTAGCGCTCTTAACGTTGAGGCCACTGACTCCGAATTTCGGTAGTAAATTTTAATAATTTCGACTCGTTGTTGGCTCGTATATCTTTCCATCATAAAATGGCAAAACTTACTGAAGAGAAATGTCAAAAGAGTGGCAAGAAATATGGCGTCGTTTGCTGTCCCTGTCTCTATACTTTTGTAGTGTCCCTGTTGAAAAACCTTTATAAGACAACATACAAGATGCAAGGAGTGTTAAATTTGTCACTTCAAAAAATTATTAGAAATAATGAAGTTTGAATAGATGTAACTGACAGTTTTTAATTAATATGGCTTTTTTAGAATGTTTTCATATTTAAGCCTTATGACTCTACTTTATTGTTTTAAGCAAATATTAAGAAAACAAAAAGATTGATAACTTTTTGTGCTTAAATTTTTCATACAAATTTTTAAACCATCCATTTCGATAAAAAACTTAATTTTGAACAAAATGTTTTAAAGAGTTAAACTGTCAAATTCGGCTTAGTTTCAGAGTTATATCAGAGTTATATCAAACATTATTGAAAAGTGTCCAGTGTGACCATTCTCTCATAAGCGCATGGGTGAATTTAGTACCACTTTAGGTTTTAAGCATGCTTATGGGCCGAACAAACTTATTCAATAATAAAAACCCTTGCACGTAATTGATCCTTTAAAAAAAGGTCTATTCAACAGGCTATTATTGATGAGAGTTAACATTTTACTTTCAAAATAAATTTCTTGAATTTGAGTAAACATGAAGAAATGAAAAATATGCTATTCTTTTTGCAAAAAAATCAAATCTTTTCAACAATGAAAAACGACATTATTTTTTGTTTTTAATCTCTTATAGTCCCATTATGGATAACAAACGCTGATAAAATTTTAGTTATTTTCTGTAGCAGAAACCATACGTTACTTTTCTAGAAAAAGGCACGAGTACATACGTTGGCGCCGCAAAATATTTTTTTTTTTATTTTAAGTACCTACATATATGTACGTCATTTTCAAAAACTTGTCTCCTACCTAAAAGGAGGAAGATTTTGTCCCATTATGAGAATCTGTTATTATTCCGCCCACCTTAGTTATAATACTCTCTCTGCTACTTTAAATTTAATGGAGAATGCATAAACTGCAGCTTAGTTTTCATTTTGTATTTCTCAAATAAGTTAAGGCTTTGTTGGATTTTCAGAAACTTTTATTTATCATAAATTATTCATTTTATATCGTACTTTAAATTTGTGATAAAATGTCGGTTCGTGTACTCCCAAAAACCACGAATTTTTACGAAATATTTTTTTTTTATATGAGTTTTGACAGAACTTTGGGCTAAATTCGTAGAAATTCGTAGTTTTGGGAGGTACGCGAACAAACATAAAGTTAAGCTAATTAAAAAAAAAAATAATTCAGAAAAGCTAAATTAAAGTAAGATACACTTTCCAAAGTGTATATTTCTTATTATTATTTTAATTTTATTTTCGTGAATGAGAATAACAGGTAGTATGAATATGTATCTATGTTCGTATATACTTATTAAAAAATGCCAACCATATTTACCTATTAGCCTCCAACTTTAAAGAATTATTCATATAGAGGAGTTTCCTATAAGTCTACATAAGACTAGACCTAGAAATAAAATCACAAACCAAAAAATTAGTCAGCAAGGTGACACAAAGTTGTGTGTTTCCCAGCGATTTGTTTGTTAGATTTTATTTTTTATTTTTGCAAAAATGATGAAACACCGCTATTAAATGTATACGATCTTGGTTTATTTTTACTAGTTTTGCGCTCTTAACTTAATATTTCCTCACCCACCTAATTCTATTAGATCTTTTTTTTGAACGATTATATCATTTTACAAATCGCCTACACCATTGGATAAAATCAACAAGTAGGTATTAAATTTATATATGTTGCTATGTGAATGACTATATAGTGAGTGGATTGAGAAAAGAATAATTTAATAAAATGACACACCCTGATGTATTGAACAAGGTTCAGCTTTTGTTTATATTCGT